>BSBM01000133.1:2632500-3315000 GCA_027924585.1 Larix kaempferi | reverse complement strand
ATTCTTGTAAGCTAAAACACACATCAAATGAGGAGGGATCGATGTTGTGCAGGATGATGGAAATTCAATGGAAATTCTGAGCATGGATATGGATTCTATGGTGAAGTGATTAAATATTTCAGGCCGGTTCTTAGCATGGATATCATTAATTTGTAATTTTTTAGTTGCCCGCTTATCCCAAATGCAAGTTTCTCTTTCTGCAAATGGTCCAAGGATGTAAACTCATTGAATGGCCTTCCTCAAGCTAGAAATTCTGTTGTAAAACTTATCATCGTTATTTAATCATTCTGTCATATCTTTCCGAGAAGTATCCTCCCTAAACGAGGGTATAATTGCTGTTTTTTCAACCTACGTGGGTGATTGTGGCTTAAGTTCTTTGCTCCTGAAAAATGAGATAGAAACTATTTTGTTTTGAAGGATCTTTGATTTATAGTGTCAGATAGAACAGACACAGAAGTCTATTTCTATGGACAAGATAAGTGGCCTTCCTAGGACTATTACAAAAAAATAAAAAATATAAGCAGGCGGGCTCTGTGAGAGCCTGTGAAGGCTAGACAAGTTTTTCTGGCTACTCCCAATTGTCATTTATATTCTTGACATTTATTTCTGAATAGATTTTGTTAATTTCACGCCTGCTTCACTAGGCAAAAGTGCCAAATATTGTCTTCTAAAATTCTTTTTCACCTTACAAGAAACTCTAAACAGCGTAAATGGTCCACCGAAAGTTGCGGGTAATGAGGAAGCACCTTCTTTGATCCATATCTATATAAATATCTTAATAATTTTTCTGGCTTTTTTCACACTATGTTCTAGGTGGATGGTGTTGAAGGTGCAAAGAGCTTCAAGGCATAAATATCAATAGTTTGGTGATTCCTAATTACAAGCTGCATAAAAAGAAGCACTGGGATGTCATATTGAACTCTAAATAATGAAGTGAAGCATTATGATTTTGAGTTCCATACCAAGAAAAATGAAAGTTTCATTGATATATCCAATCTTTAATTTAAAAGTTTAATTTTTTTAATTTAAAAATCATAATTATTTACTCTTTTTTTCATAAAAATTAACTTTCTAATATATTTTGTTGGTAGTTGTCATGTTTATTTTTTCTCTAATATTGTTGGGCACACTTGAGAAAGATCTAGATTCTAGAAAGCATTTTGATCGTATTGTTATTTTGTCAATTTCTTGTGCTTTTTTGGATTTTCTTTCATTTTTTTATTTTCTTAAAGAATTATACAATTGTAAGTGGGCATCAATCTTATTGCAAAGTCAAATTTATGGATTTTTCCTTGCTAAGAACAATAGTTACTTCTATTCTTCTTTAAGGGTAGATATGTATTGAAATTGATTTTAGACATAGTGCAACATACTTTGCTTGGCTATGAAAGTGAAGAAAGTTGTAATAAATTATGATAATTATAATTTCTTAAGAAAAAATTCATTATTGTCCTTTCAACTATGTCTTTTGTTCAACATGTTACACTAAGATCTAGTATATATTTTATTATACTAGCTAATTCAATAATGTTATCATAGGGATACAAATGGAGTTGATTATTTTCTCTTTCAAAAAATGTTATGTGAACTAGTTGAAAAAAGACCTTATTATACATCCAAAAATGTCAATGGAAGCATCTTTCGGTAAGGATTAAAGAGTAAAAAATGATGTTTTAGGAAGTAGTTTATATCATAACTCGTATTCATTCCATTGGCAATCATTATGCCACTTCCAGTGCATCAGTGTATTACATAAAATAAGCTTGGTTGGTACCCTGTTGATTGTATGTGAGTAACAATAATAAATAAAATGAAAAAAATAGTTTAAAAAATGTCATGTCCATAAAGAAAAGACAAATGATGCAAAATAAACAAACCGTAAATCCATCCTAAACTTGGATATTATAAGGATCAAGAGGTTTAAACCAATATTTATCTCTCTAGGTGCTTAATAGATATAGGGATAAGATAGATATATACTAGTACCATATGATTTCTTGGTTGGGATTTTATGTGCCCAGCTATCATAAAAAGTTGATGTAAACCTCTAGATAGATGTTTTTCATGGACAACATTTTAGAGCCCGCACAGGTGTGGCTCATTAGCAATTCGCTTGATATGAAGTCACATGTTGTAAACAAAGGTCACGAGTTCAAATCACACTCGGGCTTACCCATGTCCCATGCTTGTGGGCAGTTGTGGAGCACCTAGGGTTATAGTGATAACAAGATTGGATCCGTGGACCCTGTGTCACGGGAGTACCAGTGCAGTCTCTAATTGCCAATTCCCCTAGTTACAAAACAAAATGAACAACATTTTATATTTGAGATAATGTTTCGGCATCCACTTTCTTTTATTATTCTTCCAATTAGTTTCCCTAAAATCAAGAGTATAACAAGCTCGTCTAACTTCTTAGAATTTTTTGATGGAAAATTTAAAATACAATATAGGTTTTCATTGGGTCAATTGGAATGTTTTATGCACTTTGAAGAAACTAAAGGAATTGAGTGGCATAGATATTGGAACTTAATGAGTATATTTCTTTTCCAAATGGATTGTTACAATCATTGCAATGAACCAGAACTAAAATTTTATTATTAGAGCCAATATTTTTTATACAGGGGACAAATCCAGATCTTATATTAAAAAATGCATAAACACCATATGAAGAGCTAACTCGTATAAAAGAAGGTCTACTCAATCCATTTAAAAGGGACCACTTAAGTACAAATTTTCATCCTTATAAAATATTGTGAAGAAACAGTAAAAAATCCTAAATTCATATAGAAATAGCTATGTTCAAATTTAATAACACAGTCAACCAAATATGAAATGGTGAAGAAAATTGACTAGATCTACACTTCTCACCTAGATATGTATAGTCAGAAATAAGATGTTGTTGGACACAATGTTCACACTGAGAGGGGGGGTGAATCAGTGTGAGGCCAATTTTCAATCCTTTTAAACTTCTACCAATCAACTAACAATTTATCAATGTATTATACTTCCATTTACATCGTTTTTGTATTGAAATTCATCACTAATCATATATGAATCAAAAGAGTTCAACTCATTGAACCATAACAAGTATCATAGCACAAGAAACACAAGACAATTTAATCTTTGTAATATTTTTGTATTTTTTTTGGACCGGCTACAACCGTTAAGGTAAATCAACACCTACTGATACAAAGAGAACCAACTCCTCATCCAGAACCAACCTAGTTTTCTTAGACCCACCTAAGAAGATTTGAGGTTTCCAAACCCCAGATGCAAGACTAGCGTGCATTTTCTATACAATATATATACTCAAATAATCACACACACATATATTCAACCATTTTCATATCAAATCATTAATACCCAATCAGTCTCAGCCAATCTCATAAATATCACTGTCATCATCATCAACTTGTCACTGCCTTGTCCAAAGTTGTCCACACTAATCACTGTCACTATCATCTCATCATATTGATCATGCTTTCACAATCTACTGCTATCTAGGATTACACAAATCTCAATTTATCATGCCCAGAAATAAAAATATCTCCAGCTGTCATATCATATTAACCCATCAACATTAGCACTTGTATTTTTATTCATGTTGAGCACATCTTCAAGAAGCACACCAACAACATTTTGTCCATTAACTCATCATTATCATTCTATTCTTCATCACACTATTATCATCATTCAGCTAATAAGTATTATGTCCGTGAGCATTATGTTCATGAGCACATCAGCATCATTCTGTCTAGGAATTTATTCTACCCCATACATATAATCAAATTGTCATTTCTATTGTCTTTGTGAAGCCCATAAAAATCAGAGATATAAAAATAACTTTCCTGCTGCTCCTACTGAACTATACTCATCTTCACTTGACCCCCGAATATTTCCTCAGTTCACCGAAAATCAAAGCTACCCTTCTTTCCACCGAAATTCTTCTCAGTCCAAATCACATCAAAGCAAGAACTCATTCTCTATTTATACTTTTCTTTCCATCAATTCAGGAGGTTGACTTGTCCTTTTGGTTTTATTTTTATCATTGGAATACTTAAATAAATCAAAAAAAATTATGTAAGATGACCATCCTTTATTCAAGGAGCTAACCAATCGTGCCACGTCATTTGGTCTCTTTTCATTAATTAAAAATAAACCAAATAAGACTTATTTTAGGTGGTCTTGATTTTTATTCCACGTCATCTTTTTCAAGAAAATATATCATCATACTGTCCTTCAAAATATTTATTACATAAAATAAAGAATTTAGAATGTGGCCATCAACTTCCTTAAAAGATACCCGCAAGGGATCTTTTAGTTGTCCACAAATGTCTTCACAAAATGCCCGCAAGGGCCTTGTCTAACCCTTGCTCAGGATGCCCGCAACATCACCAAAAATGCCCACAAGATCCAATGTCATGCCTGCATGGACCCCGTGAAAATGCCCGCGTGGCATTTCTAAAATTGCTCGCACGGGCCTTCAAAATGCCCACAGTAAGCTTTGAGATATGCCCGCAACCTCTTCATTAAAATGCCCACGGGGGCATGTTTAATATGCCCCCAGCTAGGGCTTTCACATGCCCGGAATGGGGATTTAGAGATTCCTGCAAGGGCTCTCTAAAATGCCCGCAATGTCACTTATATTATGCCCACAAATGGCTATTATTGCTTCATAAAATGCTCGTAGGCAGTCCTCCATTCATTTTTCCTTGTCCACCTCAACAATGTTGCCATATCACCAATCCATCTTGTCCTTTGCCTATTGCCAAGTCATCCATTTCAATTGCTTGTCCTCCATTATCCTTGCCATGTCCTTCATTGTCCTCTATGTTAAGTCTTGTGCCTTCCATCATGTTTTCTTGCTACTTGTCATCATTTCTTGCCATGTCATCCATGTCAAGTCATGTCACCATCTTTGTTTTTCATGTCATGTTTCATGCCTTCCATTGCTTGCTTATGTCTTTGTCCATCATCCTTCAATATTTAACTTCTTCAACTTGACCTTGACCTTGCCATATCATCACTTTCACCTTTGTCATTAATGTGTTGTCATCAATGACAACTTTAGCCATCAGATGTGGAGGGGTTGCTGAACCAAATATATTGACCTCTACTCTTAGATGGTTAGAAAATGACTCTAGAGTGATGTGGAGTGTCCCTAATTGTGTGCTTGATTTAAAGTGTAACTAGGACTATGGTGATTGCATCCTTGTCTAGAATGTCTTCCTTCATATTTAAATCTTGGTAGATATGCATGGAGCTATGTTGTAATCTTGTGATCTTGTACATAGCATCCTTGACACATTGTTGATGCATCATACCTATATGTAGAGTGGATTCATAAAGCCATATTATAATGAATTTTAGTTCACTATGAATGTCCAATACTCTAATTCCAACATCCCAAACCAAATTTAGGATAGTTCTTCTTATCTAAAGGAAGCGTGGATGCCCATAATACACTCTATCACAAAGACTAAAATGGTCTTCATCTAGTAATAGATGCTTTCCACCTTTGTCAAAAGAGCCTTTCTTTTATATTCACTCTCTTGACTAGTGTATTTAACTCCATTAAGGTCTTGCTTGAAATATTGTCATTGATGTCAAGAAAACTGTTCAATGGATAATAAAAAAAATCTATGCACTTGTGAAATATTCGGCTCGGGAATGAAATCAATCACCTCATGTAAGGGAACCTGTATGTGGTGATGCTGAACAAAAAGAGATCGAGAAAACAAGCTAGCTAGGATAATGTGAAAGCCATTTCATTTAGTAGCTAGTGTTGTTGATTTGACTAAGAATTTCCATAAGTGACAAAGGGGAATATTGTTGGAAATATTTTCATTGATATCAAGACAAATGTACAATGGATGATACTAGAGTTTCAGCATGCATGAAATCAATCATCCTAGGTAAGGGAACCACCATATGGTGACGATGAAAAAAAAATATAGATAAAACAAGTTGGTCAACATAACAGAAAAAACCTTTCATTTAGTAGTTGGGTTGACATGATTGAAACACCAGCTAATGCCCCATTCTAAATTAACTAGCGGACCCCCTAAAAAAATCATATAAATAACGATGTCTTGAAGCATTTTATGCGTGGTGAAGATAATGTGATTATAAGGTGATATGAGTGGCATAAGAATGAAATGATGAGATCTTTGATAGAAAAATTTACTTCTTCTTAAGTATGTGGAATATGTATTGTGCATAAGTTAGGGTTGTCTTGTAAAGAACAGAGTGCGACAGAAACGTTGGTGTGCAAAACTTTTCCCCTTCCTTGAAGTCAGTTTCATATGATGCCAGGTCAACCTTTCCATCATACTCTAAACAAAGGAATTTTGAGTCCCCCCAACTCTGCGACCCTTGTATCCCCCCCACAGTCTATCAGTATTGCATCTAGTACTATCACCTCTTGGTTGTACACCTCGCGCTCCTATCAAGGAAACATCATTTCCTTGGTAGTTGTAGGTCTCCCTCTCTCGACGCTAGCCCATCTATTCCAGAGGATAGACCCGGAGGTCCCTGTACCTTGGACTCATCTCCATCAGTGGTGAGTGCCCATGGATCATCTAAGAGGAGTCTTTAGTGCCTCTTAGAATGTTTTTTTCTCACATGCTCGACTTCAACACCATAATCGCACCATTGATATTCGTGTAGGGAATTAATCCCTTCAGTTATTGGTCAAAGACCCCAAATGTACCCTGACTCTAGCACATTGGTGAGTCTATTTGGAACCCCCCAGTTATATGTTCCCACAGACATCCGGGCTGTGTTGGCGACAATATTTGGAAGCACTCAAGTTAGAACTGCTTCCTCTAGTACCCAGTTCTGATGCAGCTCAGTGTACCTTTGAGATTATGACTCCCATTCATTGAGTCCATCCAGTTGTTGGACACCTTTAGATCTAGAATAGCATCAGTTTTTATGGTACCACATTCAATATGGATGCCATTATTTCCATGTATCATATATTCAGATCAGTCATGGTCAGACCATGAGTATGTCCCATATTTGAGTCCACTCTAGACCATTATGATGTACCTAGTAGTTCTCCATGTATTGTTCAGGTCCCCTTTTGGGCCTCATTATTATTTGTAGATATTGATACGAGCATGGGTATGCCCACCTCGTCCATATATTGAGATTATTCCTCATTCATTGTTGAGGTCATGTATTTTCAGTTTTAGCCTTTGCAGTTTGTCTGGAGCATGTATGCCAGTCTCCAATCAGTTTCTGCTCTCCTTCGTCACAAGGATCATACCCATGGAAAATGAAATAACCTGTAATGTCTATCATCCATACAATGATCTCATGCCCTCACACATCAGGGGGCAATTTGTTAACACCTAAGAATTGTTTACGAGCTCATCTCCCTAGTCACATAACCCATTTGTCCACTTTTCCTACCATTTTGGCCTCCAGAATGCTAAAAAACCCTCAAATGGTATCCAAAAAGGAAAAAAAAATCATTATTTCCCTCCTCAATTAATGAAATTCCTTCAAAAAGGTCAAAACCCTAAAAAAAGGGTCTGAAATTCCCAAAATAATAGAAAAAGGGAAAAGAGTCAAAAATAAATTCAAAAAGAGGGAAAACCCCTAAAACCATTTACCAATGCTATTGGTTTCCCAAAACCATGGGTCAATACTCCACCACCCAAAATCTCTCTAAAAAGGTGATGGAGGCCCCCATTCAACATCCATGATCAACTCTTCACACCCTTATGCTGCTAAAATTCCTGTTGAACTTTATCCTATCACCTTGAGCTTCTGTTTCTCATTTCAATTGAGTCTTGGCCACGTTTGGATCATTTGGAGAAGACAAAGGAACCATGGAGACTTGGTACACTACTCACATATGGCTACAAGGGCTCCTACAACCTCACCTTTTGAGGTAACATCATATCGTAAACCATCTTTTCCACATTAATACAGAAAATCATATTTTTATTCTTGGGTTCCTATTCATCTTTATTACTGGAGTAGTTAATTTGTTTAATTTTTATTTCCATTGTTTCACTCACATATATTAGTTGTCTTTTATTTGTTTACTAGTTTTTACTGCTACTAAGGATTCCTGAATCCTTAGTAGGTGCTCTTTAGCATGAGCTGGTGCGAAAACACTAGCTACAAGGATAATCCAACATTTTTACAAACATAGGACCATGAACATCTTATTTTCCTTCATCAAAACAACATTATCAAGGAATATCATTAAACTAGTTAGGTATTTCATTTTCCATTATCTAATTACTTTTGCATTACACATTATTTTATGCACATTCAACATGTTTAGAGCCATGCTTCACCACTGAGATATTTTTTGCAATGACTCATGGTTCAAGGCATGTTCAGGACCCTAAATAACGAAAGGATTTACACTCGAGCATGAATTAGAATTATGACAAGTGGAAAATGGAGATATGAAAGAGGTAAAGCACAAACCAAGGTGTTACATAGTAGGGTTTGGTAAAGATAAGGTTTATATCTTCAACAATTTTATGAATGTGAATTCATGACCAACTATTGGTTAGCATATTGGAACAAACTAGGGTCTTACAAACCAGGGTATATTTGTTGTATATTTGACCATATGTAAATGAAGGCCCATTGATTTTTATTACACTTTAGTTCATGCATTCCTTTCCATTGTACTTGATACTTTGCCATTGTTTTAGCATGCTAGAGTAGGAACACTTCAACAAAAATTCTTAGATTCTCATGTACTTATCATTTGATGAAATACAGTAGCATTGAAGAAATGTGTAGAGTCTATTAGAATTCCTCTTAGTTTGTGAAAATTTCATAAGCTTACATTGATGATATGCGTAGCATGTTTTACATGACAGAGGTTATTCAAACATATTTTGACTTCTTTTGGTAACTTTTGTTTTTTCCTTGCAACCATAATCCTAATAAATGGGTATGAACCTTTGGAGTTGCAAAAACCACAATTTTAAATTAGATATCAAATTAGCATGCATGTACTGAGCTAATTGAACCGTTGAAAGATATTATTAGTTTATTCCATTAAGATAACGTTTTCATAATACAATGGTGAGATGTGATCAATGCAATAAATGTAAGAGAATAAATATTGCTTAAAATGTAATTATATAAATTTCACTAGAATAATTTATCAATTTGTGGCAGAGATAAATCATCACAAGAACAAGTGGAAACTCAGGATAAAATATGCAATATATTGTATCATGCATTGATAGTCGAATGTTTGTAATACAAAATATGGCAAAGTAGTTGGCCCTTAAATGGCCTGTCAGTATACATGTATCCCTAAGTACAGTAATGTACATGTATGTCAAAATACACATATCCAGGACTAGGAGACATCAAAATCAATCTTTCACATGTTTTTCATCGACTTTGCTCTATCAACCATCTCCCTAGGATCGCTCTGCATCTCACGAGTCTGCAAATAAAAGATCATTATTTTTACAAATAACTACACTAATACGCTCCCATTAACAAACTTAAAAAAATAGCTTATAGAAAAATTATTTATGACAAACACTCACCAAATCCAGTCGGGGTATAGATGCCTATGGTGTACTCATGGAAGTCCTCTCTATAATTGTGCTTTGCAAATAAAAGATCATATCTCAATTAATTCAACAATTCAACATTGATCAACATGTTTGTGAAAATTGAATAAAAAGAATTGTCAATTAATGAACCTCTCACCACAAGAGGAGACTTGATCACAACCATGGATTGAGCGGAGGGGTCAGGAACTGCTATTGCTAATGGGTACAATCACTAAATGGGGAAATAGTTAGACATGCATGAATAAAAAATATAGTAATATGGTTAAGTACTATGCATTGTAATTGTTGAAATAGTTACCTCTCTATGACTTGTTGCTCTTATAGATGCGGCACTAACTGCAGCATCAATGACCCTTGTTAGGTGAGGTGTAGATGGATCTCTCGTGTGTATGCTATAAAGGACATCCACACCCTTTCTAGGAGTGGATCCTCTCTTATACACTTGTAACTTCTGCACATTTGGACTATGAGGAGAGGCAACTACTGATTATTTCCTAAATATAGCAGGTGGTGGATACAATCAGCAATTACCGACGTAGTTAGAAATGCATTGATCAATGAAATATCATGTATTAACAAACTGACAATGATGAAATACATATCGATGTATGATATGCTTCAATAAATTCTAAGAACATTCTGCCACTTGTTGATATCCTATGGGTTGTGTAGCACCTATCTCTCCACTAGGTGGATATCACTCGATGAAATGATTTCCCTTTGAGGGGGATCTACAAACTACAATTTAGAAAATTGTAAATATTAGATCATGTAGCATTAATTAACATGTGATAACAAACTAACATGTATTAAAATAATGGCATGTTGAATAGTTACCTCAGTGTGATCTTTTTTTTCCAAAGGTATGACTTTGAAATTCTATGTCACAATAGATCTAAAGAGATCAGGAAACCACCCAAAGAAAGAATGAGCAGAAAATTTGAAGAAGAGTGAAAACTATAGTAAAAAAGAGAAGAAGAAGAAGAATGCAACATAACTCAGATAGGAGCAGCATAATGTCACACTACTCAATTATCAGTATAATGAACAATGTTAATACAATGGAGAGAATTTGAATCATGCAGGAGAATTCAAACCTCAATTGGTCTAGCATAGGTATTATCACCATTAGAGTGCTCAAGAGGACTCAAACTGAACTGAACTAAACCTAAAATTAGCTAACTGAAGTCACAAACATTTAACTTAATAAGGAGGGATAAATAGTGAGTTTTTCATGCATGTCAATCAAAAAAGGGCACATGAGGCCATAATCAGTGGCATTTGGATCTCTAACCCCCCACAAGAGTCAGATAACTCAGGTGTACCGCACTGGAACACTCAATGGGTTCTATAAAAATTAGAGAAATTTTGAGGTAAAAAATGAGCCTTAAAACAATAATACTTTACAACAAAAATCACCAATAGGATTCAAGATGATGATGTCAACCATGGGGGATGAATCACCATTTTTGGGTAAAAATGTAAAATGGTGAAAAAGTGAAAAAACTACTTTGTCAACTCGTATTTTCAACTTATCTCCCTATAAATTCATTCAAATTTTGAGCAAGGGAACTTATTGGATGGTGAAGTAAATTCCACTTCCAATGAGTACCCACTCGACATACTTTGATGGACCCTGGTTGTGAGGCACCTGCAACAATTAATTAACAAGAATACACGAAATAGCAGAAATGACAGAACTCAGAATCACTTTTGTATTGATCACAGGCCACTTCGAGGGGGCAACCTCCTTTGAGCAAGCTCAATAAAAATAACTTCACGGTGCCTTCATAGGTCTCAACACACACTTATATACTAATTATAGGCGCCAATACTATGGGTCGAAACCATGGGCCGTTACAAACTATGGATCAACAATACTACGGGCGACTTACAAAGCATATGCGCCAACAACAATAACACAAACTATTGATCAACAAATACTACGGGACGACTTACAAAGCATATGCATCCAACAACAACATACTAACAAAGTAAAGCTGTGGGTTCCTAACATCCCCTCCCCCTTAAAAAAAGCTTTGTCCTCAAAGCTTCAGATGTGGAAATTGTTGTTGAATTTGAAGGAGTGGTTCCCATGTAGCATCCTCTGGTTGCATGCCGTGCCACTGAATTAAGACCTCTGTGATAGAGCGAGAGCGAAGCTAACGTGTGCGCCGATTGAGGATGGCCTCTGGCTCCAAAAGGATGGATCCTTCATTATCCAGTTCGGGTAAAATCGTTTGGCCGCTGATGTTGGTGCCAAGAACTTTCTTCAAACAAGAGACATGAAAGACTGGATGAATGCGGGAAGAAGGAGGAAGTTCCAATTTATAAGCAACGGACCCAATCTTCTGAAGAATCCGATATGGCCCATAGAACTTTGGAGCAAGCTTATGACGCCCTTTGAGTTTCAAGGAGGATTGTTTGTACGGCTGGAGATGAAGAAAAACCATATCGCCGACTTGAAAAGTGCGCTCTGAACGGTGCTGATCCGCTTGTTGCTTCATGCGATTTCTTGCCATGTGAAGATTGTCCCGCAAAATGTGAAGAATCTGATCGCGGTTGCGAAGGACCGTGTCAACTTCCTGAACTGGTGAACTGGTGGGGGTGTATGGAAGAAGAGCTGGAGGTGCTTGACCATAGACTGCTTCATATGGGGTCATTTTAGAGGCAGTGTGGTAAGAGGTATTGTACCACCATTCAGCAAGAGGGAGCCACTTTTCCCACTGATGTTGTTGTTCTGAGGTGAAGCAATGAAGATAAGTTTCCAAGCATTTATTGACAATTTCAGTCTGACCATTTGTTTGTGGGTGATACCCTGAACTCATCTTCAGTTTGGTGCCAGTGTGGCGAAATAGTTCTGTCCAAAAATGACTAGTGAAAGTCGCATCACGATCCGAGACAATGGAAGAAGGGATGCCATGAAGACGAAAGATCTGGTCCATAAAAATTTGAGCAACTGAGGAGGCTGTATAGGGATGACTGAGAGCACAAAAATGACTATATTTGGAGAGGCAATCAACCACAACGAGAATCACTGTCTTCCCGCCAGATTTAGGGATCCCTTTAATGAAATCCATAGAAATATCTGTCCAAATCCGTGTAGGTATGGGTAAGGGTTCAAGCAATCCTGGAACGAGTGTTGTTTCCCCCTTATTGCGCTGGCAGGTATCACATTCGGCCACCATCTGTTGAATTGTCCTTTTCATGCCTTGCCAAAAGAAGTTACGCCGTGCTTGTTCATATGTTTTGAGGAACCCAGAGTGCCCGGCCGATGGAGAAGCATGGAGTTCATAGAAGACAACCTGTTGAAGATCTGTGCTCTGGGGAAGCACCAGACGACCCTTGTATCGCAGAGAAGCACCATCTTAAGAGTAATGTGGTACAACAGAAGGGTTGTTGGTCAAGCGTTGGATGATCTGAGATAAGGAAGAGTCATTGACATAACCCTGTTGAACAGATTGCAACCAATTTGGAACAGGCATAGAAATAACTGAAAGAGAACCTTGGGCACCAAATGTGCGAGAAAGAGCATCTGCCACAATATTGTCTTTACCCTTCTTGCAAGTGATCTCATAGTCATAACCCATGAGTTTGCTAACCCATTTCTGTTGTGCTGGGGAGGAGACGCGTTGGTCCAAGAAATATTTCAGACTCTGGTGATCAGTCTTGATGCAGAAATGATTCCCTAATAGGTATGGACGCCACTTCTGTACTGCATGCAAAATAGCCATCATTTCCTTCTCATATGTAGAGGCAGCTAAATTCTTACCTGAAAGGGCTTTGCTGGTGAACGCAATGGGGTGTTCATCTTGAAGGAGAATAGCACCAAGTCCATTGCCGCAAGCATCACTCTCAATAGTGAAGGGCTTGGAAAAATCGGGCATAGCTAGCACAGGTGTAGTACACATAGCTTGTTTTAGTTTGTCAAATGCAAACTGAGCAGCAGGTGTCCATGTAAAAGCATCATTTTTCAATAGAGCGGTTAATGGAGCTGCAATCTTCCCATAATCCTTGACAAACTTGCGGTAGTAGCCAGTCAATCCCAAAAAACCACGAAGGCTCTTGAGTGTCTGAGGACGTGGCCAATTGTTCATGGCGTCGATTTTGGCAGGATCCACGCGAACCCCTTGTGCTGAGATAATGTGCCCGAGATACTCAAATTCCTTTTGTCCAAAAACACATTTAGACTGCTTGGCATGGAGATGATGGTCAGAGAAAAGTTGCATGACAAGATCCAGATGCTGGAGATGTTCATCCCATGTTTTACTATAGATGAGGATATCATCAAAGAATACCAGAATGAATTTCCGCAAGTAGGGTCGAAATATTTTATTCATTAAGGCCTGGAATGTGGAAGGAGCATTAGTGAGGCCAAAGGGCATGTCCAAAAACTCATAATGGCCATCATGTGTGCGGAAGGCTGTTTTAGGAATATCATCCTCATGAACCCGAATTTGATGATACCCAGAACGAAGATCCAACTTGGAGAAAAAGTGAGCCCCATGAAGCTCGTCAAGAAGTTCATCAACAACAGGAAATGGAAACTTATCCTTGATGGTGAGGTGATTAAGTGCTCAGAAGTCAATGAAGAGGCGCCATGACCCATCTTTTTTGCAGACGAGAATAACTGGAGAAGAAAATGAACTAGTGCTTGGGCGAATAATACCTTGCTTCAATAAGTCCCAAACGAGCATTTCAATCTCCATTTTTTGGTGGAATGGGTAGCGATAGGGCCTGATGTTGGGAGGAGCGCTGCCAGGAAGGAGCTGAATACGATGGTCTTCTGGCCTGGAAGGTGGTAATCCCACTGGTTCAGCAAAGACACCTGTATATCGATCCAGAATTTGTTGTAGATCCCAAGGAGTAGTGGAGACTGCTGATGGTTGCATCTGGATGGAATGGATCTGAGCAATGACACCATGTGAATTCTTCTTGAGGAGTTTTTCCATGCGATGTGAACTGATGATGCTGAGAGAACCTGGTTGTAATCCTATCAATGTGTGTTTGTGTCCATTGAGGGAAAACTGCATCCAAAGTTCGGCAAAATCCCATAAGATAGGGCCGAGTGTGCGTAGCCATTGAGCTCCCAAAACCACATCACATCCGCCTAAGGGCAAGGCAAACATGTCAGAGCGCAAGGTATAATCTCCCATAGAGATACACACATTTCGACACTTCCCTTTGCAAGGTAAGGTACCCCCATTGGCAATCATGACTTCAAAGTTGGAGCAAGGATGGATAAAACAATCAGCTTGTTTGGCAATCTGAGGGTCAATGAAATTATGAGTGCTACCAGAATCAATGAGGATTGTAAGAGGTAGCTTCTTGAAGTAACCCCTGACCCGCATTGTTTGCGGGGTGGTGATTCCAGCTAAAGCATGGAGAGATATCTCTGGCTGGTCATCCTGAGACGGAGGGTCAATAGGCGGTTCTTGAATGTCGACCGGAGCATCCAGTGTTTCTGGATCTTCGTCACCCATTTCAGAGGCAGGCGGAGACTCCACATCCAGGAGATAGAGCTTTTGCTGAACACATCTATGTCCCCGAGTGAATTTCTCATCACAATTATAGCAAAGACCCTTTTCTCTGCGTGCTTGCATCTCTGTTTCCGACAAACGCTTGATAGGAGTCGGTCGAGGAGCCTGCGGTATAGGAGGTCGCTGAGACCCCATATTTCGGAAGGGAACAAAAGTGGGCTTGGAGCGTTGTTGGGCTGCAATCTTGCCTTCTGCCAATTTAGCCAACCCGAGTGCTTCCATCATTGTGTTGGGATAGAACATTTTGACCTCAGAGCGGATGGCATCCTTTAGACCACTGATAAAACAACTCCGGTAAAATTCATCAGACAATCCTTCGGTGTGGTTGGCTAGATTCTCAAATTCATTTTGATACTCTCTCACAGTGCCAGTTTGGCGAAGTTTAGTGAGGGCTCCTGTGAAGTCATCAAAAGCACTAGGACCAAATCGTTGCAAAAGGAGCTGGCAAAAGTCTGGCCAGTTGGGCTATGGATGAGCCTTGATGTACCAACGGTACCATTGAAGAGCTTCCTGTTCCAAATGAAAGGATGCCAACGGAACTTTGTTGACATCAAAAGTATTATGCAGACTGAAATACTGTTCTGCACGATAGATCCATCCAGTTGGATCGGTACCATTGAAGCGAGGAAAATCAAGCTTCGGACCACGAAAATTGCTGGAAGAAGAGAACCCATTGTCTACTGAAGACTAGGACTGCCGTTTGTTGTTCATAGCTGAATGTTCAAGATGGAGACCAAGAAATTTTTCATCCAGATCCTGGAGTTTGGCTTGGATGGCTGCAAGGGCTTCCTCCATGGTTTTTGCTCCTGCATGGGTGACAACCATAACCAGGGATTTTTTTTTATTTTTTTTTGGACTGGGTAGGAAAACAAAAACAGGAACTACTTCAGTAAAGGAAAATTTGGATTTGGGAAAAAATCAGAAGGGTAATTGGGGTTTGACTCGTTTTTTGGACACTGTTGGATAGATAGGGAAGCAAAAATGAGGATTTCAGCAGCGGGGTGAAAGGATGGGAAAATTTGGCAGAGGGGAACAAAGAAGCAGAATTCAGAAAGGAACTCTGTGGTAAAAATTGAAGGTGATTGGGTGAAATCTGAGGAAGTTATGGCAAACCCTAAAAATAGACAAATGTGGGATTTTGGGCTGTAGGAAAGGGAATTGAGGATAGGGTCCTCAGGGATGAAATATGCAGAATGGAATGACAGGGGTTCCTTGAAATTTTCAAGGAAAACAGAGGTAAAACAAGGGAGATATGGAGAAAAAACGGAATTTTATACTGGAGCGCTACGGCTCGGTGTTGTTTTTTTTTTTTTTTTTTTTTTTTTACAGACTAGAGCGACTACGGCTCTGCTTGCAGAATGGGATCTCCGGTTCGAAGGATTCTGGAACAACGTCGAACGGCTGGATCTGGAATGGTTTGCAAAATGAATCTAAAATGGCGCAGTAGTGATCGACAATAGTTCAGCTGAAAGTAGATATGGACCCCAGGTATGTGCGGTTTCCTAACAGTTCAGGGTTTTCACTCGGCCACCAATGCTGTCTGACGGCTTGCGTATTGGGGCAGTACCCCTCACTCCACGGCTCAGGTAAAACTGATAACCGCTTTGCCACAAACGACAGCTCTTGGTTTACCTCACGGGTGGGAACTAGTCAATCAAGTAGGGGTCGTTGCCCTTTTCGCCGGCAGGTCCTCTCAATGGGCCAGCTACTTCGGGGTTCCTGTGGTAGTCCTCACAATGAGTTTTAGGGATTATGCCCAAGTACTTCCCACAGTTAAGCGGATAGGGATTATTCCCAAATCCGAACCTGCAACAGATGTGAAAAAAAAATTTGGCAGAAATTTCACCCAGCGAGCCCAAGAAAGTGCTCTGATACCAGATGTGAGGCACCTGCAACAATTAATTAACAAGAATACGTGAAATAGCAGAAATGACAGAACTCAGAATCACTTTTGTATTGATCACAGGCCACTTCGAGGGGGAAACCTCCTTTGAGCAAGCTCAATACAAATAACTTCACGGTGCCTTCATAGGTCTCAACACACACTTATATACTAATTATAGGCACCAATACTATGGGTCGAAACCATGGGCCGTTACAAACTATGGATCAACAATACTACGGGCGACTTACAAAGCATATGCGCCAACAACAATAACACAAACTATTGATCAACAAATACTACGGGACGACTTACAAAGCATATGCGTCCAACAACAACATACTAACAAAGTAAAGATGTGGGTTCCTAACACTGGTCCACAAAAAACAAGAAATTCTTGAAAAAATGTGATGAGCACATCACCATCACATTTTTTCATGAGTTTCTTGTTTTTCGGGGAGTGTGGTCCATCAAAAGTATGCTGAGCAGGTATTCGTTGGATGTGGAATTGAATTCCCCATCCAAGGAGTGCTCTTGCTCGAAATTGGAGTGAATTTACAAGGATACAAGTTAAAAATACGAATTGAAAAAGTAGTTTTCTTCTTTTTTCCTCCAAAATTTGATGAGGTATGCTAATATAATTTTATTATTTCCACTATTATTTTATAATTATCCTTAGGAGGCCCATTTTAGACCTCAAAATTTCTCTAATGATAGGGAACTGACTAAAGTGGTCCTAAAATGATGCATGCAGGGCTCAAAAGGTGGTAGATGGATCTTGTATGACATGTGCACACCACTAGGGGGAAAATGACATCATCAACAACTAGGAAGAATAAATAATGGTAGGTAGGACAAGGATGGAGTATTGAAATATCCTAACAACCCCCCTTAATCCATACTTTTTCATCCTGGGACCTGGTTATTGAGACCAAAGGTCACCCATACAATCAAATAAATGATAAAAAATAAAGAACGGTCTATGAACCAAGGAAATGGGGAAAAGCTCATGGGAAACCGCCCCCCTCAAATTGGAATGAAACACACCAAAAGATTAATTGCTCCAAAATCAAATAGGTGTGATGCTTGATCATATGTCTAGAGGTATCTTCCTCTTGGGAAGAAGTGGACCATGCTCCAAAAACATGTGATTCTATTCTCCTTCAGTGGATGCAATCGAAAATGGAGGCTTTCTGATTTTTCTCTTCAGACCAAACATGGTGAAAAAAATCCAAAACTATGAAGATCATCCTGGAACCTGTTATTCAAACCAGCTGAGGAAGGATCAACTTGAGGAATGTGTAGATAGTTATTTGATATCTCCTTTGAACCAACATAGGTGCGATCATAACCAAATGAACTATGACATGATGGTGGTGGATTGGAATTCAAATCATCTCTAAGAATTGATAGATGGTTTCTTATGATCTCCTTTGAACCAGTAGGGGTGAGATCAAAACCAAAATCACCAAAATATGCTTGAGACTTGAACCCAAGTGAATGGTAGTGTCCTCCATCTTTAGAGAAACTCTGAGAGCATGTGCCAATGATCAAATAGAATTTCATAGGAAGCATGTGATAAAGGAGGGCGAATGTATCACTTCCAAACTTTGATTTAACCTCCAAATCATTCAATAGATAATCATTCTTCACACCAACAGACTCATGTGAAATAGAGTATTTAAGAACCTCTTCATATTTTAGAGTATGAACTGGCTTATATTGCTCGGAATTCAAAATAGAAGACATTGAGAACATGAGTGTTGAATTTGCAGCTTCTTCTTCATCTTGAACAACTTCATTATGAGATATGATTGAGGCTGAGACATAATTAAAGAGAACACTTAAGGAGGTATTCCTGGGCTTGTTCTCCAAATGATTTGCACCAATCTCTTCATTCTGCTTTCTAGCTTCTTTGTCTAGCTAGGCCCATAGATCACTTGGATTTTCAACAGTTCCCTTGAGGTAGCGCATACTAGGAGACATAGCAATACACATTGCTCCAAAGGATCTGTCACAGTCATTTAGCCAATCATTCTCTTCTTCATAAGAAGCAAAATATCTCGTAACACCAATACACATGTCAAAAAGACCTTATATCTTCAGATATGCTATCATGTTTGGTTTCCATTCATCCTAGTTGAATGGAGAAAGAGGAGGAATTGCTTTCATATTGATGGAAGTTGTTGTAGAATACCTGCAAAAACAATGGAAAATATATGTTACTGCTACTGCAACATAACTGCCGCAATTGCAAAAAACTGATGCAACTACATAAAATTGTTGCAACACTCAAAAAGTTTGAATAACTTGCGAAAAAATCTCAATTTTTGGAGATAGACTACTGCGGAGAACTGCTTTAGGTCATTAGGCACTTTTATCCAGATCTGTCACACCTAGCTAGACCTCATTGGATTTATCCAATGAATTCAATGAAATGGCACCAAGATTTGTTGTGGAAATCCAGAGGCTTATGGTGCACTACCAAAAGTAGCTTCTCAACCTATTCTCTCCATGGCTTTGATACCATGTGAAATTTTATGCCACAATAGATCTAAAGATTTGAGGATACCTCAAAAAGAAAGCATGAGCATAAAATTTGAAGAAGAGTGAAAACTACAGTAAAAAAGAGAAACACGAATAATAATGCAGCAGAACTCAGATAATAGCAGATTAATAATGTCACGCTACTCAATATCAGTATAATGAACAATGATAATACAATGGACAGAATTCAAAAAATGCAGGAGAATTCGAACCTCAGTTGGTCTAGCATAGGGATTATCACTATTGGAGTGCTAGGGAAGACTCAAACTGAACTGAACTGAACCTAAACTCAGCAAACTAAAGTCACAAACAGTTAGCTGACTAAGGAGGGAGAAATAGAGAGTTTTTCATGCATGTCAATCAGAAAAGGGTGCATGAGGCCATAATCAATGGCATCTAGAGCTCTAACTCCCCACAAGATTCAGATAACTCAGGTGGACTGCACTCAAACACTCAGTAGGTTCCTATGAAATAGGGAACTGAATGAAGTGGTCCTAAAATGATGCATGCAAGGCTCAGAAGGTGGTAGATGTATCCTAGATGAAATATGCACACCATTAGGGGGAACATGACATCATCAACAACTAGGAAGAATAAATAATTCTAGGTAGGACAAGGATGGAGTATTGAAATATCCTAACAATGACAACATCTTGTACATCAAATCGTTCCAGTGCATGAGCCTCTGGACTATCCTCGAAATCATCGGTGGAAAATTCTTGCCCCTTGTCCTCTTCTTGTCGCAACTACAAGTTTTAAAATCATTAAAAATATTAGCAATCTATATATGTGTATAGTAAGGAAAAATAATTTACAAACAAAACTGAATTGTTAACCATTTACTTACCTAAGTAAAATACCCAATAAAGCTATCATCTGTCTGGATAGGACCAAAGAAAAGATGGAAACATACTGTGCATGGGTGGGGCTCTCGATTGTGCTCATTATGTGCAGTTCTAGTTCCACTACTAGATGCTCTTCAACAACTGGAAGGTGGTGGCTCTACCCCACCAAGAGGTGGTGTCTCTACTCCATCGAGAGGGGGTGGATCTACTCCACCAATAGATGGTGGATCTGATGGCCCTTCCTGGTACGTACCATGAAGATACGTGCTATGGCGAACAACTGCCTATGCCAATAATAGGAATGACACCTGTGTCTATGGGACCAACTGATGTGCAGGAAACACATCTATCTTGGGTATCTTCCTGTGAGGTGGAGCTACTGGGAGATTGGGATCTATGTGCATTACATTGGGACATTGTTGAGGCATCCCCATTCCAACTACCTGGTACTCCAAGATATCAAAATAATTAACATGCTTCCCCAAAACAAATTCTGCGTACATCTTTCTAAGAAAATATAATGGGATTTCCTTGACTTTATGTGGTGCTACATCAAATACCATATACCATCGGTCCATCCAATTATCTATGAATAGTTTATATGTACACCGCTCAATAGAAATATGCCTTTTGTTTACATCTGGGATTTCACTTGTCTGTGGATCTCTAAAAAGGGAAAAGATATGTTGTTTTGTTATGTTCAACTTCTTAACTTCCTTGTAACTAAGTCCATCAACATATTCTTGCCTCTTTCTCTCTCTGTACGTGGCAATGTCTTGGAGTGCACCATTTGACCTACCAAAGGTATCTATCATTGCATCCAAATTGAATGCAAGAATACAATGCCTATCATCAACAATAACAATTGAGGCTCGAATGTATCTAAGCCTCTGAATTTCTCTTTGAATGTTTGTGTGTGCATCCATGGTCGTCACTGCAATAATAAAAAAAACAAATCATTAGAAACATATACATGTGCTATAATGACATATCTCAAAAATGAAAAATGTAAAAACTTTTTGCAATAACGAATACATTACAAACATAAATATAATCTCAATATACTATAATAACAACTACATGTAAACCAAAGTGGAAGGTGAGGATCACCTACACATAAATCGATTAATGATCGATGGCAGAGAGATCCTTTGTATCTAATTCATATCATGTTCATTGCCCTTTTTTTGCTCAGAATCTAGTGTATGATAAGGAAGATTTGGTGGTGAAGTCCTTTGCATCATTAAGAAGGGGAAATATTTTGAATGTGAGGGTTGATCTATGCTTGTTCCATGAAGTAAATCTCTTATCAATTGATAGGGATGAAGACCCAAATCCACCGATTGTGTTTCTTGGTGGTGAAGGAGGTAAAAAAAGATGTGGTGGTTCATGTTTGCAACAAAGTAAGTGGTTTGTCTACAAGGAGGGAAAACTAGTCCCTTGGGTTTTGGGGGATGATATAAATACATCATGCAACTGGGTTGGCTTCACAAGGAATGGCTGGACATGTTTAGGGTAAAAGAATGTGTGGGAAAAAACCATAGGGTTTGGTTAAGTCAAGTCTAGAAAGCAAGCCTAGGTTATAGGCCTTAGTTCCTCCTCCTAGCCAAAGGGTGGATGGATTTCCTTTTCCAATTTGCAATAGATGTGGAGAAAATATTGAGGAAAATTTGGTGTTGAGATTCAAATCCCTTATTGCTTATGTGGATACACAATTCATTAAGGGGATTTGTAATGTCCCCATCTCTGGTAAAAGTTTTATTTACTCAATTTTTGTCTATCTTACATGACGACACTATCTAAAACCTAAACTAGTTCCCGTAATGCAACCTAGAGGAGAAAAAGGGCATGGTGAACCACAAGGGGGAGAGTATTTAAGTGGTTAGATTTGCGGTGTTCTTGGACTTGGATTAGCTTTTAAACATGAGTTTTAAGTTAATTTAACTATGATTTATGTCTATGTGGCTTTTAATTAAAGCCTCGTAACTATTGATTTGGAATACATATGTATATGTATTATTTAATATAGGTACATGTGTTTTGATGAGATAAAAATGCATACATTTTGGTTATATGCATATATTTTATGTTTTTATATAATTAAATAGAAATGCATATATTTTATTATTTTCATGCTTTTATAGAGATATGAAGAAATGGATATATATATATATATATATATATATATATATATGTTTTTATAGAAAAATGTGGTGAATGATTATTATTTTTTCAACCTAGTTTTGGATTGATGTGTGGAAGCTTTGAGGGCAGGAAGAGGAAGCCAAACAAATTTCTTGATCATTGTATTGGGTTGGATATAGCGTTTTAAATCTCCACTTATCTGTGGTGATTGGAGGGAAAAACGTTTGGATCTATGCTTATTAAGTTTGTTAAAAACGTTTTGGAGAGCTCGGTAAATTATTCATTGAGTTGTAAAACATTTGGATATTTGTGTTATGCATCGGGTTCGATTAAAAACATTTTTTGAGCTCTGTATTGTGCATTGGGTTTGATCAAAATGAGTTGCAGCTCTGTATTATGCATTGGGTTTGATAAAAATGATTTGCAGCTCTGTATTGTGCATTGGGTTTGATAAAAACGAGTTGCAGCTCTGTATTGTGCATTGGATTTGATAAAAATGAGTTGCAGCTATGTATTGTGCATTGGGTTTGATAAAAACGAGTTGCACATCTGTATTGTGCATTGGGTTTGATAAAAACGAGTTACAGCTCTCTATTGTGCATTGGGTTTGATAAAAATGAGTTGCAGCTCTGTATTGTGCATTGGGTTTGATAAAAATGAGTTGCAGCTCTGTATTGTGCATTGGCTTTGATAATAATGAGTTGTAGCTCTGTATTGTGCATTGGGTTCACTTCAAAACGTTTTTGGACCTCTGCATTGTGCATTGATTGATTTAAAAACCTTTTTGAGATCTGTATTTGTGCATGGGTTTGTTAAAAATGATTTGTAGCTCTGTATCATTCATTGGATTTGAGAAAAATGATTTGCAGCTTTGTATCATTCTTTTAATTTGAGAAAAATGATTTGCAGCTCTGTAGCATTCATGGGATTTAAATAAAAATGTTTTGGGTCTCTGTATTGTCCATTATGCTGGAGAAAAACATTTTGGGGAGATCTGTATTGATTCAAGAAGTTGGAAAACATTTTGGATCATTGTATTCTTTCCTAGTTTCATTAAAAACGTTTTGGGGATTTCTGTATATGCATTTGATGTGTACGATTTGGGAAAAGTAAACTCTGTATTGATTCATTTAGTTGAAAAACAATTTGGATCCCTATATGATGCAGTGGGTTTAAATAAAAACATTTTGGGGAAGCTCTGTATGTATTCATTGAGTTGAAAAATGATTTCGATCCCTGTATGATGCAGTGGGTTTGAATAAAACGTTTTGGGGAAGCTCTGTATGTATTCATTGAGTTGAAAAATGATTTGGATCCCTGTATGGTTCATGGGCTTGAAGAAAAACGTTTTTGAAGCCCTTGTATTGTTCATTTTATTGCTGTGAAAATCGTGGATGCAGGAAGAGCTCACATGCTCTGCATTTTATTGTATTGTTCATTTTATTGCTGGAGAAAAACGTTTTGGATCTCTGTGTACTAGAGAAAAACGCTTGGGTCTCTATATGTTGGAGAAAAACGTTTTGGGTCTCTATATGTTGGAGAAAAGCATTTTGGGTCTCTATGTGCTGGAGAAAAACATTTTTTGGGATCTTTGTATGAGGCATTGTGTTGATAAAAACATTTTCTGAATCTCTGTATGATGCATTATGTTGATATAATTGATTTTGGGATCTCTGTATGAGGCATTGTATTGATAAAAGTGATTTTTGGGATCTCTATATGATGCATTGTGTTGATAAAAACGATTTTGGGAATCTATATGATGCATTGTGTTTCACCTTAGCGCAAATAGAGAATTCAATGTGTTTTTTTTTTTTGACAGAAACGGCTAAAATTTATATTAAAGAGCTGTGGCAGAGCCACCAACAGTTTTACAAGCCAAAATTATAGAAGGTCTAACAGTCAAGCTACCATTAATTACAAATGCCTGTAGCTGATCAGGACTTTTTTAAACTGAAAACAGAAAATAAACAGAGTAAAACAGAGTAATAGGGACCTAGACAGGAATTAACGATAGCGTGCCCCTGCAGACGATTTTGCCATTGAAGGGTTCTTGCTCGGACCTGGATTTCCGGCTCCTCGGAGGTTCTCCACAGCTATTTCCAGATTCTGCAGTCTTTGGTCCATGTTCTCGATGGCGGCCGTGACCTTCATCTCCAGGGTCTCCAGGGAAACCGCAAACTCTTCGCGTGTGCTACCTACTTCCTCATCCAATCTATCCAGTCGCCTTCCACCTTGCGCGTCCATGCGATTCATCAGTTCTCCCTGTCTTCTAACTTGTCGGTGGAGCACCCGAATCTCCGCTTCCAATTCCAGCAATGGGTCAGGGGAGGAAGCCGCGGAGTCCCCAGTATCAGCCATGATTTTGAGCGGATACCAGCTATTGTACAGGTAACACAGTAGGAGCTTGACGACGAGCTGCAACCGCTTCCTCCTTCCTGTAGGAGCCTTCTTAATAGCAGGGGTGGTATTTCTTTTAGAGCCAATGCTGAGGGGAGTGCCGTTTAAATTGCTGATGTCCATTCTGTGAGATGAATTTGGCATAATTGCCCATAAATCACCGCATGCCGCAGAATCCTTCATCCTCTTTCGGATGGCTCCTTTACCCGGAATCATACCGCTCCTTAAATAACACTTTGTAGTGCTGAGGCCGACGAATTCCTGTGAATCATGCACTAGCATGTTAAAGACCCCTGTGACGTTGGCATGCAGACTGAGCTGGGCTGAGGAGAGCAGACCCCCGCGCTTGGAGACGTCACAATGAAAAGACGAGAAGATCTTTGCCCGTAGAGCATCCTGATCTCTGGTACAAATGCTGGTACGCTTCTTCCTCATCCTTAACGGCGATGTCGTCACCCTTGCAGAAGAGAGGCGTGCGGAGGAAAGGAGGGGTTGATGAAAGCGGGAGGGAAGGGAGATATCCTCGAGGAGGAACACGTCGCATCCCCAAGTGAAGTCCATCCGGTAAAGGTGGCGCGAGACACGTGCCTTTATGTTCTTATGCCAAATTCTAATAACATGCATGTTCGGGGTTGAGCTCAAGGAGCTATGGGATAGAGACCCAATTAATTTCATCATTAATTTTAAGAAGCCCTTTGCCAAGGTGAATTGCTTCATTTGCTGCTTTGTCAGCCTGTCCATTGTTCTTCCGAAGGACGTGGAAGAATTCGATGTCCTGGAAGAGAGGGATGAGCAGTGCAATTCTTCGAAGAACTTGACGAAGTCTCATGGAAGCAGGTAAGTTCAAAGTGTTGATGCATTGGATAATCATCCTGGAATCCCCTACTACCGTTGCATGCTGTGCGCCATGGAGAAGTGCTTGGTTCAAGCCTTGCCAAAGGGCCAGAGCTTCTTCCATGTTGTTGGATTCTACTCCTAAATTCCAGGAATAAGTGAATATCAGTTGTCCATCAGGGCTAAAGAAAACCCCTCCCCCTCCTGCCTCCCCTGGATTTCCTTTTGAAGCTCCATCGAAGTACAACAGGTTGTTTCCACGATTTTTGCACCACTGGTCATACTCCTTCCCCGTAAGTCTGATTTCCCACTTATGCAGCACCGGGTCTCTGATCGGAAGGTTAGCAAAAGTACCAGGAATACTTTGGATCCAGTTGGCTTCTTCAATCGATAAAGGCGAATTTAGGCAGTGGAAGGTTCGTGAACTTATGAAGTCCCCTAATAGGGCTTTAATTTTGACCACCACCTGTAGTGGAGAAGATCTGGTTCCACAGAATATTCGACTGTTTCGTTCAAGCCAAAGCTTCCAGCAGATGAACTTGGGGAGGACTAGCCAAGCAATAGCTAGAGGGTCCTTAGGATGGGTCCTGACAGGGGGAGACGACGACCATCGGCAGAGAAGGGAGGTGACATCTTCATAGTTCAGGGAGGTATGCCATGGAAGAGTCATCAGATTCCAGACAAGAGTAGAATAAGGACAAGAGATAAACAAATGAGGGGACGTCTCTTCAGCAGCAAGGCATAGGGGGCAACGAGATGGGCCTTCCCATCCTTTCCTTCGCAGGACTTCAGTTGTTAGGACACTATTATGAGCTAGAGTCTAGATAAAATGGTCGATTTTGGGTAGCGATTTGTTGGACCAGATGTACTTCCATACTACAGGGTTTCGAGGGACATTGGGGATGGCTTTAACGCTTCTGTAACCTTGGGCGACATAGTAATGACCGGTATTGGAGCCCCACCCTCTTACATCCTTATATCTTTTGGCAACCGGGGACTTCCCTTCCAGGCAGCAAAGAAGGAGACCTTTTTCATCAGCAATGTTTGGAGGACAATCAGGAATGACCCAACCTATCCATCTTTGTTGACCATCCGGATGCCATTTTGATATGTCCCAAAGTTTGGAGATTCCATGACTTGAGAGAAACCTCCGAATTCCTTCCATCCCTTCCTTGTTTCCAATTGGAGGGTTTCCATAGATGGAGTCTTCCCAGATTCTAATTTTCTTTTCGTTTCCAGGGATCCACGTGAGGCCCTCAGCAAGGAGGGGGTAGGCTTTAGAACAAAGGGCAAAGAGGGGGGAGCCTTTTATCACCTTCGGACCCTGATCCAAGCATCTGAGTCTAGTCCCTGAAAAGTTCTTTTTCCATAGCACCTGTTTACTCCATGAAGAGTTCCCTGATACTAAGTTCCACAGTAGCTTAGCCCCCAGGGCAAGATTTTGGGCCCTAAGATCGCGCATGTGCAATCCACCTTCAAGATAAGGGACTGTGACTTTGTCCCATTTGACAAGGGGAAGTTTGTTTTCATTTTGTTTCCCCCCTTTCCACAGAAATCTCCGAAGAAGGACCTCAATATTTTTAAGGATAGATATGGGAGCCAAAAGCAAGGAGCATTGGAAGACCGGCATGCTAGCAAGAACGGATTTGATGAGCACTGATTTCCCTGCAAGATTTAGCCATGAGGCTCCCCAGGCTTTGATTTTCATGTTCAACTTTTCAATCAACGGTTCCCAGCTGGAGACTTTTGGCTTATCCTTGAATATTGGAACTCCAAGGTACTTAAAGTCAGTCCAGTGGTATTTCCCTTCTATCATTATAATTCTGGATATAACTTGCAACTCAATTGGGGAGCAGTTCCAGCTGTAGATTTGGCTCTTGGTATAGTTTATTTTGCTTCCAGAGATATCTTGATAGATGTCCAGTACCTCTTTAAACTTTCTAGCAGTTGTTGGACTTGCTCCACTCATAAGGAGAGTGTCATCAGCAAATTGGGCGTGATTAACTTCTTTCACTCCCCGCACAATTTTTAACCCCAGAAGATCTTCATGAGTTCTATAATGGTCCAGAATATAGCTGAGAGAGGCCGCTTGGATGGCGTAGAGAAGAGGGGACAGCGGGCATCCTTTCCTAAGACCCCTTGAAGCTTGGAAGAAGTCAGCAGCTCTCCCATTCACCAGGGGGGCGATCCATGGATTGCTGATACAGGCTTTAATCCAAGAGATCAGCTTTGGAGCAAACCCAAATCTGGTCATTACCTGAAACAGAAAGCTATGACAGACTCTGTCAAAGGCATTGGCAAGATCCAGTTTAACAACCATTCCTTTTTCTTTTCTTGTCACACTAG
Source organism: Larix kaempferi (assembly GCA_027924585.1). Lineage (NCBI taxonomy): Eukaryota > Viridiplantae > Streptophyta > Pinopsida > Pinales > Pinaceae > Larix > Larix kaempferi. The sequence goes on along the minus strand of BSBM01000133.1, from coordinate 3,286,886 downwards.
AGTGAATGGCCTCTTGGACTAAGATGATATTGTCCGAGATTTGCCTGCCTTTGATAAAGCCTCCTTGATTCTCCGGTATAATGATGGGAAGGACAGCTTTCAATCTATTTGCAATGACTTTGGTGGTTACCTTATATCCAATATTGCAGAGGGAGATAGGACGGAAGCGAGAAAAGGATGAGGCTCCTTTTTCCTTGGGAATGAGGGAAAGGAAGGAAGAGTTGGTTCCTCCGCCAAGTTTGAGACAGGACAGGGATTTCTTTACCATCTGGAACAGATCAGAGTGGACGAGGGACCAACAAGATGTGAGAAATCTTGCTGTGAAGCCATCCGGTCCAGGGGCTTTGTCAGGACTCATTCCATCAATAGCTGATTTGATTTCTTCAAGGGATATAGGGCGAAGGAGCTGAAGATTCATTTGATCAGAAACCAGAAGCGTAATATTATTAAGAGACTCAGATTGATTGAAGTCCCTTCCTGGTGAAGTTTCAGTATACATCTCTTGAAAGTGTTCATGAGCTTCTTTTTTAATTTCGTCAAACTCAGATAGCTGCTTCCCCCAATGCTCAATCTTGGTGATAGTCTTGAAATGTTTCCTGATCTCTGCTTGCTTATGGAAAAACTTAGTATTTTTGTCCCCTTCCTACAGCCATGTGTTTCTTGATTTTATTTTCCAATAGTTTTCTTCAAGCCTACATGCTTCATGCAGCTTGTTGTGAAGATAGGTTTCTTTATCCAGAGAGGTTTGAGATAGATTCCCTTCATTACCTATGAGATGATCCTCTAGGGCTTTTTCTGCTTCAGTCCTTTGCTGTTTAGGAGACTTCAGGCGTTTTTCCCAGTCTTTAAGTGCCTTTTTCACTAGCCGCAATTTTGCTTCCCAGACGAAAGAGGGAGACCCTTTGACATTAGTTTCCCAGGCAGTTGTCACAATATCTGCAAAGCCTTCCAAACGAATCCAGGATGGATTGAACCTGAAGGGAATAGGTCCAAGGTTCTGATCTTTACTAAAGGAGAGAGAGATAGGCTTGTGGTCCGAGGCACAAAAGGGAAGAATGGAGGAAGACAGGTCATACCCATGAATATGGATGGAATGCTGGACCAGGAACCTGTCAAGTCTGGCGGCTATGTGGCCCGGTCCTATCCTTTTACTCGTCTAGGTATATTTCCCTTAGGCTGGTTTGATGTCTTCCAGATCCCATTCCGAGATAATGTCCTCCACCCATTCCCTGGCAGGGTCTCTGACAATATTGCCTCCTTTTTTTTCCACTGAGGAGAGAATAAGATTGAGATCCCCAGCAATAACAAAGTTTTCTAAATGGGAGGTTGTCATATGTTCATTCAAACTAGTCCAGCATGAGTGCTTCTCAGAGACATTTATAGGAGCATAGACGTTAAAGAGGCTTAGTCGGAGATTAGCTTCTTTAAACAAAAATTCAGTAAAGACCCAGTGGGTTGATTTAGCATGACTTACAATTTCAATCTTAGAAGGGTCCCAGAGTGTTGCTATGCCACCAGACGCCCCTCTTGAGCTGACCGCAATGCATTCTGCTTGATTCCAAAAGGAAGGAGCAGCCAGAAGGCAGGCCTGCTCTTCCATTTTAGTCTCCTGGATCAGGAGGATATAGGGGTTCGAGATTTTGATTAAGTCTTTCATTGATAACGATTTCGACTTACTTCCTAACCCCCTACAATTCCAGGAGACAATCTGCATTACTTACCTTTGGTGGTGGTTGCCCCTTTTGAGGCATTTCCTTGCTGTCTGGTATTCCTGGGATTGAGGTGCTTCTCCAGAGTGGTCTGGACTCCTGCTAACCTATCCTTATATGTGGCGACTTCCCTTTTCTCCCTTTCAGTTTTCCTTCCTCGACGATCCTTTTTAGCAGGCTTTGGTGACTCAGGGTCATCTTCATCTGTATCCTCTTCTTCTGTGCCTTCATCCGTTACAAGGTTTTGCTGCATGCCTTCCTTTGCTGGATTTGTTGCTTCTATTTCCCCATCCAGTTGTTCTGCGGATCTAGCTTCCTTCCTTTTGGCCAAGGAGGGGGACGCCGTGGGCGAGAGTTCCCCCATCTCACTTGGTTTTGTCGGTGGCGTCTGATCTTCGAAAGCGGCGAAGCTATTGCCAGATCTAGGATTTGGGTTACTTTCCTGGGTTTTTGAAGACTCCGGGCCTGCGGTCGCAGGGTCCTTCATGAAGACATTCAGGGGGTTCCCCTTGGGACCTTTCCTTCTTGGGTTAGCTTTATGCTTCTTGGCTTGCTGCCAATCTTCTTCCTGATTCTTCTCTGTTTCGGATTTTTGGAATTTTGGGCAGTTTCTCTGGAAATGGCCATATTCATGCAATGCCTGCACTTGAATGGTAACTGTTCATAGTCCAGTTGCTAGAAGTGCTTCCATCCTTTGATTGAAAGTTTAACAGCTTCAGGAAGCCCCGCTTCTAGGTCGACTTCCACACAGATACAAGCAAAGGAATATTGACCTTTAGGGTCAGCTTTATCAATATATTTCCCCAGACCGTTTCCAATGGTTCTTAGAGATTCTTCATTCCAGCAATGCATGGGGAGATTTGGCATTCGAACCCAGACTGGAATTGCTTTGGGCACATCCATAGCAGGGTCAAAATATGGAGTCCATCTATTCAGGTACAAACCCTGTGGCCCCATAAAATATGGCCCGCTTCTGAAGATCAGGTCCCTATCCTCTTTTGAAGCGAAATCAAATAGGAAATACCCTCTACCAATTGCATAACTTGTGACTCCTTGGGATATCAGGGGGCGCCAGTTGTTTTGGATCCAAGTTTCCGTGGAGCGAGGAGATGGCCACAATCCCATGAACTGCCCTATGAGGGCCCTATCAGCAAGAGAGATAGCCAGATGAATGGGCTTCTCCGGTGGAAGTTCTATTTCAGGTATGGCCTCCAACTTCTTGACAAACTTCGGAGGTGGGGTGGTCTCAGTCTTTTTCCCATACTCATTAATCAACCGGGCGAATGCGTCTTCCTTAGCAGATGACGGCGGTGGAGAGGGGTGCCCTCCTTCAGAGGCACCCATCCTTAGCAGAAACACGCAGGCGAACCCTAGCTTACGAAAATCGCATCGAGAGCATCCTCAGCATATTGTCGATCTACCAGAGAATTCAACGTGGTTACCTTGGTATATTTTATTGATTTTTTGAGCAGCATGGTACCCCAGCATGTTAACACTATATGCTGCCACAAGAATGTATGTATATATGCTCTGTGTTAACACCGTATTCTTCCTTAGAGCTCATGATCCCCGTGAACCCTATCTGCATTTTCATTATATGACTCCAGTCATGGGATTCCATTATATGTGTTAAGTTTATAATGGTTATGTTTCCACCACGTTAGTTGGGTTATAATATATGTATATTGTGCCACAATAGTTGGATTATATATATATTGACAATGTGGATTTTATGCTGCCAACGTCGATGTTGAAGCTTTATTGGAATATGTTTTTATGCTACCGAGTGTTGGAGCATGCTATTTGTTATTTAAACATATTCATTCTCATATTAAAATGTTGCATGCCGATATTGGTTGTGGAGCCTAATCTCCAGATTCAGAGATATTATTATTCAGCCATGTCCATACCCTAGGTTTGGTTATGATCCCGGCACGATCCGCAGGGGGTTCGGGGGCAACGTTCTCGAGAAAGAGGGTTTGGGGGCAATGCCCCCAAGTTACGGGGGTTTTGGCCGTAGCCCCCGAGGAAAATTTTTGGGGTTGTTTTTGCCAACAATTTTCGGGCCCATGGTTTTGGGTAACCTGTGGTATTTTCCCATTGTATTTCCCTTATAAAAGAAAGACATTGTAATACGGATAGGGTTGATGTATTAGGTTTTATGCATTGTAAATATCTCTGAGCTTAGAAGAGAGACTGTGAGACAGTGAAGAGGAAGTGCAGCGGCTGTGCTGCAGGTTGTATCCCTTCACTTTGCTGGATGGAATAATAATAAGGACTCGAAACTTCAGTGTGGATGTAGCCCAAGTTGGGTGAACCATGATATATCTGTGTTTCTCTTGTAATGAGTGTGTGATTATATTTGCATTTCTGTTTATTGTTATTGCTCTGTGATCCTGTTTTTCTAACAGCCGAGTGTTGGAGCATGTTGATTGTTGTTTGAAAGTATTCTTTTCATATTAGAAATGTTGCATGTGGAGTGTTAGAGCATGTTGAATGTAGTTTGATAGTATTAATCTTACATCAAATATGTTGTATGCATTGGAATCGACATGCTTTAGTTATGCTACCATTTTCATTTTCTTTTTTCTTTGTAAGTTGCAGAAGAAAATTTAATAAACAGAGCCGAAAAAGAAGGTGAAAATTACATATGTATCCAAAGATTCTAGCGCTGATTGGGGAGGACTCATGTGATGAAGCCAACATCCTAGTTTCTCAAAAATACTAAAATAACTGTCATTATACAAAAATAAGATCTCCTGGGTGAGGCCTGCTAAGAAAAAAAACTGGGTATTTTGCCAAAAAAAATACCATAATGTCTCGGAGTTCTAGATAGGAGACTGTAAAAGAAGTAGAAACAAAAAATCTGAACAACACAAAAATAACCCAGAGCTGGAGCGGCCCATCTAGGGGCGTTCCTCTACAGACGGTGCTTCTGGTTCCTCCTCAAGGATGGGACAACCTGCATAGAAGTATTCAATTGTCCCCGGAGAGGGGAGGACAAGGGAAGAGGGTCTGGGTGCACCGTGTCCATCTTGCACCGTGTGGTTGGCCAATGTAGCAGGTGGTTGAGCCATGTTCTTTCTCACTATAGCCTTCTCCTTGGCTGAGCCGTCATCTAGCGCCACAGGTTCGTTGGTTTCTGCTTCTTTGCCCAGATTTTCCAACTCATTGCTACGCTCAAGGGAGAAGATGTCCCAAGTCATGTTAGCATTCATTATGCTCAGGTGTTTAGAGGCTTTTTACAGACTGAATTTTATGTTCTGAACAATGTTGATGTTGGATTTCGAGCTTGCCTCCATTTCGTCTACCAAAGTACTCATCATATTTTTCATCAACCAATAATGGTTGATAGCTCCACCATTGGTTCTCGAGGCCAGGAGGGCCGCAACCCTGCAAGCTTCCCAACCATCTATGAGACTACAAGTCTGAGCAGAAGTTTTCTCTGCGTAACCATTCATTACCATCCAATCCATAGCAATATTAGGATGCTTTCCTGAGCTAGATCCTTTTCTACTACTACAATGACGGGGGGTGCCTCTAGTTTGTTTCATGGTTTCTGATCTCCAGAGAGATTCTAGGAATAGGGGCACACAGAGAACCACGAGGAGTATCTAGGAAGAAAACATGGATGGAATAATAATAAGGACTCGAAACTTCAGTGTGGATGTAGCCCAAGTTGGGTGAACCATGATATATCTGTGTTTCTCTTGTAATGAGTGTGTGATTATATTTGCATTTCTGTTTATTGTTATTGCTCTGTGATCCTGTTTTTCTAACAGCCGAGTGTTGGAGCATGTTGATTGTTGTTTGAAAGTATTCTTTTCATATTAGAAATGTTGCATGTGGAGTGTTAGAGCATGTTGAATGTAGTTTGATAGTATTAATCTTACATCAAATATGTTGTATGCATTGGAATCGACATGCTTTAGTTATGCTACCATTTTCATTTTCTTTTTTCTTTGTAAGTTGCAGAAGAAAATTTAATAAACAGAGCCGAAAAAGAAGGTGAAAATTACATATGTATCCAAAGATTCTAGCGCTGATTGGGGAGGACTCATGTGATGAAGCCAACATCCTAGTTTCTCAAAAATACTAAAATAACTGTCATTATACAAAAATAAGATCTCCTGGGTGAGGCCTGCTAAGAAAAAAAACTGGGTATTTTGCCAAAACAAATACCATAATGTCTCGGAGTTCTAGATAGGAGACTGTAAAAGAAGTAGAAACAAAAAATATGAACAACACAAAAATAACCCAGAGCTGGAGCGGCCCATCTAGGGGCGTTCCTCTACAGACGGTGCTTGTGGTTCCTCCTCAAGGATGGGACAACCTGCATAGAAGTATTCAATTGTCCCCGAAGAGGGGAGGACAAGGGAAGAGGGTCTGGGTGCACCGTGTCCATCTTGCACCGTGTGGTTGGCCAATGTAGCAGGTGGTTGAGCCATGTTCTTTCTCACTATAGCCTTCTCCTTGGCTGAGCCATCATCTAGCGCCACAGGTTCGTTGGTTTCTGCTTCTTTGCCCAGATTTTCCAACTCATTGCTACGCTCAAGGGAGAAGATGTCCCAAGTCATGTTAGCATTCATTATGCTCAGGTGTTTAGAGGCTTTTTACAGACTGAATTTTATGTTCTGAACAATGTTGATGTTGGATTTCGAGCTTGCCTCCATTTCGTCTACCAAAGTACTCATCATATTTTTCATCAACCAATAATGGTTGATAGCTCCACCATTGGTTCTCGAGGCCAGGAGGGCCGCAACCCTGCAAGCTTCCCAACCATCTATGAGACTACAAGTCTGAGCAGAAGTTTTCTCTGCGTAACCATTCATTACCATCCAATCCATAGCAATATTAGGATGCTTTCCTGAGCTAGATCCTTTTCTACTACTACAATGACGGGGGGTGCCTCTAGTTTGTTTCATGGTTTCTGATCTCCAGAGAGATTCTAGGAATAGGGGCACACAGAGAACCACGAGGAGTATCTAGGAAGAAAACATGGCAACAGAGTAATGAGGTGTTTCGATGCTTGGTTTTATGGAGCCAAGCCAAACCATTTCCTTCGCAAGGAGGTAGTAAATGCAACAGGATTTCATCGTTCGAAAAGGTGGCAGATTTAATGTCACAGATTCCTTCCAACACCTTCGTCCATCGAATCTTGGGGCTCGTCCTCAAATCTTGAATGCTCGCCGAGTGTGCTGACAGGTGGAGGGTCTTTGGGTAGGGATGATACTATCAATAACATGGCCCGGGCTGGTGTAGTTTCCAAGTGGAGGTTGGCCCGTGTGAGCAGGGATAACACTCGGATTCGAGGATGCTACTATTTGATTTTACATTTACGTGTAGTATGCATTGGTTATGTATGCATTGGATGCATTAGAAAAATATTCTATTATGTGTAGGCCATTGGTTGTATTGATGGTGCAGGGATTAAACCCCACAACCAAAAACATTTAAACATTTGTATGTGTTATAGAGCATAGGAATTCTAGTCTAGAGCACATACTTAGGCTAGCAAAGAACAACCCTACAACCAGGTAAGTGGTTAGAACATGAGATGTGTTCAGGTAGGAGCACTACCTTATGAGTTGCAGGATCACTGCAATAACCACTAGGGTTGTGTGTGGTTAGTTCTAGGGAGACAAGACTTAAAAACTCCCTATCCTATTTGTGGATCACCATGCCCAGCTCGAGGGTGGCCTTCAGATGGACTAAGTAGAAGCCGTCAAAGAGCCTACGGTTGGGTGGAGTGTTGCATTTCCCAAAAATGTTCCCCTTAATAAATAATTATTATTGTAAATCAATTAGATATATTATGAATAATGGAAAGGCATCTAGAGTTATAAAGTATTTCTTTGTAGTATTGATAAATGTTACAAGTATGATGAATACAGGAAGAAGAAGACGGGAATAAGCTCATCTCTCACCTCTACCAAATTGATAAGAAAAGTATGTATTGTAAATTTATCATAATCATTGGTTAATTGTATATATGCCCTTCCATTTATGAACGTTTCTAACATAAATGTTTTATCATTATGGTTCAGATGGTTAATAACAATGAGTAGCATGAATAAATGTATTTAACTATCTCACTCGTGAATAATGAACCATGTTTGAAAGTGGGCATAGCAAGAATGTGGGATAAATTTGAAAGGATCATTGTATACCTTGTGGGAAATATATTTAGTGATGAGAAAAATATAAGTACATATTGATGAGCTAGATCTAACTAGTATAATGTAAAATGCTACTTGGAATGGACATACGTTATTAATATGTTTATTGATGAACTATCACCGTTGGGTTTTCATGCTTCTAATGTTGAATATATAAGCCTAATTAGTCGAGTATAATTTACTTTAATGAAGTTAAAGTTATAGTCAAAGTTAAAGGGTTTAAATAGTAAGTTCCTCAAGTAGACTTACAAGTAAAGGTTAGAATTCAACAATCGGTGATTAGAGTTTGGAATTATTATACCTTAAGGGATTTTAATAGAATTTATTTAGGCATTTGTCAGTTGTGGAATGCAAGTGGTATGCAACGTACTATAAACTTGTTACATGATCTTTGACATGGTACCCTGATGCTATCAAAAAAGAAAATTGAAAAGTAATGTAAATTGAGAGTAATTTCATGTGTTTGATGTTGAGAACATGTAATAGAAATTAAGTGTAATGCATGAGCATGTGATTAGCGGTGCATTAGAGGAATGAATGAACTTCTGTTAAGGTAAAATTGTGCACTTGCATGTTCTTTGTGTTTAATGTTTTAGGCGGTTAAAGAGTAAGACATTAACCTGCATTGAAAGACTCAAATAATAGCAAGGCATATTACAATGATTATACATAACTGTCTCTTACGTTAAGTTTACATCAATGTTGACTTATGTAAAAGAATGTTGAAAAGGGGGATGATGAACAATATTGATTGTATTAATTTTTGTGTAAAGAGGACACCTAATATAAAATAGTCAAATCCTCTTGAACTATATAGCTACACCATTCGATATCATTATTGATTGATATAATGATTAGTAGGTGTAAGAGAAAATAAAATTATTACATGTCATTATATGGAAAGATAGGTCTATATCTTTGTCCATATCTATGGTGAGATTAATGGTACATACGCATGCTTATGATGTTAGATGACTCTTGTTAAGAGAACTTTGTTAAAGATAACATCAAAGTTATGGAACTAACTTATTGTCTAGAAGGATTTCTTCTATGTTTTACCAAGTTCGAAGCTTTGTGTGGTATTTCTTACCCAAGTTTGTACAAGAAGTTGAAAATGATTTTCTACCTAAAACCTACTTTATAATATTATAAAGAGAAACTTGGTATTGCATGCTTCTATGCTTGGAAAGGATTTTTAATATTGTAGTAAAAATATGTACCTAATTGTCTAGAGGTTATTCACTTATGGTAGGTGAATTAATGATTGTACAAATGTCGAAGTATGTTAAATAAAAACAATAATTTCACCCCATTTCCTCTAGAACGTGACAAGGATTTTGGGTGAGTTACATGTTGTATCAGAGTGAAGGTTTCTACTCTAGGACCTATAGGATCATTTATGATTGATGCTGCACCATAGATTTAGAGTTACAAGGAACTATGAATTACGTAAAGTGTTATGTGATTACAAAAAAATATCATGGTTATTTTCTTTTGTGATTAACCATTGATATCCATGAGGATTTAACTAATATACATAATTGGTTGATGTGTGAGAGGAATTGAGTGCACAAATGTAAAAGCTTGGCAGTTAAGAACCAAATCTAATCAATGGCGAGAGAATCGCTAAACCAAAAAGGATTTCACAAAAATCATTGTAAGTAAATGCCTCTCTATGGTTGTTAAATTTCATATATTTTTATGTGTGGTAGGATCACCTTAAAGCTTGTGATGGTCAAGCTGGTGGGCCATGATAGTGACATTAGAACCACAAGGAGAACCAAGGGTTCACTAATGCAATGTTATGAGGCATTGTTGCATGCACATGAGACATTATGACTAGAGAAGTGGAAATCTTGAGAGCATCAGGAGAAATTTAAAAGATAACTCTACAAATAATAAAACCCTCACATTAATAAGAGGCGCCCTGCAACTTAAAATAAAGCTAACTTAAAATTAAAATAAAACTAAGCAAGAAGAATGAAGAAGAGAAGGACAAGTCCAAAGCACATATTTGGGGCCAGAAAGGAACACCTATAGTTGGGTATAGAATGCGTGATGTGTTCAGGTAGGAGCATTACGAGTTTAATGCAGGAGCACTGCAATACCCTGAATAACTATTAGAGGTCATTCCATGATTTTAGTGACATAAAAGTCCCTAGAGAACTTTGTAACTCAGGAGCACTGGGTGAGTGTTGGGTATTGTCATGTGCGTGATGCACTCCCTGAGAGGCATGATGCCGAGAAGGTGTCGAGTACCATTTTGTGCTTAGTGCATGCTGAGAAGGATTGGAATTTTCCTGGACTCAAGCGAGCAGGCTTGAGGGGAAAAAGAGTTCCTGGACTCAAGCGAGCAGGCTTGAGGGAAAATAGAGTTCCTAGACTCAAGCGACGAGGCTTAAGGGGAAAAGGAGTTCCTAGACTCAAGTGAGCAGGCTTGAGGGGAAAATGAGTTCCCGAACTCAAGCGAGTAGGCTTGAGGGGAAAAAGAGTTCCCAGACTCATGCGTGTAGGCTTGAGGGGAAAACGAGTTCCTGGACTCAAGCAAGGAAGCTTGAGGGGAAAAAGAGTTCCTAGACTCAAGCGAGGAGGATTGAGGGGAAAAAGAGTTCCTGGACTCAAGTGAGGAGGCTTGAGGGGAAAAGGAGTTCCTAGACTCAAGCGAGCCGGCTTGAGGGGAAAAGGAGTTCTTGGACTCAAGCGAGAAGGCTTGAGGGGGAAAAGAGTTCTTGGATTCAAGCAAGAAGGCTTGAGGGGAAAAATATTTCCTGGACTCAAGCAAGAAGGCTTGAGGGGAAAAAGAGTTGTCCTGGACTCAAGCGAGAGGACTTGAGGGGAAAAATAATTTTCCAGAATTCAAACGAGAAGGATTGAGTGGAAAACCTTGAAGACCACCTGATGATGCATGTGAAATATGCTACAATGGTATGGTTGTACCACAGGTACACAATAAAATAAAATTTCATTAATATGTGTGTGTTTGAATTTATGTATTTGTGATGAGAATACAGTTATGTTTTCAATCAAAATAATGAGAATTTTGAATAAAGCTACTATTCAATTAAAGGCTACTGCCAAGTATAGTATCTAAGTATGACAAGTTTGAAAATTTTTGTACAGATAGAATTACATCTATGAAAGACTATATAAATTCTTAGAGTAATGTTTTCTTACGAAATCCAGTTTATGATTTTATTAAGAGACCATTGATGTAGCCACTTTATGTAGTATGCATATAGATGACTTTAATGGCTTTGAATAATTATAGAAAATGAAAAATATTTGTTAGAATGTGGTCATTCTAAGTTTATGAAATGAAAAGACTTATAGCAGGAAGAGCCCTGTGGAAGTAATTTGAATGGGAATAGTACGTAGGGTACTGAAAAACACGAGATGTGTGATTTCCCTTTTATTTTTCACTGGATGTGTGGTAGGAACCTAGAGTGTCATTAAGTCTTCATCTAATGAATTATTTACTTTTTTTACTATGAAATTAGTGTCTACGTACTCATGGACCATTCGGTGTTTGATTCATAGTGTTGGCTACTAAAACTTTTTGAAAAGGGCATGATGTATTTTGGTGAATACTTACGTAGGCCGAAGTTGTGTAATTTCAATAAGCATATTGTGAAACTTTGTGTTGCTTTATTAAAATCTAATATGTGGGATGTTAAGAAGACATTGCAGGTGAAATAAACAAGCACAGTAAAAAAGTAAGTGACTATGCATAGGAGCATGTGGCTCCGAAGTTTTATGTTTTATATTATGAAACTAACATTTGAACCAGGTAGAATTGGTACCAAAATTGCAAAGTATTTGCAATTGCCCAAGATAGGGAGAAGAGCGATACATGAGATAAGTATTGCAGGTATAAAAACCATATCTTTGTGATGTTTTTGTTATAAGATTATTGTGTCGTTAATATATATTGGAAATAGACTATGTTTGCATATGGTAGAAATGCAGGGAAGGAGGATGAACAGGTGAAGTAGTGCGAAAAGTGGCACAACACCGAGGATAGTGTTCTTCCAAGAGCAAGAGTTTTGTGATGTCCCCATCTCTGGTAAAAGTTTTATTTACTCAATTTTTGTCTATATTACATGATGACAGTATCTAAAACCTAAACTAGTTCCCGCAATGCAACCTAGAGTGGAAAAAGGGCATGGTGAACCACAAGGGGGAGAGTATTTAAGTTGTTATAGTCGCGGTGTTCTTGGACTTGGATTATCTTTTAAACTTGAGTTTTAAGTTAATTTAATTATGATTTATGTCTATGTGGATTTTAATTAAAGCCCCATAACTATTGATTCGGAATACATATGTATATGTATTATTTGATATAGGTACATGTGTTTTTATGAGATAAAAATGCATACATTTTAGGTATATGCATATATTTTATGCTTTTATATAATTAAATAGAAATGCATCTATTTTATTATTTTCATGCTTTTATAGATATATGAAGAAATGGATATCTAATTGATATATATATATATATATATATGTTTTTATAGAAAAATGTGGGGGATGATTATTATTTTTTTAACCTAGTTTTGGAGTGCTGCATGGAAGCTTTTGGGGAAAGAAGAGGAAGCCAAACGGTTTTTCTGTTCATTGGATTGGGTTGGATACAATTTTTTAAATGTCTTCTTATCCCTGGTTATTGGAGGGAGAAACATTTGGATCTATGCTTATTTCAATAAGTTTGATAAAAACGTTTTGGAGAGCTCTATATTTTATTCATTGAATTGGAAAATGTTTGGATCTCTGTATTATGCATTGGGTTTGATTAAAAACATTTTTGGAGCTCTGTATTGTGCATTGGGTGTGATAAAAACGAGTTGTAGCTCTGTATTGTGCATTGGATTTGATAAAAACTAATTGCAGCTATGTATTGTGCATTGGGTTTCATAGAAATGTGTTCCAGCTCATTATTGTGCATTGGATTTGATAAGAACAAGTTGCAACACCGTATTGTGCATTGGGTTTGATAAAAATGAGTTGCACCTATTTATTTTGCATTGGATTTGATAAAAAAGAGTTGCATATCTGTATTGTGCACTAGGTTTGATAAAAACGAGTTGCAGCTCTATATTGTGCATTGGATTTGATAACGCGTTGCAGCTCTGTATTGTGCATTGGGTTTGATAAAAATGAGTTGCATCTCTGTATTATGCATTGGGTTCGCTTAAAAACATTTTTGGAGCTCTGGATTGTGCATTGATTGGATTAAAAATATTTTTGAGCTTTGTATTTGTGCATGGGTTTGTTAAAAATGATTTGCAACTCAGTATCTTTCATTGGATTTGAGAAAAATGATTTGTAGCTCTGTATCATTAATTTAATTTGAGAAAAATGATTTGCAGCTCTGTAGCATTCATGGGATTTAGATAAAAACATTTTGGGTCTCTATATTGTCCATTATGCTCGAGAAAAACGTTTTGGGGAGCTATGTATTGATTCAGGGAGTTGGAAAACATTTTGGATTGTTTTATTATTTCCTGTTTTAATTAAAAACGTTTTGGGGATTTCTGTACATGCATTTGTTGTCTGCAATTTGGGAAAAGTAAACTTTGTATTGATTCATTCAGTTGAAAAACTGTTTGGATCCCAGTATGATGCAGTGGGTTTGAATAAAACATTTTGGGGAAGCTCTGTATGTATTCATTGAGTTGAAAAACAATTTGGATCCCTGTATGGTTCATTGGTTTGAAGAAAAACCTTTTTGAAGCCCTTGTATTGTTCATTTTATTGCTCAGAAAATCATGGGTGTAGGAAGAGCTCACATGCTCTGCATTTCATTGTATTGTCCATTTTATTGTTGGAGAAAAACATTTTCGGTCTCTGTGTGCTGGAGAAAAACGCTTGGGTCTCTGTATGCTGGAGAAAAACATTTTGGGTCTCTATGTGCTGGAGAAAAACGTGTTGGGTCTCTCTGTGCTGGTGAAAAACGTTTTTGGAATCTCTATATGAGGTATTGTGTTGATAAAAACATTTTCTAAATCTCTGTATGATGCATTGTGTTGATATAAAAAAATTTGGGATCTCTGTATGAGGCATTCTATTGATAAAAATGATTTTTGGGATCTTTATATGATGCATTGTGTTGATAAAAATGATTTTTGGGATCTTTGTATGATGCATTGTGTTGATAAAAATGATTTTGGGATTTTGTATGATGCATTGTGTTTCACCTCTGCGCAAATAGAGAATCTAGTGTGGTTACCTTGGTATATTTTCTTGATTTGTTGAGCAGCATGGTACTCCAACATGTTAGCACTATATGCTGCCACCAAAATGTATGTATGATATGCTCTATGTTAACAGTGTATGTTGCCTTAGAGCTCATGGTCACCATGAACCCTGTCTGCATTTTCATTTTATGAATCCAGTCATGGGATTCTGTTATATGTGTTAAGTTTATAATGGTTATGCTACCACCACGTCAGTTGGGCTATAATATATGTATATTGCGCCACAATAGTTTGATTATATATATATATATATATATATATATATATATATATATATATATATATATATATATTTGCAACGTGGATTTTATGTTGCCAACGTTGATGTTGGAACTTTATTGGAATATCTTTTTATGCTGTCAAGTGTTGGAGCATGTTGTTTTTTATTTAAACGTATTCATTCTCATATTAAAATGTTTCATGCCGAGTGTTGGAGCATGCTGATTGTTGTTTGAAAGTATTCTTTTCATATTAAAAATGTTGCATGCGGAGTGTTAGAGCATGATGAATGTAGTTTGATAGTAGTCATCTTACATCAAATATGTTGTATGCATTGGAATCGACATGATTTAGTTATGCTACTATTTGATTTTACATTTACATGCAATACGCATTGGTTACGTATGCATTGGAGGCATTAGAAAAGTATTCTATTATGCATAGGGTATTGGTTGTATTGACGACGCAGGGCTTAACCCCCGTAACCAGAAACCTTTAAACATTTGTATTTGTCATAGAGCATAAGAGGTCAATTCTGGAGCATAGGCTTGGGCCAATAGAGAAAAACCTTACAACTAGGTAAGTGGCTAGAGCATGAGATGTGTTCAGGTAGGATCACTACCTTATGAGTTGCAGGGTCACTACAATAACCACTAGGGTTGTGTGTGGTTAGTTCTAGGGTGACGAGACTTAAAAAATTCCTATCCTATTTGTGGATCACCATGCCCAGCTCAGGGGTGGCCTTCAGACAGAACTAGTAGAAGCCGTCGAAGAGCCTACGGTTGGGTGGAGTGTTGCATTGCCCAAAATAGTTCGCAAGTTAATGAATAATTATGCTTGTCAATCAGTAAGATATATTATGAATAATGGAAAGGTATCTAGAGATATAGAGTATTTCTTTGTAGTACTGATAAATGTTACAAGTATCATGAATACAGGAAGAAGAAGATAGGAAGAAACTCGTCTCTCACCTCTACCAAATTGGTATGAAAAGTATGCCTTGTAAAGTTATCATAATCATAATTGATTAATTGTATATATGCCCTTCCATTTATGAAATTTGCTAACATAAATTTTTTATATATATGGTTCAAATGATTAATAGCAATGAGTAGCATGAATAAATGTATTTAACTATCTCACTTGTGAATAATGAACCATGTTTGAAAGTGGGCATAGCAAGAATGTGGGATAAATTTGAAGGGATCATTGTATACCTTGTGGGAAATATATTAAGTGATGCAAAACATATAAGTACATATTGATAAGCTAGATCTAACTAGTATAATGTGAATGCTACTTGGACTGGACATACTTTATTAATATGTGTGATGATGAACTATCACCATTGGGTTTTCATGCCTCTAATGTTGAATATATAAGCCTAGTTAGTCGAGTATAATTTACTTTAATGAAGTTAAAGTTATAGTCAATGTTATAGGGTTTAAATACTAAGTTCCTCAAGTAAACTTACAAGTAAAGGTTAGAATTCAACAATTGGTGATTAGAGTCTGGAATTATACCTTAAGGGAAATTAATAGACTCTATTTAGACATTTGTCAGTTGTGGAATGCAGTGGTATGCAACGTCCTATAAACATGTTACCTGATCTTCGACCTAGAAAGTGAAAAGTAATGTAAATGAAGAGTAATTTCATGTGTTTTATGTTGAGAACATGTAATAGAAATTAAGTCTAATGCATGAGTATGTGATTACGGGTGCATTAGAGGAATGAATGAACTTTTGTTAAAGTAAAATTGTGCACTTGCATTTTCTTTGTGTTTAATTTTTTATGTGGTTAAAGAGTTAGACATTAACTTGCATTGAAAGAGTCAAATAATAGCAAGGCTTATTATAGTGATTATACATAAATGTCTCTTACGTTAAGTTTACATCAATGTTGAAGTATGTAAAAGAATGTTGGAAAGGGGGATGATGAACAATATTGATTGTATTCATTTTTGTGTAAAGAGGACAGCTAATATAAAAAGTAAAATCCTCTTGACCTATATAGCTGCACCATTCGATATCATTATTGATTGATATAATGTTTAATATGTGTAAGAGAAAATAAAATTATTACATGTTATTATATGGAAAGATAGGTGTATATCTTTGTCTATATCTATGGTGAGATTAATGGTACATATGCATGCTTCTGATGTTAGATGACTCTTGTTAAGAGGACTTTGTTAAAGATAAAATCGAAGTTATGGAACTAACTTATTGTGTAGAAGGAGTGCTCTTCTATGTTTTACCAAGTTCGAAGCTTTGTGTGGTATTTCTTACCCAAGTTTGTACAAGAAGTTGAAAGTGATTTTCTACTTAAAACCTATTTTATAATATCATAAAGAGAAACTTGGTATTGCATGCCTCTATGCTTGGAAATGCCTTTTAATATTGCATTAAAAATATGTACCTAATTGTTTGGATGTTATTCACTTATGGTAGGTGAATTAATGTTTGTACAAATGTCGAAGTATATTAAATAAAAACAA
Organism: Larix kaempferi; assembly: GCA_027924585.1. Lineage (NCBI taxonomy): Eukaryota > Viridiplantae > Streptophyta > Pinopsida > Pinales > Pinaceae > Larix > Larix kaempferi. The sequence goes on along the minus strand of BSBM01000133.1, from coordinate 3,270,024 downwards.
AAATTTCACCCCATTTCCTTTAGAACGTGACAAGGATTTTGGGTGAGTTAGAGTATTGATACTATGGAAGAATTGCCATATGTTAAATAACAATTTTGAAAAATTTTAGTTTTGGAATTTTCATTTACTTGGATTTTTAATTTAGAGAAATATAAATATTTTTATTTTTATTAAGGAAATGAGGCAACAATGAATATTTGAATGCATACCTTTCCAATCCTCCTTGATCTTAAAATTCACCCTCCATTTCCACATTAGCAACCCTGAATGCTCGAGCGTTTTGGTTGAAATCAACCAGTGAACAATGGATGCAAAGTGCGAAAGCAACCTATTTTTGGCTTTTAATATATTAACACAAACATGCAAGCGTTATGTATTCCAATGATGCGCAAGCGTTATAGTATTCATAACAATTGTGCGTTGTGTATTTCTATAACGCTCGAGTGTTATTGAATTCATAATGCTCGAGCATTATGTATTTATATAACGCTTAAGAGTTTTGATTTCCAATCATGTGTGTTAAGTGACATGGCAGGCTCCGGCCCGTCCATGCCTAGTTCAAATAAATTTTCTTGCATTTTCCTTTCACTAAACATTCACACGTTTTGTGAAAGCACAATTACATCTAAAAGGTCCATCAACTTCGTGCAAGGGCCCTCAAGTTTTTTTTTGTAAGCTAACACCCACAAGGATTTGAACTTGTGACCTTCCATTTACAAATTATTGTCTCAATTACTCATTACCAATTGGTATACCCACATGGGAATTTGGATAAGTCTTATAGAAATAATGAAAAAACACAACACCAACATACTCTTTTGAAAAAAGCAAAGTAGGGTTGAACACCTAGTCTCCCTAACACAAGATCAATATCATAACACAACATGAATCATTCTAAATGAGATGAACCTGAGACTAGAATGAAATTCACACACCATTGATAATTATTTTACATTACACAATATTACCGACCTAGAGATACAAGGCCACAAGAACCCATAATTGTAAATATAGAATCACCCATGGTCGCTAGTACAAAATAGCATATTTGTGACTAGGTGACTAAAAATATTAGTTTAAACATTTTTATAATCTGAAAAATAGAAAATTTGTTCCATTTTGATTTTTTTTAAGTGACACAACACTTAATTGTAAACATAGAATCAACGTTGGACACTAATACAAATTGGATTATTTGTGACTATGTCACTAAAAAAATTATTTTAGAAATTTTTTATAATCTAAACACCACAAAATTTGAACAATTTTGATATCATAAAGGAACCTGGAGAAGGTGGTATCTCAATGACTCAATTATATTTCCTACATTATTGTAGAATATTGCAAGAGGTGGAAGAAATAACATAAAGTGGATTGGTTAATTCATGACAATATTCTATAAATGACAGTTTTACTGTGTGTGAGGAAAAATTGAACAACGAAAATTTTCTCATGTAAGTAGGAAATGAAAAACATCAAGCTAAGATATGCTGGAAACATGTACATTTCCAAACAATTGTCATATCCTTAGATAAGGTCATTAATACTCACACTTCGAACCATGGCACCACCAAATTAGGTGGGTGAAGAGAGCAAGAAGAGGTTAAGATTAATTTACATAAAAAGAAGCTACAGATTAAAATATTTATAATGTGTAGTAAAGAGATTGTTTCACATGTAACTACTGTAGGAACATCCTCTAAAAAAAGGGAAAATAACACACCTAATCGAGGTGAATTTAGTAGAAAGAAAATACACTTGATCTCAAGAATTCAGGGAGGATCAAGCACCAACCCATCAATATATTGCAATCCAATGTGATCGGGAATCACATGAAAAGGAAATTACCAAGAATCAATTTAAGGGAATTTTGTCAACTAAGAGTGAAGAAATTAATTGGTTGAAGGAACATAATCGGAAATTGTTCACATAAGTTAAGAAATTAAAATGTAAGAAGATATCCTCCCCATTCGCTCATAAAGAGACATCAATTGGCTCGATTAAATTGAATAAATCCAAAATGCAAATTCAAGCATTCTAAGAAGTTAGATTGACAAAACATCGGTCAATAAATGACAATGTGTTCTTACCATGTAGAGGGAGCCTAGTTGATTAATAGACTCCCTGGTAAGATGTCATTCTCAAATCATGATGTTCTATTTACCCATGCGTCAAGGATAGAGAATTTCAAGATTTGATGACCTGTAATGTACTTGAATAATTATAATAGTCTACTAATAAATTAATTAGTTAAATAATTAGTTATTGGGCCTCTATTTCAAAAGAGGGGAAAATTTATATTTCAATTGTGTAAGTAGTCTTCAACATTATGTAAAGATAGACTTGAAATATAAATTAATAACGATTTATTTTATATATCAGAACAATTCAAGTGCATGGATTCAAAAAGGTCTAATCCCCATTAAAAAGCTTTGCGGAAATATAAATGTATATTCAGTATCTAAATTTCTATTTAATAAATGCGACATTTAACCCTTCATAAAATTATCATTAAATAATTATGCAAGGGTGTTAGAATATATTTACAATAGGTGGAGTTTCATTTCATTTTAAGTGATTCTTATGCCACTTGTTGAGTCTCGTAAGAAACCTTTATACGCAAAGGACCAATGTGATTGTGTACTATGCTTACAAAAATATGTAACTTCAACTATAGAGACCCTCCAAATGGCACATATTAAAATACTATCATTCTACAATGAAGATTTACAACTTTGAAAATAAAGTGATACTTCCATCCTTGTGGTCCTCATTTGAATAATATTTAACATGAAATATCCTTTGTTAAGGTACATTCAACAAATGTGTTAAAACATCAACTTTTAAGATAACCTATCTAAAAGAAAAGTTAGATAATCACAATCACTACACATACACATTCAATAGAAACCATGGGCAAACACAAGAGACAAAAGATAACGTGGTTCACCCATACACGGGCTAGTCCACAAAAGGTTGGGTTTGCATTACTATTATTTATATGTAGAGATTACATTTGCGAATTCGGTAGTTGCAATAATCCACCATTCTCGATGCTCTCTTCCTAGAGAACCCTTTGTTTACACATTCAATCCTTTTATCCAAGATGATTTAGTAAAGACCTATATCTCATAACTAAAATCTCTAATTCGAGTATAAGCATAACACCTAAAAACGAAACTAAAATTCTAACATTCTTAACTATAATGTAGGTCGAACTCGATATTCTACGAAGTATATGAACATTATACTTTAATATTATTTGATTGGTAAAACCAAATCATATTTAGTAATCACACTTTCAAGATACATAAATATTACAAATCGAAGACCCAACATACTCTATTTCTTATAGTAAGTCAGCATCTTATCATTTTATATATATACAAGTGCTGTGAATTCAATTTAGGATAAAATATATATGCAGCTCGTGGCGATTCAGAACTAGTATATAATGTAAACATAGTATCTCTAGAAAAATAATTGATCAGATATGCTCTCTGAAATAAAAGCAAATCCCTAAGACCAACGGATTTACTTATCTAATGCAAAATACATAAATACGTATATGACATAACTTTTCAGAACAGGAAATGTGGCTATTTTGCTAGGGGTCGAACCCACTCATCCGTGCTCTGAGCCGTCACTTCCCAACGTGGGTGATAAAATTTACAGCGAAGGCATCAAACATTACCCAGGATTCACATTGTCCAAGTTATTGCCTAGTTTTGCAGTAATGGAACATACATCAAATTTTAAAAGATAAAAACTTGCCCTAGTTTAAACTCTGTGTTTTAACCTCAATATACAGAAGGAGAATCCAATCGTATCAATAGCTACAATACAAAATTGTAGGCTGCCAACATAACCTAAAATAGAGTCTTAACTCCAAAACGCTACCGTCAACACTAATTTAAAAGGAGATTTTGAATTCAATTGCAATCGCATGATCAGACACAATATAATTGCGATTATATAGCAGACAGAAACTCTGTATATAATACGGAGGTTTTACCATTCCGCCTTAGCTCTCAAAGGAGATCCAGCTGAAACGTAGCAACACACAAAAAGAAATACAAATAAATAATACGCCATATCTCTCAAGGAGATCCACCAAAACGCAACAACACAAAAAAAATACAAATAACCATTGTGCCATAGAGAATGAAATCTTACAGATAGGGAAACAATACAGGCTTTAACATTGTAAAGGAGGCTACGATCATAATACGGTGGCAACTATAAATACAACAGCTTCCTAATCGGAAATAAGGGGATTTCCCATCCATAGGAAACATACTCTAATGCTGTAGTAGAGATCTATTTTATATGCAGAGTTCAAACAGCTAAACGACCCCTCAAGGGATCCACAGAGATCATCAATACAGAAAGTAAACTCGGGTGTAGTGATTGATTATGAACATAGAGCTGAGGACAGAGTTGAAATAAGTTTCTCTGTTAACAAGTTCAGTTTTGAAAACAACTCATGATGAGAGCGGGCCCCGCTTCCTACTCGAACGCAAGGTATAGCAGTATGTATTACTATCCAGAATGCAAATAACCATTCGACCACAGAAATTATTGCATATAACATATATAGCCATCAAAACTGGGGTATATATATTACAACAGCTAACTGGAAAACGAAGAGACATTGTATGCAGTATAAATTGCAGCGATCTTAGAATGAGGTTGGCAATTAAATTATGTAGAAGTAATATATCTGATATGTAAATGTGACATCGATCCTAACGGAAGTTGCCCATTCTTCAACACTATTAAAAAACAGTAAAACATTTCTCTTAAACCTGGAATCGAATCCTCAATAGGAAATCGCCTAGCCCTCGGCGGTTTATGGGAACTTTTAACCGAGCATGGGTCGGTCCTTCCACAAGGAGGTCACCCAGCTCTGGGACATATTTAAAATTTAACAAAGGAAACATAGAAAACAAGATATTAAAATGCAACTACTTGTTCGCATGGAAATCTGGAAAGATCAACTAACACGTAGATAGTTTTCCAGAGTACTGAGCCAAGCGTCTTACCTCGGGTCCAATGTTTTTGCAAGGATTCCTTCCCGGATGTAGACGTTGCATGCTTCATATAGAGGACACCAATATCTACTAAAACCGTAACCCAACCTCTCATGCAGACACTGGAAAAAGAAAGAAAAACGTAAGGTAACTCCTCTATCCCCGGAAAATATATATCCCCCCAAAACAACCGATCCACCTCCTTTCTAGTTCATGCCGTGATGCTCAATGCCACTGCATGGTACAACGTGGAAAGGTCATTGGAAATGGAGGTTTCCTCCAGGGGACAAACTCCCAAGGATCTCTCACCGAAATTACCATTCCAACAATTGACCTGACAGAGTGGGGATTAAATGTTTTAAAGACAGCTCTTTCTAAGGTTTCCATTCCACTAATAATAAAAACTGGATAAATAAGTGGAGTTCGTAACCTCCTGTTTTATTAAATGGAGTTTCTACCAACCTAACCCACACAGCCCCGATTTCTCGGGCCATGCTCCTCATGAATGAGATATCTAATCTCTCATGCTGGTCGCCGAGTTCAAGAAGTTAAAGTAACTTCCCCACAATTCTCTTACACTTAAACGGTCACAATAAAACACCAAGCGAAAACAAACAAACCAAAAAACATTAGTCGGTGGCTTGGCGAAGGGTGTTTGATTAAGGTGACAACCTCTTTTAATCTTCTTGACCAAGCCCTCATGTGCATTCTTTCCTGGTTTGATTGTAAAAACAAATACTCCTTTATATATAAGTATGATTATATACATATATATTTATATATATTACTTTATGATATCCATTTAGTATTTATTTAACCTTTCATTTGTAAACAAGATATATATAAATAGTAGCTATCAGAATTATTAGACTTACATATAATTGTACATAACACAATCATATATATATATGATACTTCCAATACATGTAAAGACATAATATATATATATATAATATCCAAAACTATATATATTGTAATATTCCAACTTTTTGGATTAACTATGTTATCATGTTATATCGGGTCACGGCCCCAGTATATGTGAATTATTATTGTTTCATTGTTGAATATATATATATACTGGGTAGGAAATCGCGAATGAATAAACTATGCTGTATTATGAGAATTGGTCGCAAATTATGAAATACTAAGATCTTCTCTTTGGTTACATTATACTATGCAGACCATGATTTATATGGATGATTATGTAGTGTGTTGAGCATGGACTCAGAAACACATGAATGACCTATATACTAGGCCTAAACCCCGATGTATTTAGAGGATTCTATTTCGTACTGGGCCTAAGCCCCAATGTACGTTGAGTGTTGGGCATGAGCCCTGGAACACTCCAAGCTTGAAAGAAATGATTACTGGATTTGAGGCCACTTAATATCCTAGATGTGCCTCACAACCACATTCTATCTCTAGTGTTGAGCAGAGGCTCTGGAATTGCACTAGCGGAACACCCATGTGAAAGTGTTGAGTTAAAAGGCTCTAAAGAGCACTCAGGGTTACTAAATCTCAAGTGTTGAATCAAGATGACTTTGAATAGTACTTACGTGTCTTATCACAACTATTTCGACTTGATTAAATAAATCTTATTATCATCATCTACTGCGGGAACTACCATGTTAAAACGAGGGAATCTGACATGCAAAGGGAGAGACTAGAGGTGCCTTTACCAGCTTACCGAAACCGTTCTAGGAAGTGGACTCTTTCCTTAAAAAGAATTAAAAGAAGCATCATGTGAAACAAAATGCTAAGGACCACAAAGCTAAGTATTATTATTTAGGAGTTTCAGTATATAATATTGTTATCTATTACATGTATACTTATACATAAGTGGGCTACCACTTATTAATTATTAGTTATTGATATTTAGACATGTTTGTAATTATTTTATATTATTATTATTATACAAAGATTAAATATCAAAAACACTTTAATCAAACAAAGTGAGAAGTCCTAGTTCCAAAATAACTAGTAGTTAAGTAAACAAATATTATTTTATAATTTTAAAGAAACCAGTAAATTCCAATAGTCCTAATTCAAGATTTGTCCTACCTAAGGAGGACAGACCCCCAAGTTTGGGGGATCTTTTTCTTTTGGTATTATTATGCCAAGAAGAACTCTCTGTTCTAGGAAGTGAACTCTGCCCATAAACTTCTGAACCAGCTACACATCTAGGGCCTTTACTTCTCATTTTGCATGTCAGAACCAGCTTGGGGGGATTCTTACTGAAGCAGGAACAGTTGTAGAATCATGGTTGGGAGGAACGTGGTAATCCCAAAGTCATCCAATCCAAGATCAATTATCAGGTCAGTTAAGAGTCAGTAATTTCCCTAACTAGTTGGCTGAGTGTGCAGGCCAGTATTAGCAAGAACAAGCTACCAGGATCAGCAGGCCATCATTAGCAAGAAAAGCTACAGGAATCAACAGGTATGAATTGTTTATAAAAGCCTCTTACAATTTATATCTCTTTTATAAATGCAATGTTAAAATAGCAATGTCGTCAGTATCAGTTTTTAATCAGATTTTCTTAGAATCGAATGGAATTCCCAGCAAGACTAGCCAGCTAGTCTTTGGTAGTCATTTGTATTGCTTAAACTGTTAGAACATACGAATCGTTGATTCTAACTCAGCAAGATATATATATAGTATTTAATTTCTCTTATCTAAACCCTTGTTTTAAATTACAAGCAAAACCACTTAGCTACTAAAATCAAACTTTTAACAGAAATCGTTAAACATCATGTAAAACCATTCGAAAGCCCAGTTATACAAACTATAGCCAAAAACGTAGACATTATTTCCCGGTCTACCTTATCTTTCTTTTTCCAGATCATACATACCATAATTGAAACGAAGACAGCATGTAGTACAGAGATCGCAAACACTATGCTTTTACATTTACATACCCATACCCACTTTATCAATAACCCTACGTTAATCAAATGGACAACCCTGATATTTTTCGATTTCTATTCAACATACAAACCTACGATAGTAATCTACAGTAAAAAATTCAAGCTTCATTTCAATTAATAAGAAGATGGAGAAAGAAATTCTTTTCCAGGGTCAAAGTCTCATAAAACATCAAACGCAGAGATCAATCACAAATAGAGGCAAAAAGCACTTCGTATGATAACCATGAAGATGCCTATCGAAAGCTTAGGACCAGGGTCAATTCTCGTGGCCTTCTAAAAGCCAGATTGTATAAGTTATTCCTACAGGATACAAATCTCTAAATAAAACAAAACACTGATTATAGCCTTGAAAACCTCTCCACATAAGTATCCATTCTACCCACGCAACCAGTAAGTTAACGAGATCTTCTTATTCAAAATCTAACCACATTACACAAACAGAGGCGTAGAAAACTTCATTTGATGTCTTATATCTTTCCACAGGAAATACATTGTTTACACATAAACACCGTAGCTATATCCAACACAGTTAGCAAGTGCAAATGAAACCAACACATGAACCACAGCTACATTTCCAAGCTGAAGGTGCCAAAGGCCTTTTATCATGTCGACAATTTTTGTACAATAGCTTACAAAAATACCTAGGAACCCCATAATATTAGAACACATGAGTTCTAGCTTAAATGCTGGTATTCACACAAGAAAAATAGAATTGTACCATTCGAAATCATTGCAACCACACTGAAGTCATACCCAAATGAAATAGCATTATATGTTTACAAGATTTCGCAGAGCAGAGTAAGCAGTAAGACCCAACTACTGCATAAATTCTTTTACATCACAGTCCCAGTTACTTTCCAACTATTAAAATTACATTGAAATCCCATTCTTTCTGATCTAGCCATTAGGAAACTAACAGACATCCCAAGGTGAAGCAGTAAGCCAAGGGCTTATGGGAGTCTCCACTCTAAACCAAACCAAAACGAATACATACAACACCAGGGGTACGAGAGGTAGGGCACGAGTGGGTAAGCCATACTTACCATTACCCTAGCCATGCCTATAGCACCATAAACCATCGAAGCTCCATACCAAAGCATTTATCACCTGCCATTATGAAATACAGCAGTCAGCTAGCCAAATCCTGTATTCTCCAAATCAATGAGAGAGATAAAATGACAAGTGTAGGCAGAGATTTCTTCCTTACCTATGAGAAGCGTGACCTCCCTAAACCATAAACGGGCTCAACATTTAACCAACAGGCTGACCACAAGCAGAGCTTGGGTCAGTACCCAACACAGTCACCATACAAACGAAGTGCAGAGCCAAAATGAGGAACAAGCTGAATACAGGAGTAACTGGCAAAAAGCCCCAACTCATTTTCTCCAAACCCTCATGATAGGCTGCCCCCCATACTCAATTAAAGTGCATTAAATGGTACACCAAACTCACTCTAGTGGAGGTGCAATTATTGGTACAAGTATATAGTGAAGTCGCAGACCCAGATCCACATTGTTCAAAATACAACAGGGTCATTTCCTTTTGCAAGTCGATAGGAAAATCACGGATTCAACTCTTGTTTAAAGTTACAAAGGGGCCCGATTTTTGGTACAAAGTCTATTGCAAGATTATGAACCAAACCACATTTGTTTATATTACCATAAGCTTTTAGTCGTGAATCTCACATGGGGAAAACATTCATGTTGTGAGCTCCCATGGTAATGGGATAACCACTTTTTAATAATTTAATCATCCACCCTCATGAAATAGGACCAATAGTAAAATAGGAACTAACCCTTTAGAGATAGCCCCCTCAGATTGAATACACCTACAAACACAAAGGCAAAGTAGGACATTAGCAAAACGCTATGTAATTCCGGCAACCATTACTCTTACCCATACCTCCCGGCAACCCTACCGAGGTATATAATTACCTTTTCGGGAGTATTATAATAACCACCACGTGAACAACATACCGTCATCAACGGAGCTCATCACCTGAGGGTGCATTAGACAATCACAATTAAAATCACATGATTCTTAAAATAGTAAGGAGTGTTATGTTCTACCTTTGAACCAGCATTCACAATTGCAACAAAAACATGCCATCTTATCATTTCAACATCGCTTCCACAATTCTAAACTTACACATAGATTAGACCATGTAAAACAAAAGTCTTAGGCTTACAATTGTTTCATGCAAATATGGATGTTTTTAATGACGTTAGATTTAATGTGTGAATATTTTTACTGTAAATTGATGAATATTGCAAGTAGGAAAAATTTTAAATTTTTGCTATTTTCGGGACATTACAAGTGGTATCAGAGGGAGTTACACACACTAAGTGACCTATTGGGATCACTACCAAACATCGCTACAAATCCAGAAAGTTTTTGTTTGAAATATCGTATTATATTTTATGTGAAGGAATTAACTAACAAATTGTTTTCCATAAACAGATACTTCTATCAATTTCAGGTACAGGCAGTATCAGAAAAAGATGGATGCAGAGCAAAGCAACAGTATATGGGGAAATCTAAATTCCCCACCATGAGAACAAGAAATTGTGGTAGAACTGAACTCAGATTTAGAGAAATCCATGCATCAACTACAGGCAGAATTCCAGAGTTTCAGGGATGAAAATATGCAAGAAAGAAGAGAACAGTGGGCTATAAATGAAGCATTACTCCAAAGCCTAATAGGGGAAAAATGCCATGAACTTCCTACTCTTTCCGTCAACACTTTTAAAACAAGGAAAGCAGCCAATTGCAAGATAGGAGAGCAAGAAGATCATAAATCAGACCCATTGGAAGAAGACTGTAAGAGCTCTTCCAATGACAATGGCTCCCAACCTCCTTGCAAGAGAAGGAGGAATAGTGATGACAGCTTACAAGGGGAGTTCCGAAATATAAGAGCCCCAACTTATGATGGGGAAGTTAACTCAGGAGAAAAGGCTGAAGAATGGTTGTTAGGAATGAATAAATACTTTAAAGTTCATAATTATTCCAATGAGATGCAAGCTCGACTAGCCATATACAACCTAAATGGAAAATCTACGAGATGGTGGTGGGACTTAAAACACATTAAGGGACAAGAGCTGCGAGACATAAGCTGGGACACTTTCAGTAGAATATTTCAAGACAAATATATGTCTGAAAGATTCTTCGACAAGAAGATAAAAGAATTTTAGCTGAAAATGGGTTCCTTGACTATGGAAGCTTTCATAAATCGGTTCTTAGACTTGCTACACTATGTGCCTTATATTAAGGACGAGAAGGTGAAAATCCAGCAGTTCTTGGGTGGGCTGCCACCAAAATTTAGAGAGAAGATAGAATTCAACATGCCCAAAACCCTTGACATAACCCTACATAAAGCCAGGCTATGCTATGAGCACGGGCAGCCAAGGAACGACAACATCAACAGAAATAGGGACAGATTTAGGACTTTCTCAGACAACCACAGATCGGGCTTTAGACCCCCACCTTTTTGGAAACATAACAACAGTGTCCCACCCAATAGAGGTTTCAGTCGACCCCAAGCTCGACCAAATGCACCCCCACCACCAGCCAACAGGCCAGCCTTCAACAAAGGGGCAAAGACAATCCCACCAACTGTTTCTTGTTGGAAATGCCAAGGACCACATTACTACAGAGACTCCCCTAACAAAACAGATGGGACTTTACACAACATCCAAATAGAGCCTACCGTGGGAGACATGGCAAAGACACCTAGGATTTACGCCTCCCTTGATGGCCGGTAGGAAGATCATCAAGCCACCATGGTAGAAATTGAGGGTAAGATATATAACCAATGCACTTCAGTTTTAATAGACCCTAGTGCTTGCCAAAGCTACATCTCTCCTAGGATAGTAGAGTCTTTCAAATTAAACCGAGAGAGTCACAAAGCACCATGGCTGGTACAACTAACCACTGGTACCAAACTAAAGGTTTCTGAACTAGTTAAGAGTTGCGAGATAGATTTGAATGGCTTTTCAACTAGGATAGATTTGAACATCTTACCGCTATGATCTTATGACATAATAATAGGCATGGATTGGTTGGAAGGACATCATGCCTTGTTGGATTGCTTGAATAAGTCAATCCTATGCACAGATAGTCAAGGGAACCAAAGAACCATCCAAGGTATACCTAAGGAAGTATCAATACGACAGATATCTGCATTACAAGCAAAGAAATGCTTAAGAAAGGGTTGTAAACTATTTGCAATCCACCTTCAATAAGTAGAAGCTGATAGAGAACAAAAGATCGAGGATTTCCTGATACTAGTAGAATTCAGAGACGTATTTCCCGAGGAGATACCAGGGTTACCACCCAAACAAGACTTAGACTTTTCCATAGAACTAACCCCTGATCCGTACTCGTCTCTAGGACTCTGTACCGTATGAGTACACCAGAGCTGGTAGAGCTCAAGATACAGTTACAAGAACTAATAGACAAGGGATACATTCGACCAAGTGTGTCTCCCTAGGGAGCACCAATTTTCTTTGTTAAAAAGAAGGACGGCACGATGCGTATGTGCATCGATTACCGCCAACTCAACAAGTTAACCATCAAGAACCGTTATCCACTCCCTAGGATCGATGACTTGTTTGACCAAGTCAGAGGAGCAAAGATCTTCTCGAAGATCAACCTGCGATCCGGATATCACCAGGTGAGAATCCATGACGAGGACATTAGTAAGACCACATTTCGCACCCGATATGGCAACTACGTGTTTGTAGTAATGCCTTTTGGTCTGACGAATGCACCCGCCAACTTCATGTGCATGATGAACAACGTTTTCAGTAAGTACCTCAACAAGTTTGTTCTAGTCTTCATAGACGATATCCTAATCTATTCCAAGAATGAAAAAGAACATGAGGAACACCTCTGAACAGTCCTATGGATATTGCGAGAACATCAGCTATACGCAAAATTTAGCAAGTGTGATTTCTATAGACCTCAAATACAGTACTTAGGACATATCATTTCCGAGAAGGGAATAGCAGTTGATCCCGAAAAGATCAAGGCTATCGAAGAATGGCCCACACCTACGTATGTTTGCGATATACGATCATTCCTAGTCTTAGCCAGATATTATCGAAAGTTCATTGAGAACTTCTCGCGGATCGCTTGTCCCATGGTCGCGTTACAGAAGAAGACCAGTAAGTTCATCTGGATAGACAAGTGCGAGGAAAGTTTTCAAAAGTTAAAACAACTTCTGATTAGTGCATCAATACTACGAATTTCCAACCCCAGTGCAGACATCGTAGTTTGCACTGACGCAAGCAAGGAAGGACTCGGTGGAGTCCTTATGCAGGATGATTTTTCCATCTGCTACGAGTCAAGGAAACTAAAAGAACATGAGAAAAACTATCCTACTCATGACCTCGAACTGGTTTCCATTATCCACGCTCTAAAGATGTGGAGGCATTACCTCATGGGTAAGAAATTTCTATTAAAAACAGACAAGATGAGTCTAAAATACCTGTTCGATCAACCAGACCTGAACGCTAGACAGGCTAGATGGTTAGCCTTCCTTAGTGAGTATCACTTTGAACTGAAACACATCAAGCGGAAAGAAAACAAGATCGTTGATGCCTTAAGTCGACGAGCTCATATGTTATATGAAGTAATTGAAAGTCGAACGGAATCCGACTTACACGACAGAATTAGAACGACATGCCAAAATGACCAGTTCTATGTCAAGATCCTTAAAAAGATCCAGGAAGATAGGCTTTTTCAACAACAGAAAGAATATAAGATAGATGATTCAGGATTGTTATAGTCGAAGGAGAGACTTTACGTTCCCGAGCGGGGGGACATTAGACCTAACATACTCACCGAATTCCATCGGAGCCCCTATTCAAGACACCCCGGATATCAAAAGATGATTTCAACAGTAAAGAAACACTACTTTTGGCCTAAACTGAAAGCCGACATCACATTGTTCATCGTGAAGTGTCAGGAATGTCAGTTGGTCAAAGCAGAACACCAACACCCCTCCGGTCTACTTCAACCGTTACCCATTCTAGAAGGGAAGTGGGAGGTAATAAGTATAGATTTCATTACAGGCCTACCCAAGAGTAAGAAACAAAACGACTCCATCTTCGTAGTAGTAGACAAACTGTTGAAAGCCGCACATTTTATACCAATAAAATCTACCTACAAGGCAGTTCACATTGTGGAAATATTCCTAAAGGAGATTTTCCGGTTACACGGGTTACCCAAAGCAATTATCTTGGATCGAGACACAAAGTTCACTAGTAACTTTTGGAAAGCAATGTTCTCCGAGTTAGAAACACAACTGCAATTTAGTACCGCATATCACCCCCAAACTGACGGACAGACAGAACAAGTAAACCAAATCATGGAGGATATGCTCAGAATGTATGTCATGAACAATCCCACTAAGTGGGAAGACTACTTACACCTCGTGGAGTTTGCATACAACAATGGTTATCAAACCTCGGGAAAATTGAGTCCCTTCGAAGTACTCTACGGTCGAAAGTGTCAGACCCCCATCACCTGGGATAGCTCGGTGGACAGGCTATGGCCAGATTTACTAAAAGACTTGGAACAACTAGTCTCCAAGGTGCAACTGAATTTAAAAGAGGCCCAAGATCGCCAAAAGATTTACGCAGACAAGAAAAGGAAGGACAAAGACTACCAGATCGGTGAACATGTTTTCCTAAGAATAAAAGCGAAACGAAGCTCGTTGAGCTTGGGACATTGCGGTAAACTGGCCCCAAGGTTTTGTGGGCCTTTTGAAATATAGGGAAAGAAGGGTCTAGTAGTATATGAGTTAGCCCTACCAGCACATATAAAAGTTCATAATGTTTTCATGCTTCTTTATTAAAGAAATATGTATATGATACTAAACATGTTATTGATTGGTCCTTATTACATGTGGAGCACAAAGGGGAGTTCACACCAGAACCACTCCACATTCTGGACAAGAGGAAGGTCCAGCTTAGGAGGAGAACCATTACATAGCTAAAAGTGAAATGGAGGCACTTTGGACCAGATGAGGCCACTTGGGAGAATGAGGCTACCATGAGAGAGGCATACCCCGCCTTGTTTCACGATCTCATTCCTAGTCCCTATGAACACCGGGATGGTGTTGTTCTAAGCGGGGAGGAATGTAATATCCCAACTTTTTGGACTAACTATGTTATGATGTTATATCGGGTCACAGCCCTAGTATATGTGATTTATTATGATTGTTTCATTGTTGAATATATACATATTGGGCAGGAAAGCCCGATGAATAAACTATGTTGTGTTATGAGAATTGGTTGCAAATTATGAAATACTGAGATCTTTTATTTGGTTACATTATACTGTGCAGAGCATGATCTATATGGATGATTATGTAGTGTGTTGAGCGTGGACTCAGAAACACACGAATGACCTATATACTGGGCCTAAGCCTCGATGTATCTAGAGGATTCTATTCCGTACTGGGCCTAAGCCCCAATGTACGTTGAGTGTTGGGAATGAGCCTTGGAACACTCCAAGCTTGAAAGAAATGATTACCGGATCCGAGGCCACTTAATACCCTAGATGTGCCTCACAACCACATTCTAGCTCTAGTGTTGAGCAGAGGCTCTGGAATTGCACTAGCGTAACAACCATGTGAGAGTGTTGAGTTAAAAGGCTCTGAAGAGCACTCGGGGTTACTAAATCTCAAGTGTTGAGTCAAGAGGACTCTGAATAGCACTTACGTGTCTTATCACAACTATTTCAACTTGATTAAATAAATCTTGTTATCATCATCTACTACGGGAACTACCATGTTAAAACGAGGAAATCTGACATGCAAAGGGAGAGACTAGAGGTGCCTTTACCAACTTACCGAAATCGTCCTAGGAAGTGGACCCTTTCCTTAAAAAGAATTAAAAGAAGCATCATGTGAAACAAAATGCTAAGGACCACAAAGCTAAGTATTATTATTTAGGAGTTTGAGTATATAATATTGTTATCTATTACATGTATACTTATACATAAGTGGGCTGCCACTTATTAGTTATAAGTTATTAATATTTAGACAGGTTTGTAATTATTTTATATTATTATTATTATAAAAAGATTAAATATCAAAAACACTTTAATCAAACAAAGTGAGAATTCCTAGTTCCGAAATAACTAGTAGTTAAGTAAACAAATATTATTTTATAATTTTAAAGAAACCAGTAAATTTCAACAGTCATAAATCAAGATTTGTCCTACTTAAGGAGGACAGACCCCAAAGCTAGGGGGATCTTTTTCTTTTGGTATTATTAGGCCAAGAAGAACTCTTTGTTCCCGGAAGTGAACTCTACCCATAAACTTCTGAACCAGCTACACATCTAGGGCCTCTACTTCTCAGTTTGGATGTAAGAACCAGCTCGGGAGGATTCTTACTGAACCAGGAACGGTTGTATAATCATGGTTGGGAGGAACGTGGTAGTCCCAAAGTTATCCAATCCAATATCAATTATCAGGTCAGCTAAGAGTTAGTAATTTCCCTAACTATTTATCTGAGTGTGCAGGCCAGTATCAGCAAGAACAAGCTGCTAGGATCAGCAGGCCATCATCAGCAGGACAAGCTACAGGAATCAATAGGTATGAATTGTTTATAAAACCCTCCTACGATTTATATCTCTTTTATAAATGAAATATTAAAATAGTAATATCCTCAGTATTAGTTTTTAATCAGGTTTTCTCAGAATCGAATGGCATTCCCAATAGGACTAGCCAGCTAGTCTTTGCTAGTCATTTGTATTGCTTAAACTATTAAACATACAAATCGTTGATTTTAACTCAGCAAGACATATATATATAGTATTTAATTTCTCTTATCTAAACCCTTGTTTTAAATTACAAGCAAAACCACTTAGCTACTGAAATCAAACTTTTAGCAGAAATCGTTAAACATCATGTAAAACCATTCGAAAGCCCAGTTATACAAACTATAGCCAAAAACGCAAACATTATTTCCCAGTCTATCTTACCTTTCTTTTTCCATAGCATACATACCATAATTGAAATGAAGACAACATGTAGTATAGATATCGCAAACACTGTGCTTTTACATTTACATACCCATACCCACTTTATCAATAACCCTACGCTAATCAAATAGACAACCCTGAGATTTTTCCATTTCTTTTCAACATACAAACCTACGATAGTCATCTACAGGAAAACATTCAAGCTTCATTTCAATTAACAAGAAGACGCAGAAAGAAGTTCTTTACAAGGGTCAAAGTCTCATAAAACATCAAACGCAGAGATCAATCACAAATAGAGGCAAAACACACTTCGTATGATAACCACGAAGATGCCTATCGAAAGCTTAGGACCAGGGTCAATTCCCGTGGCCTTCTAAAAGCCAGATTGTATAAGTTATTCCTACAAGGCACAAATCTCTAAATAAAACAAAATGCTGAGTATAGCCTTGAAACCCTCTCCACGCAAGTATCCATTCTATCCATGCAACCAGTAAGTTAACGAGATCTTCTTATTCAAAATCTAACCACATTACAGAAACAGAGGCATAGAAAACTTCATTTGATGTCTTATATCTTTCCATAGGAAATACATTGTTTACACATAAACACCATAGCAATATCCAACACAGTTAGCAAGTGCGAATGAAATCAACACACGAACCACAGCTACATTTCCAAGCTGAAGGCGCCAAAGGCCTTTTATCATGTCGACAATTTGTGTACAATAGTTTAAAAAAATATACTGGAACCCCATAATATTAGAACACATAAGTTCCAGCTTAAATGCTGGTATTCACACAATAAAAATAGAATTGTACCATTCGGAATCATTGCAACTGCACAGGAGTCATACCCAAACGAAATAGCATTATATGTTTAGAAGATTTCGCAGAGCAGAGTAACCAGTAAGACCCAGCTACTGCATAAATTCTTTTACATCACAATCCCAGTTACTTTCCAACTATTAAAATTACATTGAAATCCCATTCTTTCTAATCTAGCCATTAAGCAACTAACAGACTTCCCAAGGTGAAGCAATAAGCCAAGGGCTTACGGGAGTCTCCACTCTAAACCAGACCAAAACGCATACATACAACACCAGGGGTGCGATAGGTAGGGCACGAGTGGGTAAGCCAGACTTACCATTACCCTAGCCATGCCTATAGCACCATAAACCATCACAGCTCCATACCAAAGCATTTATCACCTGCCATTATGAAATACAACAATCAGCTAGCCAAATCCTGTATTCTCCAAATCAACGAGAGAGATAAAATGACAAGTGTAGGCAGAGATTTCTTCCTTACCTATGAGAAGCGTTACCTCCCTACGCCATAAACGAGCTCAACATTTAACCAAGAGGCTGACCACGAGCAGAGCTTGGGTCAGTACCTAACACAGTCACCATACAAATGAAGTGCAGAGCCAAAACAAGGAACAAGTCGAATACAGGAGTAACTAGCAAAAAGCCCCAACTCATTTTCTCCAAACCCTCGTGACAGGTTGTCTCCCATACTCAATTAAAGCGCATTAAATGGTACACCAAACTCACTCTAGTGGAGCTGCAATTATTTGTACAAGTCTATAGTGAAGTCGCAGACCCAGATCCACATCGTTCAAAATACAACAGGGTCATTTCTTTTTTCAAGTCGATAGTAAAATCGTGGATTCAACTCTTGTTTAAAGTTACAAAGGGGCCGGATTTTTGGTACAAAGTCTATTGCAAGATTATGAACCAAACCACATTTGTTTATATCACCATAAGCTTTTAGTCGTGAACCTCACATGGGGAAAACATTCATGTTGTGAGCTCCCATGGTAATGGGATAACCACTTTTTAATATTTTAATCATCCACCCTCATGAAATAGGACCAATAGCAAAATAGGAACCAACCCTTTATAGATAGCCCCCTCAGATTGAATATACTTACAAACACCAAGGCAAAGTAGGACATTAGAAAAATGCTAAGTAAGTCCGGCAACCATTACTCTTATCCATACCTCCCGGCAACCCTGCTGAGGTATGTAATTACCTTTCCTGGAGTATTATAATAACCACCACATGAACCACATACCGTCATCAAAGGAGCTCATCACTTGAGGGTGCATTAGACAATCACAATTGAAATCACATGATTCTTAAAATAGTAAAAAGGAGTGTTATGTTCTACCTTTGAACCAGCATTTACAATTGCACCAAAAACATGCCATCTTATCATTTCCACATTGCTTCCACAATTCTAAACTTACACATAGATTAGTCCATGTAAAACAAAAGTCGTGGGCTTACAATTGTTTTGTGCAAATATGGATGTTTTTAGTGACATTAGATTTAATGTATGAATATTTTTACTGTAAATTGACGAATATTGCAGGCAGGAAAAATTTTAAATTTTTGCTATTTTCGGGACATTACATATATATATAAATTTATATATATAATATCAATTAAATAGTTTTTACCATAACCGTTGATATAATATCCACCTAGTTGTTTCATTTATTCTTTTGTCTTTTCTTAAGTGATCATTCATAGGATTTGTGTTTTAACTACCTTGCCCTAATTAACTATGGGTACCAAGGTGACATAGGTCATCGTCGACCTATCCCTATCCTAGTGCCTTTCAAATGTGAGTCATGAAGTTGCGTCACTACTTCGAGTGACATAGGTCTACAATCTAAGTTTACAATCTTTTAGGAAAATGAACACCCTTAGATATGACGTTTACTGGTGGGGCCCTTGCCTTGAGCTCCTCACTAGAAACGATTTACAATAATCATAATTGTATTTTCAAAAATAATAGCAATAGGGGTCGAAATTAAGGGATATTACAAACTGGCATCAGTTTCAACCTCTATAGGCATGCTCCCTATAACTCCTAAAACGTATTGAATAGTGAACTATTATAGTCATATGTCTAGAATTGGCACTAGCCACATATCATCCAACACTAGACAAAATGTTAGTAGATAAATAAAACGACATGGAAGAGATAGTCTCAAACTGAGAAGTCATCTCCTCTACTCCTACTCTAATTATAGCTATAACCTTCTTCATGCCCATTTCATTCTTCAATGGAAATTGTCGTATAGAATGTCCCATATTGTGACATCAAAAGCATATGAATTAACTTAAATCCTTCTTCCCTAGATATCTATTCCATCCTTCTTATTGAATCATTTATTTCTACCCTATCACGCCTTCCTAAAAATACCAATAGCATCTACTTTCACTTGTTTCTCTAAAAAAGATTAAAATATGATTTCCTCCTACAAAATATCAACTAATTTTTTTGAGAAATCATGTATATTTCTCTTAGTACAAATACCCATGACAAAAGGCACCTATGAAGGAGAAATCCCTTTAAGGGACATGGATACTAGATCTTTATCTTGAACATTGGTTCCAATGGTGGCTAATTCATCCTCCAATTAATTGATCTTGATTAAAAATCCCACCATGGTATCTTCGTTACTCATATGAACCACTAAGAGTTGGTCTCGTAAGAGTAGATTTGTTGAGAAGTATAAGAATTCTAACACAATTTAGCTCCTATCAAGGCTATATACAATAGACTCCTCTCAAGGCTAAATCATCAAACCCTAGATTCACCAATAAGAACATGTGCAATAATTCCTTCAATAGTATCTCATAGGAACGATGTCCTCTTCCATTCTTCTTCATTATTCCACCCTAGGGTTTCCTTCCAAAAATTTATTCTTCAATATCCAAGGGTAAAACCCTAATCCTATGACTCTAATAGGTTATAATAAACTTCAAAGAGACCAAGAAACCCTAGTTCCAAAGAGAGAGAGAGAAATAGGTACAAGTAAAGACTCAGAGTGAGAGAGAGGACAATTACTCTCCTCTTCTAGGTAATATCTATACTAAGCAGTGAGAAAGAATGAACACACAATTCATGTTAATGAAACAATATATATTTCCTTTCTTTATATGAGAGGTTAAGGAGAGCAACAATTATATATGGTAACAAGTCCTTACAAGAAAGCTATATGATCCTTTATGGGCCAAACAAGTGAGACATACAATCTAGAGTACAAGTGTTATTCTCTAATGATGATACCATGCACAATAAGGATTCCAATGTGGTGTAGCTACAAAAGGAAATTCCAAAATATTCCACCTCGAGACTCAACAAACTCCATTAATCCTCTATAAAAAAATTACGCTTCTGGGGTAACTACATCATCCAAGAACATTTTTGAAGCCATATGCTATCTAGGGCTTGAATCCCTCAACCATGATGCAAAATAATCCACATCACTTGTAGGGATTTCTCCCACCAAGTGAGCGCTCCATGTGGCCATCTTGAAGTGTGTTTTCCATCTAGGAAAGAGATCATGAACATGCAATGGTATAACACTGATCCAACATTCAACTAAGGTCAAACATCAACTAAGAAAGATATTTCATATGTACATATCCATCACATACTGCTATCTATTGATATTGCATGGGGTTTACGTTTGTTATTTTTTTCAAAAGGATTGGACTTATAGGACCACATGGTGGGATATTTTGATGGATGTGCACTTGCAGTTTTTTGGGCTTGCTGGGAGGTTTTGGACGGTGTATGCTTGTGAAAATGGTTAGAATATTTAAGGATTTGTGGAACACACCCTTGTTTATGTAGTGGGAACCCATCAAGATAGATTCTCCGTAACTTTTAAGTGTTAAAAATTTGTTCAATATGTTATATTAAATTAAAAGTGGCTTTGCTATGGTTTAATTTTTATGTGACAACACTAGGTTACATGATTTTTGTTTACAATTAATGAATGTATTATGATGCGAAACATGCAATTAGTACACGAGAATGTAAAATTTGCACAAATTTAAAGGCCTTTTAGAGATTATGGTGGTTTTCAACCCTTGGTTTTAATTTCTTGTTTGATGTTATCTTCCATTATATATCTTGTGTAGTTTGAGGGTTGTCCTGGTTTGGCGTTGTTGTTGTATTAGGTGATGGTATTGTTTTCCAACCTATGGTATTACATTAATGGAAGAAAATTGATATTTACAATTTACTCATCTTTTTTGTTGACTATATGTGTTAGTATGTTGGCACAAGTCTCTAGGTCACTCTCCTCTTGGGCACAAGGTTTTGATAATCAACACATGGTTTTGTAAATAAGTTGATGGTTTTGGGGCTAATGGTTTGAATAAAAGTAATAGTTTATGAATTTGACAACCTTTACACATTTATTTAGGATGCACTTGTGAAAAATGGATATTTTATTAATTGTTGACCACTCAAAATACCTACATTGTGCATTCATCAAAGGGGCACATCTCAAAGATAAATATTTTATTAATCCACATCATGATTATTTTATTATTGTTGGACCCTTGGATTGACTTAAAAATTATATTTTAAACCATATTACTATTTTTAGCCATTGGTTATTTTCTCTTAGACTTTTCATGGAGTTAGATAGACATTAGAGACCCCCTCTATATAAAGGAGCTTTCTCTCCATTTGATCTATAGCTAGAGTGTGAGAGAAATATTTTGGAGCATAGTTGGAGCTTAGTTGAGCATCAATAAAATGTTTTTGTATGTGAGAATTTCTTTTGTATATGTATAATAGTTCATTTTTATTTTTTTAGTTTTCTAGACAAGTGTATGTAAGATGAGGAAGTAAGTGTACTATTTCTTATTTCATTATGTTATCATGTTTATAAGATAAGGAAGTAAGTGAACTATTTCTTATTTCATTATGTTATCATGTATATAAGATAAGGATGTAAGTGTACTATTTCTTATTCACTTTGTTATCAATTGAATGTTTTTGTTCATGCATCACATCTTTAAATAAAGGCAAACTACAATATCAACTTCTCTTGTTGACGCATCAGATTTCATTCTCTTGTTCAGCGTTATAAACTTCTTCTCTTCCTCTGATTATAGCGTGGATTTTCTAATGTTGCATGAGGAGGCAGAGTTGAAGTACTGGAGTAGAGAATGGTTAGTACTCGTGCAAATCTCGTAAGCTAAAACACACACCAAATGAGGAGGGATCGATGTTGTGCAGGTTGATAGAAATGGATTCTATGGTGAAGTGATTAAATATTTTAGGCCGGTCAAGAGGGGTAGATATGCACGTTTTGAGGTGATTAAATATTTCAGGCCGGTCAAGAGGGGTAGATATGCACCTGCTTCTCTGCCATTAAACATAAAGAACACTCAATTTTGGATATGTAAAGTTACGAGATGTTGGGAGAAATATAAACTGCAGAGTCTATAAAAAGGCCAAAAACAATGTGAGATGGTTCCCGAAGCTCTATTTATTTATTTAAGTGCAGTTTTAGGTATAGAAATTAAAAAGTAGGAGGTAAAATATATCTTGCTTGCTATCTGCGAATATTTTTTGATAGAGAGATTTTAATGTAAAATGTTATTATTTTCTATATAAATTGTATATACTGACCATCTATAATTTTAGATCATGCCTATCAAGTTTTGACATTTGTTCTAGATAATTAATACAACTTCTTGCCATATTAAAAATTTGTTCAGAGTTTTCTTGGAATATTCAAAATTCAAAATTTTTAGTTCATAGTTTTCGTTGTTATGGATTGTTGTTAAATATAATTTGTAAATTATTTCAGCTCTTAACGAGCAGCATTTTAGAGTCACCTATTGTAAATGGGAAATGGCGACTCGGCAGCATAACATTAGCTGAAGCCTGAGGCGCGTTAAACGAAAAGGGAGTCGAGTCGAACAGAGAAAAATAAGTCGCGCACCTAGAAATTTAGAAATGAGTGGAAGATTTCTGACTTTCAAAAATGATAACAGGCGTACAAAAATGTCGTTTTTCGTTACGTTCCATTTCTGAACCGTTTTCGAAAAAGAAACGAAAAATGTCGTCCCGTTTCTGGTAACAGAGAGAAATATCATTGGAAAACCTCCTATAGCCGGAGTTTCAACATGTGTAACTTCTCCAGGGTTATTTTGATATCCCATGACATTAATTTGTAATTTTTAAGTTGCCGGCCTATCCCAAATGCAAGTTTCTCTTTCTCCAAATGATGGAAGGATGTAAACTCAATGAATGGCCTTCCGCAAGCTATAAATTCTGTTGTAAAACTTATCATCATTATTTAATCATTCTGTCATATATCTTTCCAAGAAGAATCCTCCCTAAAAAAAGAGGGTATAATTGCTGTTTTTTCAACCTACGTGGGTGATTGTGGCGCAAGTTCTTTGCTCCTGAAAAATGAGATAGAAACTTATTTTGTTTTGAATGATCTTTGAAGTATAGTGTCAGATAGAACAGACACAGAAGTCTATTTCTATGTACAAGATAAGTGGCCTTTCTTGGACTATTACAAAAACAATATAAGCAGGCGGGCTCTGTGAGAGCCTGTGAAGGCTAGACAAGTTTTTATAGCTATTCCCAATTGTCATTTATTTCTGAATATATTTTGTTAATTTCACGTCTGCTTCACTAGGCAAAAGTGCCAAATATTGTCTTCTAAAATTCTTTTTCACCATACAAGAAACTCTAAACAGCGTAAATGGTCCACCCAAAGTTGCGGGTAATATGGAAGCACCTTTTTTATCTATATCTTGTATGCTATATAAAGATCTTAATAAATTTTCTGGCTGTTTTCACACTATGTTCTAGGTGGATGGATAAATGAGTTGAAGGCGCAAACAGCTTCAAGGCATAAATATCAAATAGTTTGAAAAAGAAGCACTTGGATGTCATATTGAAGTCTCAATAACGAAGTGAAGCATTAAGATTTTTAGTTCCATACCAAGAAAAATGAAAGCTTCATTGATATATCCCATCTTTAATTTTAAAAGTTTATTTTTTTAAATTTTAAAATCATAATTATTTACTGTTTTTTTCATAAAAATTTCAACCTTGAAATATATTTTGTTAGTAGTTGTCATGACATTAAATGTTTTTTTTTCCCTCTAATACTGTTGAGTACTTGAGAAAGATCTAGAAAGCATTTTGAATGTATTGTTATTTTGTCAATTTCTTAGATTTTTTTTGTTTTTGGGGATTTTCTTCTATGTTTTTAATTTTCTAAAGAATTATAGAATTGTAAGAGGGTAAGTGGGCATCAATCTTATTGCAAAGTCAAATTTATGGATTTTTCCTTGCTAAGAGCAATAGTTACTTCTATTCTTCTTGAAGGGTAGATATGAATTGAAATTGATTTTAAACATAGTGCAACATACTTTGCTTCGCTATGAAAGTGAAGAAAGTTGTAATAGATGATGATAGTTATAATTTCTTAAGGAAAAATTCATTATTGTCCTTTCAAGTATGTTTTTAGTTTAGCATGTTACACTAACATGTAGTATATATTTTATTATACTAGATAATTCAATAATGTTATCATATGGATATAAATGAAGTTGATTATTTTCTCTTTCAAAAAAGGTTATGAGAACTTGTTGAAAAAAAGACCTTATTATACATCCAAAAATGTCAATGGAAACATATTTTGGTAAGGATTAAAGAGTAAAAATAGAGGTTTTAGGAAGCATTTTATATCATAACTTGTATTCCTTCCATTGGAAATCATTATGCCACTTCCACGGTGTATTACATAAAATAAGCTTGGTTGGTACTCTATTGATTGTATGTTTGATGTATGTGGGTAACACTAATAAATAAAATGAAAAAGAATGGTGTCAAACATGTCATGTCCATAAAGAAAAGACATAAATGATGCAAAATAAATAAATCGTAAATCCATCATAAACTTGGATATTATAAGGATCAAGAGGTTTACACCAAGATTTTATTCCTCTAGGTGCTTATTAGATATAGGGATAAGATAGATTTATGCTAGAGTACCATATGATTTCTTGGTTAGGAATTTACATGCCCAACTATCATAAAAAGTTGTTGTAAATATCTAGATAGATGTTTTTCATGTCCAACATTTTAGATTTGAAATAAAGTTTTTGCATCCACTTTCTTTATTATTCTTCCCCTTAGCTTCCCTAAAATCAAGAGTATAACAAGCTCGTCTAACTTCTTATAATTTTTGGATGGAAAATTTAAGATGCAATATAGGCTTTCATTGGGTCAATTCGAATGTTTTATGCACATTGAAGGAACTCAAGGAATTAAGTGTCATAGATTTTGGAACCTAATGAGTATCTTTCCTCTACAAATGGATTGTTGCAACCAATGAAATGAATTAGAACTAAAATGTTATGATTAGAGCCATTTTTTTTGATAAAGAGGACAAATCCATATATTATATTAAAAAATGCATAAAGTCACCATATGAAAAGAAAACTTGTATAAAAGAAGTTCTACCCAATCCATTTAAAAGGGAGCACTTAAGTACAAATTTTAATCCTATACAATATTATGAAGAAAGTGTAAAAAATCCTAAAGTCATATAGAAATATCTATGCTCAAGTTTAACAACATAGTCAACCAAGCATGAAATGGTGATGAATGTTGACTAGATCTATACTTCCCACCTAGATATGTATAGTGAGAAACAAGATGTGGAGGGGTTGTTGTTATAGGTCAAATATGCACTTCTCCGTCCCGTGATCACCTTGCCTTGTAGATCACACAAAATGACACAAAGGATTGAAGAGCTAGATTGCCTTGGAGGACTTGCTGCCAGAAGTACACTTCTCACCTGAGAAGATTACAGTTTTTCCTGATTTTGACACATGTACACCCCTCTCTACACTGAAGACTAGCGTACACCTTGAGAAAATACCCTACTCTTCTCAAGGGCAACCAGCGTACATCGCTTGTTGTAAAGCTCAAAAGTTGCTTCCTGTACGCTACTCTTGTTGTATGAAACCTACGTACATATTAATATGAAATCAAAAATATATTAATTTGGAAAATTGGGATTAGTTGAAGTTGGTTCTGCAACTTCCCCGACCTCCCAATCCAACTACCTCTCAATCTAAACTTCCTACCTTGTCCCATAAATACAAAGAGGATCCATGAGAGGGGTTACTCATAATACTGACAATAGTCATAAAATCTTGAGAGAAAGCTTGGAGGACTGTTATGCTGGAGGAATTCCCAAGTCATTGTGGACAACAAAACCCAGAGTCCAGTTGTAGAAGCATCTCGACACGTCAGGTATACTTGTACTGATTTCATGCTTCTTTGACAATAAAACAGTTGAAATACCCTTCCTGTCCCAAATCAGATATCTATTGGATTGTATGTCTATTTGCCTTAATCTTTGATTATATTTGATGTTATATTACTGTTTGACGTCATTATATTTATATATAGTCAAGATACGCTGAGGAAGGTATTTCCTTGTGTTGCAGGTTCATCAAGCGAAGGATCAAGTGAAAGACCAAGCGAAAGCTAGGACTAGTCGTCGGTAATAAGGTGCCTCTTTCTATAGCTTGAACTATTTCATTTGTAAGAACTAGTTGTAATGCAATGAATGTATTTACCTGTCAACCTCACCCAGTTGGTAGTGTCCATCTCCTCACTATAAGGTAGAAATCCTGAACAACAGACTGGCGACTCCGCTGGGGAGTAACCGTGTGTTTCTTTTCTTCTCTAGGAGATCTACTTAGGTCTTCTTCCAGTCCCTTTTTTCAATTTTTGATTGTCTAAGAGGCCTTGTAGGTCTGTGTTCTCTATTCCTTACTGCCTCACTCATCTCAGTAGTCTGTTGCAAAGCCTATTTGTACCCTACTAAGGCATGTACGCTGGTCTTCCCTACTTACAGTAGCGTTTGTTGGCTGATGAACGCCCCTCCTTGCACTGCATCGTAGCATACACCTCTTGATGTATGATGGTTTCTACACTGCACAGTGGTGTATAATCCTGTAGTGTCCTATTTGTTGTTAGAATTTGTTTCCAAACTTTTGGTTTATGTTCCAACGTGTTGCTTTTCCTTTTTTACTGACCCCTGAGACATTTGATGTCTTCCTTGAGTCTTTCCAGCCTCTCCAATCTCTCTTAGCTTGTTTTTGCTTGGTTGAGTCTTTTGTAAGTGTCTTTGCTGCCTTCTAGCCTTTTCGAAATTGGTGCACTCCTTTCTTTTTGGTCTAGCTACACACTTTGATCCTAGTTGCTTGTTGTGATCATACAAACCTACGTTCTTAAACGCGAGTTGTTTGTGGCAACAACAACATGCTTCCTTGGTATCTTATCCTTTTTCATTAGGGTTTGACCTAGTTTGAAGTCCTTAGGGTTGCTTTGGAGAGTTGCTTGGTCTAGTCACTTCCTAATTGTTTTTCAGTTTGAGTCCAAGTGAGTAGAAGCCCTCTAGTTTGCTTTCTTTCAAGTTTGTGTGCTTGGTAAGTTCCCTTTTTGGTTCGCTTGCTTACTTTTTAATTGGATTAGTGCTTTTCTTAGGTTTTTGATGCTTAGGAGCAGCTTTTGAGGTCCTCCTTTCCGCTTAAGAGTGTCTCTTTTCCCTATTTCTTTTCTGCTTTGTTTGTAAGTCTCAAGTGTTTCTTTTGTAAAAACTTGGTAGGTCAAGTCTTACTTAGATCAGTTGATGTGTTTGTGTGATCCATTTAGCTGTTAGTCTTACCCACACTTTTGTATTTAGGTGTTACTTGCACTTTTACATGTTCTTTTTCTTTTACAGTTATCAGAAAAAGAACAAAATTGTTTTAAGTAGCTCAGTAGTAAGGTCTAGCATTGTTTTGGAATAGCTTAGTTTGCTTTGAAATATCAAAAGAAAATACAAAAAGATTTTGTTTTAGGATTGCTTAAGTCTTCAATTTTGAAAGCATTGTAAACGAAAAGAGAAAATTTTGTGATTTTGAAAGCATTTGTGTAACAAGTACTTTAATTTATATACAAACCATTCCACACACTACACTACAACCCTTGAGTAACAAGTAGCCCTTTAGAAAGAATCATTAATAAAATTTATTAGCAACAATTTTCTTTTTAGGTATACATGACATCAACTAGATTAGGGTAGAGTTTCGAGCTTAAATCACCTTAACTGCTCGAGACTAGCTTCATTACTCAATAATCGTAGTACGAATGTCTTATAGGTAAATCCATCTCTGCCAAATAGTCCTTGGAAACTCTACTTAAACCATAGCTAAGCACGAGGCCATGGAAGACTGGAATTGTTGAGGATATCCCCTCACTTTCCCTTCGACCATAAACTAGAGTTGACTCACGTACGAGGGTCCTTATGGACTTCGGGCTTTGCTACCCTTCCCATGCGTTTCGACTAGGCTGACGACTGTCCCCCTAGGTTATTTCACATTAATGGTAGCCTTAGTATCAAGCTTCTAGGATCTTACACAGGTAGAGTGGGTGGTTATTCCCACTTCACGTCAGACAGACATGGAAGGTAATCCTATGGAAGTAATCCCAAGGAAGCGGTCTGGTGATTCAAGCGCTTGCACCCAGTGGACCTCTGGAGGATTCCATGTAACTGGCCGTCGATGCTCTGTAGGTCTGTTCTGGGCCCTAATCATCCCAGACTTGCTTCCGAGAGTATTTGTCATTGTTTGCCAGGTCTGATTTCCTGGGAAATTTTTTAGTTGTATGATGTTTTCCCCTTAGTTGTAGTGGCCATTAGGTTTTTGCTTAGTTTTATTTTATTATAGTTGTGGACGACCAAGATCTTTGTCGGTCTCGGTGGTTGCAAAATCTTCCCCCACTCATCGTGGAGCCTCCAACGCCACCGCGATGTAGGAGAACTAATTCTCATGGTTCTTTTGAACTTACGGGACAAACATATGTTCTTGGAGAACCGTAGCCTAGAACACCGGATCGACAAGTTTTGGACACTGTCGAGTTTAAGGATTTAACAACTACATAGTTTAATACTCCTTTTAACCCTCCTCTCGGAGACCTTAATGATCTACTTCTGGTACCTGTTGGTTTCCAACAGCCTAAGTTTAGTGCTTACTTATTTACACCGGGTTATACCATGACCAACCCAGGAGACGAGCAGGGGGTTCCATAGAGTCCCACAACTACTTCTATGAATGCAAGGATTGTGAATCCTTCTTTCTCAAACACTACTTAGTCGAGTTCGTCGCAACATGATTCGTCCTTGACCCCATCCTTTAGTTTCAATGCTGGCACTTTGGGCATGCCGAGCTCATTAGCCTTGACCTCTACCTCATCCTCCACACCTATTTTTGGACTGAACAATGTCCCTTTGTCAGAGATACCCGCAGTGAGTTTCACTTAGTCTTCTGTAACACAACCTTTACAAGGTGTAACTATGATGCACCTGAAACAATTAATTAATACAAATATGCAAAATAGCAGAAATGACAGAACTCAGAATCACTTTTATATTGATCATAGGCCACTTCGAGGGGGCAACCTCCTATGAGCAAGCTCAATACAAATAACTTCACGGTGCCTTCATAGGTCTCAACACACACTTATATACTAAGTCTAGGTGCCAATACTATGGGTCAAAACCATGGGCCGCTACAAACTATGGATCAACAATACTACGGGCGACTTACAAAGCATATGCGCCAACAACAATAACACAAACTATTGATCAACAATTACTACGGGACGACTTACAAAGCATATGCGTCCAACAACAACATACTAACAAAGTAAAGACATGGGTTCCTAACATCCCCTCCCCCTTAAAAAAAGCTTTGTCCTCAAAGCTTTAGATGTGGAAATTGTTGTTGAATCTGAAGGAGTGGTTCCCATGTAGCATCCTCTAGTTGCATGCCGTGCCACTGAATTAAGACCTCTATGATATAGTGAGAGCGAAGCTGACGTGTGCGTCGATTGAGGATGGCCTCTGGCTCCAAAAGGATGGATCCTTCATTATCTAGTTCGGGTAAAATCGTTTGTCCACTGATGTTGGTGCCAAGAACTTTCTTCAAACAAGAGACATGAAAGACTGGATGAATGCGGGAAGAAGGAGGAAGTTCCAATTTATAAGCAATGGACCCAATCTTCTGAAGAATCCGATATGGCCCATAGAACTTTGGAGCGAGCTTATGACGCCCTTTGAGTTTCAAGGATGATTGTTTGTAAGGCTGGAGACGAAGAAAAACCATATTGCCGACTTGAAAAGTGCGCTCAGAACGGTGTCGATCAGCTTGTTGCTTCATGCGATTTCGTGCCATGTGAAGATTGTCACGCAAAATGCGAAGAATCTAATCGCGGTTTCGAAGGACCGTGTCAACTTCCTGAACTGGTGAACTGGTGGGGGTGTATGGAAGAAGAGCTGGAGGTGACTGAACATAGACTACTTCATATGGGGTCATTTTAGAGGTGGTGTGGTAAGAGGTATTGTATCACCATTCAGCGAGAGGAAGCCACTTTGCCCACTGATGTTGTTGTTCCGAGGTGAAGCAACGAAGATAAGTTTCCAAGCATTTATTGATAATTTCAGTCTGACCATCTGTTTGTGGGTGATACCCTAAACTCATCTTCAATTTGGTGCCAGTGTGGCGAAAGCATTCTGTCCAAAAATGACTGGTGAAAGTCACATCACGATTCGAGACAATGGAAGAAGGGATGCCATGAAGACAAAAGATCTGGTCTAGGAAAATTTGAGCAACGGAGGAGGCTATATAGGGATGGATGAGAGCACAAAAATGACTATATTTGGAGAGGCGATCAACCACAACGAGAATCACTATCTTCCCGCCATATTTAGGGATCCCTTCAATGAAATCCATAGAAATATTTGTCCAAATCCGTGTAGGTATGGGCAAGGGTTCAAGCAATCCTGGAAGTAGTGTTGTTTCACCCTTATTGTGCTGGCAGGTATCACATTTGGCCACCATCTGTTGAATTGTCCTTTTCATGCCCTGCCAAAAGAAGTTACACTGTGCTCGTTCATACGTTTTGAGGAACCCAGAGTGCCCTACCGATGGAGAAGCATGGAGTTCATAGAAGACAGCTTGTTGAAGATCTGTGCTCTGGGGAAGCACAAGACGACCCTTGTATCGCAGAGAAGCACCATCCCAAGAGTAATGTGGTACAGCAGAAGGGTTGTTGGTCAAGCGTTGGATGATTTGAGATAAGGAAGAGTCATTGACATAACCATGTTGAACAGATTGCAACCAATTTGGAATAGGCTTAGAAATAGCTAAAAGAGAACCTTGGGCATCAAATGTGCAAGAAAGAGCATCTGCCACAATATTGTCTTTACCCTTCTTGTAAGTGATCTCATAGTCATAACCCATGAGTTTGCTAAACCATTTCTGTTGTGTCGGGGAGGAGACACGCTTGTCCAAGAGATATTTCAGACTCTGGTGATCAGTCTTGATGCAGAAATGATTCCCTAATAGGTATGGGTGCCACTTCTGTACTGCATGCAAAATAGCCATCATTTCCTTCTCATAGGTGGAGGCAGCTAAATTCTTACATGAAAGGGATTTGCTGGTGAATGCAATGGGGTGTTCATCTTGAAGGAGAATAGCACCAAGTCCATTGCTGCAAGCATCACTCTCAATAGTGAAGGGCTTGGAAAAATCGGGCATAGCTAGCACAGGTGTAGTACACATAGCTTGTTTTAGTTTGTCAAATGCACACTGAGCAGCAGGTGTCCATGTAAAAGCATCCTTTTTCAATAGAGCAGTTAATGGAGCTGCAATCTTCCCATAATCCTTGACAAACTTGCGGTAGTAGCCAGTCAACCCCAAAAAACCATGAAGGCTCTTGAGTGTCTGAGGATGCGACCAATTGTTCATGGCATCGATTTTGGTACGATCCACGCGAACCCCTTGTGCTTAGATAATGTGCCCGAGATACTCAACTTCCTTCTGTCCAAAAACACATTTAGACTGCTTAGCATGGAGATGATGGCCAAAGAAAAGTTGCATGACAAGATCCAGATGCTGGAGATGTTCATCCCATGTTTTACTGTAGATGAGGATATAGTCAAAGAATACCAGAATGAATTTCCGCAAGTAGGGTCGAAATATTTTATTCATTAAGGCCTGGAATGTGGAAGGAGCATTAGTGAGGCCAAAGGGCATGACCAAAAACTCATAATGGCCGTCATGTGTGCGGAAAGCTATTTTAGGGATATCATCCTCATGAACCCGAATTTGATGATACCCAGAACTAAGATCCAACTTGGAGAGAAAGTGAGCCCCATGAAGCTCATCAAGAAGCTCATCAACAACAGGAATTGGAAACTTATCCTTGATGGTGAGGTGATTAAGTACTCGGAAGTCAATGCAGAGGCGCCATGACCCATATTTTTTGTGGACAAGAATAACTGGAGAAGAAAAGGAACTAGTGCTTGGGTGAATAATACCTTGCTTCAATAAGTCCCGAACGAGCATTTCAATCTCCGTTTTTTGGTGAAATGGGTAGCGATAGGGCCTGATGTTGGGAAGAATGCTGCCAGGAAGAAGCTGAATATGATGGTCTTCTGGCCTGGAAGGTGGCAATCCCACTAGTTCAGGAAAGACACTTGTATATCGATCCAGAATTTGTTGTAGATCCAAAGGAGTAGTGTAGACCGTTGATGGCTGCATCTGAATGGAATGGATCTGAGTGATGACACCATGTGAATTCTTCTTGAGGAGTTTTTCCATGCGATGTGAACTGATGATGCTAAGAGAACCTGGTTGTAATCCTGTCAATGTGTGTTTTTGTCCATTGAGGGAAAAC
This sequence comes from Larix kaempferi, assembly GCA_027924585.1. Lineage (NCBI taxonomy): Eukaryota > Viridiplantae > Streptophyta > Pinopsida > Pinales > Pinaceae > Larix > Larix kaempferi. Next base: position 3,236,481 of record BSBM01000133.1, on the reverse strand, counting down.
TGCATCCAAAGTTCAGCAAAATCCCATAAGATAGGGCCAAGTGTGCGTAGCCATTGAGTGCCCAAAACCACATCACATCTGCCTAAGGGCAAGGCAAACATGTCAGAGCGCAAGGTATAATCTCCCATAGAGATACGCACATTTCGACACTTCCCTTTGCAAGGTAAGGTGCCCCCATTGGAAACCATGACTTCAAAGTTGGAGCAAGGATGGATAAAACAATCAGCTTGTTTGGCAATCCGAGGGTCAATGAAATTATGAGTGCTACCAGAATCAATGAGTATTGTAAGAGGAAGCTTCTTGAAGTAACCCCTGACCCGTATTGTTTGGGGGGTGGTGATTCCAGCTAAAGCATGGAGAGATATCTCTATCTGGTCATCCTGAGACGGAGGGTCAATAGGCGGTTCCTGAATGTCAACCGGAGCATCCAGTGTTTCTGGATCTTCGTCACCAATTTCAGAGGCAGGCGGAGACTCCACATCCAAGAGATAGAGCTTTTGTTGAACACATCTATGTCCCCGAGTGAATTTCTCATCACAATTATAGCAAAGCCCCTTTTCTCTGCGTGCTTGCATCTCTGTTTTAGACAAACGCTTGATATGAGTCAGTCGAGGAGCCTGCGGTATAGGTGGTCGCTGAGAACCCATATTTCAGAAGGGAACAAAAGTGGGCTTGGAGCGTTGTTGGGCTGCAATATTATCTTCTGCCAACTTAGCCAACCCTAGGGCTTCCATCATTGTGGTGAGATAGAACATTTTGACCTCCGAGCGGATGGCATCCTTTAGACCACCGATAAAACAACTCCGGTAAAAGTCATTAGACAATCCTTCGGTGTGGTTGGCTAGGTGCTCAAATTCAGTTTGATACTCTCTCACAGTGCCAATTTGGCGAAGTTTAGTGAGGGCTCCGGTGAAGTCATCAAAAGAACTAGGACCAAATCATTGAAAAAGGAGCTAGCAAAAGTCTGACCATTTGGGCTCTGGATGAGCCTTGATGTATCAATAGTACCATTGAAGAGCTTCCTGTTCCAAGTGAAAGGATGCCAGTGGAACTTTGTTGACATCGAAAGTATTATGCAAACTGAAATACTGTTCTGCATGATATATCCATCCAGTTGGATCAGTACCATTGAAGCGCGGAAAATCAAGCTTCGGACCACAGAAATTGCTAGAAGAAGAGAACCCATTGTCTGATGAAGACTCGAACTGTTGTTTGTTGTTCATAGCTGAATGTTCAAGATGGAGGCCAAGAAATTTTTCATCCAGATCCTGGAGTTTGGCCTGGATGGCTGCAAGTGCTTCTTCCATGATTTTTGCTCCTACACGGGTGACAACCATAACCAGGAGTTTTTTTTTTTTGACTGGGTAGGAAAACAAAAACAGAAACTGCTTCAGTGGGGAAAATCTGGACTTGGGAAAAACTCTGATGGGTAATTGGGGTTTGACTAGATTTTGGACACTCGCGAAAGGACAAGAAGGAAAAAAAGGGGGATTTCAGAAGCAGGGTGATAGAATGAGAAAATTTGGTAGAGAGGGACAAAGAAGCAGAGTTCAGAAAGGAACTCTGTGGTAAAATTTGAAGGCGATTGGGTGAAATCTGAGGAAGTTATGGGAAACCCTAAAAATAGACAAATGTGGGCTTTCGGGCTTTGGGAAGGGGAATTGGGAATAGGGTCCTCAGGAATGAAATATGCGGAATGGGATGACAGGGGTTCCCCAAAAATTTCAAGGGAAATAGAGTGAAAACAAGGGAGATATGGACAAAAAACTGAATTTTATAATATTTTTTTTTTTCTCCAGACTGGAGTGGCTATGGCTTGGAAGGAATCTGGAACAATGCCGAATCTATTGAAAACATATGGATCTGGAACGGCTTGCAAAATGGAGCTAAAACGCCGCAGTAGTGATCGACAATAGTTCAGCTGAAAGTAGATATGGACCCCAAGTATGTGCGGCTTCCTAACAGTTCAGGGGTTTCACTCGGCCACCAATGGTGTCTAACGACTTGCGTATTGGGGTAATACCCCTCACTCCATGGCTCAAGTAAAACTAATAACCGCTTTGCCACAAACGACAGCTCTTGGTTTACCTCACGGGTGGGAACTAGTCAATCAAGTAGGGGTCGTTGCCCTTTTCGCTGGCAGGTCCTCTCAATGGGCCAGCTACTTCAGGGTTCCTGTGGTACTCCTCACAATGATTTTTAGGGTTTATGCCCAAGTACTTCCCACAGTTAAGTGGATAGGGATTATTCCCAAATCCGAACCTGCAACAGATGCGAAAAAAATTTGGTAGAAATTTCACCCAGCGAGCCTAAGAAAGTGCTCTGATACCAGATGTGATGCACCTGAAACAATTAATTAATACGAATATGCGAAATAGCAGAAATGACAGAACTCAGAATCACTTTTATATTGATCACAGGCCACTTCGAGGGGGCAACCTCCTATGAGCAAGCTCAATACAAATAACTTCATGGTGCCTTCATAGGTCTCAACACACACTTATATACTAAGTCTAGGCGCCAATACTATGGGTCAAAACCATGGGCCGCTACAAACTATGGATCAACAATACTACGGGCGACTTACAAAGCATATGCGCCAACAACAATAACACAAACTATTGATCAACAATTACTACGGGATGACTTACAAAGCATATGCGTCCAACAACAACATACTAACAAAGTAAAGACATGGGTTCCTAACAGTAACTCAGAACATTGCTTCTTCATCCATGGTCGGATCCATCCCCGTCATGGGTATGATGACGACACCGTCCACTTCTACCACACATGGATTCAACCCCAATATAAGTTATAACGTTAATCCGTTGAATATACCTCTAGGGAGTATCCCTTTCTCTTTGTTTACTTGGGGAGGGGGGTAGCATCATTAATCCACAGTTTGGTGGGGTTAACCCCCAGTCACAATGGACTGCTGCCCAAGGATATAACCCGCTTACTTTTGGATGGAAAAATTTTAGTCCTTTCATTTCACAACCGATGGTTGGGGGCAACTCCAACCAACAATACACGAACCCGGTAATGGGCGGTTCCCAATACCAGGTTCCGGTTTACCAAATGTCATCAGCTCACCCACATTTAACATTTCTGGCAACTTTAAACTTGCCAAATCTTTCGAAACTCACGAATGACCCTATGCGTCATGATGCTACATGGCCACTCATTCCCACCAAATTGCCCTCAGACATACCAAAGTTTGAAGGCAATGCTGGTGAGGACCCCGGTGACCATGTCACAACTTTCCATCTCTAGTGTTCCTCTAATTTGCTAAATGAGGATTCCATAAGGTTGAGGCTCTTCCAAAGAACCTTAACGAGTGTTGCTTCTAAATGGTACATTGAATTTACTGCGGCGGCCTATAGCACCTTTCGGGATCTTGCCATTGTTTTCTTGAACCACTTCCAACTCCCTGTCCAGTATGATGCCGGTACCAGACCTTCTGTCGACATTTCGGCAAAACAAGGCCACTCATCTATCTGATCATATTCAGGAGTGGAGGAGGAGAAAGAGGCTCATCAAGGCCAACATTCTTCCAGCATTCTTATTTGAATGGTACCTTAAGTCTCTTCTTCCTTATGTCTCTAAGGAAGTTTCCACTTCAGGGGTGTCCTCCGAGAGGAAGCCATATTGAGGACTCAACAGCTAGACTTAGTTTATGCTCAATCTGGGATGTTGTACGAGATAATTCCTGATGCGTTGAGATCTAATATAGACTTAGGTAAGCTTGAACCTGGACCACATGTAGATGGCATTTTGGGTTCAGTCGATTCTGTAGTGTTTGATGCCTTAACAAAGTAGGTTCATGCCTTGTCAGTCAAACAATCTGCTGCAGAAGCAACTTCTGTTGCACCCTCCCCTTCTATTACAGATTCTGTACAGCAAGTGCAGAAAAACCAAAAAGGCTCTCGGCAGCCCAAGAGAAAGGGCAAGAAAGGGGGGGCTAACCAACAAAAGATCGACAACACACAAAATGCCGAGGAGGGTAAGAAAGAGAAAAGGAAGGCTAAGTTCCCTTACAAACTGTGTCAGGGGGACCACCTTACTCATCAGAGGCCTCTAATGGAACAAGCCCAGAAGCTGATCCGTGAGAAGAAACCCGTTGTCCTAAAAGACCCTTTCCCTCATGGATAGAGTTTAGCTTCTGGCTGCTCTAGTGCTGGGGGAACCACTCATGCCACCTCTGATCAGTCTTTCATCAACATGGTTAATTCAGACGGTCTGTTGCAAACTCAAGCCAAGAATTATACCCCAGACCCACAGCAAAAGGATGTACCTGAATCTTCCACTCCTCTTCACATACCAGTGGAGATACTGCCGAAGATACCGAAAGGTGTTTTCAAACGAGCTGTGCATAACCCCAATGCACGGGCTGCTCCCAACTATAATGTTGTGGAGGACCTAGCCCAAACCCCTTGTACCATGTCTACTTTAGAAGTCCTGCAAAGTTTCCCATTGCAACGCAGTGCACTTCTGGAAGCGATTGGGAGTATGGATTCGTCCCACATGTCTGCACGTTTTGATATGCAAGATATCAAGTACTGGTTGCCGTATCATGGCACCCTCAAGATTGAAGTCATCCATGGTACTAACACCATTAGATGAGCTATAGTGGATGAGGGTGCATCTACGTGCGTAATGTCAATTTCTTGCTGGAGAGCCTTAGGTGAACCTGAGTTAGCTCCCTCGAACACGATACTCACTGCCTTTGATGGAAGATCTTTCTATCCACATGGAGTCTTACCATCTTTCGATGTCAAACTCGCAGGCAAGCTAGTATCACTAGAGGTTGAAGTTCTGGATGCTCCGCTAGATTACAACTTATTGTTGGGTAGGAGTTAGATATATGCCATGCATGCTGTGCCGTCATCTGTATTCTGAGTTATAATTTTCCTCCACAAAGGAAAGATCGTCAAAGTCGATCAACTTTAATTTACCTGGAAGAATAGCCAAGATTCATAGGATTCTTCAATTCCATTGATTTATCAGTCCCATCCAGTCATTGAGAGCTTGGGGGAAGGTATCTATGGGTCATTAATAGGCACTTTTGACCTACCTTCTCCCGTTAACTTTATTGGTTCTGAAGACAGTTCTTCATTTGAGATCCTCACGGTCAGTCCAATGACAAATCCGTGGATTCTCCCTACAGTATCAGAACCAGTTGTGCCTTTATCTATTGTAGAGGTAACCTATTTGGATTCACAACAAACTACAATAGAACATATCTTGACTCCATTGGTCTCAAATATAGACTATGCCCCTGCATGGTCAATCGACTCTGCCCACTCTTTTGATTGTCTGGACATGGTTTTTCCCTCTGATGAGGAAATCTTGGAAGCAATGATTGGCCTGGATCATCCTTGGGAACATATGCACCATAGGTCCTATTTTCTTCCCAAACTAGACAGGATAGAAAGAGGTGAGTTTTCTGTGAGACCTGGTGGAAGTGTTGATTTGTCCGTTGTTCCTGGGGTCATGGAAAACATTTTTATTGGAGTAGTTTGTTCTCCCAAAGAGATCATTCTGTATACCAATCTCTTTAAAGAGTTCCACGACTTTTTTTCTTGGTCATACGAGGAGATGCCAGGAATTGACCCCACCATTGTCGAGCACGTCATCACAACGTATCCTAACGCTAAAACTATGAGACAGAAGCTTCGTCTAGTTAAACCGCAAAAAGATGCTGCCATCAAGGAAAAAGTAGAAAATTTGCTCAAAGACGGATTTATCTATCCGATAGCTATGATGGAATGGGTTTCAAATCCTATTACGGTAGCCAAAAACCAAGGTACTATCAGAGTTTGTACTGAATTCTGAGACCTAAATAAGGCTTGTCTGAAAGAAAATTACCCCATGCCATTCATAGATCAAATCGTCGATGCATGTGCGGGCCATGAAATGTTCTCTTTCATGGACGGGTTTTCAGGATATAATCAGATACAGATCAAACCTGAAGACCAACATAAGACAACCTTTATTTGTCCCTAGGGCACCTTTTCCTATCGGAAGATGTCATTTGGATTAAAGAATGTTGGAGCTACTTTCCAGTGAGCAATGAATTTTTCTTTTCATGACATCAAACATGTAGTCGAATCGTACCTGGATGATCTCCCAGCGCGATATCGCAAGAGAAGGGACCATCCTGACCATTTAAGACTTGTGTTTGAAAGATGTAGAAACTACAAGATTCGATCGAATCCCAACAAATGTGTATTCTGCATTGAATCTAGACAACTATTGGGTTTCATAGTATCTAGTCGTGGTATAATGGTGGACCCGTTAAAAGTTGAGGCAATTGTAAATCTACCTCCTCCTCGCACCCTGAGAAAAATTCAAAGTCTACAAGGCATGTCCAACTTCTTGAGACACTTTATCATTAACTATGCTAAGATTACGAAAGGTTTCATGAGATTGCTTAAAAAAGACACCTACTTTGTGTGTGATGAGGTTGCTCAAGCATCATTTGAGGCCTTGAAAAAGGCATTACTTTTAGCCCCCTTGTTAAGCCCGTCAGTTTATACGAAGGATTTACTCTTATATCTAGCTGCATTCGTGTACACAATTGGCATAGTACTGGTTCAGGAGAATGATATGCTCTAAGAGCATGCCATTTATTATCTGTCATGCACCTTAATAGCTCTTGAGATCAAGTATTCTCACGTAGAGAAGTTGGCATTAGCTACTATCTATGTGGTTAAGAGGCTACGTCACTACATATTATTGCGTACCACCACAGTGGTTGCGGAGGTCAATCCTTTCCAATATGTTCTCACTTGACACATAATCGGTGGAAAGTTCAACAAATGGATTGTCATCTTGCAAGAATTTGATTTGGTTTTTCAGTCCGCCAAATCAAAGAAATCATTGGTGTTCGCCGAACTGATTTCCGAATTTCCCAGTGACATAATACACATTGAGGAAGAATCATCATTCCCAGATGAACATATATTTCTCATAGCTTCCTCTGACCCATGGTATGGGGATATCCTAGTATATCTCCAGACTTTGAGGTGTCCCACCACTTTCTCTAAGGATGAACGGCGCAAAGCTTAAGAGCCATGCAAAGAATTACATCATCATTTCTAACACTTTGTACAGACATGGGGTAGATTCCATCTTATGCCGTTGTTTAACTTTGGGGTAGATTCCATCTTACACTATGTATTTTATTCATTGAGTTGTAAAACATTTGGATATTTTTGTTATGCAACGGGTTCAATTAAAAAAATAAAATTGGAGCTTTGTATTGTCAATTAGGTTTGATAGAAACAAGTTGCAGCTTTGTATTGTGCATTGGGTTTGATAAAAACAAGTTGCAGCTTTGTATTGTGCATTGGATTTGATAAAAACGAGTTCGAGCTCGGTATTGTGCATTGGGTTTGATAAAAACGAGTTGCAGCTTTGTATTGTGCATTGGATTTGATAAAAATTAGTTGCAGCTATGTATTGTGCATTGGGTTTGATAAAAACAAGTTGCGGCTTTGTATTCTGGATTGGGTTTGATAAAAACGAGTTGCAGCTCTATATTGCGCATTGGGTTTGATAAAAATGAGTTGCAACTTTGTATTCTGGATTGGATTTGATAATAACGAGTTACAGCTCTGTATTGTGCATTGGATTTGATAAAAACGAGTTGTAGCTCTATATTATGCATTGGGTTCACTTAAAAACGTTTTTGGAGCTCTGCATTTTGCATTGATTGGATTAAAAACTCTTTTGAGCTCTGTATTTGTGCATGGGTTTGTTAAAAATGATTTGCAGCTCCGTATCGTTCATTGGATTTGAGAAAAATGATTTGCAGCTCTGTATCATTCATTGAAAAATGATTTGCAGCTTTGTAGCATGCATGGGATTTAATAAAAACATTTTGGGTCTCTGTATTGGCCATTATGCTTGAGAAAAACGTTTTGGGGAGATCTGTATTGATTCAGGGAGTTAGAAAATTTTTTGGATCATTGTATTATTTCTTGGTTTGAGTAAAAACGTTTTGGGGATTTCTGTATATGCATTTGATGTCTACAATCTGGGAAAAGTAAACTCTATCTTGATTCATTGAGTTGAAAAACGATTTCGATCCCTGTATGATGCAGTGGGTTTAAATAAAAACGTTTTGGGGAAGCACTGTATGTATTCATTGAGTTGAAAAATGATTTCGATCCCTGTATGATGGAGTGGGTTTGAATAAAATGTTTTGGGGAATCTCTGTATGTATTCATTAAGTTGAAAAATGATTTGGATCCCTGTATGGTTCATGGGCTTGAAGAAAAACGTTTTTGAAGCCCTTGTATTGTTCATTTTATTGCTGAGAAAATTGTGGATGCAGGAAGAGCTCACATGCTCTGCATTTCATTGTATTGTTCATTTTATTGCTGGAGAAAAATGTTTTCCATCTCTGTGTGCTGGAAAAAAACGCTTGGGTCTCTATATGTTGGAAAAAAACGTTTTGGGTCTCTATGTGTTGGAGAAAAACGTTTTTGGGATCTTTGTATGAGGTATTGTGTTGATAAAAACGTTTTCTGAGTCTCTATATGATGCATTGTGTTGACATAAACTATTTTGGGATCTCTGTATGAGGCATTGTGATGATAAAAATGATTTTTGGGATCTCTATATGATGCATTGTGTTGATAAAAATTATTTTAGGATTTTGTATGATGCATTGTGTTTCACCTCTACGCAAATAGAGAATCCAACTTGGTTACCTTGGTATATTTTCTTGATTTGCTGAGCAGCATGGTACTCCCTCATGTTAACACTATATGCTGCCACCAAAATGTATGTATATATGCTATGTGTTAACACCGTATTCTGCCTTAGAGCTCATGATCCCCGTGAACCCTATCTGCATTTTCATTTTATGACTCTAGTCATGGGATTCCGTTATATGTGTTAAGTTGATAATGGTTATGCTACCACCATGTCAGTTGCGTTATAATATATGTATATTGCACCACAATAGTTGGATTATATATATATTTACAGCGTGGATTTTATGCTGCCAACGTTGATGTTGAAGCTTTATTGGAATATATTTTTATTCTGCCGAGTGTTGGAGCATGATGTTTGTTATTTAAATGTATTCATTCTCATATTAAAATGTTGCATGCCGAGTGTTGGAGCATGTTGATTGTTGTTTGAAAGTATTCTTTTCATATTAGAAATGTTGCATGCGAAGTGTTAGCACCCCAAAATTTTTGTAATGAATTGTCTTTTGGTGACATTAATTGTCTTATGGCAACATCGACAGTGCAAAATTAGAGCATTTTCTCATGACGGGGGTTTCAAAGCTTGGCCGAGAAGGTACATTTGACCTCGGTTGCAGACACCATGGTCGCAAAAGAAAAATGGTTTGACAATTCTTCAAAAGTTGGAAAAATTTTAGTCTTACAAGCCTATTTTTAACCTTGTGAAAACTAGAAGTTAAGACTTTTTATAAAATATTTTAGCCTACGGCTCAAAGCTACTATAGAGAAAGGCTTTAATATATTAAGCCTAAGTTTTGGTTTCATAAGGGTTTTAATTTTTGCAATATAAAGTGGCGCTAATATTCTTTTTGATATTTTAATGGTGGGCCAAAGTTTCGATTAAAGAAGGGACAAAAGGTATAAATCTGCCCAGCACCGAGGGCTTGTCAAGTGACCAATAGCCGAAGCAAAGGGGTCCCATGCACCCTTTATCATCCAAACGCCAAGGCCAAGGGCCTCCCCATCGTCTATTACTTGTGGAAACACATGGGATATATGAAAACCAAAGACCTTATTCTCCCATTAGATGTGGGATAAGTCCCCAGGAATTACAAATTAAAAAGAAATGTGAGCGACGGGTCAATGGTCCACATCATATCGCATTGATAGAATAGGTCGATGCGTAAGAGATGGATCGGCCGCATTGGGAAAACCACTTATCAACGTGTCATTTCTTGGGTCCATCACGTGAAGACGAGTGGTATCAAAAAAGCCATTTCAAACTTATGAGATACCACCGGTCGCAATTAAAGTTGTTTGGCAATATTACCAACATAGATCCATCTTAAACCCGTATCTATCAAGCACCGAGAGGGATCCAATTTGTTGAGGTGTATTTCTTTTTTTAAATTTAAACTCAAGAAATTTGATCTCTCTTGATTTATAGATCCGGGTTTAAGTTTTAATTTTTTATTTTATAAATGAACATTTATTTTTTAATTACTTTTCATAATATTTTGATCGACATGAATTTTTTTAATTAAAAAAATTACTTACGTTTTATTAGATGTAATGCTACTGGTAAGTTGTTATATTTATTGGGAGGCGATTGGGGTCCCGACTAGGGTTTCTCAGGAGAATCCTGCAAAATATTCGGGTTTTCGACGTAAGGATGGCAGTGATGTTTTTGTCTGTTTTTGATTGGGCTGTCTCTGTCGTCTGGCCCCCAGTTGTGTACGGGAGTTTGAGACAGCTGGTGGTTTGTGGGAGGTGTCAACTTTTGATTTTCTGCCTAGGAAAGGTGGTTGTTTTACCGGCTGGTCCGGTGCCCGGGCCATGAACTCGCTCGAGGATGGGGCTTTACCCCATTACTCTCATTTCCGCGGGGTAGAGTTGGATGTTCGCTCTACTGATTTTTCTCCCTCTGCTCGCGGGTATGGGAGAAACCCTAATTTGTCTGGAGCCAAAGATAAGTGTAGGAGATGGGAAAAGATTCTCAAGGCTCGAGAGAAGGTAGAGAGGTTCGTAATTCCTGCGGCTGCAAATTTGGGGAGGGTCGAAATGTTGGCGGACAGAGCTTTGGTTGGGCGTCTGGAGTATGCTTTTTGTTCGAAGGTGGAAATTGTTGAGTGGGTAAAACACAATTGGATACCTATTGTGGGTGATACTCCGAGGATAAATTTGCTGGTTAATCAGTGGATACTGATTATTTTCCCCACGGTGGAGGCTATGTCGCGGATACTTGAAGGGACCTGGTTGTTTAAGGATGGTTCACTGAATCTCAAGCGCTGGCACTTAGCTTTTGACCCTATCTATGAGCGCCAGGGTATTCTCCATTTGTGGATGATAGTCCTCGGTCTTCCAATTGAAATTTGGACAGAGGATACTGTGGCTGAGATTGCAAATTCGGTGGGGAAGTGTATCGGGGTTGACAAGAACTCAATCTTTGGCATGGACAGACGCTTTGCAAAGGTTTTAGTGGAAATTGATTTGAGGTTGGGCTTGCCAGATGCTATTGAGATTGTTTGGGGCGAACGTAGCTGGACTTAGTTGTTGGATTTCTATAGGATTCCATTCCACTGCTTTCACTGCCGGGAGGTTGGGCACATTCAGGCCAAATGCCCTAATCGTCTGTCTTGCTAGAAGGAGATGGTTCGTCGGGTTTCTTTGAACGCTTCACATATTGCTTCAAATTCCCTGAAGATGACTTCTCCGAAGATGCCTGTTTACTGGTAAGTTGAAAACTCCTCCGAAGGCCGCTTATTCCGAGCTTTCTAAAGCAGATATTGATTTTATTTCTGATAAAGAAGTGGATTTAGATAGGAGGATTTCTTTGGGGGTTGTTCAGTTAAGGCATGGTTTGTCCAAACCTGTGACTGAAATTGGGTCGGATAGGTCTGGTTGTTGTCCCGTTACTGCCTCTGGGGTTGAGATTTTCTCTCCTAGTTTGTGCCCTAGCACTTCCTCGGATATTGTTTTTAGTGGGGTTTCGGAGTCTCCTGTTCTTCCTGTGTGTGAGTCGACTGTCAATTTGCCAGAGAAACCTGTGGATGTTGTTGTTTCTGCATGTTTGGAGGATATTGGACCCAGGGGGGTGTGTGATTTGGTCCCTCTTGATATATATTCAAAAAACCCTGCTAGGGATTCCAATGTGCTACCTATTCCTCCTAAATTCCAGAATGTGACTATTAGAAAGGGGAAGAAAAAGAAAAAAGAGCCTGATCCGGGGACTTTGTAGTTTGGAGGTAATTGTGTTGGTGAATGTGGGTTGGTGGGTGATATCGGTCTGCGTCTTAGAGCACATAAGCCCAGTGTGGATATTTCTTAATATCTTTGGTCTCACTCAATGTCTGTGGGTTGGGTGGGGTTTTGAGGGCTAGGGCCCTATCCAACCTTTTTCTTGCTACTAGACATGGTATTGTATTATTTCAAGAATCTATGTGTTCTGGTTCTGATGCTGTATCAAAAATTGGTAGTATTTTGCCTTTTTGGGAGATCTCCGCCATGGATGCTTCTGGTCATTCTGGGGGGCTGGTAGTTGCTTGGAATCCACAGTTATATTCCTTTAAAGCTTTCAGGACTGTGTGGGGGATACTTTTGAAGGGTTATTGTGCTGGCCTGAACCTTTATTTATCGATTTTCAACTGCTATGCTCCCTATTCGAATAGGCAGGATTTTTGGGAATCACTTTCTGGGTCAGGTCTTTTGGATGATGAGGGACTTATTCTCGCAGGTGACTTAAATTTTACAAGGTCAACTTCAGAGATTTGGGGGAAAAAATCCAGACTAGATCCCATGGCGGATTTTTTCAGTAAGTTTATTTTGGACCATGAATTTATTGATGTTGAGCCTTCTGAATTATGCCCTACCTGGAGTAATGGCAGAGGGGGTGATGATGGTGTCCATAAGCATCTTGATCGTTTCTTGGTTAAAGCTTCTCTGCTGGAAAATGTTCAAAACTATCGTTCCTAGGTCCACGAGCATAGGGTTTCTGATCATTGGCCTATCCTTTTTAAGTTTGATGATTATGGGGTGAAATCAAATGTTCCATTCAAATTTAACCATTCCTGGCTGCTGGAGGATGATTTCTGCAAAATGGTGAAAGATTTTTGGACTTCTGCTGATGTTGAAGGGGATAATCCATTAGAGTTTTTCTGTAACAAAATGCGAAGTCTTAAAAAAGTTGTGATAGGTTGGATTAAGCAGAGGAAGGAAGCTGATAAGATAGATCTGGCTATTCTAGATGATGAGATTCAAAGGTTATTAAAGGAGAATATTGAGGGCGAGTTGAGAAAGGAAGAATTTGAAGTGGTTAAGATGCTTGAGAAGAAAAAAGCAGATTTTCTTCTTCAAGAAGAGATGGAATGGAGGTTAAAAAGTAGGGCATTGTGGATTAAACATGGTGATAAAAAAACCAAGTTTTTCCATTCTTTTGCATCAGCTTGTCGAAATCTGAATACAATATGGGAATTGTCTAATGCAGATGGCAATACTTGCTCTGGAGTCGAGGCATTAAAATTGGAGGCTGTCAAACATTTTGGGAATATTTATAAAGACGAGGGTAATTGTGATCTGATGGAACAGATTAAAATTGCAGAACCATTCCCTCGGTTCTTCAATGATGATGATGCAGTTACTCTCGGTAGAGAGGTTACACTTGAAGAGGTGGAGAATACTCTGCAACTATTTGCTTGTGAGAAAAGCCCTGGCCCCGATGGGTGGCCAGTGGAGATATATACACATTTCTTTGAGATTATGGGACCTGAGATTCTGCGAATGGTTGAATATACAAGGTTGCAGGGATTTACTTCTGGTGCATTGAATTCTACTTTTGTAACGTTGATTCCTAAAAAGGGTAAGCCTGAAAATTTTGGAGATTATAGGCCTATTGCACTGTGCAATTTGGCATATAAGTTAGTTTCTAAAATTATTGCACAAAGAATTAAATCGGCTCTTTCAAAACATATCACTGCAGAACAATTTGGCTTTTTGCATAACAGATAGATTCATGATGCCATTGGGGCATCACAGGAACTTCTCCACTCCATTAATACTCGCAGACTCAGTGCAATTTTGCTTAAATTAGACTTGGAAAAGGTATATGATCGGGTTAATTGGTCTTTCTTAAGGCTTATTTTAATCCAAATTGGGGTTCCTCCTCTTGTCATAAACTGGATCATGTCATGTGTCTCTTCGGCTAGCATTGCAATCTTGATTAATGGATCGCCTTCTTTTTTTTTTCAGTGTACGAGGGGAATAAGGCAGGGATGTCCTTTATCCCCGTTATTGTTCCTTCTGATTGTTGATGCCCTTAGTAGAATGCTAAACTTTGCAAAGCAGGATGGATTACTCAAGGGCATTGATTTGGGGATTGATTGTATTATTTCACATCTGATTTTTGTGGATGATGTGTTGCTGGCTGGTATGGCTACTGCTGCTAAGTGGGGGGTCCTCAGGAACACATTGAATTGTTTCTGTCGTGTCTCTAGGATGAAGATTAGCATTTCAAAATCAAGCTTCTATTTTCATAATGTGGATGCTGTTGATAGAATGGAAATGGCTACTATTTTGCCTTTTAACTGGTACCCATTAGATGAAGGGCTCAAATATTTGGGTTTTTTCTTGAGACCAAACAACTATCAGATCAAGGATTGGTGGTGGCTTGTTCGGAAAGTTGAGGCACAGATTTCACACTGGTCATATAGATGGCTCTCTGTGGGAGGCAGACTTACTCTGATCAAGGCAGTTCTGTTGGGGATTCCTGTATATTGGTTATCTCTACTTGAGATCCCTGTATACATTCTTAATGTTATCAGAAAACTGATGTTCAATTTCCTATGGTCCGGTCATTTAGACAGGGCCTCTTTGGTTATGACTAGCTGGGAATCGGTCTCCAGGCCAGAACGTTTTGGTGGCTGGGGTATTAAGGATTTAAAATCCTTCAGTATGGCACTCAGGGCCAAAAGCCTTTGGAGGTGCCTCTTTAATCATAATCCTTGGTCAAAGATTTCTTTTGTGAAATATATTAATACAAACTTGGTTGAATGGTTCCGCTTGAATATGCCTTCAAGATCAGGATGCTCTCCTTTATGGCGCGGTTTGCTTAAGGAATCAGGCTGGATCATTGGTGATTTGAAGTGGCAAGTTGGTAATGGTAAAAACATTAGGGTTGGAAAAGACCATATATTGGGTATTGATGAACCTGTGTGTTTTTCTAAAGAGATCTTGGATTATTTAAAAATATATGGTCTATCTTCCTTAGATCGTATCAGGAATTTTTATGGTCAGTCATATTGGTTACAATCCTTTGATTTGGGGTTGGTTGATGAGGATGCAAACTCTTGGGATTCCTATGTCAATACACTTGGTTCGGCTGGGGTTCTCTTAATAGAACAAGAAGATAGGATGATGTGGAGTGGAAATAAAAAAGTTGGAATAGTCACAGCAAAAACAACTTATGACAGGATTATGCAGGAGAAATATATCTTTCCACACCACTGGTGGTATAAAAAGCTTTGGAAGTGGAATATTGCTTTAAAGCACAAGTGTTTTTTATGGCATGTCCTACAGGGTTCATTGAAAACTTGGGACAATCTCACTAAGCGTGGTTGGTGTGGTCCAAATTGGTGTATCTTATGTAAGGAAAATTCAGAATCTATCAATCATTTGTTTGTTTTTTGCTCCTTTGGGAGAAAAGTTTGGGACTTTTGTTGTTCAAGGTTGGCAATCACAAAGTCTTGGGAAAATGTTGATTTTGGTGAGGCTTTACTGAGGTGGTCTCGTTCCTCCAAAGAAACATTACAGGTCCCTATTTTTATATCTTGGGCACTTTGGTTCTCCCGGAATTTATCTATCTTTCAAGATAAAGAGCCTAATGTTGTGTCTTGTGGAATTATGGCTATGAACTTAACACAACAATACTCTGCAAAGTTCACTACAGCAGTAGAGAGAAGGATTGGTCAATTTTCCTTTGTTGTTAACCAACCCATACTTTTCTTTGATGGGGCTGCTCAGAATGGATTTTGTGCTGCTGGTGGTGTAATTTATCTGAATGAGGATCATTATTATACATTTCGTCTCAATTGTGGGAATGGCAGTAATATGAAAGCAGAACTTCTAGCTCTGTGGTGTATTCTGAAATGTGCCAACATTTTTGGGCTAGTTGATATTAAGGTTAATGGAAATTCTCGTGTTACTATCAAATGGGCAACAAAAGAATTTGATTTAAATGTTATTGCCCTCTCCCACTAGTGTAGGCGTGTTAGGAAGGAGATCGATCTGCATGAACACATCTCCTTTGCTCACATCTTTCGTGAATATAATGGACAGGCTGATGATCTATCTAAGCAAGCATTACTGGGCACTGAAGGATTACTGGTTTGGGAGGAATGGATGGATTCCAGCATGCTGGAAAGAGGCGAAGTTTTTTTCTTTTAGAAAGCTTTAGAAAAGGATTTTGTTGTGGTAAACACACTTTTTGTAAGATCAATGTCTTTTCTGATATATATAGTCTTGCATGGACAATCATATGTTGTTGTTAGGTGGCAATCTGTGGGACAAAGTCCATATTTTTGATTGAAAATACCTTTTGCACGAAAGGTGAAAATTTTTGTACTATTTGATTCAAAGAATAGCAATAGTATACACGTTAGAACATCTCCCCGATACTGGGCTGTAGAGCACAGGTGTAGAGCACCTCATCTCACTGGGTGCAATAAAGGGAAAGGTCGTCTCCTCCCTTTTTGGGATTTATTTTCTGACCTAAAGTATCAGACTCACAAACCCTAAACGCAGAATTTGTTAAGAAAACGCCTTGTATCTATTGCGATAGGGTCCCGGCCAGAAGGTTGGGTCGTTTTTGTAAGAGGCGAGAAGGTAAAGGTGGATACGAAGGAATGAGGTAGTTAGTACCATCAAATCTAATCAGAGTCTCAGCAAAGTTTTTGAACCAGTCGTTTCCACTAGAGAAGACGAGTTGGCTGCGCAGAGTACACTCACATGTCACACGTTTTCTTTTATGAAGGCATTGTCAATTTTCTCCAGTTTGTCGGCACTATCCAGGTGCTTTTTTCCTGTGATATGACTTCTCATCTCTTCGTGCCCATACTCGTGGGTCTTGTAGAGGTCGCAGCATGCAAGTGATAATCTGATCACAGCATACAAGATATGCTCTTCAGGGTGCATTCGACGGCAGTGTCTCGACCGAAAGGCCTCGCGGCGGGAGATTTCTCAGAGCAATTTCGATGCCAAACCAGAGTTGGAAGCCACATCCGTAGAGGGTTTAGGGGAGATGCGGGCTGGAGAATGTAGGGCAAACACCCTCTGCGTTGATCTCAGAGATGATGGGTTCGTCAAGATAAACCGAACCAAACAAATGGGGGTGGAATACCTTCGCAGATATTTATGTGTTTTGTCTCAACGAAGATAAGCTGCGATGACATTTCTTTTTCTTTGCTGGCCCAATGGCGTCCTCTATTGATCTCGATTTTTTTTATTGTTTCACCGTCAAAATATGAGCATATTATGCAGGTTACCCGTGGACTGAAGGATCTCGCTCCATCCAAATTTGGGTATTGCTTGCTAGTTTGGGAATACATAGATCAGTAAAATGGTTCAGGCATGGTAATGAGATTTATTTCTCACTCTTGAACGCTGGAGGTAAACACAATGTTTAGAAGCAACAGAAGAAACTAACCAAAAATAAATAATTTGTAGCTCTCAAGCAGAGATATCGAAGAGATTTGCTGCCTTAGGGTATTTGCCTGTTAATTATTGCACACGTCGAAGAAAGCTTCTGAAAATGCTCTTTCGCTATCCAAGCTTTGAGACGTGCTCACATTAGTGTTTGATTCAAGAAAATCCACCATCGTTGGAGGCGCCGCCAGTTTTGATAGCCGAGGAAGAAAACGTATCCACTACGTTGGAGAATGCATGAAAATGAGGTTTTCTGCGTCGATTTCTGTCAGGTTCCAGAGACACTGGTTCGTCAAAACGATTCCCACCAAACCCATGGCTGTGGAAACCCTTACAGACATTTACTTGTTTCACGACTGAAGATAGACGGTATTGATGGGCACCGATTGCAAGGTTTTTTGCACACACTGGGTCGAGTCTCCAGCTCGTCCATACACACAGAATAGCCAAGCAACAGCTCAGTTCTTCATGACAATGGGGATGCCAAATCTTTCTCAATGAAGATTTCACATATTTCTCAAACCGAAACCTTATTTTGTCAATGGCTTCGTGGCCTCTGCAATCAGTTTGTTTCAGCCCATGTACAAGGTTAAAGAGCCTGGTCAAGCTAGCGATTTGTATGTATTTTTAAGATCTTTTCTATTTCTCAGAATTAGGGTTGTGTGCAGAAAGAAGATAATATCAGTTTGCCAGCGTTGGATGCGACATGCTGAAGCTATTGTGGTAGTTTCCTTTGGGAGAGCATGCCGAAGTTGGGGGAAATTTGGGCCAGACACCCGAATACCACTTCTGGGTAATTCCTTGGCACGGCAAGATGATGTTATGGCCGGACAAGCTCTGCAAATGGTGTTATGAGGAGCTTAATAAAGTTTTGCAAATGATACTATGGAGAATAGCTCAAATCTTGGAGAGAGCTGCTACTACATCTCTTGAAATGAAACTAAAACAATGCTAGGAAAGCAATTTAAAGATTAAGCGTTGCAGCACCAGACATTGGAATAATAGACAGAAAATGAAGATTTCGAGGATAATGAGTTTGTCATACTCACTAGTTTCATGAGCAATTTTGCAGCTGTCATCACACCACTTGGAGTGGAGTTCAACGAAGGCTTGGAGGGTAATTTTAAAGAACTAAGTAATGTAATACCTACGGTTGAAAGAGGGCGGAAATGGAGACTTTGAAAGCTAAGTGGAGCAGCCACCTGGATGAACCTATCCAAATATCTTCGGTCTTTATTTTAATAAGTTTTTTGTCATTTAGGGAAAATTGCTGCGAGATGTAAAAAGCAGTTAAGATATCTCTTAATTTTTGTTTTGAAAAGATAGGTGGCAGAGTTGTATTGATGATGTGTCACTACAATTGTAACTATTTTCTGTTAGGATTAGGTCAACTATGAGTCTCACTATAGTTATATATTCATTGTAATAGAAGACCTAAGGGTGAGTGAATCAGCAGTGTTTGAGGCTGGGTTATTTGCAGAGAATTCCCGTGTCATCTTTCTTGTAGTCTGTCTTTCCTTTTCCTTGTTAATTTGTTTATCTTTCTTTGTATTTCATTCTGTTAAATTTCTCTTATGCTTGGATAAGGGTAGCATCGGAATGGGATTCATAGAAATAATGTCCTGTTCCTTTCATTCCAGGCATTTCACCACTAATTTCTGCTAAAGTTGTTATGGGATTCATCCTAGTTAGATGCCCTACGCTGATGGACTGTTCATTCCTCTTCCGTTTCACCCCTTAAAGCTCTTTGACTGTGCGTGGGTGGCTACCTTGCCTCTGTTTAGATAGCTTATGAAGCTGCACTATTATGTGTTTTATGATTCATCTTTTGAATCCATTGCCCAACAGTTCTCCTCCTGATTCTCTTACCAAGGTTTTAATCAATTTGTTCCTATAGAAATCTGATCTTCTGCACCTGTTGTTCATTGAATATCTTAAATGTTGAATGCTGGTATGTTTCTTCATTATTGACAATCTTGATGATTTTCATCTTTCTGTGAGTTAAAGAGAGAGCCCTCTCTATTTATGTTAGGTGAGAAACATAAACCAAAGACTGGTTAGTAGTTACCCAGGATTACCCTCTCCACAACCTAGGGGGTCAATTTTGGTGTTAACACGGAGTGTTAGAGCATGTTGAATGTAGTTTGATAGTATTACTATTACATCAAATATGTTGTATACATTGGAATCAACATGCTTTGGTTATGCTACTATTTTTTTTTTGTAAGTTGTAGAGGAAAATTTAATAAACAAAGTCGAAAAAGAAGGCGAAAATTACATATGTATCCAAAGAGTCTAGTGATAACTCGAGAGGCCTCAGGTGATGAAGCCACCATCCTAGTCACTCAAAAATACTGAAATAACTGTCATTATACAAAAATAAGACCTCCTAGGTGAGGCCTACCCATAAAAAAAATTGCGTCTTTTTCCAAAAAAATATATTATAATGTTTGGGAGTTCTAGATATCAGACTATAAAAGAAATAGAAACAAAAAATTTGAACATCACAAAAATAACCTGGAGCTAGAGCGGCCCATCTAGGGGTGTGCCTCTACAGATGATGCTTCTAGTTCCTCCTCAAGGATGGGACAACCTGCATAGAAGTATTCAATTGTCTCTAGAGAGGGGAGGACAGGGGAAGAGGATCTGGGTGAACCATGTCCGTCTTGCGCCACATTGTTGGCCAACGTAGCAGGTGGTTAATCCATATTCTTTCTCACTGTAGCCTTCTCCTTGGCTGAGCCATCTTCCGGCGCCATAGGTCCGTTGGTTTTTGCTTCTCTGCCCAGATTTTCCAACTCATTGCTACACCCAAGGGAGAAGATGTCCCAAGTCATGTTAGCATCCATTGTGCTTAGGTGTTCAGAGGCTTCTATCAGACTGAATTTTATGTTCCAAACAATGCTGGTGTTGGCTTCCCAGCTTGCCTCCATTTCCTCTACCAAAGTACTCATCATATTTTTCATCAGCCAATAATGGTTGATAGCTCCACCATTGGTTCCCAAGGCTAGGAGGGTTACAACCCTACGAGCATCGAAACCATCTATGAGACTACGGATCTGAGCAAAAATTTTCTTTCCGTAACCATTCATGGTTTCTGATCTCCAGAGAGCTTCCAAGAATAGAGGCGCATAGAGAACCACGATCAGTATCCAGGAAAAAAACATGGCAGTAGAGCAATGAGGTGTGTCGACGCTTTGTTTTATGGAGCCAAGCCAAACCATTTCCTTCGCATGGAGGTAGTAAATGCAAGAGGCTTTCATCCTTTGAAAAAGTGGCATAATTAATGTCACAGATTCCTTCCACCGCCTTCATCCATCATCATGACGTCGTTGGCATGTAGTTGGGTGAACGTCAAGTCTTGGGGCTCATCCTCAAATCTTGAATGCTCGTTGTCATCGTGGGGAGCATGCTAACAGGTGGAGGGTCTCCGGGTAGGGACGATACTCTCAATAACGTGGTCTGGGCTAGTGCAGTTTCCAAGTGGAGGTTGGCCCATGTGAGTAGGGATAACACCTAGATCTGAGGATGCTACTATTTTATTTTACATTTACGTGTGGTATGCATTGCTTATGTATGCATTGGATGCATTAGAACAATATTCTATTATGTGTAGGGAATTGGTTGTATTGATGGTGCAGGGATTAAAAACCGTAACCAGAAACCTTTAAACATTTGTATGTGTCATAGAGCATAGGTCTTCAAGCCTGGAGCAGAAACTTGGGCCAATAGAGAACAACCCTACAGCAAGGTAAGTGGTTAGAACACGAGAAGTGTTCAAGTAGGAGCACTACATTATGAGTTGCAGGATCACTGCAATAACCACTAGGGTTGTGTGTGGTTAGCTCTAGGGAGATGAGACTTAAAAACTCCCTATCCTATTTGTGGATCACCATACACAGCTTAGGGGTGGCCTTCAGTTTGGACTAAGTAGAAGCCATCGAAGAGCTTACGGTTGGGTGGAGTGTTGCATTTCCCACAACAGTTCCCCTTAATAAATAAGTATTCTTGTAAATCAGTTAGATATATTATGAATAATGGAAAGGCATCTAGAGTTACCGAGTATTTCATTGTAGTATTGATAAATGTTACAAGTATGATGAATACATGAAGAAGAAGACGGGAAGAAACTCGTCTCTCACCTCTACCAAATTGTTAAGAAAAGTATGTCTTCTAAATTTATCATAATCATTGATTAATTGTATATATGACATACATTATTAATATGTGTGATGATAAACTATCACCATTGGGTTTTCATGCTTCTAATGTTGAATACATAAGCCTAATTAGTCGAGTATAATTTACTTTAATGAAGTTAAAGTTATAGTCAAAGTTAAAGGGTTTAAATAGTAAGTTCCTCAAGTAGACTTACAAGTAAAGGATAGAATTCAACAACCAGTGATTAGAGTCTGGAATTATTATACCTTAAGGGATTTTAATAGACTTTATTTAGACATCTATCAGTTATGGAATGCAAGTGGTATGAAACATTATAGAAACTTGTTACATGATCTTCGACATGATACCCTGATGCTATCAAAAAGGGAAGTGAAAAGTAATGTAAATGAAGAGTAATTTCATGTGTTTGATGTTGAGAACATGTAATAGAAATTAAGTGTAATGCATGAGCATGTGATTAGGGGTGCATTAGAGGAATGAATGAACTTCTGTTAAAGTAAAATTGTGCACTTGCATGTTCTTTGTGTTTAATGTTTTATGCGGTTAAAGAGTAAGACATTAACCCGCATTGAAAGACTCAAATAATAGCAAGGCGTATTACAATGATTATACATAAATGTCTCTTACATTAAGCTTACATCAATGCTGAATTATGTAAAAGAATGATGAAAAGGGGCATGATGAAAAATATTGATTGTATTCATTTTTGTGTAAAGAGGAAAGCTAATATAAGATTGTCAAATCCTCTTGAACTATATAGCTGCACCATTCAATATCATTATCGATTGATATAATGTTTAATAGGTGTAAGAGAAATAAAATTATTACATGTCATTATATGGAAAGATAGGTGTATATCTTTGTCTATATCTATGGTGAGATTAATGGTACATATGCGTGCTTCTGATGTTAGATGACTCTTGTTAAGAGAACTTTGTTAAATATAACATCAAAGTTATGGAACTGACTTATTGTGTAGAAGGAGTGCTCTTCTATGTTTTACCAAGTTCGAAGCTTTGTGTGGTATTTCTTACCCAAGTTTGTACAAGAAGTTGAAAGTGATTTTCTACCTAAAACCTACTTTATAATATTATAAAGAGAAACTTGGTATTGCATGCCTCTATGCTTGGAAATGATTTTTAATATTGCAGTAAAAATATGTACCTTATTGTCTAGATGTTATTCACTTATGGTAGGTGAATTAATGATTGTACAAATGTCAAAGTATGTTAAATAAAACAATAATTTCACCCCATTTCCTTTAGAACGTGACAAGGAGTTTGGGTGAGTTACATATTGTATCAGTGCAAAGATTTCTACTCTAGGACCTATAGGATCATTTATGATTGATGCTGCAACATAGATTTAGAGTTGACAGGAACTATGAATTATGTAAAGTGTTATATGATTACAAAAAAATATCATGGTTATGTTTTTTTTGTGATTAACCATTGATATCCATGAGGCTTTAGCTAATATACATAATTGGTTGATGTGTGAGAGGAAATGAGTGCACAAATGTAAAAGCTTGGCAGTTAAGAACCAAAGCTAATCAACAGCGAGAAAATTGCTAAACCAAAAAGGATTTCGCAAAAATCATTGTAAGTAAATGCCTCTATATGGTTGTTAAATTTAATAGATTTTTATGTGCACTAGGCTCACCTTAAAGCTTGTGATGGTCAATTCGGTGGCCCATGATAGCAGAATTAGAGCCAGAAGGAGAACCAAGGGTTCACTAATGCAATGTTATGAGGCATCGTTGCATCCACATGAGACATTATGACTAGAGAAGTGGAAATATTGAGAGCATCAAGAGAAATTTAAAAGATAACTCTAAAAATAATAAAACCTTCACATTAATAAGAGCCTCCGTGCAACTTAAAATAAAGCTAACTTAAAATTAAAATAAAACTAAGGAAGAAGAATTAAGAAGAGAAGGCCAAGTTCGGAGCACAGATTTGGGGCCAAAAAGGAACAACTATAATTGGGTATAGAACACGTGATGTGTTTGGGTAGGATCGCTACGAGTTTAATGTAAGATCACTGCAATACCCTGAATAGCTGTTAGAGGTGGTTCCATGATTTTAGTGACATAAAAGTCCGTAGAGAACTCTGTAACTCAGGACCACTGGGTGAGTGTTGGGTATTGTCATGTGCGTGATGCACATCCTGAGGGGCATGACACCGAGAAGGTGTTGAGTACCATTTTGTGCTTGGTGCATACCGAGAAGGCTTGGAATTTTCTGGGACTCAAGCGAGTAGGCTTGAGGGGAAAAAGATTTTTTGGATTGAAGCGAGCAGGCTTGAGGGGAAAAAGAGTTCCTGGACTCAAGCAAGGAGGCTTGAGGGGAAAAGGAGTTCCTAGACTCAAGCAAGCAAGCTTGAGGGGAAAGGGCGTTCCTGGACTCAACGAGCATGATTGAGGGGAAAAATAGTTCCTAGAGTCATGCGAGCAAGCTTGAGGGGAAAAAGAGTTCATGTAGTCAAGCGAGGAGGCTTGAGGGGAAAAAGAGTTCCTGGACTCAAGTGAGGAGGCTTGAGGGGAAAAAGAGTTCCTGGACTCAAGCGAGGAGGCTTGAGGGGAAAAGGAGTTCCTGGACTCAAGCGAGTGGGATTGAGGGGAAAACTTGTTCTTGGACTCAAGCGTGAAGGCTTTAGGGAAAAAAGAGTTCCTGGACTCAAGCGAGAAGGCTTGAGGAGAAAAATATTTACTAGACTCAAGCAAGGAGGCTTGAGAGGAAAAAGAGTTGTCCTCGACTCAAGCGAGAGAGATTGAGGGGAAAAATAATTTTCAAGAATTCAAGCGAGAGGGCTTGAGTGGAAAAAATTGAAGACACCTGATGACGCATGTGAAAGATGCTACAATCGTATGGTTATACCACAGGTACGCAATAAAATAAAATTGCAAAAATATGTGTGTGTTTGAATTTATGTATTTGTGATGAGAATACAGTTATGTTTTCAATCAAAATAATGAGAATTTTGAATAAAAATGCTATTCAATTAAAGGCTACTGCCAAGTATAGTATCTCAGTATGACATGTTTGAAAAATTTTGTACAAATAGAATTACATCTATGAAAGACTGTATAAATTATTACAGTAATGTTTTCTTACGAAATCTAGTTTATGATTTTATTAAGAGACCATTGATGTAGCCACTTTATGTAGTATGCATATAGATGAATTTAATGGCTTTGAATACTTATAGACAATGAAAAATATTTGTTAGAATGTGGTCATTCTAAGTTCATGAAGTGAAAAGACTTACAGCAGGAAGAGCCCCGTGGAAGTGTTTTGAATGGGAATAGTACGTAGGGCACTGAAAAACATGAGATGTGTGATTTCCCTTTTATTTTGCACTGGATGTGTGGTAGGAACCTAGAGTGTTATTAAGTCTTCATCTAATGATTTATTTACTTTTTTTACTATGAAATCAGTGTCTACATACTCGTGGAGCATTCGGTGTTTGATTCATAGTGTTGGCTACTAAATTTTTTTGAAAAGGGCGTGATGTATTTTGGTGAATACTTATGCAGGCTGAAGTTGTGTAACTTCAATAAGCATATTGTGAAACTTTGTGTTGGTTTATTAAAATATAATATGTGGGATGTTAGCAAGACATTGCAAGTGAAATAAACAAGCACAGTAAAAAAAGTAAGTGACTATGCATAGGAGCATGTGGCTTTGAAGTTTTATGTTTTATATTATGAAACTAACATTTGAACCAGGTAGAACTAGGACCAAAATTGCGAAGTATTTGCAATTTCCCAAGATAGGGAGCAGAGCGATACATGAGATAAGTATTGTAGGTATAAAAACCATATCTTTGTGATGTTTTTGTTATAAGATTATTGTGTCATTAATATATATTGGAAAGAGACTATGTTTGCATATGGTGGAAATGCACGGAAGGAGGATGGACAAGTGAAGTAGTGTGAAAAGTGGCACAACACCAAGGCCAGTGTTCTTCCAAGAGCGAGAGTTTTGTAATGTCCCCATCTCTGGTAAAAGTTTTATTTACCCAATTTTTGTCTATATCACATGATGACACTATATAAAACCTAAACTAGTTCCTGCAATGCAACCTAGAGTGGAAAAAGGTCATGGTGAACCACAAAGGGGAGATTATTTAAGTTGTTATAGTCACGGTGTTCTTGGACTTGAATTAGCTTTTAAACTTGAGTTTTAAGTTAATTTAATTATGATTTATGTCTATGTGGATTTTAATTAAAGCCTCATAACTATTGATTTGGAATACATATGTATATGTATTATTTAATATAGGTACATGTGTTTTTATGAGATAAAAATGCATACATTTTAGTTATATGCATATATTTTATGCTTTTATATAATTAAATAGAAATGCATATATTTTATTATTTTCATGCTTTTATAGAGATATGAAGAAATGGATATCTGATTCATATATATATGTTTTTATAGAAAAATGTGGGGGATGATTATTACTTTTTAACCTAGTTTTGGATTGTTGCGTGGAAGCTTTGGGCGCAGGTAGAGGAAGCCAAACAGTTTTCCTGTTCATTGGATTGGGTTGGATAAAATGTTTTAAATGTCTGCTTATCCCTGGTGATTGGAGAGAGAAACATTTGGATCTCTGCTTATTTCATTAAGTTTGCTAAAAACGTTTTGGAGAGCTCTGTATTTTATTCATTGAGTTGGAAAATGTTTGGATCTCTGTATTATGCATTGGGTTCGATTAAAAATGTTTTTGGAGCTTTGTATTTTGCATTAGGTTTGATAAAAACGAGTTGCAGCTCTGTATTGTGCATTGGATTTGATAAAAACGAGTTCTAGCTCTGTATTGTGCATTGGGTTTGAGAAAAACGAGCTGCAGCTCAGTATTGTGCATTGGATTTGATAAGAACGAGTTGCAACTCCGTATTGTGCATTGGGTTTGATAAAACAAGTTGCAGCTCTGTATTGTGCATTGGATTTGATAAAAACGAGTTGCAGCTCTGTATTGCACATTGGGTTTGATAAAAACGAGTGTAGCTCTGTATTGTGCATTGGGTTTGATAAAAACGAGTTGCAGCTCTGTATTACGCATTGGGTTCACTTAAAAACATTTTTGGAGCTCTGTATTGTGCATTGATTGGATTAAAAACGTTTTTGAGCTCTGTATATGTGCATGGGTTTGTTAAAAATGATTTGCAACTCCGTATCATTCATTGGATTTGAGAAAAATGATTTGCAACTCTGTATCATTAATTTAATTTGAGAAAAACGATTTACAGCTCTGTAGCATTCATGGGATTTAAATAAAAACATTTAGGGTCTCTGTATTGTCCATTATGCTAGAGAAAAACGTTTTGGGGAGCTCTGTATTGATTCAGGCAGTTGGAAAACGTTTTTGATCATTTTATTATTTCCTGGTTTGATTAAAAACATTTTGGGGATTTCTGTATATGCATTTGTTATCTGCAATTTGGGAAAAGTAAACTTTGTATTGATTCATTGTGTTGAAAAACTATTTGGACCCCTGTATGATGCAGTGGGTTTAAATAAAAACATTTTAGGGAAGCTCTGTATGTATTCATTGAGTTGGAAAACGATTTGGATCCATCTGTGATGCAGTGGGTTTGAATAAAACATTTTGGGGAAGCTTTGTATGTATTCATTGAGTTGAAAAATGATTTGGATCCCTGTATGGTTTATTGGTTTGAAGAAAAACGTTTTTGAAGCCCTTGTGTTGTTCCTTTAATTGCTGAGAAAATCATGGATGCAGGAAGAGCTCACTTGCTCTGCATTTCATTGTATTGTTCATTTTATTGTTGGAGAAAAACGTTTTGGGTCTCTGTGTGCTGGAGAAAAACGCTTGGGTCTTTGTGTGCTGGAGAAAAACGTTTTGGGTCTCTGTATGCTGGAGAAAATCGTTTTTGGAATCTCTATATGAGGCATTGTGTTGATAAAAACATTTTATGAATCTCTGTATGAGGCATTGTGTTGATAAAAACATTTTATGAATCTCTGTATGATGCATTGTGTTGATATAAATGATTTTGGGATCTCTATCTGAGGCATTCTGAGGCATTATGCTACTATTCGCTTTCACATTTACATGCGATATGCATTGGTTACGTATGCATTGGATGCATTAGAAAAGTATTTTATTATGCGTAGGGTATTGGTTGTATTGACGACGCAGGGCTTAAACCCCGTAACCAAAAACCTTTAAACATTTGTATTTGTCATAGAGCATAAGAGGTCAATTCTGGAGCATAGACTTGGGCCAACAGAGAAAAACCCTACAGCCACGTAAGTGGTTAGAACACGATATGTGTTTAGGTAGGAGCACTACCTTATGAGTTGCAGGATCACTACAGTAACCACTAGGGCTGTGTGTGGTTAGTTCTAGGGCGATGAGACTTAAAAAATCCCTATCTTATTTGTGAATCACCATGCCCAGCTTGGGGGTGGCCTTCAAACGGACTAAGTAGAAGCCGTCGAAGAGCCTACGGTGGGGTGGACTGTTGCATTGCCCAAAATAGTTCGCAAGTTAATAAATAATTATACTTGTCAATCAGTTAGATATATTATGAATAATGGAAAGGAATCTAGAGATATAGAGTATTTCTTTGTAGTGCTGATAAATGTTACAAGTATGATGAATCTAGGAAGAAGAAGACAGGAAGAAACTCATTTCTCACCTCTACTGAATTGGTAAGAAAAGTATGCATTGTAAAGTTATCATAATCATAATTGATTAATTGTATATATGCCCTTCCATTTATGAAAGTTGCTGACATAAATGTTTTATCTATATGGTTCAAATGATTAATAACAATGACTAGGATGAATAAATGTATTTAACTATCTCACTCGTGAATAATGAACCATGTTTGAAAGTGGGCATAGCAAGAATGTGGGATAAATTTGAAGGGATCATTGTATACCTTGTGGGAAATATATTAAGTGATGCAAAACATATAAGTACATATTGATAAGCTATATCTAACTAGTATAATGTGGAATGCTACTTGGAATGGACATAATTTATTAATATGTGTGATGATGAACTATCACCATTGGGTTTTCATGCCTCTAATGTTGAATATATAAGCCTAATTAGTCAAGTATAATTTACTTTAATGAAGTTAAAGTTATAGTCAAAGGTATAGGGTTTAAATAGTAAGTTCCTCAAGTAGACTTACAAGTAAAGGTTAGAATTCGACAACCGGTGATTACAGTATGGAATTATTATACCTTAAGGGATTTTAATACACTCTATTTAGACATCTGTCAGTTGTGGAATGCAAGTGGTATGCAACGTACTATAAACGCGTTACCTAATCTTCGACATGGAAAGTGAAAAGTAATGTAAATGAAGAGTAATTTCATGTGTTTTATGTTGAGAACATGTAATAGAAATAAATTCTAATGCATGGGCATGTGATTACGAGTGCATTAGAGGAAGGAATGAACTTCTGTTAAAGTAAAATTGTGCACTTGCATGTTCTTTGTGTTTAATTTTTTATACGGTTAAAGAGTAAGACATTAACCCACATTTAAGAGTCAAATAATAGCAAGGCCTATTACAATGATTATACATAAATGTCTCTTACGTTAAGTTTACATCAATGTTGAATTATGTAAAAGAATGGTGAAAAGGGGGGTGATGAACATTATTGATTGTATTCATTTTTGTGTAAAGAGGACAACTAATATAAAATAGTCAAATCCTCTTGAACTATATAGCTGCACCATTTGATATCATTATTGATTGATATAATGTTTAATAGGTGTAAGAGAAAAGAAAATTATTACATGTCATTATATGGATTTTTAATTTAGGGAAATATAAATATTTTTATTTTTATTAAAGAAATGAGGAAACAATGAATATTTAGATGCATACCTTTCCAATTCTCCTTGATCTTCAAATTCACCCTCCACTTCCACGTTAGCAACCCTGAACGCTCAAACGTTTTGGTTGAAATCAATGAGTGAACAGTGGACGCAAAGTGCGGAAGCGGCCTATTTTTGGCTTTTAATATATTAACACGAACACACAAGCGTTATGTATTCCAATAATGCTGGAGCGTTATAGTATTCATAACAATCACGTGTTATGTATTTCTATAATGCTCCAGCATTATTGAATTCATAACGCTCGAGCGTTATGTATTTATATAATGCTCAGGAGTTTTGATTTCCAATCATGTGTGTTAAGTGACATGGCAGGCTTGGGCCTGCCCATGCCTAGTTCAAATAAAGGCTTGTGCATTTTCCTTTCACTAAACATTCGCATGTTTTCTGAAAGCACGATTGCATCTAAAAGGTCCATCAACTTCATGCGAGGGCCCTCAAGTTTTTTTTGTAAGCTAACACCCACAGGGATTTGAACTGGTGACCTTCCATTTACAAATTCCTATCTCAATTACTCATTACCAATTGCTATACCTACATGGGAATTTGGATAAGTCCTATATAAATAATGAAAAAACACAATACCAACATACGATTTTGAAGAAAGCAAAGTAGGGTTGAACTCCTAGTCTCCCTAACACAAGATCAATATCATAACACAACATAAATCATTCTGAATGAAATGAGCCTAAGACTAGAATGAAATTCAAACACCATCGATAATTATTTTACATTACACAATATTACCAACCTAGAGCTACGAGGCCTCAAGAATCCATAATTGTAAATATAGAATCACCCCTAGTTGCTAGTACAAAATGGCATATTTGTGACTACGTGACTAACAATATTAGTTTAAACATTTTTATAATCTGAAAAATAGAAAATTTGTTCAATTTTGATTTTTTTTAAGTGACACAACACTTAATTCTAAACATAGAATCACCCTTGGACATTAATACAAATTGGATTATTTGTGACTATTTCACTAAAAAAAATAGTTTAGAAAATTTTTATAATCTAAACACCAAAAAATTTGAACAATTTTGATATCATAAAGGAACCTGAAGAAGATGGTATCTCAATGAGTCAATTAGATTTACTACATTATTGTAGAATATTGCAAGTGGTGGAAGAAATAACATAAAGGGGATTGGGTAATTCATGACAACATTCTATGAATGACAGTTTTACTATGTGTGAGAAAAAATTGAACAAGGAAAATTTTCTCACGTAAGTAGGAAATGAAAAACATCAAGCTAAGATATGTTGGAAACATGTGTATTTCCAAACAATTGTCATATCCTTAGATAAGGTCATTAATACTCACACTTCGAACCATGGCACCACCAAATTAGGTGGGTGAAGAGAGCAAGAAGAGGTTAAGATTAGTTTACATAAAAAGAAGCTACAGATTAAAATATTTATAATGTGTAGTAAAGAGAGTGTTTCATATGTAATTATTGTAGGAACATCCTCTAAAAAAAGGGAAAATAACACACCTAATCGAGGTGAATTTAGTAGAAAGAAAATACACTTGATCTCAAGAATTCAGGGAGTATTAGGCACCAACCCATCAGTATATTGCAATCCAATGCGATTGGAAATCACATGAAAAGGAAATTACCAAGAATCAAGTTAAGGGAATTTTGTCAACTAAGAGTGAAGAAATTAATTGGTTGAAGGAACATAATCGGAAATTGTTGACATAAGTCAAGAAATTAAAATGTAAGAAGATATCCTCCCCATTTGCTCAGAAAGAGACATCAATTGGTTCGATTAAATTGAAGAAATCCAAAATGCGAATTCAAGCATTCTAAGAAGTTAGATTGACACATCATCGCTCAATAAATGACAATGTGTTCTTACCATGTAGAGGGAGCCTAGTTGATTAATAGACTCCCTGGTAAGATGTCATTCTCAGATCATGACGTTCTATTTACCCATGCGTCAAGGATAGATAATTTCAAGATTCAATGACCTGTAATGTACTTGAATAATTATAATAGTCTACTACTAAATTAATTAGTTAAATAATTATTTGTCGGGCCTCTATTTCAAAAGAGGGGAAAATTTATATTTCAATTGTATAAATAGTCTTCAACATTATGTAAAGATAGACTTGAAATATAAATTAATAAAGATTATATTTTATATATCGGAACAATTCAAGTGCATGGATTGAAACATGTCTTTCCATGTTTCTTTTGCAAAATATAAAGTCCTACAAACCTCTTCCTTGGATATGTTAGTCCCACTAGATCATCAAGTAACCTAAAAATCCCATCCTCTTTCAACCCTTTATAAAACGTCCTGCTTTCTAGACTACAATCACTAGTGGCCCACTATTTTCCCTCAAGGGAAACTTTCTAATGTATATATGTCATACAAGAGACTTAAAGGAGGTTTTTTCTCAAACCTAGAATATTCATCTCATGAAAATCACCTAAAGGCATTTGGAATGAAATCAATCCAAATACTCTAACATAATAACTGGCAACATTTTCAACCTCTATAGGCATGCTCCCTATCACTCCTAAGACTTATTGAATAGTGAACTATTATTGTCATATGTCTAGAATTGGCACTAGCCACATACCATCCAACACTAGATAAAATGTTAGTAGATAAATAAAACGACATGGAATAGATAGTCTCAAACTCAGAAGTCATCTCCTCTACTCCTACTCTAATTATAGCTATAATCTTCTTCATGCTCGTTTCCTTCTTCAGTGGAAATTGTCGTATAGAATGTCCCATATTGTGACATCAAAAGGATATGAATTAACTTCAATCCTTCTTCCCTAGATATCTATTCCATCCTTCTTATTGAATCATTTATTTCTACCCTTTCTTGCCTTCCTAAAAAGACCAATAGCATCTACTTTCACTTGTTTCTCTAAATAAGATTAAAATATGATTTCCTCCTACAAAATATCAACTAACGTTTTTGAGAAATCATGTATATTTCTCTGAGTACAAATACCCAAGACAAAAGGCACCTATGAAGGAGAAATTCCTTTAAAGGACATGGATACTAGATCTTCATCTTGAACATTGGTGCCAATGGTGGCTAATTGATCCTCCAATTAATTGATCTTGATTAAAAATCCCACCACAGTATCTTCGTTACTCATATGAACCAGTAAGAGTTGGTTTCATAAGAGTAGATTTGTTGAAAAGTATAAGAATTCTAAAATAATTCAGCTCCTATAAAGGCTCTATACGATAGACTCCTCTCAAGGCTACAAATCCCACCATTCAAAATTCACTAGCTAGGGTAAATCATCAAACCCTAGATCCACCAATAAGAACATGTGCAATAATTCCTTCAACAGTATCTCCTAGGAAAGATGTCCTCTTCCATTCTTCTTCATTATTCCACCCTAGGGTTTCCTTCCAAAAATTTATTCTTCAATATACATGGGTAAAACCCTAATCCTATGACTCTAAGAGGTTATAATAAGCTTCAAAGAGACCAAGAAACCCTAGTTCCAAAGAGAGAGAGAGAAATAGGTACAAGTAAATACTCACAGTTAGAGAGAGGACAATTACTCTCCTCTTCTAGGTAACATCTATACTAAGGAGTGAGAAATAATGAACACACAATTCATGTTAATGAAACAATATATATTTCCTTTCTTTATATGAGAGGTTAAGGAGAGCAACAATACTATATGGTAACAAGTCCTTACAAGAAAGCTATATGATCCCTTATGGGCCAAACAAATGAGACATACAATCTATAGTACAAGTGTTATTCTCTAATGATGATACCATGCACAATAAGGATTCCAATGTGGTGTAGCTATAGAAGGAAAGTCCAACATATTCCACCTCGAGACTCAACAAACTCCATATATCCTCTATAAAAAAATTATGCTTCTAAGGTAGCTACATAATCCAAGAACATTTTCGAAGCCATATGCTATCTAGGGCTTGAATCCCTCAACCATGATGCAAAATAATCTACATCACTCGTAGGGATTTCTCCCACCAAGTGAGTGCTCCATGTGGCCATCTTGAAGTGTGTTTTCCATCTAGGAAAGAGATCATGAACATGCAATGGTATAACACTGATCCAACATTCAACTATGGTCAAACATCAACTAAGAAAGATATCTCATGTGTACATATCCATCACATACTGCTATCTATTGATATTGCATGGGGTTTATGTTTGTTATTTTGTTTCAAAAGGATTGGCCTTATAGGGCCACATGGTGGGATATTTTGATGGATGCACTTGCACTTTTTTGGGTTTGCTGGGAGATTTTGGATGGTGTATGCTTGTGAAAATGATTAGAATATTTAAGGATTTGTGGAACACGCCCTTGTTTATGTAGTGGGAACCCATCAAGATAGATTCTCCGTAAATTTTAAGTGTTAAAAATTTGTTGAATGTGTTATATTAAATTAAAAGTGGCTTTGCTATGGTTTCTTTTTTATGTGATAGCACTAGGGCACATTATTTTTGTTCACAATTAATCAATGTATTATGATGCTAAACATGCAATTAGTACACGAGAATGTAAAATTTGCACAAATTTAAAGGCCTTTTAGAGATTAGGGTGGTCTTCAACCATTCGTTTTAATTTCTTGTTTGATGTTATCTTCCATTATATATCTGGTGTAGTTTCGGGGTTGTCTTGGTTTGGGGTTGTTGTTGTATTAGGTGATGGTATTGTTTTCCAACCTATGGTATTACATTAATGGAAGAAAATTTATATTTACAATTTACTTATCTTTTTTGTTTACTATATGTGTCACTATGTTGGCACAAGTCTCTACGTCACTCTCCTCTTGGGCACAAGGTTTTGGTAATCAACACATGGTTTTGCAAATAAGTTGATGGTTTTGGGGCTCATGGTTTGAATAAAAGTAATAGTTTATGAATTTAACAACCTTTACACATTTATTTAGGATGCACTTGTGAAAAATGGGTATTTTATTAATTGTTGACCACTCAAAATATCTACATTGTGCATTCATCATAGGGGCACGTCTCAAAGATAAATATTTTATTAATCCACATCATGATTATTGTATTATTGTTGGTCCCTTGGATTGAGTTAGAAATTATACTTTAAACCATATTACTATTTTTAGCCACTGGTTATTTTATCTTTGACTTTGCATGGAGTTAGATAGACATCAGAGACCCCCCTATATAAAGGAGCTAGCTTTTTCTCCATTTGATCTATAGTTAGAGTGTGAGAGAAATCTTTTGGAGCTTAGTTGAGCTAGAGAAATCCTTTGGAGCTTAGTTGAGCATCAATAAAATGTTTTTGTATGTGAGAATTTCTTTCGTATATTTATGATAGTTCATTTTTTTTTTCTAGACAAGTGTATGTAAGATAAGGAAGTAAGTGAACTATTTCGTATTTCATTATGTTATCATGTTTATAAGATAAGGAAGTAAGTGTACTATTTCTTATTTCATTCTGTTATCATGTATATAAGATAAGGATGTAAGTGTACTATTTCTTATTCATTTTGTTATCAATTGAATGTTTTTGTTGATGCATCACATCCTTAAATAAAGGTAAACTACAATATCAATAATCATATAAATTACATACATAGTTTTTTATCTACTTTAGTAATGCTTTTTTTAGCAATTTTTTACAATTTGTTACAAGATGCAATCTAACACTAATCAATTCACGTATTTATATATATTGCTTTTACATTTCTACAAATACATTGCATATTCTATTGCCTCTCTTTTTATAAAAGAGACTAAGGCTGTTGGTTCTAGAGTTAAAGATTTAGTATTTTTCTTTATGACTTTATTATAAGTACTGTAATAATACTATTTTAAAACTTCAATTTACATGTTTTCTAAATTAAGATTGTGTTTGTAGGTTAAGTTATTCTGAAAAATATTACGTTAATTTTAAGTTATCTAATTTTTTATTCTACTTATTATTGTAAAATAATCTACAAAATCTTTGCTTTCTTTTAATTTTTTTTTGTCAATAATCCTTAAAAAATATTATTTCAATGCTTGATGATTTTCAGCACACTCCTTTATGTAACTAGGTATATCACAATTATCTAGGGTTTCAAGTTTCAGTGCTTATGTAGGGTTTCAAGTTTCAGTGATTTGGTTATGAAGTTTAGGTTATTTCTGCCAAGTTCTGTTGTGGGCAGACTCTCGCCCTCTGTCATTGCTTTGCTCTTTTTCACACCCGAAGCCGTAACGCGTGTTCTAATGAGCCATTGGATCTATCTCGGGGTTTCCATTAATTCATCTCTGAGTCCTCATGCACCATTCTGAAAATGCACGATAATCAGAAGTTGATAACGCCGGACAACAGAATGAAACTCTTCCAAATGGGATGATGCCACTTATCCTCTCCTCTACCTCAAGCATTTGGCAGATTTCATTCTCTTGTTCAGCGTTATAAACTTCTCTTCCTCTGATTATAGCGTGGATTTTCTAATGTTGCATGAGGAGGCAGAGTTGAAGTACTGGAGTTGAGGAGAATGGTTAGTACTCGTGCAATTCTCGTAAGCTAAAACACACACCAAATGAGAGGAGGGATCGATGTTGTGCAGGTTGATGGAAATGGATTCTATGGTGAAGTGATTAAATATTTTAGGCCGGTCAAAAGGGGTAGATATGCACCTTTTGAGGTGATTAAATATTTTAGGCCGGTCAAGAGGGGTAGATATGCACCTGCTTCTCTGCCATTAAACATAAAGAACACTCAATTTTGGATATGTAAAGTTAAGAGATGTTGGGAGAAGTATAAACTCCACAGTTTGTAAAAAGGCCAAAAACAATGTGAGATGGTTCTTGAAGCTCTATTTATTTAAGTTCAGTTTTAGGTATAGAAATTAAAAAGTAGGAGATAAAATATATCTTGCTTGCTATCTGCGAATTTTTTTTGGATAGAGAGATTTTAATGTAAAATTTTATTATTTTCTATGTAAATTGTATATATTGAGCATCTATAATTTTAGATCATGCCAGCTTACCACTCTATCAAGTTTTGACATTTGTTCTAGATAATACAACTTCTTGCCATATTCAAAATTTGTTCAGAGTTTTCTTGGAATATTCAAAATTCAAAATTTTTAGTTCAAAGTTTTCGTTGTTGTGGAAAAAGTTTCAAACAACTGTGAGGTTTGTTGTGACATTGCTTTTGATTTTTTTGAAGTGTTTGGCTCATAAAATCTATGCTCTCTGTTGTTAAATCTATGCTCTTATAACTTTTTTATATATTTTGTAAATTATTTCAGCTCTTAAACTAGCAGCATTTTAGAGTCACCTATTGTATCTCTATCAAGCTAGGAAAAGACTTGGGAAATGGCTATTCCGCAGCATAACATTAGCTGAAGCCTGAGGCGCGTTAAACGAAAAGGGAGTCGAGTCGAACAGAGCAAAATAAGTCGCGCACCTAGAAATTTAGAAACGAGTGGAAGATTTCTGAATTTCAAAAATGATAACAGGCGTACAAAAATGTCGTTTTTCGTTAAGTTCCATTTCTGAACCGTTTTCGAAAAAGAAACGAATAATGTAGTCCCGTTTCTGGTAACAGAGAGAAATATCATTGGAAAACCTATGGGCTCCCATAGCCTGAGTTTCAGAATGTGATAATCTACGTTAACTTCCTGTAACTTCTCCATGGTTATTTTGATATCCTATGACATTAGTTTGTAATTTTTAAGTTGCCTGTTAGAAACAGTAATTACTTTAGTTAAACTTAGCTGATCTCCGTTTATGAATAAAGATTGAAGAGCCTTAGCTCATTCCACATTATCTTTGTTTATTTTCTACCTCCAACTTGGTATCAGAACTTAGGAGAAATTAAATTTGGAGCATAAATTTCAAGAGAAGCCAAAGCCTTAGCTTTGAAGAATTTTTAAGTATTTTGAAGAATTTTCAAGTATTTTGAAGAATTTTCACACAAATTTTTTTTTGGAAAGAATTATTGCGCCCTCCCTATAGTCCAAAGCTAGATTAGAGATTTTAGAGGTGTCTCTCCATTCCACTTCCTTCTCCTTTATGTCTTCTATTACGAATGTTCAAGATGCGTTGTTGGTTGCTAATCATAATAAGCATTCTCTGGAAGATTTTTTTTCTTCACCCGAAACTATTGGTTCGAAGATGGTCAAAGAGAAGTTTGGAACTCAAGTGAAAATTTCTCATTGCTTCACAATATTTTGCTTCCTATGTATTCTTACACCATGACTAACATAATTACTTCAAGTTCACTTGAATATGGAGAAGCTTTTGCCATCACAATGGCACACTTGGGACTCTTGTTCCTCTTTCTTGCATTTGATTATAACTCTCATGATTCGAATTTGATGCTTCGAGAGCCTTATGATTCACTTGGGATCACTTTCACCACTTGGGATCACTTTCAACAATGTTGGATTTCATTCTCAAGCACCTCAAGTCTCTTTTGGACCTGACACCCGAGTGAAATCGCGAACCTCGGAAACACTTTTGTGACAAACGGAGTGAAAAAAATGGAGCGCGGGCAGATGATCACGCGAAAATAAACCAACCTCAAAGTTTTGAGATTTCAAACGCTCAACCAAGAGTTTAAAAAAACTCTAGGCTGAGAGTTTTGAGATTTCAAACGCTCAACCAAGAGTTTAAAAAAACTCTAGGCCGAGAGTTTGAACCAATCGCCATGCTGTAGTTTAAAAAAAACTCTCGGATGAGAGTTTGAACTAAACTCTCGGTTGAGAGTTTGGAAGATATTTTTCGACCGATAGTTTATGGTCAACAAACCTGCGAAAATATATGGCATCTTTTCGGAACCTACAACTTCATCAAGCCCAAACCCCGACAAATTCTAAATATTATTTGTCGGACTTGGTAGCAATGGATTCATCTCCGAATCTAGTTTCCAATGATATAATAATTGTTTCATTTCGACTTGAATTTCTATTTATTAATATTTTTTTTCTAAACCTTATCCGTTAAGAATTTTATTACTTTGAAAATCACCCGAAATGAAAATTCAATATCATAACAAAGACAACACCAAAAAATTTGAAATTTCACAGAGATTATGCTATGAATATTAAATATTCTATTAAATTAATCAGTAAATTATTAATTAGTTTAATTGAAGGGACGTAACCCTTCTTAAGAAATGCTCAAACCTTATAAAAGGCAAGCTCTTGTAAAAGCGTTAAGCATCTTATCCATTCAATAATATATCTTTGTATTCAATATGGATCTCGTGTCCTAGTTTTTCTATTGCATTTGGTATCAGAGCTTTGGCTCTCGGCTCTCTCTCACGCATTCAGGCTCGAGCTCACGGCATTCACCTCTACTCCAATCTACATCCCATCCTCTCTCATCCTTCTCCTCATCACCGACATCCTCCACATCCATCCCTGCTGCTCTCTCTCTCCACCACTGCGCTCACTCTCCACTGCTGCACTCTCCATCTCTGACCTCGCGCCCTCAACACTTGCAACTCCTGCGTTTTTCTTTCTCTCTTCCCTCACGTTTTCCTCCAACCCACCCTCCACTCTAATCCACCTTTTGCGCACTTTTCCTCGTCACCTCCTATCCATTCCCTCACATCGTCATCCGTCACATTCCTCCACCATTCTATGAACCAACCACTACTCTCACCGAGGCCACCCCACCATCTCTCTCTCCTCTTGCTCTACATCTCTTCTCCCACCACCACGCACTTCTGTCGCTCCCCACTCGGCATCCCTACTCCATCTCCATCTCTGCGCTTCTCACCATCCGTGCTGCTCTTCCTTCCCCGTGCTGCTATATTTGCACTGTAGCATCCACGCCATCACACCTGCTCTGTACTCTCCACGCAGCTCAACGCCGCCGCACCTCATCCTCCACGTAGCCCTCCTTCATCCACTTAAACTCCCTCAAACCCTAATTTCAAAAAAAAATTAATATTATATAATTAATATTGATTTTATTAAAAAATCCTTAAATAAAAAAAATATATATATTAATATAATATTTATTATATATATATATATATATATATTTTAACCACACAAAAAATTATAGTAATTCCACTTTTTCCAAGTCATTTTCATTTTCCACCCCTCCTAAGCCAAAATTGCATCCAATTATTCACCACCACACCTAAGAAGCATGACGACAAAGTTAAGAGCCCAAATGGAGAAAATAGAGAAGGATTTCCGAACCTTCAAGGAAATGATCACCAAGAGCCGGGAAGCACTTAAGAAATAAATTAAGGATGAAGTCATTCAGGTAATGGAGCAGAAAATAGACGACGAGTTCGACATTATGAGCAAGGAACAAAAAATGTTAGATCAAAAAGTGACTGAGATCCAGAAAAGTATCGAGGCGATATTACAAAAAATGAATGATAAGGAAAAAAATCATAAACAACATGGCTCGGATATGTCGGTTACCCCATCTTCCAATTATGAGTGACCATAACGCAATAGGATGAAAGGTACTCAATACCAACCATTCGTAATGTACCTGCCGAGAGCAAAAATAGAAATGACGAAATATAACGGAGGAGAAGACCAATGCGTCACTTGGTTGAATAAAGCAGAAGAGTATTTTGACATATATAACATTACAATGGACGAAGAAAAGGTCAAGTATGCTTCAATGCACCTTGAAGGATATGCCTACAACTGGTATATGTGGTGGAAGGGAGACAACTTCACATACACTTGGAACTTAGTCAAGAATGATTTCTTTAAAAGGTTTCAAGGAATCACAGAAGATGAATTCTTCTCAAAACTTACCAGATTACAACAAAGGGGAAGCGTTGAAGAATTCACGCATCAATGGGAATCCCTCGCTACCAGAGTATTTGGGCTATCTGACAAACAACGGTTGGAAACCTACTTGGGAGGACTAAAACCATACATACAAAAAGAGTTACAAATGCATGACATAACGAATGTCGAGGCAGCAAGATGAAAAGCAAAAGCAGCCGAGGCCAAATTTGACAGTTTTCAATCAAATAAAGGGAAGTCATACTCACAAAGAAACATCTAGTCGACTCCAGAGGATGATACAAACAAATACATCCCTCCGCCTAGAAGGGACGATAGGAAGAGCCTCGAGAATCAACGTATGAGGGAAGGAAAATGTCGACGATGTGGAGACAAATGGAATCCTAAACATAGGTGTCGCTCCGAGGACAGCTCAAAGAAATTATATACTTGTGAAGTAGAGGAGAATAGTGAATCAGAAGAAGAAGAAGAAGAAGAAGAGCTAGAAAATGAAGAGGAGGAAACCGCAAATATGGAAGCCAGGAACAACGAGACCCCCAAAATCTCCCTAACAGCCATGACAGGCATTAGTCAACCACAGACTCTCAATTTAAAAGGGCATATAAAAAATGAGAATGTTACAGTACTAGTAGACATTGGAAGCACTCACAACTTTCTTGATATAAGAGGCACGAAAACTCAAGTTGTTTGTACATCCAGTTCCAGACATGAAGGTGATGGTTGCAGATGGCAAGAAGATCGAAAAAGTTGGAAAGTGTCACAAGGTGAGACTTCAAATACAAGACTTCGAACTGGAATCATAACTCTACACCTTACCGTTGGGAGGAGTAGACATCGTTTTGGGAGTCCAATGGTTACAAACAATGGGAACATATTCTGCCAATCATCAAAAACATTTCATCAAGTTTAAGTGGCAAGGGCAAAATTTTAAGCTATATGGTTTTCATCCACCAAACACACAGGTAGTTTCATCTCAGCATATGGAAAAACTCAATCGAAAAGGGGCATCAGCATACGTAATACAATGTCATCAACTAGAAGGAAAGGAGGAGAACCAAATGAGTTCAAGAAGGAAATCCAAAAATTACTCCAGAAACATGAACACATATTTCAAGACTTACCCATGCAGCTACCACGAGAAAGGAGTATAGAACACATAATCATGATTAAACCGGGGTCAAATCCTATCAAGGTTAAACCATATAGGTATCCCCACCACCACAAAACAGAAATGGAAAGGTTGGTTCAAGATCTACTGAATTGTGGTGTCATCACCAAGAGTAGAAGCCCTTATGTAGCTCCAGTCGTACTAGTACGGAAGAAGGATGGATCATTTAGATTATGTATAGATTATAGAGGATTAAACAAAATAACAATTAAGAACAAGTTTCCAATCCCTTTCATCGATGACATGCTGGATGAACTTCATGATGCAAAATATTTTTTGAAACTCGATTTAAGGTTAGGGTACTATCAAATTAGGGTCAGATTAGAGGATATCGCAAAGACTGCTTTCCAAACTCATGAAGGACATTATGAATTCAAAGTAATGCCTTTTGGGTTAACCAATGCCCCTGCCACATTCCAGGAAACTATGAATGAACTATTTCAACCATACCTAAGGAAATTTGTGTTAGTATTCTTCGATGACATCCTTATATATAGCAAGACATGGAAAGAACATGTGACGCATCTAGAAGAGGTTCTATCTCTTCTGAAGGAAAACCAGTTCTATGCAAAAAAGTTAAAATGCACATTTGGGAAGTAAGAAGTGGAGTATCTCGGTCATATAATCTCAAAGGAAGGAGTTAAGGTGGACCCAAAGAAGATCCAGGCGATGAAGGAGTGGCCTGAACCAAAGAACGTTTCAAAATTGTGAGGATTTTTGGGATTAACAGGTTACTATCGAATGTTCATCAGGAACTATGCACATGTCACTGCCCCACAAACAAATCTCCTAAAAAGAAATTCTTTTCAATGGGATGATGAAGCAAGAAGATGCTTTGAAACGTTGAAACAAATTATGTCTTCAACTCCCGTTTTGGCAACACCTGATTTTGCAAAACCATTCGTAATCGAATGTGATGCTTCAGGGTTTGGGATAGGAGTTGTGCTAATGCAAGAAGGTCATCCAATCGCTTTTGAAAGCAGGAAGTTGAACAAAAGAGAATACCTACAGTCTACATACAACAAGGAAATGCTCGCCATCATGCATGCATTAACTAAATGGCGACAATACCTTTTGGGAAGTAAATTCCTAATCTGAACAGATCATAATAGTATACAACACTTGTTACAGCAGAAGACATTAACAACCGAACAACAAAAGTGGATAGAGAAAATCTCTACCTTCGATATGGAGATCCTACATAAAAGGGGGAAGGACAATGTAGTAGCCAATGCTTTATCAAGGAAAGATGAAGAGATACAAGTCTACGTCGTATCCATGGTGATCCTAGAATTTTTGGATGAAATTCATAGGGAATATGCCAAGAATTCAGAGGTTTGCTCCATAATTAACAACATAAATCAATATCCGAAGTTTGAATGGAAGAATGATCTCTTATGGTACAAAGGACATATTTACTTAAGTTCCAATTCCAGTTTTAAGACCAAGGCGCTTAAAGAGTCACATGACTGCCCAGCCGCTGGTCATGTAGGAATTTTTAAAACCTACTATAATGCAAGGCAATCATTCTTTTGGAAGGTTATGTATGCCAACATTCACAAGTATGTTGCAGATTGTGACATTTGTCAGTGGAATAAAACTGAGAATATCTCAAGTCCGGGGTTACTCCATCCATTACATATTCCAAATAAGAAATGGTAGGAAATTTCAATGGATTTCAATGAAGGTCTACCCAAATAAGATGGAAAAGACAAAATACTAGTTGTGGTAGACAGGCTAACCAAATATGCACATTTTGTTGGAGTGAAGAAAACTGATTCGGCAAAAGAAACAGCCGAAGCTTTTTGTAAAAATGTCTACAAATTACATGGTTTTCCAAAGATTATAGTAAGTGATAGGGATGCCAAGTTTAAAGGAAACTTTTGGAGAGAGTTTTGCAGACAAATTGGAACGTCTCTTAACATGAGCTCAGCTTATCATCCCCAAACAGATGGACAGACAGAAGTTGTCAATAAATGCTTAGAAACCTACCTCCATTGTTTTGTAACTGATAAGCAAAATAAATGGTTCCAATGGCTACATCTTGCGGAATGGTGGTATAATTCTACTTATCATACATCTGCAAGAATGACACCATTTCAAGCCCTATATGGATATGAACCCCCAAAATGGAAGGATTTCATCACCAACCAAGCAAGGGTCGCATCAGTAAATGACCATTTAGAAGAAAACCAAAAGGTTGTCCAAGTACTTAAAGAGAATTTGAATACTTCCAGGAATAGAATGAGACAACAAGAAGATCAACACCGAACAGAATGAGAATTTGAAATTGGAGATTGGGTATATGTAAGACTACAACCCTATAAACAATTATCACTTAAACAAAGTGGAAAAAATAAATTGGCTCTACATTTTTATGGCCCATATCAAATCAATAAGAAGATTAGTCAAGTGGCATATGCGTTGGAATTGCCAGCTACAAGTCGCATCCACAATGCCTTTCATGTTTCATGTTTGAAAAAGATGATAGGTCAACACCAGAAGGCACAAACAATACTTCCCTTGTTAGATGAAGAAGGAAGAATCATATTCGAGCCAGAATCTATCATTGCTACTAGAGAGAAGAGATTAAGAATGTGAGTCATTAAAGAATACCTCATAAAATGTAAAAATCTTCCCGAAGAAGATGCAACATGGGAATCAGAACAATTTCGACAATTACATTCCTCATTACCATTGCTTTGAGGACAAAGCTCTTTAAAAGGGAGTGGCAATGCTACAAATATTAAATATTGTATTAAATTAATCAGTAAATTATTAATTAGTTTAATTGAAGGGATGTAACCCTTCTTAAGAA
The DNA here is from genome assembly GCA_027924585.1 of Larix kaempferi. NCBI lineage: Eukaryota > Viridiplantae > Streptophyta > Pinopsida > Pinales > Pinaceae > Larix > Larix kaempferi. The sequence goes on along the minus strand of BSBM01000133.1, from coordinate 3,192,288 downwards.
ATGCTCAAACCTTATAAAAGGCGAGCTCTTGTAAAAGCATTAAGCATCTTATCAATTCAATAATATAACTTTTTATTCAATATGGATCTCGTGTCCTAGTTTTTCTGTTGCATATTATAATTGGCTCGTCCTCTTCAAAAGGGTACGTTTATTCTTTCGAATAAGAGTCACATTTGAAAGAAAATGTGAAGACAAAAACATGTGTCGATAATGCACCATTTTCTGAACATATGTTGTTTCGATAAATAATAAACAATAGTTCCTAAGTCTTAAAAAACTCAATATATAGTCCAGGATCCAGTGTACTGTGTGTAGATTATGAGCCTACAATTGTTTTCCCTCAAATGAATAACCATCTATCAAAAAATCGTCGTCAACACAGGTCACTCATTATCCATACCTAAAATTTTCAAGTATATGCCGTCTGTTGACAACAAATTTGTCCCACGATATGTCCGTAAAAAAAATTAAAAAACATACGAGTAGAAAGCTAATTCAATTCTCTAAAACCTTTGTGTTTACTTCAAGTTGAAATTCCTAAGGGAGATATGGGTTTGAAGAGGTCGAAGTTGAAAAACATAAAATTTAGCAGTTTTGTTTGTAAAAAACAAGCCAAAATTGTTTCCCAACTTCATGTTTTCACCCACCTTAGTCGGTTTGAATTTCAATTCTAAAGAGCACTTGCATTCGCTCTAGTATCAGTGTTACTCAATTGTTATATATGGTTTGAGTTTCCATCATGCAACTATAAATTTTTTTGATCTATTTGAGCAAATTCCACTTCTTCCCAAGAAGAAGATTCCTCGATACATATTCATTTAGTTTGGAGAGTATTTAGTTTTTGGTTTCTCTTTCATGTATATTTTTTAGGGAGGATTTTCCCCATGCGGTTTCGCCTCTTTCCTCATTTTACATGGATTAATAATGTAAAGGGTGACCATAATCCTTTGTTGCTTGGGACCTATTTAACATTATCACTACCATAATTATACTATTATCACTCATAAATTTAGTGTCAAGATATGGTTCAATAATAGATTGTCAGGGAAGAAAGAATTTGAAATTGATGACCTACTCCTAAAGTTGGATCAACCTCGCGAAGAAAATGGCAAGCATAGAAAATTTCAACATTTATCACTTGGTCCTTACACTATTCCTAAGAAACATGGTGCTGGAGCTTATAGACTACAAAATATGGAAAGGAAAGTTGAAACTCTCCCTGTAAATAACCAATCTTTGAAGCAGTACTTCACTTAGTTTAGGAAAACCATTTATGTACATAAATAAACTTTTATTTGTTATTCCTCCTTTATCTTTGGATTACTTTGTTTCAGTCTAGTTGCTATTCTAATAAAACCTGGTTATTTGTTTCCATATTTTGAACTTTTAATAAAGTTGAGTTCAACAATCAGAGTGCTTGGTGGGAAAGCTATGATATCATTACTTATGCAATATCTCTTTAATTTGATTGACTCCTTTAAAATTTCTATTGTGAGAAATATTTCAAAGTTTAAGTTTCTTCTTACTAGGAAGAGGCAGTGGTGCAATTTCAAGCACTATCATTTGAAAGGATTTCAACCTATCTGTCTTTATCCTATTTATTTGTTTACTCATAAAACCTATCACCTGATCAGATTAAAATTAAAATGTATTAAATCATGTATATTTTTTTTGTTGGGATAAAGACTTCTAAGTTACTATCTTGAAGCTCCACCCATTGAAACACATAAATAGCCATATCTTGAAATTATCTAGTTATGGCTAACCCATGGGAAGGAAACAAGATCTTTTAGACATATGGCGAATCAAAATGATCCTATACCAAATATAAATCCCTAAAGGCTCAAATAAAACCATCTCTTCCCCAATTTAAGACATCCACAACAAATGAAGTTGGATATCTAAAGAATCAAATGAAGACATGAACATATGAAGTGAAATGTTCAAAGAAGACCAATATGCTATCCCAAATAGTATTCAAAGGAGGCTCTTCACCGTCCATGGGAATGATAGATACAATAAAATATTATTCGTTGCCCACACAGAAAGGAAACTATGGATGGAAGATCCTTTAATCCTACCTCTAATGAAAAAGGGGAACTTTCTTATTATTGTTGGGAAAGCATAAAAAATGCTAATGCATTAAATAAATGGATATGGTATAGGAATGAGGAAAACAAATTTATATCTTCCTCGTTTTGTTACTTACCTTGTGGTGTCTTACCTTAGATTAGAGTGGAAGGACTAGTTGGGTAAATGAATCTCATAAATTGGCCTTAAAAGAGTGGCTATGAACTCCCAACTAAGCTACCCTTTCCATTAAAGAATATCTTAATAATGTCTTATCACTGTGATATTTGTCCCAACATAAAACCAAAATTTAGCTCAATGTAAGACATATAAATGATACCAAGAATCTTACAAGAAGCAGTGACTTGTAAATAGAATAGATTGTCACTTCGCCTAGAATCATCATCAACTACAAGAGCTCCTTTTATTTTATGAGATCTAATTTCTCCCAGTCCATCACCAATTGTTGCAACTGCAACTACCCTCCCTAGTATTTTCTTTTGGAAAGACAAGGCCCCACTTTAAATTTTACCTTCAGTCACCTCAAGCATTTGATATCCTCTTAAACTAAGCTAAGTACTACATGAAGTTGACATTTTCCGAAGGACTTAGACAAATTTCAACTTGTCGTCCTTTTTATTAAAAGAAGTTTAGCGTTTCAGCGAGTTTACATAAGTTTTCCTAAACATCACCAAAACTCACCTTTTTACGCCGAAACGTCGACTCGAATTTTGAATTTTTGGTGAAGTATTGGTTTCGCCGATATAACTTAGCTTTCAATGCTATTTCAACGGACTTACAAGATTTTGTACTCATACACATTTGCGGACTTGTGAAAGCACTCTGAAACATTTCAGCAAGAGCAATGATTTATGTCAACATCCACTCGGTCATTCATGTCGAAACTGTATCAGTGGAAATTGCGCTTGTCCGCCGTCATGGTCCCATGATTTCAGTCTCTTTTACTGAAACTCAACATTATAATTTTTAATAGAAGCATATTAGTGAAGAATACAGTTTGATGTGGATTTTATCACACGTCTAAGGTAATACGATGTTGAAACGTGTCGTGGTATTCCCCGAAATGACTTGTGAATGCTACAAAAGCACGTCGATGACATTCTAAAATTTTGTTTGGGATTTAGGGTTTTAAAAGAAATTATTTTTATACAAAAAACATGTTTTCTCTCGTCACGTAACCCCATTTGAGCTCGTTCCCATTGGAGAAGATTCCTTGCTCGGTACACTCGTGTCTACCACCAATCAACCTAGCACCAATCAACCTAGCACACCTATCATCCATCATCCAGGTAGGTACATTTCTACCTTGTTTGTTGGGTTAAAATGGGTTATTTTTCACTTGGATACTTATGGTTTGAGGGAAAAGGCCCATGATTGGTCTTGTTAGTCTCATGCTTAACCATTTTCTTTGTTTCAGTCCTTATTGGTTGAATTTTTCCTTAGGGTTTAAGGGTTTCAAGTCTTAAATATATATTGAACATCCCGTAAATTAATTTTGCTCTTCTCTTTTCCCCAAGTGAACATTCTTTTGGAAGTTTTATCTTGTTCCATTAAACCCTACCTTAAACCCTAGATTCAAGAATGCGCAGACTTTCCCCAACCATGTTTCGACTCACTCAAGCCATTTATTTTCCCTATTGCGAGATGGAAAATGCACCAATGCAAAACCTAACAGATAAACTAAGGGGTTTTCAGATTTAGTGATTAGCAATGCATTCATTCATATGAAAAGATCTTGTTTATTTATTGCAAATCTATATAGTTGTTGTTATATTGTTTATTGATGGTGTTTCCTCTGTCATACATGAGTAAAAAATGTCGAAAAGTGTTTCTCATAACTCTTCCAAATTTGTATTGGAGATAACATCTTATGACGGACCGATTAAGGAAGCATCTCTGGAGATTCAGTTCTACGACACACAACATATCATAGGAATAGCTCCATATTTCAAATGGGGTGAAATTTACCATTTGATCCGAGATCATAATGTCCCAGAAGGTACCATTGAAGAAGATTTAATTTATCAGAACATCAAAAGATTAGGTGTTCACAAGGCTGCAGGAAGACCTAAATTGTTCCCTTGTGTTAAAGTGATAGGATCCAGGTCCTTCCCCATATTGTTACTAAATATTGTATCATCACAAGAACTATGGAGAAAGGTTTTGCATCGTTCTACCTTGCAAATAGACTCCCAGCTCTAAGAGCATATAGACTCCCAACTCCAAGAGCATTTTTTACAGAAGAATGGCTCACAAACTTGAAACTGAACTATGCAAAATGTGTAAAGAAGATACTGCTACTGAGAAATCCACTGCACCAGAGAGACAACATGGAATGTGAAACTAAATTTTTGAAGTCTCCTATTAGGATTGTTGCTACTATCATATCAGGCTCTACTAACTCAATATGAACAAGAACCATATTGCATGTTTCAGGATGCTCTTACAATAATCGCTCAATTGTAGGATTTCTATCTCACCCCTGAACGCACATACTTGTGTATCTATGGAGGATCAAAGGGCCCATCATTGTTACAAAAGTATGTCACGGATTGCATTATTTTGAAATAAATTGTGAGGCAAACATTTTTAAATGGCATTGGCCATTTCTTGCATAACAATAAGAAGGATTCCTCGCCTCCATTTCCATTGATAGTCAGATCATATAGGTTGAACAAGATCAAATATTCCCAGGACCTGGTAAAGGATTTGGATTCCTTTCACTATGTCAAGAAGATATTTATAATAAATGACAGTCTCCAAAAGCTGGATCTCCATTGTGTGTCTGTTAAAATTCACTATGAATATGTTGACCAATTTTTGAAGGAAAAAGGAGTATATATACGGGTCCCAAACCTTACAGATCTAGATAGAAGAATCAATAAAAAGGGTGGTAAGGAGGCGAACTCGATCAAACCATTAGATTCCTTGATGCAAGAAAAATTAGAAGAGGATGCTAGGAAGAAAGGTGTGGAAGAAGCCCTCTTGGCATAAACAAGCAAAATATTGCAAGACGAAGATCTGGCAAGGAAGGCTCAGGAAGAGAGAAAATAAAGAGAGGAGGTGGAAGAATCACAGAAAAGAATTGAAAAGAAAAATTAGATAAGATTGCAGCAAAACAAGAAGAAAAAATAGTTGAGTTAATACAACAACAACATGAATCAACTTGGCAGGAGGAACTCCTAAATAAAAAAGAAGAAGAAGATGCCCTCAAGAAAGCTGTGGAAGATCAAGGTAACCAAGGAGGTGAGGAACTGGGTAATGAAGGTCAATATATGGATATTAATACTGCAATAGATACCAACACAAAAGTTCCACTCATTGGAGGACATCTTCCTTTTGCTGAGTTAGGACTCACCCCATTTACACATTCCAAGCAGCACATTGTAGCTAAGTTGGAGACTATTGTTTATGATCCCAAAATAAATACCATCATGAAGTGGATAGAAAAGAGGCTTAAAATTTCCTCACATCCTGAGGTTGTTACAATATAAGAAGTACCAATAGTTGAAGGTACCAACAAGGACCCAAAGTTCACAACATCCGTTGGAGTAGCTTGAACCCTATCCAATGAAAAAAAATACACAAATTAATAGAAAGCAACAAGGCCAAGGTAGTTAGGCGTAAGGATAATCTGGTTCAAGCAAGGAATGAATGAATTCAACTCAAATGCCAGTGGGATACCCTTAAATTTTGAAAGGGAGAAGCCATGAACACAATTCAAATTTTGGAAGAAGAAAGAGATTCACTTAATGTTCAAGTAGCAATATAGAAGGAGACTAGGAATATTTAAAGTCCCAATTAAAAGAGATGCAATTAAAGTAAATTTAATGGGACCATCAAATAGAAGCTATCACTATTGAGAAGGGAGCTCTGCAAGCTCAAGTAGCAGAGCTTAATCGAGAAAATGACTCATTGATAATTGCATTGATCACTGCACAAGAGCAGAAGTTGGATTTAACCATGTTTCATGATTGCACATCCACCCTTTAGGAATAATTGTTCCATTCATAGGAGCTACTCATAGAAAAAATATTTGAAGTGTAGGAAATGGTGTTCAGACTCAAGCAGATATCCGAGACAACTACTCCCATTCTACAGAAGTTAGGGGAGATTCATACCAGAATGAAGAAGATGAATTCTTGGAAAAAGAAGCAAAGGGAATCCATCCACATTTTCCTAAGATATCTACAAAAAAATTCGAATTGGAATTTTCAACTCTAGACAGTTGCCAAAAGGATGAGAAGAAATTGAAAAATGAGGTGGAAACCTCTATTTCTAGATGTGAAGGGATCCATCAGATCATAGCGAAAGATTTTTAAAAATGTCATTTACCTTCTCTTGGCCCATTTGAAATCCCTGTGCCAAAAGAGAAGCAATTGAATGTTCATTGAGGACCATTAAGGATGAAGACATAGCTGTTATTCGAAGTCTAGAAAATATCACTTTAGAGAACTTACAAGAGTGTATTGGGAGAGCAACATCGAAAACAAAATACTTGGATAATTGGCATCGCTCAGCAACTAAAGGCCTTAATACAATGGTTAAAGATTTATTTTTTCATGAAGTGGGCCTATGGTTGTTGGAGCCACAGTAGTTGAATGTTATATATCATGAAAGTGTCCTTTGGGATGGATTTATAAAACCTCAAGAGGGAGCCCCACCCTCGTGATGTAATAATTTTGTTTTACTTTATTATGTATATTTTTTCCCGCTTATTTAAGTTGTAACTGAAATATGACAAAAGTATTGGAAGATAACGGATTGTTGCTAAAGGAAGGTGAACTAAAAAGTCACCTAGGGGCTCGAACATCAAGGATAAATAGAGAAAATTAGGTAGAGGAAGGGGATTTTCAGTTTGAGGAAGGTTTTGTTGAGCCTCATATGTAAGAATTATTCCTCATAGTGAACAAAGCAATTTTTTGGGTGGAATATGTCAAATGTGTGGATGAATGCATGGAATTGATTTCCTTCTTTTTTCTACTAAAATGCCGTAAGATTTTTCTTGTTTCTGTTGGACTATTCTAATATTTTCTAAATTATTTTATTGTATATAAACACAATTTTCTTTTCTTTCTATGAGCAATGGATGTAATGAATGCCAATACTTAAGTTATGTAATGTGTTAACTTTATTTTTAATTGTTATATTTGTTTATTTTTAGTGGTTATCTCTTGTAAAATGCATGCTACAGTTACCTTACCTTTCTCTCTCTTAATCCCACTCCTTGCAATGATAGTTTAGATTAAATAAAATATTGCATTTAATTAGGGAATTCACTCAAGAAACCAACAGTAAAAGAAATGATAATACTGGGGGTAAGAACCTACGCATCATTGTGTGTGACTTCTTCCTATAGGTAAAACAAGTAGAATTTAGTGAGCATAAGCCTTTGCATTTAAGTTTAATAGCTTGCATTTTATTTAATACCAATTAAAATCCTAAACAGTGGGTCGGGCCGTGTTGGAAAAATTTATTCCAAGACTATCTTGAATGGTAGCTAGACCTTAACCGAACGGTTCCCTATTCCAAATAGTGAAGAGTCTAATTAGGAATTTTCATTGCTAAGAACCCCTAGTGTCGATGCAAGTATTTTTCTAGGCATCAATAGAACCCTGTAAGAATAGAATCATGTGCGCTGAAATATATCACAATCCAAGTGCAAGGATTGAAATACTTCTCGGCATGTTCCTTTTGTGAATCATAAATTCCTACCAACCCCTTCCTTGAATGTGTTAGTGCCACTAGATCATCAAGTAACCTAAAAGGCCATCCTCTTTCAACCCTTTATCCGAACTCCTACTTTCTAGACTATAATCACTAATGGTGCACTATTGTCCCTCAAGAGAAACCCTCTAATATTGTATATATGTCATACAAGATACTAAAAGGAGGTTTTCCTCAAACCTAGAATATTCATCTCATGAAAATCACCAGAAGAAATTTGGGACAAAATGTATCCAAATCCTCCAACATGATAAGTACCATCATTTCCAACCTCCATATGCATGCTCCATATCAATCCTAAATCCTATTGAATTGTGAACTATCATTGTCATATGTATAGAATATCCACTATCCACATACCAAAAAACACTAGAAACAATGTTAGTAGATAAATAACAAGGCATGGAAGAGACAATCTCAAATTGAGAAGTCATCTCATCTACTCCTGCTACAATTGCAGCTACAACCTACTTCATGTCCATTTCCCTCTTCAAGGGAAATTATCCCACATAATGTCCCATCTTGTGACATCAAAAGAATATGAATTAACTTAGGTCCTTCTTCCCAATATATATTCCATCCTTCTTATTGGATTGTTTCGTTCTACCCTTTTTTGCATTCCTAGAAACACCAATAACATCTACTTACACTTTTTATGTATATGAGATTGCAATATGATTTCCTCCTACAAAATATACACTAAATTTTTTTTGAAGTCATGTATATTTCCCCAAGTACAAATACACTAAACAAAATGCATCTAAGAAGGAGCAAGCCCTTTAAGGAATATGGATACTAGCTCCTAATCATGAACCTTGGCCCCGGTGGTGGTTAATTGATCCTTAAATTAACTAATATTGATTTAAAATCTCACCATGGTATCTTCATTACTCATATGAATCACTAAGAGTTGGTTTCATAAGAGTACTTGAAAAGTTTATAAATTCTAAAATAATTCAACTCCTCTCGAGGATACATACAATAAAATCTCTCGAGACTAAAAATACCACCATTTGAAATTCCTTAGCTAGGGAATCATCAAACCCTAGCTCCACCAAGAAGAACAAGTGCAATGGTCCCTTCAATACTATGTCCCATGCAACATGTCCTCTTCCATTCTTCTTCACAATTACACCCTAGGATTTATTACAAAACTTTAGTATTCAATATCCAAGGGTAAAACCATAATATAACTCTGTGAGAATAAATAAAATCCAAAGAGACCAAGAAACCCTAGTGCCCAAGAGAGAGAGAGAGAGAGAGAGAGAGAGAAACAAGGACTAGTGAAGGATTAGAGAGAGAGAGAGAGAGGACAAGTGCTTTCCACTTCTAGGTCACATCTCTACTTAAGAGTGAGAAAGAATGAACACATAATTCATGTTAATGAAATATCTATCTTTCCTTTATTTATATGAGAGATAAAGGGGGCCAACAATACTACGTGGGAACAAGTTTTTACAAGAAGGCTATATGAGCCCTTATGGGCCAAACAAGTGAGACATCCAATATAGAGTACAAATGCCATTCTCCAATGATGATGTCATGCACAATAAGGATTCCAAGGTGATGTAGCTATAGAAGCAAAGTCCAAATTATTCCATCCCAAGACTCAGCAAACTCCATATATCCTCTATTTTTTGTCTCTCTTCTACGATAGCTGCATCATGCAAGAATATTGTCTAATCGATATGCTATCTATAGATTGAATCCCTCGATCATGATGCACAATACTTTACACAACTTGTAGGGGTTTCTCCCCCCAAGTGAACCCTCCATGTCACGATCATGAAGTGTGTTCACCATCTAGGCAAGAGATCATAAACACACAATGGAATAACACTGAGCCAACATTCAACTTAGCCAAACATCAACTAAGAAAGATATCTCATGTGTGCATATCCATCACAGACTACTATCTAATTATATTGCTTGGGGATTGCATTTTTTATCTTTTTTCACAAGGAACAACCTGATAGGATCACATGGTGAGATATTTCGATGGATGCGAGCACACTTGTGATTTTTTAAGAAATGTTTTTTTTTGGTGTTTAGGTTGATTGCTAGGAGATGTTGGATTGTATGCTTGTGCAAATGGTTAGAAACTTTGAGGATTTGTGTAACCCTCCCTTTTTGTTAGTTTTTACACCTCTAAAGTACATTGCCTAGTTATGATAAAACTATTTAACACGGTGAATTTTAGGTAGAGGAAACCCATCAACATAGGTTCTTAGTAATATTTAAGTGTTAATAATTTGTTGAAGGTGTTATAATAAATTAAAACTGGATGTGCTATGGTTTCATTTTTATGTGATAAAACCGTAGTAAATGAGTTTTGCTCACAATTAATCGAATTATTATGATGTGGAACATGGAATTAGGTGAAGCGCTCATCTTTTTTGCACAAGTTTCACGGCATTTTAAAGATTATGGTGGTTTTCAACCCTTGGTTTTATGGATTGGTTTGATGTTGTGGTGGTATTATGTGTTGGTATTGTCTTTCAACCCATGGTACTTCATTAGTGAAAGAAAATTAATATTTACAATTGGATTAGATGTGTGACTATGTCGTACAGTTCTCTAGGTCACCCTCCTCTTGGCACATCATGAATTGAACAAAAGTAATAGTTTATGAATTTAACAACCCTTAGACATTTATGTAGGATGCACTTTTGAAAAATGACGAACAAATGTAATAGTTTATGAATTTAACAACCTTTACACATTTATTTACGTTTTGGTAAATCAACACATGGTTTTGCAAATGTGTTGATGGTTTTGGGGCTCATGGTTTGAACAAAAGTTATAGTTTATGAATTTAACAACCTTTACACATTTATCTAGGATGCACTTTTGAAAAATGTCTATTTTATTACTTGATGACAAGTCAAAATACCCACAATGCACATTCATCACCCTCCTCTTGGCCCCCCGATTTGGTAAATCAACACATGTTTTTGCAAATGTGTTGATGTTTTTTGGGTTCATGGTTTGAACAAAAGTAACCGTTTATGAATTTAACAACCTTTACACATTTATCTACGATACACTTTTGAAAAATGTCTATTTTATTACTTGTTGACAAGTCAAAATACCTTCAATGAACATTCATCAAGGGTGTGGCATCTCGAAGAAAAATATAGTATTAATGAATCAAAGGATTATTTTAACTTCCTTGCTTCAAGGGATACAATCTAACTACTTCATTATTATATTTCTTTTTTGAATTTAAATGGAGTTAGATATATATTATATTTTATTGTAAGAGAGAAGAAAGCCCCTCTATATAAAGGAGCTCTCTTCATTTCATCCATAGATCGATCGTGAAATAAATCGCTTGGAACTTAATTGAGCATTAATAAAAATGTTTTTGTGTGTCACGATTTCTTTCAAATATTTATGTTAGCTCATTTTTTTTCTTTTAGTTTCTTATACAAGTGTATGTAAGTTTAATTTTAAGTTAGCTTTTTTTTTTTTCCTTCAGTAATCTAGCAAAATCTTTATTTGCTTTAATTTCAATTTCTTTTTAAATAATCCATAAATTTAATCACATCCATTTTTGTTAGATATTTGTAACTCTAACTATGACTGATCATGCACCTTTAGAAAATCCAAGAGATAATACACCATTTTGTAACTCTAACTCTAGCTGGTCATGCACCTTTAGAAATTGATAGAATGGAACAACGAAATGTGAAGCCTCCAAATGGGTGAGGTAGAGGAGAGGATACACCAAAGGAGGACACGACTTATCAATTACAGTTACCATTCTCGTACTCGTTGGATAAGTCGCGTTATCCTTTCGTCTATCCTCTCCCCTACCTCAGGCATTTGGTGCCATTCGTTTACTCTTCAGCTTTATGAACTTTTCTTGGCCTGGATTTTCGAATGGTGCATGAGGAGGCAGAGTTGAAGTAATGGAAACCCTTTGAGGCAGATATATATTTCGGTATGTTGTATAAATATTGATCTTATAGATCTTATATTACTTGAATAGATATATTTAGGTATGTTCTATAAATATTGATCTTATAGATCTTATATTACTTGAATACATATATTTAGGTATGGTAAAAAAACAAAACAGGAAAATTGATCAATTTCGGTAAAATAAACAAAACTTTTCCTGATATATTTATCAAAAATGATATGGGTGCAAGTGAAATAGCGTGAAGCCCAGAAAATAATGCCTCCTTTTTGCGTGAAATAGCGTGAACCATGTCTGCTTTTTTCCTCGCGTTGTTATCTACAGCGTTTGCTAACTGTTGGAGCTGCCAATTATGGAAATATTTGTATGCGAGATCCCAAGGATTTTGCGTCGTCACAGGGCCTCGTTACCCTCAGGCAAGATTACAGAGTGCGCCAGTCTGGAGCATGAGGTCGATACCAAAGATTCAAGGTAAATATTTCATCATTAATATGCACTGTACAGTTTTTCGACGGTACAGTTGTTTTCTACGGTACATGGCCGAGCTTGTTTTCAGAATTCTACCTCTAATAGGATGTGTTTTCCCTTGTCACAAACTAAAGAGAGGATTCCCTACTTCGCTAGTATAAATTGAAAGTCTTGAATTCCTTGCCTATTCCAGCCTTGAATTCTTTGAAGGTCTTGAAGTCTTGTGACTTCTCCTTTGGGAAGTATACCCAAACCTTCCAAATCAGTGATTGTGTGATAAAGTACCTTACTCCCTCAAGCATCTGCACTGACATAGGCCACATATGGTTGAATGTAGAATGTCTAAAGGTGCTTCTGCTCTATGTGCTAGAAATTTATCAACTTTCCTGTTTTGTTTTACCATATACACATGCTTCAACAAAATAACTCATCAATTTAGATATGTTCTATAAATCTTGATCTTATAGATCTTATATTACTTAAATAGATATATTTCTAATCATACCTTAATTCTTTAAAATAACACATGTATTAACATTATTTAATAAAAGTTGATAGAGTGGAACAGCGAAATGAAAAGCCTCCAAAGTTGATAGAGTGGAACAGCGAAATGAAAAGTATTATTTCTAATAATATATTTCTAACTCTTGCTGGTCATGCACCTTTAGAAGTTGATAGAGTGGAACAGCGAAATGAAAAGCCTCCAAATGGGTGAGGTAGAGGAGAGGATACACCAAAGGAGGACACGACTTATCAATTACAGTTACCATTCTCGTACTCGTCGGGTAAGTCGCGTTATCCTTTCGTCTATCCTCTCCCCTGCCTCAGGCATTTGGTGCCATTCGTTTACTCTTCAGCTTTATGAACTTTTCTTGGCCTGGATTTTCGAATGGTGCATGAGGAGGCAGAGTTGAAGTAATGGAAAACCTTTGAGGCAGATATATATTTCGGTATGTTCTATAAATATTGATCTTATAGATATATTTAGGTATGGTAAAAAACAAAACAGGAAAATTGATCAATTTCGGTAAAAAAAACAAAACTTTTCCTGATATATTTATCAAAAATGATATCGGTGCAAGTGAAATAGCGTGAAGCCCAGAAAATAATGCCTCCTTTTTTGCGTGAAATAGAGTGAACCATGTCTGCTTTTTTCCTCGCGTTGTTATCCACAGCGTTTGCTAACTGTTGGAGCTGCCAATTATGGAAATATTTGTATGCGAGATCCCAAGGATTTTGCGTCGTCACAGGGCCTCGTTACCCGCAGGCAAGATTACAGAGTGCGTCAGTCTGGGGCATGAGGTCGTCCTGGTGTGGTCGATACCAAATATTCAAGGTAAATATTTCATCATTAATAAATGGCCGAGCCTGTTGGGCTATTCTAGCCTTGAATTTTGTAAGCTTGTTACATATTTCAGAATTCTACCTCTAATAGGAGATGTTTTTCCTTGTCACAGAGTAAAGAGAGGATGTGTATAAATTGAAAGTCTTGAATTCCTTGCCTATTCCAGCCTTGAATTCTTTGAAGGTCTTGAAGTCTTGTGACTTCTCCTTCGGGAAGTATACCCAAACCTTCCAAATCACTGATTGTGTGATAAAGTACCTTACTCCCTCAAGCGTCTGCACTGACATAGGCCACATAGGGTTGAATGTAGAATGTCTAAAGGTGCTTCTGCTCTATGTGCTAGAAATTTATCAATTTTCCTGTTTTGTTTTGTTTTACCATATACACATGCTTCAACAAAATAACTCATCAACTTAGATATGTTCTATAAATGTTTTGTTTTGTTTTACCATATACACATGCTTCAACAAAATAACTCATCAATTTAGATATGTTCTATAAATCTTGATCTTATAGATCTTATATTACTTGCATAGATATATTTCTAATCATACCTTAATTGTTCAAAATAACACATGTATTAACATTATTTAATAAAAGAAAATAAAAAACTAATAAACTATAACCAATACCGAGAAACAAAGAATATTAGTACATCTCCCTCCACACTATCAACGTAATAGAGTAGCACTCGCGCAATGACCTTTGCATAACATACCTGTAATTCTACATAATATCAGTAAATCAAATATTTATTTTTTTTATATTTTACATTGCAAACTTGAATTATGCCATGTAGTGACATTGAATTGCAATTTCTGTTGTTTTTTAGGCTATAACATTGACATTTTTGTCGACCAATTTTGTTACCGGCCTTTTATTATCTATTGGTCACGAAATCTGGAATACAAAAGAGTATAGAAGAGTTTTCAGAGTGAAGGATGTTACTCGAGTGGCAGTGAAAGCAGGTTGAATCCCATTTAGTTAACTAGTGATTCTTATTTAGCACTTAGTTAACCGAATTCATGTTGATTGATTTAATTGTAGTGACCACTATGAGTTCTTTAGTTAACTGAGGCATACATTGATGTGGCTTTAACTGAAGCTTGGTAATTCGAGTTCACTTAGTCATCCCATGATCAATTCGAATTCTCTTTTTCTCTATGCTTTTATCTTTATGTCTTTATCTTTCACTAAATGGTCAATATCTACTAACTTTAATTATCCATCACATTACATTATACTAAGAAGAATTATCAGATGTTGTGATTAGATTATATTATTTTGGACCAAATTATAATATGCTAAAGTAACTCACTTTAGAGGTGATCAATGTATAAAGGGGACTTAATAGCAACGAGTGATCATGGTTAATAATATATCACACAAAATTAAATGATTTTAACAAGTAAAGCATGACCTTTATACAGAAATTCCACCTCTATATGGGATGTCCATCCCATGGATTCCTTTATATTCACATGAGAATCATGACTTGACACACAAGTCTAGAGCCTTCTCTAACAAGACTTTACAACATCATTACTTTGATCAATTAACTCTATACGGGAGGAATAACCTTTACACAAAAGGTAATCAAAGTGCTCACCTCTATGCAGGAGGATAAATCTTGGCTACACAAGATATGTTTGGATAATGTCTCCTAATGATCAAGGATAATTTTAAGGACCCATACTTATTTAAAAGTGTATAAACCTTGGCGAATCTTACCAATTCTTAAAATGACAACTATAAAATATTTGGCGATATTTTTCTAAAATTATTCAATTCCTAAGGATTTTATATAGTTTATATAATAATTTGGCGATTTTTAGAGTGACAAAAGTTTACCCATCAAAATTGGGTAAAACAGGGCTTCAAAAAATGCAAATTGGCGAATATGTTTTTGGAAAAAAACATGGAAAAATAGCCCAATGGGATAAATTTTGCCCCCTAAAATTATCCTTGCTAATGATGTATATTTAACACTTACCACATGGAGGGAACCTATTGATTGATATACTTCCCAGGAAGATGTTGTACTTAAATCACAATATTCAATTTACACATGCCTCAAGGACCAATAATTTCAGGATTTGATGACTTATAATGTACCTGGATAATTATAATATGCTAGTGATAAATTAATTAGTTAAATAGTGAATGGCCACCTCTATTTCACAAGAGGAATAAATTACTATTTCAATTATATAAATATAGCCTTCAACATTGTGTAAAGATAGACTTGAAATATAAATTAATAAATAATATATTTTATATATTGGAACCCTGTTAGAATACAATCATATGTGCTAAAATATCTCACAATCCAAGTGCAAGGATTGACATATATCTGGGCATGTGCCTTAATAAAAATATAAAGTCCTACTAACCTCTTCATTGAATGTGTTAGCCCCAAGTGATCATTAAGTAACCTAAAAAGGCCATCCTCTTTCAACCCTTTATCCAAAGTCATACTTGCTATACTATAATCACTAATGTAGCACTATTGTCCCTCAAGGGAAACTGTCTAATATTGTCTATATGTCACACAAGAGATTGAAAGGAGGGTTTTCCTCAAACCTATAATATTCATCTCATGAAAATCACCCGAAGGAATTTGGAATGAAATGGAGCGAAATCCTCTAACAGGATAAGTGGCATCACTTCCAACCTCTATATTCATGCTCCCTATCACTCCTAAATCCTATTTCATTGTGACCTATCATTTTCATATGTCTATCATATCCACTATCCACATACCAACCAACACTAGAAATAGTTTTAGTAGATAAATAACAATACATGGAAGATACAATCTCAAATTCAGAATTCATCTCCTCTACTCCTGCTACAATTCTAGCTACAACCTACTTCATGCCAATTTCCTTCATCAAGGGAAATTGTCCCACATAATGTCCCATCTTGTGACAACAAAATCATATGAATTGACTTAGGTCCTTCTTCTAAATAAGTGAAACATCCTAAAAATCATATCATTTCTTTCTACCCTATTTTTCCTTCCTAAGAAGACCAATAACATCTACTTACACTTGTTTATGTATATAAGCTGCAATATGATTTCCTCCTACAAAATATCCACTTAAATTTTTGGCAAGTCATGTATATTTCCCTGAGTACAGATACACTAAACAAAAGACACCCAATAAGGAGCAAACCCTTTAAGGGATATGGATACTATCTCCTAATCCAGAACCTTGGCCCCAATGGTGGTTAATTGATCCTTAAATTAACTAATATTGATTAAAAAGGTCACCATGGTATCTTCATTACTCATATGTGTTGAAATATTGTAACTTCAAAGAATATTATATTTGTATATTATTTATTCCGGAGATGTTCCATACCTCCGATGTGATTATACTATAAATCCGGAGATGTTTATTCCTCCGAGTTGGGTGTGGTAACTAGGGTTATTAGACCCACCATGTGGGGGTCGGCCCAGTCAGTTATAATGGGGTATTTAACCTAATGGTTAAATACGAGCCTACATGTACTTGTGTAAAATACATATCAGAGTAGTGTATAAATAGAGGAGGTGTGTTCCTCATTTGATACACTCACACACTTGAGGATAGCGCACTTGTGGAGGAGAGGTCTGCTATTGTGGAGGAGGAGATCATGTCTCAGGGTTTGATCTTTGTATATTGTTGGTCATCTATATTGAGGAAGCTTTGCTGGGTTTTCTACCCCATGAGGGTTTCCCAGGATAAATCTCTGTCTCTTATGTTTATGCTGTGCTTGTTGTTTCTTCAGTGATCCTGTATATGCTATTATTGTGAAATGGAATGTAATGCTGCTATTTTCTATATTAGGATATTGAATTTTAACATGGTATCAGAGCTAACCTGAAGGAAGACAAGGTATGGCACTAAAGACACTTGCTTTACTTACGACAATTTGAAGGTTAGGGTTTTACATAGCAAAAACCAGTCATCGTAGCACATTCACTATAAATCCGTTTTGGCGAAGTTTTTGGATCTGAAATTGTTACCGGATGAATATTAAATCTCCAGGTACCTTGTGTCCAAAGGAAAACCTCTAATTCGTTGTACTTTGTGATTTATGATCTGTACAATATAGGGTTTCTGCCTCTTCCAGATCTGAGTCAAAATCAGGTGACCTTGGGAAAAAGGTCATATCTTGGGCTAGGAAGCTCCAAATGAAATTTTGTAAAAAGTGACAGGTAGTACACAGTCTGTAATATCTCAGAAAATGTTTTTAGAGGCCGAAGTTGAACCAGTGACACGTGGCACTCCATACAAGTTCGCCCTCATGTATTATCCCATAAACAGGTCATGTTGCGACACTTGGAATAACTCTCTCTCAGAGAGTCCAATTGATGTCAGACCTGTCAGGATGGAAAGATTACAGGCCTAGATAGCTCAGAAAAGTTTTTCAGAGGCCGAAGTTCAAACAGTGACACGTGGCACGCCATACAAGTTCACTCTTCTGTTTTATCCCAAAACAGGTCACGTTGCGACATTTGACATAACTCTCTCTCAGAGAATCCAATTGAGGTCAGACCTGTTAGGATGGAAAGATAACAGGTCAGGCTATCTCAGAAAACTTTTTTAGACCCTGTGGATTGAAAAGTTTGGAGTTACACCAGAAACAATCAGGTACATATTTCTGTCAAAACATAATTATTTTTGAGTACCTTCATTCATGGCTTCCGGAATTTAGGGCTTTGAAGAAAGTTGGAATTTTTCTAAACGGAGACCACGGCTGAATGCTACTCATCAAAATAGAAATTTAGAGACCAAGATCATATTTTTTGGTTGGGCAGAAGGCTGGGCTTGATCAAACCCTAGTTCAGGACTTTGATCAGAAAAGTGGAAAATTAGGGCTTCTGTAAAAATGGGAATTTTTTAAATCTGTGACCATGGCTGGAAGCTCCTCAGAAAAATAGAAGCTTAGAGCTTTGGATCAAACATTTTGATTGGGAAGAAGAGTGGGATTCACCAAACCCCAGTTCAGGGTCATGTCCAGTGAATCCGTAAGTTTCAAAGGCAAAATTGAGGAGTGAAACTTTGCAGTTTTCAAATTCTGAATATATCAGTTTGATCAGCTCATCAAGGCGCATATTTCTATCCTTTCGGAAGTTTGAAATTCAAAGTTTGAATTTTTGGGGTTTCTCTGACAAACCCATATCCAGCTCCAGGTCCAGTTCTTGCAAATCAAGTGGATAGGGTTAATCCTAGAAGAAGATGCATTGGTCACCTGCATAAGTGAAGGAGTTACTGTTTCGGAGGGAGATGAGGCTAAGGCTTTACATAAGGAGATTACAAGCGATCTCGACAGGTATGACTCATCGAGGTATGTTTTGAGATTTGTTCATGATTAAGTTTATGGTATGTTTGTCTTCATGTTATTACGGTTAGTACAATCTTGATTTTAGATTTGTTGTATCACCTTAACAAAATTATGAATGCATGATAGAAGATATTCATTGGTTAGGGTGTTGACACTTATGATTGTACTAATGCATTATGATGTTGTGTGAGGTTGATGTTGTCTACTAACAAGATACAGGTACATCACAAAAGACAAATCAGGCTCCATGACCATGAAAACATGAAGACAAAGACTCATCCATAATCTTTGTTCTACTTACGAGGTATGTATGACTTTGTTATATTATGCTTAACCTATGAGACATGCAGGTTCTAGCTCAGGATCTCTAAATCATTGAAGAGATTGTTTAGGTATGTTGTACATAACCAAGTAGGTATACTAATCTAGGTATGTTTCCCATGAATCTTACCTTGTGTTAGGATCCCTTATATAAGTATACTTGGAATGATTGGTTATGCATAATCCCTTATAAAGTTAGTAATCAAGGGATTATGCATATTATATCTTTTATCTTGATTGATGATATGCATGAGTAAAAGAAGACTTCCCTGAAATCTTGAATACTAATGTTTATTAACTATAATCATGACTATACATTTTCAAGATTATTTAGTACTATAATGTTTTGATAGCATTTAGAATATACTAATGAGTGTATGTTTGTGTATGAGATCATGAGGATGACTCTTGAGCATGCACAGTGGTACAGAATGAATAGAAGTTCAAAAGACATACAGAAGATCAAGCGGGAGGCAGCCACACAAACATAAAAGATAAGTATTTGAGTTGTTATTTGAAATAGTAATGATATTGCCTGTAATAGGTTGTATGCATATTTGTATTCCTATAATATATCATGCTGAGTGTAAATATTCATAGAACATTGAACAGTATACTACTAATATGCATATGATTGGTAAGTTGGACAAACATTCCATTGTTGCTTGTCTAGAATGAAACCTCTTTGCTAACATGCTGAGAGTTGTGCACACTCTCGATAGTATGTTCTGGTAGAGATGGAAGGCATCTAGATAGCCACTGTATGCATACAGGATATGGGAAAGTGTTGTGCCAAAGTATTGGTCAAAATAGTTGCATCACTATGTAAATGATATCTGTATGCATAATAGGTTATCATGTCAATATGATTTGATGATTATGAAGTATTACTAATCATGTACTTAATTTTGATTTGTAGGAAAGGTCATGAAGAATGATGGACACTGAGAAGTGTGAATCAGGTTCTGTATAGGTACCTAGGATCGATAATAAATTGATAAGCTTAATGATCACCATGGGTGATGTGGATCTCAACCTTTGCTACAAGGTTGAATATGATTTCTATACACAAATGACATGGATGCAAGAAGGAACTCACCACAGAGTTTGAATGATATTAAGGCTCATATTAGTAGACCCATCTAACGAGAGATGGCACAGATAGATATGCAGAAGATCATTCAATGCAAAAATGAAAATGAAAGATCTCAAATTGACGCTTTACTTCCTAGGTCTGGAAGTATGGCAAGGCTCAGAAGGAATATTTCTCAACCAGGGAAAGTATGATGAGAAATATGACTTGAGGTGTTGGAATGGCCACTCTTATGGATTCCAAGTTGAAGTTGTTAGGGGATAACTCATCAGAGTTAGTGGATATAACTCTGTACAGTCAAATTATTGGGTCATTGATGTATCTAACATATACTAGATTAGATATATGCTTTGTTGTGAATACCTTGAGTCAGTATCTAGTGGAAACTAGATGTTTTCACCTGATAGTTGCAAAGCATGTGATGAGGCACCTAAAAGATACGATAGACTTTGATCTGTGCTATCTTGGAGATCATGACTTCAGATGGCTACTCAGATGCTGATTGGGCAGAAAGTGTATCAGACAAGAAGAACACATCAAGAGGATGTTATTGTCTAGGATTAGCCATGATCTCGTGGTTTAGCTGGAAGCAGTCTAGTGTGGCTCTTAGCACAAGCAGAATATATGGCTGTTTGCTCTGCTAGTTGTGAAGAAGTTTGGCTTCAGGATTGTTTGACTTAGAGATAGAACCAACTGTGATCCTATGTGACAAATAGAGTTGTATCAAGATGACATAGAATCCAGTGTTCCATGATAAGTCAAAGTTCATAGGGATCTAACAAGATATGACACAGAAAGGAACTATAAAGTTTGAATTCATAACAGGTTACCGATGTACTAACCAAACCTCTACCTCGAGTGAAGAAGTTACCAACATACTAACCAAGCCTCTGTCTCGAGTGAAATTTGAATACTTTCGAGACAAGCTTGGTGTAGCTCAAAAGGACCCTCCTCGAAAGGGGGAGTAGTATAGTCACTGATGATGAGATTGTCTCATCGAACAACAAGGTCGATGATGAGGTAACCTGTTCTCTACACCTAGATACTTAGAAATATTTAGATTTAGGACTCGTATACTTAGAATACTTAGTTTTACTTATACATGCTTTTGATGTTATATGTATTAGTAAGAATACATGCTTTTGACGATAGATGTATTGATGAGAATACATGTGGGGATTGTATCATCCTTGAACACATGTTCTAAAGTGAGCCGTAGACGTATGGTCTCCGAAAATGAAGTCCTTAGTGGACAGTTGAGGGGATTGGATCATCCCTGGAATTTCAGTCCTAAAGAGAGCCGTAGACGTGAGGTCTCCGAGAATGAAGTCCTTAGTGGACAGTTGAGGGGATTGGATCATCCCTGGACTTTCAGTCCTAAAGAGAGCCGTAGACGTGATGTCTCCGAGAATGAAGTCCTTAGTGGACAGTTGAGGGGATTGGATCATCCCTGGACTTTCAGTCCTAAAGAGAGACGTAGACGTGAGGTCTCCAAGAATGAAGTCCTTAGTGGACAGTTGAGGGGATTGGATCATCCCTGGACTTTCAGTCCTAAAGAGAGCCGTAGACGTGAGGTCTCTGAGAATGAAGTCCTTAGTGGACAGTTGAGGGGATTGGATCATCCCTGGACTTTCAGTCCTAAAGAGAGCCGTAGACGTGAGGTCTCCGAGAATGAAGTCCTTAGTGGACAGTTGAGGGGATTGGATCATCCCTGGACTTTCAGTCCTAAAGAGAGCCGTAGACGTGAGGTCTCCGAGAATGAAGTCCTTAGTGGACAGTTGAGGGGATTGGATCATCCCTGGACTTTCGTCCTAAAGAGAGCCGTAGAGGTGAGGTCTCCGAGAATGAAGTCCTTAGTGGACAGTTTAGGGGATTGTATCATCCCCGGACTTAGGTCCCTGAATTGATTCGTAGACGTTAGGTCTCCGAGAAGTGGGGATTGTATCATCCCCGGACTTAGGTCCCTGAATTGATCCGTAGACGTGAGGTCTCCGAGAAGTGGGGATTGTATCATCCCCGGACTTAGGTCCCTGAATTGATCTGTAGACATGAGGTCTCCGAGAAGTGGGGATTGTATCATCCCCGGACTTAGGTCCCTGAATTGATCCATAGACGTGAGGTCTCCGAGAAGTGGGGATTGTATCATCCCCGGACTTAGGTCCCTGAATTGATCCGTAGACGTGAGGTCTCCGAGAAGTGGGGATTGTATCATCCCCGGACTGCGGTCCCTGAATTGATCCGTAGACGTATGGTCTCCGAGAAGTGGGGATTGTATCATCCCCGGACTTCGGTCGCTGAATTGATCCGTAGACGTATGGTCTCCGAGAAAGTGATTTTTGATGTGGTTACTTGTATCGGTAGGATACTTGTATTGATGATGTGGTTACTTGTATCGGTAGGATACTTGTATTGATGATGTGGTTACTTGTATCGGTAGGATACTTGTATTGATGATGTGGTTACTTGTATCGGTAGGATACTTGTATTGATGATGTGGTTACTTGTATCGGTAGGATACTAGTATTGATGACGTGGTTACTTGTATCGGTATGGATACTTGTATTGATGATGTGGTTACTTGTATCGGTAGGATACATGTATTGATGACATGATTACTTGTATCAGTATGGATACTTGTATTGATGATATGTATACTTGTATTGGCATGAATACTTGTACTAATGATGTGGATACTTGTATTGTTATGGATACCTGTGTTGATGACGATGCTGACGATCGTGTGATGACGATACTGATGATCATGTGATGACAATGCTGATGATCGTGTGATGACGATGTTGATGATCGTGAGATGACGATGCTGATGATCGTGTGATGACGATGCTGATGATCGTATGATGACGATGCTGATGATCGTGAGATGACGATGCTGATGATTGTGTGATGACGATGTTGATGATCGTGAGATGACGATGTTGATGATCGTGTGATGACGATGCTGATGATCGTGTGATGACGATGCTGATGATCGTGTGATGACGATGCTAATAATCGTGAGATGACGATACTGATGATCGTGAGGATCCAGATGTTGATGTTGTTGTAGTTGTTCGAGTGCTGCAGAAGATAAAGACTCAGTACTGAAGATGTTGATGTTCCAGTATTGAAGATGTTCCAGTAACTGCTTGAGTTACTGATGATGTTGAGAAAGCTTCCAATGATTTATAGATGTATCATGTATGATGTTGACGACTCCTTGCTTGTGCAGATACTGTTATAATATCCTTCTCGTTAAGGGGGAGTGTTGAAATATTGTAACTTCAAAGAATATTATATTTGTATATTATTTATTCCGGAGATGTTCCATACCTCCGATGTGATTATACTATAAATCTGGAGATGTTTATTCCTCCGAGTTGGGTGTGGTAACTAGGGTTATTAGACCCACCATGTGGGGGTCGGCCCAGTCAGTTATAATGGGGTATTTAACCTAATGGTTAAATACGAGCCTACATGTACTTGTGTAAAATACATATCAGAGTAGTGTATAAATAGAGGAGGTGTGTTCCTCATTTGATACACTCACACACTTGAGGATAGCGCACTTGTGGAGGAGAGGTCTGCTATTGTGGAGGAGGAGATCATGTCTCAGGGTTTGATCTTTGTATATTGTTGGTCATCTATATTGAGGAAGCTTTGCTGGGTTTTCTACCCCATGAGGGTTTCCCAGGATAAATCTCTGTCTCTTGTGTTTATGCTGTGCTTGTTGTTTCTTCAGTGATCCTGTATATGCTATTATTGTGAAATGGAATGTAATGCTGCTATTTTCTATCTTAGCATATTGAATTTTAACAATATGAACCACTAAGAGTTGGTTTCCTAAGAGTAGTTGAAAAGTGTACAAATTCTAAAATCATTCAACTCTTCGCAAGGCTACATACAATAAAATCCCCTCAAGGCTACAAATCCCAGTATTCAAATTCCTTAGCTATGGTAAATAATCAAACCTAGCTCCACCAAGAAGAACAAGTACAATGGTCCCTTCAACATTATGTTCCATACAATATGTCCTCTTCCATTCTTCTTCACAATTACACCCTAGGGTTTATTCCAGAACTCTATTATCCAATATCCAAGGGTAAAACCCTAATAGAACTCTACAAGGCTACAACAAAATCCAAAGATACCAAGAAACCCTAGTGCCCAAGAGAGAGATAAAGAGAGAGAAACAAGGACATGTGAAGGATTAGAGAGAGAGAGAGAGGACAAGTGCTCTCCACTTCTAGGTCACATATCTACCCGAGAGTGAGAAAGAATGAACACACAATTCATGTTAATGAAATATCTATCTTTCCTTTATTTATATGAGAGGTAAAGGGGACGAACAATACTATGTGGGCACAAGTCCTTACAAACAAGATATATGAGCCCTTATGGGACACATAAGTGCGACATCCAATCTATATTACAAGTGTTATTCTCGAATGATGATGTCATTCACAATACAGACTCCAAGGTCATGTAACTATAGAAGGAAAGTCCAAATCATTCCATCCCAAGACTCAACAAAATCCATATATCCTCTATTTTTTTCTCTCTTCTAGGATAGCTACATCATGCAAGAACATTTTCAAAGCCATATGCTATGTAGGGATTGAATGCCTCCACCCTGATGCACAATAATCTACATCACTTGTAGGGGTTTCTCCCACCAATTGAACTCTCCATGTCACCATCATGAAGTATGTTCACCATCTAGGCAAGAGATCATCAACACACAATGGAATAACACTAAGCCAACATTCAATTCAACATCAACTAAGAAAGATATCTCATGTATGCATATCCATCACAAATTGTTTTCTCTTGATATTGCTTGGGGATTGCATTTCTTATCTGTTTTCACAAGAAATGCCCTTATAGGATCACATGGTGAAATATGTAGATGGATGGATTGTGGGGGTACACTTGTGATTTTTTTAAGAAATGTTGCTTTTTGTTGTTTATGTTGAGGTTATGATGGTTTGCAAGGATATGTTGGATTGTATGCTTGTGAAAATGGTTAGAAACTTTGAGGATTTGTGTAACCCTCCCTTTTTGTTAGTATTGACGTGTCTAAAGTACATTGCCTGGCTATGTTAAAATTATTTAACACTTAGTAAATTTTATGTAGAGGAAATCCATCAACATAGGTTCTTAGTAATATTTAAGTGTTATTAATTTGTTGAAGGTGTTTGAATAAATTAAAAGTGGATTTGCTATGGTTACATTTTTATGTGATAGCACCCTAGTACATGAGTTGTGCTCACAATTAATGAAGTATTATGATGTGGAATACTGAATTAGGTTAAGCACTCATCCTTTTTGAACAAATTTCAAGGCATTTTAGAGCTTATGGTGTTTTTCAACCCTTGGTTTTATGGATTGGTTTGAAGTTGTGGTGGTATTAGGTGTTGGTATTGTCTTCCAACCCATGGTACTTCATTAATGAAAGAAAATTAATATTTAAAATTTACTCATCTTCTTGATTGACTACATGTGTGACTATGTCGATACACTTCTCTAGGTCACCCTCCTCTTGGCACACAGATTTGGTAAATCAACACATGGTTTTGCATAGATGTTGATGGTTTTGGGGCTCATGGTTTGAACAAAAGTAAGAGTTTACAAATTTAACAACCTTTACACATTTATCTAGGATGCACTTTTGGAAAATGACTATTTTATTACTTCTTGACAAGTCAAAATACATACAATGCACATTTATCAAAGGATTATTTTTTATTATTGTTGGGCACTCATATTGACTTGGAAATTATATTTTGAGGTAGTTATTAGTTGTGGACATCCATGAAGATTATTTGACTTGGCCACTTCAAGGGTTACACTCTAACAACTCCATTATTATATTTCTTCTTTGACTTTTCATTGAGCTATATATATATTATATTTTATTGTAAGAGAGAAGAAATCCTCTCTATATAAAGGAGCTCTCTTCATTTCCTCCATAGATCGATTATGAAAGAAATCCCTTGGAGCTTAGTTGAGCATTAATAAAATGTTTTTGTCTGTGATGATTTATTTCATATATTTATGTTCATTTTTCTTGCTTTAGTTTCCTAGACAAGTGTATGTAATATAAAAAAGCAAGCATGTTCTTCCTTATTTCATTATGTTATCAAATGTTTTTGTTGATGCATCACATCCTTTTTTTCAGCAAAAAAGTTTACTATTTTTATTCAAAAACAAATCAAATAGTATAAGGATTGTCCAGGAACATTCATATGTTGCCTATTACAAAATAAAGCTAGAATGCTTATCAGCTGATACATAAAAAAAAAGGTGGACCAAAGAACCAGTTCCATAATGAGTAACCAACTCCAATTTAAAAAACCAAAAGTCAGGCAATATAGCATAATCAGAAAAAGTAACAATCACCCATATCCTATAGGAAAGAATCCATCCATTCTTCCCAGCATAAGAAACCTTCAGTACCTTCTAAAGTCTGTTTGGACAGTTTGTCGGCGAAAGAGTTATGATCCCTATAGATGTGATCAAAATTAATGCTCTCATGTTTGGATATCTCATGTCTAGTGCGATGACACCAATGCCAGAGTGCTGTAACATTAATACTAAAATCATTTTCCGCCCAGTTTATGGTCACACGAGAGTCCCCTCCCCTACCTCATTTATTTGGTGGCATTCGTTTCCTCTTCAACTTTATGAACTTGTCTTCCTCTCTCATTATTGGCCTGGATTTTTGAATGGTGCATGAGGAAGCAGAGTTAAAGTAATAGACATTGGAAACCCTTTGAGGTAGAGCCTCAGCCAATGACTTCGTTAAATCTTGCCATATATTTCGATATGTTCTATAAATCTTGATCTTATAGATATTATATTACTTGAATAAATATATTTCGGTATGGTAAAAAATAAAATAGGAAAATTGATCAATTTCGGTAAAAAAACAAAACTTTTCCTGATATATTTATCAAAAATGATATGGCTGCAAGTGAAATAGCGTGAACCCCAGAAAATTCATAGGCAGGATCTCGGTATTCATCAAAATAATGCCTCCTAAGGCGACCATCTCTGCTTTTTCGCTCACGTTGATCATCTGCGTTGTTACAGGGTCTCTATTACCCGCTGGCAAGAGAGCATGAGGTCATCCTGGTGTGGTTGATACCAAAGATTCAAGGTAAATATTTCATCATTAATATGCAAGCTTGTTACATATTTCAAAATTCTGCCTCTAATAGGATGTGCTTTTTCCTTGAAGTCTTGAATTCCTTGCCTATTCTAGCATTGAATTCTTTGAAGGTCTTGAAGTATTGTGACTTCTCCTTTGGGAAGTATACCCAAACCTTCCAAATCAATGATTGTGTATAAATATTGATCTTATAGATCTTATATTACTTGAATAGATATATTTCTAAGTATACCTTAATTCTTCAAAATAACAAATATTAACATTATAAAAAATTAATAAACTGTAACCAATACCTAGAAACAAAGAATATTAGTACATCTCCCTCCACACTATCAACGTAATACAGTAAGGGAAAAGAACACCAGGATCATTTATGGGAAGTTCTTAAACAAACTTTATATTTAATTATTCTTGCTAAGACATAAGAACCAAAACATTTAAGTGAAACTTATGTCGAAGTTACTCCATGTTAAAACATAACTTTTATCGCTGTGAAATATTTGGAAATCTTGATTTCTTTTACAGACAGTAAATGTAAACAACATTTACACAAGTAAATCTGGAGAAGATGTGCAACATGCAATGTTCAACATTCTTGAGAATGAATACATAAAAACTATACATATATATATTACCACGGGGCAACTTTGCTGCATTACACAGAGAGGAGATTTTACTTTGATCTTTGACTTCTTATAGAGCTTGGGCTCTCAAACACATCGCGGACATATTCTTCTTCTCCTTTCTTTCACACATCTCAACACAGACTTCGTTTCGCTTCACCTAGAAGTTACCGACTTACATTAAAGACTAAAATTAGTTTCTACCTAATAATTTTGACTTGTGGAATACAAACGCAGCTGAATAAATACAAGGAAGTGTGCACAAAGACTTCTGAAAAACGGACTGACTGTCTGACATCTCTACGACTCTGCGAACTGACAAAAAGATTGAGTGAGTGACTGATAGAGCCGACGTGGACTAAATGAGCAATCAACTCGTAATTACATTTTTCCAACACTCCCCCCTTAATTATGAGCAGATGGGGATCTTTAAACAAAAATAAAATTTTACAAAATATTTCAGAGTTGAAACATGCTCTGTGCGTGACGAAGTTCAGTGTGTAGAACTTGTCACTCCTAAACAACTTCGCAGATATTGGAATGTGTCCCTTGCCAATGGTTTTGTAAATATGTTTGCTACCTGATCTTCAAACTTGCAAAATTCTAAATAGATTTCTTTGTTATTTATCAATTCTATGATAAAATGATACCTTGTGTCGATGTGCTTGGTTCTCTTTTGGAACACATGATTCTTTGACAATGCGATAGCTGAATTGTTATCTCAGTAAATGGTTGTGGGTTCTTGTTGGTTTTGTGACATATCACTTAACATCCTCCGCATCCAAACGGCTTGACATGCAACGCTTGTAGCCGTGACATACTCTGCTTATGCTGAAGAAGGAGTTACAATGGGTTGTTTCTTTGAAGCCCATGATACAACACCTGTTCCTAAATTAAATATATTTCTAGACATATTTTTTTTGTCATCTATGTTGCCTACATTGTCGCTGTCAGTGTATCCAATGAGTTCGAAATTTTTTGAGGTTGAATACAAAATACCAAAGTCTTGTGTTCCACTTAAATACCTCAAAATTATTTTACCTGCTTGCCAATGAGATTATTTTGGTGAATCCATGAATCTTGAGATTAAACTGACTCGATACATGATGTCTGGTATTGTTGTTGTAAGATACATAAAGCTGCCAACAATCCTTTTAAACAACATAGGATCTACATTGGATCCATCACCATCCTTACTCTATTTCAAACCTGTTATCACTAGTGTTGGAGCTGTCTTGCAATTTAAAATCTTAAATTTGTTCAAGACATCACTTGCATACTTCGTCTGAGATATGAATATACCATTTTCATTCTGTTGGACTTCAATGCCCAAAAAATACTTCATAAGCCCCAAATTAGTAATTTCAAATTCACTTTCCATGACTGATCCAAATTCCTCTATGCCAAAATCACCGGTAAATATTAAATCATCTACATATAGGCATACAATTAGCTTATTACCTTGCTTGTTGATTTTTGTACACAACATTGGATTACATTCACTTCTATGAAATCCATTATGAATGAGATAAGAGTCAATGCAACTGTACCAAGCTCTAGGAGCTTGCTTCAAACAATAGAGTGCATTTTTCAACCTGTATACTTTGTGTCCTTTTCCTGGGACTTCATAACCTTATGGCTGCTCGACATATACTTCTTCCTCCAAATAACCATTTAAAAATGCAAACTTAACATCCATTTGATAAACAAGCCATTTCTTATGTGATGCAATGTCCAAAATTGTTCTAGCAGTGTCCATTCGTGCTACAGGTGCAAAAGTTTCATTGAAGTCTATGCCAGGCTACTGTGTGAATCCTCTTGCTACAAATCTTTCCTTGTGCTTCTGCACAATTCCATCAGCATCTTGCTTGGTCTTATAAATCCATTTGATGCTTATTACATCCTTGTCCTTAGGAACATCGACTAATTGCCATGTTTGGTTTTTCTCAATGCATTCTATTTCTTCATCCATGACTTGTGCCCAAACATTATCTTCAATGGCTTCTTCAAATGTTAGCGGATCATTAATTTGAGAGAATAATGCAAAAACTGAGAATGAATTGGGTGTACCAGTCTCATATATCTCACGCATACTTCTTGTCTTTGTCGGAGTTGTTGATGTCAAACTTCGGGAACTACTTGACGGAGTTTGTGGCACTCTTGGTGTGCTTGTCGGAGTAGCTTGAACTACGACTTTTGTCATAGTTCCTTGTGTTGAAACATGTCACAGTGTCCTGGGAGTAGACGAAGCTGCGACATTTTGATTCACATGCGGATTCTCAACCACATCCTTTGCAATGCCATCATGTTTGACATGTGACACGATTTTAACATTCTTCTCTACAGTTCCATCCCATGCTTCATTTTCTACAAAATGAACATCTCGAGTGATAATAACTTTTCTTGCAACATGTTCATACAACTTGTATGCTTTCGTGTCTTCAGAATACCCAACAAAGATACATTTTTTTCCTTTGTTGTCTAATTTCCTTCTCAGCTGATCTGGAACATGTGCGTATGTGACAAAGCCAAAAAAATTTATGTCTAGAATGCCATGTTTCATACATGTCCAAGCTTCCTACAGAACTTTGTTCTTCACACTCTTCGTCAGACATCGATTCATGGTGTATACAACAGTTGCCACTACCTCAACCTAGTATTCATTTGACATATGTGTGGCTGCCAACATACTACATGCCATCTCCATAATGGTTATGTTCTTCCTCTCTGCGACACCATTCTGCTGAGGGTGTATACCTTGCAGGGAATTGCCTTAGTATGCCATGATTTTTGTAAAAGTTTAAGAAATCATTTGAAGCATACTCATCACCTCTGTGTGTTCTTAATATCTTGATTTTGTAACCACTATGCTTCTCCACAACTTCCTTGAACTGCTGAAAACATCCAAACACATCAGATTTATGTTTAGAAAATATTACCACATTTTTCTTGTGAAATCATCAATAAATGTGAGAAGGTAAGTGCATCCTCCCATGGACAGTGTTTGCATCGATCCACAAACATCATAGTGCACAATTTCAAGTGGTGTGCGAGCTCTATATGAATTTTTTACTGGAAAATTCTCTCCATGTTGTTTGCCAAAAATACAGCCTTCACAAATTCTTTCTATCATTTCAATCAATGGAAATCATCTCACCATGTCCTTGATGTGTAGTAGCTTTAGCCTACCAAAATTCAAATGTCCAAATCTGAAGTGCCAACACCAAGATTCATCCTATATTTTGTTTGAGATGTTGCTTTACTTTCTGCCTCAAATGCAGCTTCTGAGTTTCCATTCTAACTTCCATGGACAACTTGAGTTGTTTTTCCTTTTATGTTTGGTCTTATCCTCAAGGGCAACAAGCGATTGCTTGTCATCTGCACTTCGGTTGTTAAGCGATTGCTTAGATATATGTCCTTGATCAAACAATCCTTTCCTGTCATATGAAATCTGTAACCTTTTTCTATTAGTTGTCCAACGCTCATCAAATTATGCTTTAAACCTTGAACATAATAAACATCAGGCATAAATTTCAGCTCCCCCTGTTTGGTTAGAATATCAATAGTACCCTTACCCAAAACAGTGACTTGAGTATTATTTCCAAGTATAACATCAGTTTGAACTGATTTATCTAGACTATAGAATAGATTTAAATTACCAGTCATATGATTTCTACACCCTAAGTCTAAATACCATATGTCATTTGGACTTTATTGGACATCATTACATTTAAGTGGAGATGTGCATGCTAAGAACAATGAGTTTGCCGAAGTGCTGGTGTTGCTTGGCTGTGGTAGACCTTGCTTTCCTTGGTCATATTGCTTCTTCCTGCATTCATAAGCGAAGTGTCGAAACCTCTTATAGTAATGACATTGAAATTTTTATTTATTAGATCTTGTCCACTTAGTTGATTGGGGATCTAATTCTGACCTCTACCAGTAACATATGCAGGGTTGTTGCTTCGACTTCCTTTGAAATAAATTCTTCCTTTGCCTCTATAGCTTGATCTTTCCCTGCCTCTTCCATGACTTATGGATGACTATGCTACGAATGCACCTTCTAATGGTGTATCTAATATGTTGATTCTATGTTCATGATTGAGTAATGAGGCTTGCAACTCATCAATAGTAAATTTGGGAAAAATCTTTGTTTTCCTCCAGGGTCACAACTAAATATTCAAATTTCTTTGGAAGAACTCTAAGTATTTTTTCAACTACTCTTTGGTCACTCATATTTTCTTCCTGAGACTTTATTTGATTAATCAGACCAATAATATGAGTATAGAATGATTCTACTGACTTTGTATCTTTCATTGACAGAGATATAAAATATCTTCTAAGAATTTGTAGTTTCGCAGTCCTTACCTTGTTCAAGCCTTGATAGGAAGTTTCGAGTGTGTCCCATTCTTATTTAGCTGACGTTGTTGCTGCTACTCTTAAGAGTATGGATTCATGTGTTGCTTGATGTATGTGGAACAATACCTTTCAATCTTTTTTCCTCTATTGCCTCAAGACATACTTCTCAGCTTGTGTGAGATTGTTATATGCTTCCAGATCTGCTAGTTCTGCATAGCCATTTTGGACTATTTCCCATACATCTTGACCTATGAACAAAGCTTTCATAGTTAGAGACCAATATTCATAATTTTTACGTGAAAAGATTGGAGTTTTCAAATTACCAGAAGTGCAAGCCATTCTTAATCACTTTTCCAGTTTTGTAAATAGAATTTCCTTTTTCCGTAAACCAAGCTCTGATACCAGATCAAGGGAAAATAACACCAGGAAGTCAAATCAAAATTAACTACACAGTAAAATATTTATTTTTCCTCGCTTTGGAACTTTGACGGAAACTCCAACTTTTACTTCGCTAAAGACTTTGCAGATATTGACTTCGCAGAACTTGACTTCGTAGAAATTGACTTCACATAAGTTTACTTCGCATTTATGCGAAATTATTAACTTCGCGAAATACTTTACTTCACA
Source organism: Larix kaempferi (assembly GCA_027924585.1). NCBI lineage: Eukaryota > Viridiplantae > Streptophyta > Pinopsida > Pinales > Pinaceae > Larix > Larix kaempferi. Next base: position 3,159,204 of record BSBM01000133.1, on the reverse strand, counting down.
AACTTCTTGACTTTGCCTATGCGAAAATTTCACTTCACGGAACTCTTAAACAAAATTTATATTGAATTATTCTCGCTAAGACAGAAGAACCAAAACATTTAAGTGAAACTTATGTCAAAGTTACTCCGCATTAAAACATAACTGTTGTCCCTCTTCGCAAAAGCAATGAAGTCGTTGTCATCAATTTTCTTCAAAAAAACATCATAACAAGGTTTGGGGTTCCAATTTCCCTTGTCTTTGGTAATGCTTCATATTTCTCTTCATTAAAGTTAAGTGAATTTGCTATAAAAAGAGTATTTAAATTGCATTATTATTACTATAATTATCCCCAAGGAAATGAGTTAGCATAATCTACCAATAAGATCATCGTCCACATACTTAAGAAAACTGTTATTGAAAATCAAAGAAATTGGCATGTTGCTCTCCCAAACATTTTGTGGGATGATAGGGTCACACCCAAGAATGATTTAGGGGTTTCCCCTTACACTCTAGTTTATGGAAAAAAAATTATTCTTCCTCCTAACATCCGTTTTCCTCTACTACAGTTAGCCTACGCCTATAGAGGATCAAACAACGGTATTATGCAAGAAAGAATTAAAACCCTGCTCAAACTCGAAGAGAAGAGAGAGAAGGCGAACAATAGATTTATGAGTCATCAATTTAGTGTCAAGAGATGGTTTAGTAACAGTTAGTCAAGGAAGAAAGAATTTGAAATTGGTGACCTAGTCCTAAAGTGGGATCAACCTCACGAAGAAAATGGAAAGCATAGAAAATTTCAACATTTATGTACAAAAACCATTTAAAGTAGCCAATATTTGAAGTAGTACTTCACTTAGTTTAGGAAAACCATTTATGTACATAAATAAACTTTTCTTTGTTATTCGTCCTTTATCTTTGGATTACTTTGTTTTAGTCTAGTTTTTATTTTAATAAAACCTGGTTATTTGTTTCCTTATTTTGAACTTTTAATAAAGTTGAGTTCAGTAATCAGAGTGCTTGGTGGGAAAGTTATGATCTAATTACTTAAGCAATTTCTCTTTAAGTTGATTGATTCCTTTAAAATTTCTAGTGTCTGAGAAGTATTCCAAAGTTTAAGTTTCTTCTTACTAGCAAGAGTCACTGGTGCATTTTCACGAACTATCATTTGAAAGGATTTAAAATTGTATCTCTTTATCCTATTTATTCGGTTACTCAAAAAACCTATCATGTGATCATATTAAAATTAAAATGTATTAAATCATGTATATTTTTTTTGTTGGGATAAAGACTTCTAAGTTACTATCTTGAAGCTCCACCCATTGAAACACATAAATAGCCATATCTTGAAATTGTCTACTTGTTGCTAACCGATGGGAAGGAAGCAATATCTTGTATACATATGGCAAATCAAAATGATCCTATACCAAATATAAATCGCTAAAAGCTCAAATAAAACCATCTCTTCCCCATTTTAGGAAATCCACAATAAATGAAGTTGGATATCTGAAGAATCAAATGAAGACATGAGCATATGAAGTGAAATGTTCAAAGAATACCAAGAGGCTATCCCAAATAGCATTCAAAGGAGGCTCTTCTCTGTCCGTGCGCATGAGAGATACAATAAAATATTATTCATCATCCACAAAAAAAGGAAACTATGGATGGAAGATCCTAGAATCCTACCTCTAATGAAAAAGGGGAGCTTTCTTATTAACATTGGGAAAGCATAAAAAATGCTAATGCATCAAATAAATGCATATGGTATAGGAATGAGGAACATGCATTTATATCTACCTGGTTTTGTTACTTACCTCGTGGTTTCTTACCTTAGTTTACAGTGGAAGGACTGGTTTGGTAAATGAATCTCATAAATTGGCCTTAAACAAGTGGCTATGAAGCCCCAACTAAGCTACCCTTTCCATTAAACAATATCTTAATAATGTCTTATCACTGTGATATATGTCCCAACATAAAACCATAATTTAGCTCAATGTAAGATAGGTAAATGATACCAAGAATATTACAATAACCAGTGACTTGTAAGTAGAATAGATCCTCACTCCGCCTCATATCAACATCAACTATAAGAGATCCTTTTATTTTCTTAGAGGTCTAATTTATCCCAGTCTGTTATCAATTGATGCAACTGCAACTACCCTCCCCAATAGTTTCTTTTGGAAACACTAGGGCCCCACCTTAAATTTGACCTTCACTCACCTCAAGCATTTGATATCCTCTTAAACTAACCTAAGTCATGCATGAAGTTGACATTTTCCCAAGGACTTAGAAAAATTTCGGCCTTTTATTTAAAAGAGGTTTAGAATTTCGGCGAGTTTACCTAAGCTTGTTGAAACATCACCAAAAATCACCTTTTTACGTCGAAACGTGAACTGGAATTTTGACTTTTCAGTGAAGTATCAGTTTTGCACCAAAACAAAGGATGTGAACTTTCCTTTGCCGAAACTTCGGTGAATTTCTATGAAATGTCACCCAAGAATTTTGTCTCTCTCTAAAACATGAATGGAGTTTTGATTTTATCACCAAAGTCACCAAATATATTCAAAAATTTACAACAAATCCACTGTTGTATTGCAAAATTTCTTGGATCATGTCAAAGCGGATTGGAGACTTCTCCATTTTCGACGATATAACTTAGCTTTCAATGCAATTTCAACAGACATACAATATTTTGTACCGAGCTATAATCCACTTATAATACAATTTCAACAGACATACAATTTCAATGGACTTTTGAAAGCACTCTGAAACAGTTCAGCAAGAGCTATAATTTTATGTCAACATCCACTCGGTCATTCATGCTGAAATCGTATCGGTGGAAATTGCGCTTGTCCGACGTCATGGTCGCATGATTTCAGTCTCTTCCACCGAAACTCAACATTATAATTTTTAACCGAAGCATATTAGTGAAGAATGCAGTTTGATGCCAATTTTATCGTACAACTAAGGTAATACAATGTCCAAACATGTCGTGGAGTCCACATCTTTTTCAGCTAAAACAAACTAACAAGGATTTTGAAAAGAACCAAAATGGCCCGTGGATGCTACAAAAGCACACCGATGCCATTCTAAAATCCTATTTGGTATTTAGGGTTTTAAAAGAACTTATTTTTATACAAAAAACATGTTGTTTTCTCTCCTCATGTAACCCTATTCGATCTCGATCCCATTGGATAATATTCCTTGCTTTGTACACTCGTGTATACCACCAATCAACCTAGCACACCTATCATCCATCATCTGGGTAGGTACATTTCTACCTTGTTTGCTGGGTTCAAATGGATTATTTTTCACTTGGAGATTTGGGTTTGAGGGAAAAGGTCAATGATTGGTCTTGTCAGTCTCATGCTAGAAAATTTTCTTTCTTTTAGTCCTTATTGATCGATTTTTTCCATAGGGTTTAAGGGTTTCGAGTCTTAAATATATATGGAACATCCCGTAAACTCATTTCATGCTTCTCTTTTCCCGAAGTGAACATTCTTTTGTAATTTTTCTCTTGTTCCATTAAACCCTACCTTAAGCCCTAGATTCAAGAATGTGAAGACTTGCCCCAACCATGTTTTGACTAACTCAAGCTGTTACTTTTCCCTATTGTGAGATGGAAAATGCACCAATGCAGAACCTAATAGATAAACCAAGGGGTTTTGAGATTTAGTTATGACAAATGCATTCATTAGTATGAAAATATCTTGTTTATTTATTGCAAATCTATATAGTTTTTGTTATTTTTTCTAAAATTACATCTCATTCTGAGATTTCAACGGACTCTACCCAATATAATGGCGTTTCCTCTGTCATACAGGATTCATAAATGTCAAAAAGTGGTCCTCAAAACTCCTCCAAATTTGTATTGGAGATAACATCTTATGACGAACCGGTTAAGGAAGCATCTCTGGAGATTCAGTTCTACGACACATAACATATCAGAGGCATAACTCCATATTTCAAATGGGGTGAAATTTACCATTTGATCTGAGATCATAATGTCATGGAAGCTACCATCAAAGAAGATTTAATTTATTAGAACATCAAAATATAAGGTGTTCACAAGGCTATAGGAAGACCTAAATTGTTCCCTTGTGCTGAAGTGATAGGATGGGTCCTTCCCGTTATTGATACTAAATATTGTATCATCGCAAGCACTATGGGGAAAGGTTTTGCATCATTCTATATTGTACATATTGGCAAATCATATAGACTCCCAGCTCCAAGAGCATTTTTTATGGAAGAATGGCTCACAATCTTGAAATTGGACTATGCAAAATGTGCAAAGAAGATGTTGCTACTGAGAAATATGCTACGCTAGAGAGACAACGAGGAATATGAAACTAAATTTTTGAAGAATCCTATTATCATTGTCACTACTATCATATCAGTCTCTACTCAACTCATTACAAGCTCAGTTCGGTTCCTTTACTTTATCATATTACAATGCATGGTACTTTTTTTAATTGGGCAAACATTATTTCTGAGAACATGGTCCAAGAAATCAAGGATGCTCGACAAGGCCTCAAGGTAAAGAAGGTTGAATTCCATATGTCCTCTTATTTGGTATATTGTATCATTAAATCAAGGATGCTCAGCAATGCCTCAAAGTAAACAAGGTTGAATTCCATATGTCCTCTTATTTGGTATATTGTATCATGACTCTGAACCCCTTTCCTTGGATTTATATGGAATACTAGTGAGTCTCCTATTTATGTGGCATATCAAATTTTGTGGGCCCAAAAGCATGCAAGCTACTACAAATAGATTTGCAAAGAATTTGTGATTCCCTTATACATATTGAAATATGAAAAAGAACTAGATTGCATGTTTTAGGATGCTCTTATAGTAGTCACTCAATTGTGGGATTACTATCTCACCCATGAAGGCACATACTTGTGTATCTATGGAGGATCAAAGGGCACATTGTTGTTAACATAGTATGTCACTGATTGTATTATTTTGAAAGAAATTGTGAGGCAGACATTTTTAAATGGCATCGGCCATTTCCTGCATATAATAAGAAGGATTTTTGGCCTCCACTTTCGTTGATAGTTGGCTCATATAGGTTGAACAAGGTAAAATGTTCCCAGGACCTGGTAAAGTATTTGGATTCCTTTCACTATGGCGAGAAGATATTTATAAGAAATCATAGTCACCAAAACGTGGTTTTGCATTGTGTGTCTATTAAAATTCACTATGAATATGTTGACCAATTTTTGAAGGAAGAAGAAGTATATAGATGGGTACCAAACCTTGCAGAACTAGATATAGGACTTAATAAAAAAAGAGTGGTAAGGAGGTGAACTCGTTCAAACCATTAGATTCCTTAGTGCAAGAAAACTTAGAAGAGGCTGCTAGGAAGAAAGGTGCGGATGAATCCATCTTGGAATAAACAAGCAAAATATTACAGGAAGAAGATATATCAAGGAAGGTTCATGAAGAGTTAAAATCAAGAGAGGACGTGGAAGAATTACAAAAAAAAATTGAAAAGAACAAATAGATAAAACTGCATCAAAATAAGTACAAAAATAATCTGAGTTAATACAATAACAATAGGAATCAGCTTGATGGGAGGAATTCCAAAAGAAAAAAGAAGAAGAAGATGGCCTCAAGAAAGTTGTGGAAGGTCAAGTTCAACAAGGAGGTGAAGAACCGGGTAATGATGGTCAAAATATTGATATTGATACTACAATAGACACTAACACGAAAGTTCCACTCACTAGAGGACATCTTCCTTTTGTTGAGTTGCGACTCACCCCATTTACACCTTCCAAGAAACACGTTGTAGCTAAGTTGGAGACTATAGTTTATGATCGCAAAATAGATACCATCATGAAGTGGATAGAAAAGAGGCTTAAAATTGCCTCATAGCCTTACGTTGTTACCATATAGGAAGTCCCAGTGGTTGAAGGTCCCAACAAGGACCCAAAGTTCACAACATCCATTGGAGTAGATTGATACCTAGCCAATGATGACAATGTACACAAATTGATAGAAATCAGCAAGGCCAAGTTATTTAAGCTTAAGGATAATATGGTTCAAGCAAGGAATGAAGGAATTCAACTCAAATCCCAGTGGGATACCCTTGAATTTCGAAAGGGAGAAGCCATGAACACCATTCAAAGTCTGGAATCAAAAAGAGATTCACTTAATGTTCAAGTGGGAATATTGATGGAGAGAAGGTATATTTAAAGTCCCAATTATAAGCGATTCAATTAAAGGAAATTCAATGGGACCATCAAATAGAAGGTCTCACTATTGATAAGGACATCAATTCATCAGCAGGGGAATATAGTACCCATGCTGTAGAAGTGAGGTTCCGGGTATGTCGGCTAGCACCATCTTCGAATCCAAAGTACACCGAAATCTACATAAAAGGACAAGTCTGGATAAATGATGATGAGCGAGACAGAGTCCAAACACGCAAAAAACCAAACCACAATCACACTATATACATTATATAAAAGGTGTTATACGCAGGATAGACCTACATGTAGAATCTCTTTAGGTAGAGCCCATTGTAGGGCTGACCCAAAGGTATACCATCACAATTGACAAGCTCTTAAGATCCTTTCTCTAACACACATTTGATCACGTAGGGACCATACCACCAGGATTCCAATTTTCCCTTTCCTAGCTTATCATGCATCTAATCGTAGGTAAGGACTAGGTCACCCTCGTTAAACACTTGAGGTTGAATGGATTTATCATACTGAGCTTTGATGCGCTTTTTGTTAGCTTCATTAGCAAGTGCGGCATCTCCACAAGTTTCATCTAACTTGGCAAGATAGATAAATCGTTCCTGTTCGACGGTGGTGTTAGGTAAAAGTTCTACTGTTAGTTTCAAATATGGTATTTCACACTCAATCGGTAGGACCGCTTCCAGGCCATACACCTGTTGAAATGGTGTGAACCCAGTTGCATTTTTTACAAAATTTCGCTAGGCCCAAAGAGCTTAAAATAGGGCTAAGTGCCTCTGGGATTTTTGTGTGCCCACAATGCATTGAATCATTCGTTTTAGCTTGTGGGTTGTACGGGGTTGAGTTTTCATGGCGAAAAACTAGCTTGGAACTCAGTTCTTCCATCATATGATTCCTAAAGTGGGAACCATGATCAGTTACGATGGCTTGCGGGACTCCAAACCTTTCTATAATGTGATTGAATATGAACAATTTTGTTGTTTTTCCATCTTTGACGTATGTAGGTATGGCTTCAGCCCATTTAGTAAATTAGTCAACGGTGATGATGACATAACTATGCCCCCCAGCTGAAGTGGGATTACAATGCGTAAAATCAATACCCCATTTTGAAAAGGGACCCACGACAATGATCGAATAGAGAGGAGTAGGGTGCGAGCATTTTTTAGAGTGAAAAAATTGACATGTTGGGCACTTCTTAACTGCTTCAACGTAGTCCTTGAAGATTGAAGGCTAAAATTAATCCGCTTGTAAGATATTATGGGCAGTAGCCATCCTAGAGAGGTGACCACCACATGCTCCGGAGTGGAATTCATTCAAGACATGTTCAGCTTCGTCGAGGGTTAAGAAACGACGTAGCATAGATTCAAAACCACGATGATACAATGTGTCGTTGATGATAAGATAATACTTGGCGTGGTGTCGAATACGGTGACGTTCGTCATGGTTAACATTGGACCGCAAACGTTCGGTTTGGAGATACATAAGTATGTCTCCGTTGTTAACACCCAAAAAGTGCTCACTAGCTCATTTCCCTATTCACATGACCCATTTGTCCACTTTTTCACCATCTGAGCCTCTGAAACCAACAAAAGGTCACCAAAAGACCTTAGTACACCCTTTTTCCCATTCAAAAAGATTATTTTTCCTAAAAAAGCATAAAAAACCCTCAAAAAGGGTCCAAAATTCCCAAAATATTAAAAAGGGAATAAAAATAATAAAAATATTCAAAAAAGAAAAAAAGGAGGGAAAAGTACCTAAACCATGTTGGTCAATACCATTGGTTTCCACAAAACCACAAATGGTATTCCCCACCACCAAAACCTATAAAAAGGTGGTAGGGGCTTCTCATTTCACATCCATTCATATTCCTATCCTCATGCTGCCAAAATCTCCCTTGAGCTTTTGGCCATTGTAGCAACCTTGGAGAAAGGACCCTTTGGAGTTTGGAGCTGCTCATCCTTGGAGCTTCTCAACTATCTTCATCATTTGGAGGTATTACTATTGCAAGCACTTGCTTGCCCCCATTTTCAATACAAATTTATTTTCGATATTTTCTTGTTCTTGTTTTTTAATTCAAAATTTTATTATGATATGCACATGTTAGTGTAGCTTAGATTTAGATTTAGTTTATTGTTTTTGCTTAATATTGAAACTGCTGCTACTAGTTAGCAGGTGCCCATAGCACTAAGCTTGGTTGCAAAACCAAGCCAACAGTTTTTGGCGACTCCGCTGCTTTCGAATCTTTAGATCTCACTTTTGCTCTAGATCTTAGTTTTTGATTATATTAGTTAGTTTAATTCATAGATCGACCACCCTAGATAGCAGATCCATTGCTGTTCTAGATCTTGGCCCATTTTTTAGCCATTAACAGCCCGAAATTCTCAATTTTCGAGTTCATTTTTTGGCGTCCACGTACGGCTTTCACCTCGCGGCTTTTAGCCCAACAGTCGCGCGGCTCATCGCGACTGCGCGGCTTTTTTCTGTGCGGTTCACCGCAGCTTCGGGGCCTATTTGCACTATGCACATCACGGCTTCGCAGACATTTTCCGCACTGCACATCGCGACTGTGTGCCGAAATCCCATGCAGTCCATCGCAGCTTCGCGGCTGAAACCCGCGCGGTCCATCGCGGCTGTTCTGTCAAAACCCACGATGTCATTTTTTCCATTCGGCCAATCCGTTTAAAAAATTAATTTTTTACTGTATTTTCTGCCCACATAGCACATTTTTACAGTATTAAATCTGCATATTTTACAGCCATTAAAAAATTTTACTATTTAAAATGCACATGTGAAAAAAGTCTTTTTAAAAAAATTTCAGAAATTGAAAGAAAGGTTTATTTCGCATTTTATCTAGATTAAAAATTTCTGCTGTTTACTTCTTTAAATATTTTGCCCATAGCAATTTTTGAAAAAAGAAATCCAGTTATTTCTCAAAGAAGTTATATTATTTGCTTTTCTATTTCAAAAGATCCTTTGTTTTTTGAATAGTCCTTGAAAAGCATTTAATTTCCATTTATTGAAAAAGTCATATCATTTGCTTTCTTATTTCAAAATATCCTTTGTTTTTAGAATTCTTAGCATTTGCTTTTTCAATTTCAGTTTAAAATATCACACGTGCATCCACTCGAACACTAATTTTAAACTGAGCCTTAAAACTTACCCTAATTCAACCCACTTTTAACCCCACTTGGGGAACACTAAAAGAACTTTGTAGCTAGGTAGTATTGAGGGGATAGGTGTTCCAATAACACCCCTCAGTTATTACATCTAAGACATAGTTGTTGTCCATTAGGGAGCTAAAATCTCTTAGTATTTATTGGCGCGGTCACAATCGGTTTGTGGGAAGGCATCTCCCATAGGAGGGTTGAAGTCATGAGGATGGTTCCGGAAGCCTGAGTGGAATACCGAAATCCATTCAGTAATCGAAGGGCTACCATTCGCAGTTCTCAGGATATCCCTGTATGGGGGTATTGCGGTAAAGGACCAAACGGCAGATTTACCTTTTCTCAACGCGTCATGAACGGAGTATCCTAGTTGCCATTCTTTAGGATTGATTACCCGGTGTCCCTCTCGGTAGGGGGATATCTAGCCGTTGACTCAACACTCAATATTGTCTGACTTGGATTTCATCACCTTGCAGAAAATATAGTTTGTTGATTCACAATACTTTTAGTTAGGTGTTTGCATGATACAACCCACCTTTGGTCTAGTTACACCTATTTTTTTTCTAGAAGCTATATGCATATTGGTACTCTGACCATTTTTTGCATCCCTCCACTTATTATAGCACAGCTGCTATAATAAGTGCCTTTTTTAGGTTGATTTTTTGGCCTGAGAGCCTTCATTTTCACTCCCCTTCTTGCACCCTTGGTTGCATTAGGGTTTTGAGTTTTTTATACATTACCATTTTTACACATCATATTTTTTTTACACAAAAACATATCTCTCACCATTGAGAATTTTAGACTCTCTCGCCGTCTTCAGGGCAAACTCCCAGAGTTCAGTCTACTTGGCTCGCCACGTCACCGACGCTGAGCCTTATCCCTTGACTCGACACATAGTCGGTCAACCATACGGTCATCCGATTCTGACACGCCTCACTTCACTTCTGATTCTGAGGCAGAATCCGAAAACACCACTGCGTTATTCCCAACCAACATTATGGCTGGAACACCATTTGACCCACTCTTTACCAGCACCATAGGTGAGACATCCACAGACCCTTCTACTGCGGTGCCATCCATGGCAGCAACCACCCCCCTGGGTATGCCTAATATGGGCAACACTCCACCCTTAGGAATGCCCAACACAGGGCCACCTCCTGTTATTGGAATCCCCAACACAGGGCCACCACCTGTTATGGGTATGCCCAACATAGGGGTTACACCCCCTCTGATTCCCACAACCCAGATTCCAGGAATCACCACTACTATTCCTAACCCAAGTGTAACCCATGTTGCAATTGGAAGCGCTGGCCCACACCAGACCACACCTATTGGAGGACATATACCTTCAATCCCTAGCATACCTTTAGGCGCTACTGGACCCCTACATCACACAACCATGACTAGGCATGTCCCAGTCCCAGCCACTACATCTGCTAGCTTACCGTACATGGCAAGTCTGAACTTGCCAGACTTGGCCAGGCTCACTAATGATCCTATCAGACATGATCCTGCGTGGCCTCACATGCCCACCAAACTCCCCTCTGACATCCCTAAGTTTGAGGGCAAGGCAGGTGAGGACCCCCAGAACCATATCATGTCCTTTCATCTATGGTGTTCCTCCAACTCCATAGTAGATGACTCTGTCCGCCTCCGTCTGTTACAGCCCACCTTCACTGGCTCTGCAGCCAAGTGGTATATCGAGCAGCCCCATGGGACCCATGCCACCTTTACCTCCCTTGCCTCGACCTTCCTGCAGTTCTTTCAGTTACTTGTCTGCTATGATGCGGGCGTCGAGATCCTACTGTCTTGCAGACAGAACACGACCACCCACATCACTGACCACATTCATGAGTGGCTTCGACGTCGAAGCCTCTGCAAAATCAAGTTAGACGACCGTATCTTCCTATATTGGTTTCTAAAATCCCTCCTCCCTCTCATTGCGAAGGATGTGGCATCCGAAAGACCCCAGTCTGAAGAAGAGGCCATCCTCAAAGCCCAACAGTCTGATCTCATTTACGCCCAGTCCGGTTATCTGTATACCATTATACAAGACGCCCCTCGAGGCGAGTCATCCCAACACGATGCGCCGGGGGAATCCCATGCCGCAGATGGCATCATTGGTCGTTTGACCTCGCAACCCCAACCCTTTTCCATTGCACATCCTAGCCATGGTCCCGACCTTTCGCGGGCTACATCTCAATCTGGGGCAACCAATTCATATGCTCCCATGGCACATCACCACCATACCCATGGACCTTCATGTCCACCTCAATGCTTTGGTCATGCACCAACCGTATATGCCCCCCCAACCACACCTCAACCAGTGTACTACCCACAGCTAGCTGTGACAGCTAACCCAACACCTCCAATAGCTCAGGGTTACCAACAACCCCAGTAGGTATCTGGTCCACCCCCAACCCCACCGGTGTATTATCCACCACAACCTGCTCTCGCACCTGCGGCGAACCAAAATCCTCCCACTGCTCAAGGGCAAGTGTACACACAACACAACTAGCCCCAGCACCAGAATAACCAGCGCAACCAAAATGTGCAGCAGAACCGTGGAAGAGGACGTAACCATGGTAATAACCAGTAGCATCAGCAAGGTCCTCCACCTCCCAATCCGCTGCAAAATAATAACGCTGCGCCTCCCAACCAGAATCCGGATCATAATCCCAGGCAGCCCAAAAACAATAATCTCAGAACAAATCATCCTTGTTCTATTTGTGGGGTTTATGGTCATTACACACATGCTTGCCCACATTTGGAGTGAGCTCGACAACTCTGGACTGACGATGCCCATCGTCAGGGGCAAGCGGCTCCTCAGCCGCCACCCAACCCTCCACCACCACAGCATCAACCTTTGGTGTTGCAAAATCCCTTTCCAACCCAAGGTGTAGTGAACACTCAGGGGTGAATCCATGAAGATGGGTGTCTATTTTGGGGGGTTCCGTGAGAAAATAATTCTGAATTTTTCATGTTTTCCATCTTTGGGCGAATAAAAGTGATATTTTTGTTTGGAATTTCACTTTTCACTTAAAAGAAAACTTTTAGATAATTATGTTAGCTTGCTATCCATATTTTTTTCAATTTTTTATATTGAGATTTGATATGTCGATTCGACAAATGTTTGACAGTGTTTTCTTATAAAACGAAAGGACTACAAAATAGTCATGTTTCGTCGCACACCTAAAATCGTTGTTAAACTTGTGTTTTGAAAAAAACAAATATGCTACAACAATCTACGCACAGTATACTACTGCATGACTATAAGTTTGTAGCAAATGGATCTTTATACTTCTTATTATATTCATTTGAATTCAATCAATGGGGAAACCCTGTCGATTTTCAACATATATTTTGTCGCAACACTTTTCTCTCAACTGAATATAAAACTAAAAATTCTATGAATACCCTTTTGAAGTAGACACACCAATGAACTGCACCATAGTTTTCTCAAATTTTTTCGTGGTGTATTTTTAAAGTTATGGATTTTTCATTTCACCGCATTTTGAAAGACCTAAAACTAAACTCGACACCTCTTAAGAAAACAAACAATTACAAATATCAGATCTTACCTATACATAAAGAAATCTATATATTTGGAAAGTAGATTCAATAACGAAACTAATGGTATCAAGTCCGACAGTCGCCTTATAGTGTAACAGATCATTTTTACCTTCCGAAAATGGAGAAACCTGAAAACTCTGAGTGGCAATCAGATTTTCAGGTTTCAGAGGTTGTTCGACCGAATAAGTATTCGGCCAAACAATTGTTCGGCCAAATAATTATTCGGTGGAACAATTGTTTTCCGTAACGGCCACGTCAATTTAACGTTTGGTTATTCGACCGAATAACCAAACGTAAAAAAAAAACTCGTCGGCCGGAAAAAAAAATAAATTTATTTTCTACACTCCTATAAATAGAACTAAATACTTCGATTAATTTCGCACATTTCAATTTCGCATACTTTTTGGTCAGAGTATTTTGGAAGGGATTTTCTAAGGAGCTTATTTTGCAAAGAGAATTTTTTTATGAGGTATTTCTTTTCTTACTTCTTTCAAAAGAATACATTGAAAGATTTTTTTTGCAAAAGGAGTATTTATTCCAAGTTTTTTGCACTTCTTATTTTTTTGCAATGGGTTTTTTTCCAAGGATTTTTTAAGGAGCCTTTCTTTGCAAAGAAAGTTTTTTTATGAAATATTTTTTCAAGCTATTTGCACTTTTCATTTCTTTGGAATGAGTAATTTTCCCAAGGATTTTCTAAAAAGCTTTTTTGTAAAGAGAATTTTTTTATGAAGTATTCTTTTTGTTATTTCTTTCTAAGAAATACATTGAAAGATTATTTTTCTAAGGCATTTTTGCAAAATAAGTTTTTATTCCAAGTTTTTATACTTCTTAGTTCTTTGCAATAGGTTTTCATTCCAAGTTATTTTTTGAATGGAATTGTCTTTTTCTTTCTTATTTTTTCAAGTGATTTTTTCAAATGACTTTTTTCAAAGTTTTTTTTTATAAATATTTTTGCAATAAACGTTTCTTTCCTTCTTATTTTTTTGAAAATGGGCTTTTTCAAAGTCTACCAAGCTATTTTTGCAAAAAAATTATTTTGTTGCAAAGGTTTTTACAAAGAATTTTTTTTTTTTCGAGTGGATTTACAAAGAAAATTTATTTAGAAAGTGTTATTATTCTTTTCCAATGGGTTTTTCAACAAATGTTTCTTTCCAAAGTGTGCATTTACAGATTTTTTATTCCAAGGCGTTTTTGCAAATAAGATTTTATCTCAAGTTATTTTTACAAAGGAAATATATTTTTCCTTCGTATTTATTTGAAAAGGGATTTTTTCAAAGTCTCCCATAGTTATTTTTGCAAAAAAGTTATTTCGTTGCAAAGGTTTTTACAAAATCTTTTTCCCAGATATTTTTTCAAAGAAGATTTATTTTGAAAGTGTTCTTATTCTTTTCCAATGGGATTTTTTCAAAGGTGATTTATTGTCGAAAAGTTCTTATTTCATTCAAAGAAGGTTCTTTTCAAAAGAAACTTGTTTCCAAAGATTTTTTCTTCAAAAGACTCAAGTACAAGATTTTGATAAGGTGAAGTAAATTTCAGTTCATGTGTTCATAAATTTCGTAACTATTTTTAAATATTCATTTTGTTTATTTACAATAAAATGATGATCTTCTTTAATTTATCATTTATAGATTAAACAATCATGGGCAGTAAGAGAAACCGTCAAAGAAAATATGATCGTAAACGTGTTGATGATGATGATAATAGTGAAAAGAAAAAAATTAAATATCATGCCAACAAAGCAAGCCTTGCAGAAACGCAAGCAATGATTATTGAAGATACAAATACAGTTTTACATGATAATGTCGATGAAATGGAAATTGAAAATAGAGTACAAGAGGACCAAATTGAAGTTGAAGAAACCATTGTTGAGGATGTAAATAGTGATATACATACTAACGCCGATGAAGTCAATGTTGAAGATCGAGTTCAAGAACAAAAAATTGGACCAGGTATGTATATATTGAATGTATTTTCCAAATTGATTTTTTATAATGAATTGTATTTTTGGATGCATGTTTTAAATTAAATTTATCTTGATGTATAGGTACTTTCACCATTGATGATGAAACGTTAGAAAACGTTGATTGCAATAAATATGGAAAAAAAATACCCATACATGCTGCACGATATCGGGCTCAAAAAATTTATGATGATGTTCTGAAGAATTATTCAGCAACAGGACAAGCACAAATTTTGAGATGTTTATTAGTGACCAAGAAGTTAGAAGATGCTACATCATTATTGGGTATTCACAAGGCGACCAAAGAGTCGAAATTAAAACATAATGTGATAGAAAATATAGGTGATGCAATAAAAAAGTTTGAAAAATCTACGAAGAAAGACATTAGTGCTGCACGAAGAGCAATTCATACAGCAATTATTTCGACTAGTACTAAACAAAAACATTTGACAACACAGCTAGCAAAAATAGTTGGAACCTCAAGAAAGACATTATACAGACATAGCAAATTCAGAATGCAAATAGATGAAAATGATGAACTTGCTTGCTGGGCAATTATTTGTAGACAGCCCTACAAAGATAGAATGGGGGCAGAGGTTAAAGATATTGTACGGGAATATTGGTTGACACATGCTCGAGTTTCACCAAATTCAAGAGATGTAATACGACAAAGAGTATCACGAGGAGTATATGTAAGCAGTCCAAAACATATAATGGATATGACACAATTACAATTGTTCAATAAATTCAAGGAAGATCATCGTGGAATTAATGTGTCAATCACTACATTTGTGCAACTAAAACCATGGTATGTTAGACCTATTACTATCCGTGATACATGTTGTTGTCGTTATCATGTGCAATTCCAATTATATTACGACACATTTCTTGAATTTGGTAAAATGTTTTGGACAAATTCACCGCCTCTGCCTACAATACGTGAATTCATATCTCAAACCCTATGTGAGAGAAATCACGATGAAGTATTTTATAATAAAAAATGTGTCAATGGAAAACATTGTAATCGTTGTGGAAATTTGGTTTTATACCACAATAAATATCCTATCGACACTGATGATCACTCATTGTCAAATGTCACCGTTGATTGGAAAAGATATGAATACATTACAAGTACTATTGATGTACATTCCAAAAGGATTGATTTACGAGAAGATAAAATAGGTGTGGTAGATTTTCTCAAGAAATTCGAAAGTGAAATTTATAAATACACCAAACATTCACATAGAGCACGATGGCAAGACCTTCAATTCAAACAGTCTCGTGAAATTTTTCCACATGGAACAATTTTGTCAGTGGTTGACTTTGCAGAAAATTATACATTTGCTGCACAGAAAGAAATACAGAGTGAATACTATCATTCTGACCAGGTTTCAATATTCATCCATGTTTTATATAGACATTCTCAATAGGATGTTGATGGCATTGAAAGCACGTGTGACAATCGAGATGTGATTAAAGAATATCACTTTTATATCAGCGACGATCGTACACACGATACACATTTTGTTCAGCATTGTATTGAAAGTATTTTCTACAATTCACTAAAGGAACGTAACATTAAATTCAATGAGCATTGAATATGGTCAGATGGATGTGCCGGACAATTTAAATCTTCGCGATCATTTTATTGGTTATGTTGACTTCATAAAGCATTGAACATTAAACATCACTGGAATTTCTTTGAAACTGGTCATGGAAAAGGTGAACATGATGGTGCTGGAGCATGCGTAAAAAGAGCACTTCGAAGATGGCAAATGAACCATAGTTCTGCACGATTCCATTCAGCTGCAGAGGTTGTCCAATGGTGTAAATCACATATAAACCATGATTATAATCAACAATCAAAAAATGTGCACAGGTATGTACACACAAATATTTTAATTTATATTTTATAGTCAATTTAAAAAAAAGTATATATGTACCTGACATCAAAATTTGTCATTTGTTTACTAGGGTTTCTTGGCATGTTGGGATCCAAGATATAAATAGATCAATACCCTACGACGCTAGCACCATATAAGGAACTAGAGATTTTCACTCTATTCAACAAAAGCCTTCCAAAACATTTATGCATTTGATAGTAGAAAGCAATCATGCTTTTGCCATATTTGCACTGAAAATATTGAATCTACAGAAGTTTGTGAAAACATAACGAACAACTACGTGAAACATTGGAAACACACAGAAATTAATCCTAAAGGAAAAATGCCACTAGCAAGCATAGAAGAATTAGAATCAGAAGATATAGCAATATCATCTGACGGTGACAGAATTTCAGATTTCGTTAGAGAAGGTAATGATCACATACCACTGTTTTATCGATTATTCATTCTTGTCATTCACTTTATACACATGTATATTAGTCAATTTAGTTGAATTAAAAATCCTGACATCAATTGTAATTTGCACAGGAGATGTTTTTGCTGTGATTGCTCCTGTCGACAACGACGAAAATGTGAAGTATTATTTGATGCGATGCACTGAAGGAAAAATGAAGCTATTGGAAGACTACAATGACAACGAATATACATACGAGAGAGGATCCATCATTTTAAAGGGCTACTTTTTTCAGCAAACACATATGACTCAAAATTATGTCTACTTTCAGGATTATGAACCTGATGTCATATGTTGTCAATATAGCCATTTAGTATGTGCATCTCGAATAAAATTGGTTCAAGTTCCATCGAAAAAACAATTAAAAAATAAAAAATGGAAACTGTCCAAATATGACCATGAACGGATAATTGAAGACGGCATTCCATTGCGATGTTTTTAAAACTATATATTTAAAATTAATAGATGATTTTGTAGAAGTCATTGTCAAATGTGTACAATATATTTTTTTATTTTTATGTTTATAATCTTCAAAAGAACTATAATATATAAAAGTTTAAATAATTGTATTCTAGTATGCTGAAATTTGAATTCAAAAATTATTTGATATTGAAAACTTCAATGTGTAAAATTTTTGACTTAATTCTATTTGAAATTTACTTTATTCGGGTCCCCATATGTCTATTAGACCACTTAAGGGATGAGATAACGGATCTGTGGTTGTCGCCACTCTCCGCCCCGAATCTTTAATTTAAAATATGATCGCTTGTATAAAATTATTTGGTAACGAAAACCTGAATCTATAAAATGTCTTAAATAGATATCTCAAATACTTTATTCACGTGGACCCATATGTCTATTAGACCAATTAAATGATAAGATCTAACAGATCTGTAATTGTCACCAAGTTCTCCACCCCAAATCTTTAATTTAAAATATCGCTTGTGCAAATTCACATAACTGAAATCCTGGCAAATGGAGACAACGATCATTTGATTTTTAATCACAAGAAAAAATTCCAGGATTGTGAAGCTTATGCTAAATTAGAGAAATGATTATTTACAACAAATCAATGAAAATTCATCAAATTGTTGTTTAAAATCATTGCTCTAATTTAACACAAACTTCACAATCTTGTAATCTTCACTTATGATTAAAAAACAAAAAATCGTTACCCCCATTTGCCATGATTTCAACCGTGTCAAATGTACCTGAACATTGAAAATAAAAATTAAATCAATTAAAAATCCATTATATCAAAATTTGAACTTCATATATTCGCTTTTAAACTTCCTAGTTCATCCATATTTCTATCAAAAATTGTAACATTCATAAACTTCTTAACATTTAAAAATAACATTTGAATATACTCTTAACATTTTAAACTTCCTAATTGATCCATATTTTTATCAAAACTTATATTTAACATTCATTTAATCTTCCTAACATTTCTAAATTTCATAACATGAACCTAAACTTCTTATTTCATCCAATATTTCTATCAAAACTTCTATCATTCCCTAAAACTTTATAACATTCCTAAACTTTCTATTTCTTCCATATTTCTATCAACTTCTAACATTCCTTAAAACTTCATAACATCCTTGAAGATAACATTTGAAAATACTTAAATTTCATTTTTAAACTTTATATTTCATCCATATTTTCATCAAAACTTCAAACATTCTTCAACTTCCTAACATCTCTAAAATTTGAACTCAACATGTTATCACTTTTAAACTTCCTGATTCATCCATGTGTATGAAAACTTCTAACATTTCTAAACATCCTAACGTTCAAGGACAACATTCATTTTTAAACTTCCTGATTCATATTTCTATCAAAACTTCTGACAAATTATTAAACTTGCTAACATTCTTGTTCTTAAAACACTCAATCTTATCATTCATTCATGTCAAACAATCAAAACTTCCTCATTTATAAACTTTAAATCTATATGTGAACATCCACTTTTAAAAATTTCCTAAATAACATTTCTTAAACTTCAATCAAAACTTCCTCATTTATGAACTTTAAACCTATGTTTATCCATTTTTAAACTTCCTAAATAACATTTCTTAAACTTAATAATATTCAAGAATGTCACATGTTTCTTAACATTCATTTTTACATATATTCATTCATTCATTCAAACATGCAAATACATATTTTAAACTAGATTTAATACCAAATATGTCAAATAAGCAAAAATAAACTAAATCATTTAAAAACCATGATTCACGAAATATGTAAGTTCAAAATTTACATGTATATAATCTCCAAAAAAATACTCATGAACATGTGTAAATTCAATGTACATCCATATATGTATATATCTAGTCCAAAAATAAACCTCCTCAACATGTCCAAACAAATGTTTCCAATCTAAATGCATATCAACAACAAAAAATTGTCCACCATGAACTATAAAAATAAAATGTCCGTGCCATGCTATCCTCCACTCGGGCCTCCCCCTGGACTCAACCCTCCCTGCAACATGTGTAAAAAAAAGTTATGTTCATATCATTTAAATTATTTAAACTATAATCAAAGAATTAAAATATTAAACTAATATATCAAAAAATAATTCAAATATTAACAATATTACATCAAATTCTCCAAATGCTTGTCCACCACCATCCTCCAAAGGAGTTTTTCCTTTGCCTCCAAAAGATTTGAGAGACCCAAGCTGCGACATATATAAAATCAATTTATGAATCTCATAAATCTAAATCCACAAAAATTAAAATATTAAAACAGTTAACAAAATTAAAGCAGTCAATGAAATTACCTCTCTACCAATATCTGCTTCATTAAGCAAAGAACCTATATCTCCACCCTAAAATTTAAATTGTATTAATAAATAAAACATACAATGCAAACCAAAAAAATTACTATACCAATTAACTTAAAACTAAAACAAAAAGATTAAAAAACATTAGCTCACAATAGATGGTAAATCATTTATAAAGTTCGTATCTAAAGAAACCTGCATGGATAAGTCAAATTAACAATAAGATGCATAGTTAAATTATCATTCAAAAAATAATAATTTCTATATATATATCAAATTCAAACATAATTACAAATATGTTGATAATAAATATGTACCTCTCTCTCTAGATTTTCGCTAGTTGAAATGTGGAAAGAATGTTCATTCATCATTCTTGAAAACTACAACCAATTTAAACATTTACATAATGTACCTATGATAATGTAATAAATAAAATATTTAATTCAAATCAAATCATATCATGTAGTCAACAAACCTCTCCCAAACTCGATGTATCATTGGATATAACATTTGCCGCTAAATCACGACAAATCTTTGCATATGCCCTGAGATCTTCAATGCTCATTCCATTTATTTCAACATCAGTTTTATAAACAAACTTTTGACGAATAGCAGAATGAGCCCTTTCTCTAACCAACCCCACATCTACTCCCACTAATACTGACGATAACCCATCACCAACAAAATTCCTTGCTGTTGTCCCAAGTTGAGATGTGGGATCCATCTCTGATTTTAATGCCACCAACCTAGGTGGACGAGATATCTGGGGTGGAGGTCTAAGAGTTGCAGGATCTCTATGCGCACCTTCTCGATCATATATTCGACCCTTTCCAACTCCATAAAATTTTGAATGAACATCAGTATAATCTGGCTTCATATTTAAAAAAAACTCAGCATAAAAAAATCTAGCAAAATACTGAGAAACCTCATCGTTCCATGGAAAACGACCGTAGGCTGCAAGAAACCGATTATAAAGTAAATGTGCCAAATGAGGATGTTTGAAATATTGCACTTTCAACATTTCTTTTTTCAAACCTTCTTTGAAATTAAACATTGATTTGGCCTTCTCTTTTGTCACTCTTTCTTTCACAACATCCCATTTGTCTAGACCCATCACTTGATCCCTTCGTCTTCGCATCAAATCTACAAAACCATCTGTAGTTGGCCCAAGATTCTCATATGCCTAAATGAAGTTTTTCAATGATCCCAAAACAATCTCCAAACTTTGTTTACTCTCTGGAGGGAGATCCATAGTAGACAAATCATTTTGCAACTTCTCATAGTGGGATCTACATCTTTCAAGAGTCATTTGATGATCACCACCTTCCCATGGAAGCTCCCGAGGTAGATCAGATGGATATGTTGTAATGGGTGTACAACCCTCGGTTAATTCAACATATTGCGTCCTAGCTCGACCATCATCACCTCGTGTCGAATGGTGAGCCTCTTGAGAACCTTGCTCTGCACCGTCATCCGTCTCCCTTGCTTGCCCTGTCTCCCTCCCTATAGAATTACGAGCATCTTCCGAACCATGCTCTGATTCAAATGACAATAAAGTTTCGTTTAAACACAACTACACATTTTGCACACACAAAAAGACAATTTGCATATATAAATGTTAAAAGATTGATATTTATATGTACCAATAGAGGGTCGAGATCGACGTTCTCCCACAGAAGATATAGGGGAATCATTTGTACCCCTTTCACCTCGTCGATGCGAACTATACAATAAATTAGAGTCCCGAGGAGAGGTTGACAACCTCCGATTATCACTCGTACCACCTACCCCAGAAGATTGTGAAGACCTCCTACGCTTTCGCCTCAAAGAATCCTCTCTTTCCATTTGATATATAATGCCTACACCTAAACACGAATATCAACTAATTACATATTCAAATCCTGCATGTTAATTCTATGAATTCTAAAATCTAACTACTAAAGAGACTAAGTTATTTAACAAGTACCTAGATTTACCTAATTTATCATCTAATAGTTATCAAAAAGAGTATAGCTAATATTGTTAGATGATGGATTAATGTATCAATCTATTTGATATATAATGCCTACACCTAAACACAAATCAACTAATTACATATTCAAATCCTGCATGTTAATTCTATTAACTCTAAAAACTAACTACTAACAAGTACCTAGATTTACCTAATTTATCATCTAATAGTTTTCAAAAAGAGTATAGCTAATATTGTTAGATGATGAATTAATGTACCAATCTTTTAGGTGTTTTTGATGTTTAAAATGATTGGAACCAATATAGTTAAGTACTAAGTAATGGGTTCATTTTTTTATGTCTTCATGAATCTGTTTTTAACTTCTTAATACATAACTTAATACCTAAAACATAAATTACATCTTGAAAATATTTTCATTATTGCACAAAATAAAATAAAAATTGACAATTCATGTATTATGTTTTGGGTTGAAATGTTTTCAAAATTTGTCATTTTTGATAATCGTTTTCAATTTCTTAAACTACAAATTTAAACAAGATATTTTATTACTCTAAACATAAATTATATCTACAAATAATCTCATTGTTCCATAGAACAAAAAAAAAAATGATTATTCATAGTATTATGATTGAGTTAAATGTCATGTTTCTCAAATTCGCCTTGTTTGACAATGATCTTTAATTTCAATCTAATAACAGTAACAATTCTCGGTATTATGTTCTCCAAGTCTGCCATGTTGCAAACAAAAGAAAACATAATACCAAGATCACCACCTTTACTAGAATAAAACTCAAACCATTGTGACATAACATCACCTAGTATTTTATAAAATGACTACAACCATTATTGTTAAATTCCATAAAACTTACTATAGTACATCTAGATTAAAGCCTATTCATGTCTATAGTTCCCTTATACCTAAAATCCATTTAAATTATTATTTTATCAAAAATAGAGTTTAACTGTCTAAAATTTGATTGTATCTAAGCTATCTATCCACATAGTTTGTAATATAACTAATATCTTGATCTCTGCACTTTGTAAACAGACAGAGTTAATGAACTCTGTCAACTTAGACATGTTGACAGAGTTAATGAACTCTGTCAACTTAGACATGTTGACAGAGTTCATGAGTGTTAAATTACATAAAACTTACTATAATACATATAAATTAAAACCTATTCATGTCTATAGTTCCCTTGTACTTAAAGTCCATTTAAATTATTGTTTTATCAAAAATAGAGTTTAACTGTCTAAAATTTGATTGTATCTAAGCTATCTATCCACACAGTTTGTAATATAACTAATATCTTGATCTCTACACTTTGTAAACAGACACAGTTCATGAACTCTGTCAACTTAGACATGTTGACAGAGTTCATGAACTCTGTCAACTTAGACATGTGGACAGAGTCCTTGAGTAAAACAAGCCTACATACAACTTAGAAATGTTCTTTCCTAAACACTCACAATATTCCTAAACACAGCCAAATACAACAATTTAAAAAAATACTGAACACTCACAATATTCCTCTTTATATTTAAATTTAAATATTCCTCTTCATATTTTAATTTAAGACATTTTGGACATTCAATACGACCAACATCCAAGAACTCTAATGAAGTGGGCAGAGTCCATGGACTCTACCCAACTGGACAGAGTCCATGGACTCTGCCCAGTTGAGCAGATACCATGGACTCTGTCCAACTGGGCAGAGTCCATGGACTCTGCCCTGTTGCAGCCCATGGCCTCTGCCCAATTGGACAGAGTGCAATATACAGAGTCCATGGACTCTGTCCATGGACACAGCCAACACGTTATTAAAATGAAACGATCGCAGGCAATTAAAATAAACGAGAATTACAAAACTATATCCACCTTACCTCTAAAACGCAGCCAAAACAAATCAGCGCAAACTGAAATCTTGTCGAGGACAGCGCAAATCCAAATTTGAAACACCCGAAACAAGGCGGCCGTAGCAGACGAACTGGGAGACCTGCAGTAACAACAGCAACATTTTAGACAACAACAATAACGATAACACCTTCAACAAAAAAACACATTTTCAAAACCGAAAAACAATACCTTCTACCTATGCACACACCGTGTCGATCTGTCACTAGCTGCAGCACCTCAACGATGTTGGACCAACCACTGGGAAGCTCTACAAGCCCAAAACTGCTACAGATGTTATCGCGTCCAATGGCCGAAACGATATTACATACGGGATGAAAATAGGGAAACTCACTTATGTGCAGGTGTCAATACCAGATGCTTTCTGACAAATGAATACGAGAGGCGTGGGCTACGACGAACAGCAGACTTATGCGCAGGCTGAAGGGTCAAAAACACACGCCGGCAACCAATCGAGTGGCTGACAGGCGACAGGGCAGAGGGATGACGGAGCAGAAGGGCCGCTATCAGTGCAACAGGGGTCCACGAGATCTAGGGAAAGTGACGAGTGATGGGCCGGGACCGAGCTTTTATGCCGAATAATTGTTCGTCCAAATACTTATTCGGCCGAATACTTATTCGGCTGAATAATTATTCGGCCGAATAATTATTCGGTCGAACAATTGTAGCTACCGCCGTTAGTTTCCTCCGTCTGGCTAACACATGGCACATATTTCGAGGCCTCCGTTATGTCTAACGGTGGCCCGTTAACGGTTATTCGGCCGAATAAATACTAAGTTATTCGGCCGAATAACTTTAATTATTCGGCCGAATAATTTAATTATTTGGCCGAATAATTAAAGTTATTCGGTCGAATAACCTACGCTATAGTTCTTCCCCCGCCGATTCTCACCAAAGTGTTACCCACCTTCGCATTTCCACCCTCAGTCGTTAGCTCCCCCTCAGGGAAACGCGCTACCACAACAGATCACTTATGCTGCTCCTGATCAACCCATGTTCGATTCAGGTACTCACCACTTGTTGATGATGTCAACTGTCAATGCCAACCTCCAAACCTGTCGAAATCAATACGGCTCCACCTCTGAAGCCCCTCCCGCCGACAAGAACACTAACGTTAATCCCACGGATTAGACGTTACGTATACCCCTGACTCCGCTTAATGGCACTTCCAAAGCACCTCGCTTCCCACTTCGTCGCATCAATAGTAATCCCAATGCTCGCGCTGCGTCAAATTACAACATTGTCGACGACTTAGCCCAGTCTCCTGCAGCCATGTCTGCTTTGGAAGTCCTAAAAAACTGCCCTTCGCAGCGCAAGACTTTGTTCTCTGCCATTGGCGCAATTGACCCCAATGATTCACAACTAATCGCATTCGATTCAGACCAATCTGAACCTCGACTGCCTTCCAGTTTAGCATTCCAAGTTTCCGTTTTCGTTCAGAATCTTGTCATCCATTAGTGCATTATCGATTAAGGGGCCTCTACATGCGTCATGTCCACATTCGTTTGGTAGAAGATGGGATCTCCCACTCTCCAGCAGTCCACCACTACGTTACGTGCCTATGATGGCCGTTCGGCTCAACCCGAGGGTCTCTTACCTAATGTCCCCATCCAGCTTGCGGGTAAAACCGTGCTCATTGACATTGAGGTCATCAATGCACAACTTGACTATAACCTTCTACTTGGCCGTAGTTATATGTATGCCATGCGGGCTGTTGCCTCATCCGTTTTTCGTACCATGCAGTTCCCCCATGAGGGACGCGTGGTCAAGGTAGACCAACTCACCTATTACGATCCCAAGGCCCCCGCTGCACCTGAAAATGTTCTCCCCATGGTCGAACAACCTGTTTGTGGTGCAACTACCTCATTCATTTCCTCAGTGGGACCCAGACTATACTCCGACGTGTCGATGAATTCTACATTCCAGGCCATTCCACCACCGTCACCGGAGACCCATGTCGCTAACCTCTGCACTCTTTCACAACAACCCGGTAGTCAACCCTCCTTGTTTCCTAAACCACCATTGTTACCTAGTCACATTGGGGTTACACCAATCCACACAATCCCATTTCTATTCCCTCCTTTGGGTGTAGTAAGCGGTCCCGTTATGGCTACCCTTAGCCTCCCCCGGTTAACATTGGGATTACCCGTGTGGTATATTTCGCCTCCCATTCCCCCGCCGACACCAAATGTCATCCTGCAGCCGATGCAACCCATCGTCACTTCTACCCAACCACCTCTCGGTATCGCGACTCCTTCGTCACCTACAAATCCCCCTCCTCCCATCAAGCCCACTGGGGGCAGAGGCCCACAACCATACACTGCGGTACCCCCACCCAAAGCAGTTAAACCTCCTCCCTTATCTCGTGCTCCTCCCAAATGCTCGTTGTGTGATGAGTCAGGCCATCCAACCCATCGGTGTCCACAGCTACCTGCATTACAGGAACAAATGCAAATGCTAGACGATGACCCCAACATCCCAGTGGTCAAACTCGATCCAAACCCCATGCCTCATGACAAATCACTGTGCACTAACCACCCTTGTGCCATATGCGGTATTTACGGCCACTACTCACATAACTGTCCTAACATCCCAGATTACAGAGCAGCTCTCTACGAGATGAATAATTTGGACCTTGAGACGACACCCCCTACTATCGAGGAGATCTACCCTCCCCCATCATCCTCATTCGGAGAGATTAACACCATCTATATGATCTCCTCAAAGACCACTTTCAAACCAGAACCCCTTGATTTATGGTCTGACTACTTCCGTATTGATGAGCAAATCTTGGAAACACTCACTGCACCCGACTATCCTTGGGACGATATGCATCATCGCTCCTACTTCCTCCCAAAGGCATCTACATCCACGGCATCTAACCAGCTATCAGTCGAGTCGAAAGATTTCATACCCACTAAGGTCGATTGGTTGAAGGACCCCATCCCAGCACCAGATGCCTTCGAAGAAGGGAACATGTCCAACATTTCCCCCATTATACAAATTGACATTTCCACCACACCTGGGAAACCCGAGTTCATCTCGCTGGGTGCGTCTTGCACTCAAGCAGAGACTCAGGCATACAAAAAACTTTTCCAAGAATTCTGGGATGTCTTTTCCTGGTCCTATAGGGAAATGCCTGGTCTTGACCCCACCATTATAGAGCACCACATTGACACATGGCCTGATGTCCCCCCCCGTTCGTCAGAAATAGCGACCCACTAAAGCTGAGGTTGAGAAACTTCGAGAAGCAGGATTCATCTATCCTATTCCTTATACCACATGGGTTTCAAACCCCGTTCCCGTCAACAAAAAACAAGGCACCCTTAGAGTATGTACTGACTTCGGTGATTTAAACCGCGCCTGTCCCAAAGACAATTTCCCCACACCATTCATTGACCAACTCATCGATGAGTGTGCGGGGCATGAATTCCTATCTTTCATGGACGGTTTTTCTAGATACAACCAGATTCAGATCCGTAAGGAGGATCAGTACAAGACTGCCTTTACCACCCCATGGGGCACATTCGCTTATCGTGTCATGCCTTTCAGCCTCAAAAATGCTAGTGCCACCTTCCAGCGGGCCATGACCTATTGTTTTCACGACTTGGTCCATATCCTGCGGGTCTATCTTGATGACCTTACAGCTCGTTCCCGGAAACAATCAGACCACCTTAACGACCTCCGGCAAGTTTTCCTGCGCTGCCGCAAATATAAAATCTGCTTGAACCCACACAAGTGTGTCTTTTGCGTTCCTGCAGGCCATTTGTTGGGTTTCATTGTTTCCCAGGATGGAATTACTGTTGATCCCCTGAAAGTCAAAGCTATCTTAGACCTTCCCTCCCCACGCACGCTTCGACAACTCCAGAGTTTGTAGGAGCGGTCCAATTTCCTTCGTCGCTTCGTAACTGATTACGCCACCAAGGTTCACGGATTCTTACGCCTACTTCGCTGCCACATACCCTTTGTTTGGGATGAGCAAGCAGACATGGCATTCGAAGCCCTCAAAAAAGCTCTCACACAAGCCCCTTTGATCTCCCCTCCGGATTTCTCTCAGGACTTCATCCTTTACGTCTCAGCATCTCAACATGCCGTGTCTGGAGTCTTGGTCCAAGAAGATGTATCCCACCAAGAACATGTCATTTATTACGTCAGCCAGACCTTGTTTGTCCCACCCCTACGTTACCCATACGAGGAAAGATTAGCCCTGGCTGTAGTCTTTTCCATCCAAAAATTGTGACACTACATTCTACTTGGTCATACCACGGTCGTCGCCGACTCCAACCCTATGGTCTATCTCCTAAACTGCCGACTCCTACAAGGTCGTGTTGCTAAATGGGTCATTATCCTCCAGGAGTATGACCTCACTTTCAAAACTCCCAAGAGCACCAAAGCCCTCGCACTCGCCCATCTCATCACTGACCTCCCATCCCCTTCGTCATCACCCGCCATTCAAACGGATCTGATTGACGATCACATCTTCGTTATTTCTCTGACAACCCATGGTACGGTGACATCCTAGTTTACCTCCGCACGCAGAAATTTCAACCCCACATCGATCGTGACGGATGCCGTCGTATACGTCACCAAGCACCCCGATACCTCTTGTTAGGGGATGTACTTTATCGACGTGGCATTGATACCATCCTACGACGTTGCCTATCCCATAGCGAGGCGGAACAAGTCCTCAATGATTGTCATAGCGGCGCCTGCGGAGGCCATTTCTCCGGCATGGCCACCGCCCAAAAGATCATTCGTGCAGGGTACTTTTGGCCATCACTATTCACTGATTGCATCACCGCAGTCAAACATTGCCAAAACTGTCAACTTTTTGCCCCCAAAGCAAGAACCCCACCCGCCCCCCTTCATCCTGTCGTTACTGCCGGACCATTTTGCAAATGGGCCATCGACTTCCTTGACTGCAATCCCACATCAGCCAACGGTCACAAACATATTATTGTGGCCGTAGATTATTTCACCAAGTGGGCAGAAGCCATGCCAACTTACAATTGCATAGCCGAGACCGCAGCACGATTCTTTCTCAACCACGTTATTGCACGTTTTGGAGTGCCCAAGCAACTTGTCTCAGACCACGGCTTTCACTTCGAAGACGCTGTCTGGAAAGAACTATCAACCCTACTGAAATTTGAACACCATTTTTCCTCTACTTACTACCCCCAAGGAAATGGCCAAGTCGAAGTAATAAACAAAATTTTGAAAACCATCCTCCAGCGCACTGTAGACAAACACAAGTCAAATTGGCACCACATGCTCTTCCCGGCACTATGGGCATACCGCACGTCAACTAAAACCGCCACCGGTTTTACCCCTTTCCACTTAGTTCACGGTGTCGAATCCGTCCTCCCCATCAAGTGCTAGATTCCAACCCTACATATGGCCGTTGAACTCCTACCGGACACTGCCACAATCGAGCAACGCTTGCTACTCCTGGAACAGGCCGATGAAGATCGACGCATAGCCCTTCAAACCATGGAAGCAGCCAAGAACCGCTCCAAATTAAATTATGATAAACATGTCCACCCAAGAAATTTTTCTGAAGGGGACCTTGTCCTCGCCTACGATCAAGCTCATGACAAAACTGGGAAAGGAAATTTTGTGTCCATGTGGCAAGGCCCGTATATTATACACACCTGCCTCGGATAGGGGGCATACATTCTGACCGATTCAGAAAGCAACCCCCTCCGCAACCAACGCAATGGGTTGTACCTTAAGCAATTTTACCCATAGTAAACTGGATGGACACCATCATCCATTACTGTACTTCATGATAGATCTTTCCTTTTCCTGTTTTCATCAGGTCCATTTTTTGACCATTTTTTGGGTGCCCTCGTTGCCTCGATTTACGTGCCACATCGGCCGACGTCCGTTTTTGACAAGTTTTATATCGCCGGATTCAGTTTTCCGCGCTCATGATGATGCCTGAGATCATTTCTCGCTCTCACCTCCAGATTTTTTGGGAACCTTTCCATGCCCCTTTTGTCGCCTCGGTTTGCGTGCCACATCGGTCATTCTCCGTTTCGACAAACTTTATATCGCCGGATTCAGTTTTCCGTGCTCGTGATGATGCTTGAGATCATTTCTCGCTCTCATGCCCTGATTTTTAAGACATTTTTTCATACCCCCTTGTCACCTCGGTTTACGTGCCACATCGGTCGTTCTCCATTTTCGACAATATTTATATCGCCGGATTCAATTTTCTGCGCTTGTGATGATGCTTGAGATCATTTCTCACTCTCATGCCCATACTTGTCGGCCATTTTTTCAAAATGCCCTCTTATTGCCTCGATTTGTGTGCCACAATGACCGCAGCGCCCTTTGTGACAATCTTTATGTCACCGGATCCAATATCCTGTCACATAACGACGCTTGAGACCTTTTCTCACTCCCATCAATCCCTCGATGTTCGGTATGATTTTATCCCTTTTTCGGGCCGAGCAATCCCTTTTACGAAAAAGGCACTTAGGGACTTTTTGTTAAGCTCTTTTCTTACTCCTAAAACAATGAAAAGATCTTCGAGCAACCTTGCTTCCTTTCATGCTCGCTAAACATATCTGAAAGGGCGTCTACCTGGTATAAGTTTACCCCTTTTCCGGACCTTGTAGACTAATTATGAAAAAGGAATACTCTAGTCACATCGGCTAGAAGAGTTCTCCATTTTGCATCATTTTATGCTTTTTCGGGCCTTGGAGACTAAACTTACGAAAAAGAACACCAATGGAGTCCACTTACCACTTTTAGACTCTCTAAACATGAAAGCGACCACGAGCAATCACCATCCTGGGCTCGTAAAACCAACAGGACAGTAATCATAACTACTGCAGAGTCTTCTTATCGTTTTCAGACTCCTTAAAAATGAAAGCACCAATGAGCATGAACAGTCCTGGGCTCACAAAATCCACAGGAGAGTACCATTTCAGAGCACACTTTTATCCCTTCTTGGAGCTCATTAAAACCACGAAGAAGGTCCCAATGGTGCCCCTTGGCGCCACAACAGATCACATCTACTCATATGGCAGCTTTCCGATTTTGGTCGCCTTCGTTCAGAGTATTCTGCAGTATGTCACCCTAAGAATCCCTCGACAGCACCCATCAACTTGAACCCCCCCAGAGTCAGTATATACCCTTCAGTCCCTAAAAGCAATGATACCCACACCTACAAATCAGTTCCCTATGCTACCAGGTCAACCATGTCATCATGCTTTGAACAAAGGAAGTTTGCGTCTATCCCATATATAGCCCCAGTTACTTCCCATCCCCCAACTATGTCAGTCCTACCATCAGTACTACCACACTCTAGTTCTACACCTCGCGCTCCTATCAAGGAAACATCATTGCCTTGTTAGATGCGGGTCTCCCTCTGTCGACGACAACCACATTTATCCCAGAGGATAGACCTAGAGGTCCCTGTGTCTTGGACTCATCACCATTTAGGATGAGTGCCTACAAATCATTTCGAGAAGAGTCCTCAGTGCCTCTCCAAATGGTTGTTTCTCACATGCTCGACTTCAACACCTTGATCGCATCGTTGAGACTCGCACGGGGCATCGGTCCGTTCCATTATTAGACGAAGACCCCGGACACCATCTGACTCCTCCACATTCGAGAGTCTACCTATGGATACAACCAGTTATACTTTTCCTATAGATATCCGGGTTGCGCATGGCGACAGTATTCATATGTACACCAGTTTTATACTCCCTGGAGTATACAATTACATATACTTCCCAGAGATGGCTCACAGTCATTACGTCCTTACAGATTTTGGACACCTTCAGTTTTAGCAATTCAACAGTTATTCCAGTGTATCAGTTATTGAGATCAGCCATGTTATGATCATGAGTACATCCCAAAATAATGTACCCTCTGAACCATTATGATGTACCAGTATATTTTTTATGTATTAGATCCCCCTTCTTGGGACTAATTGTTATGTATATGTCTTGATACGAGCATGGGTATGCCCGCCTCGTCCATTATCAGAGATTATCCCTCATTCATATTGAGGCCATGTAACATTTGTTTGTTTTTTGCAGCTTCCAAGGTCCGTGGATCCAGACTCCAAACGGTCTCTTCTCCTCCCCAAACCCCAGAAAAAAGACAAAAGAACTATGATGTCTATCGGCCATACGATGAGCTCCTGCCCTCACACATCAGGGGGCAATCTGTTAACACCCAAAAATTGCTCACTAGCTCATTTCCCTATTCACATGACCCATTTGTCCACTTTTTCCCCATCTGAGCCTCTGAAACAAACAAAAGGTCACCAAAAGACCTTAGTAAACCCCTTTTCCCATTCAAAAAGATTATTTTTCCTAAAAAAGCATAAAAAACCCTCAAAAAGGGTCCAAAATTCCCAAAATATTAAAAAGGGAATAAAAATAATTAAAATATTCAAAAAAGGAAAAAAGTAGGGAAAAGTACCTAAACCATGTTGGTCAATACCATTGGTTTCCACAAAATCACAAATGGTATTCCCCACCACCAAAACCTATAAAAAGGTGGTAGGGGCTCCTCATTTCACATCTATTCATATTCCTATCCTCATGCTGCCAAAATCTCCCTTGAGCTTTTGGCCATTGTAGTAACCTTGGAGAAAGGACCCTTTGGAGTTTGGAGCTGCTCATCCTTGGAGCTTCTCAACTATCTTCATCATTTGGAGGTATTACTATTGCAAGCACTTGCTTGCCCCCATTTTCAATACAAATTTATTTTCAATATTTTCTTGTTCTTGTTTTTTAATTCAAAATTTTATTATGATATGCACATGTTAGTGTAGCTTAGATTTAGATTTAGTTTATTGTTTTTCCTTAATATTGAAACTGCTGCTACTAGTTAGCAGGTTCCCATAGCACTAAGCTTGGTTGCAAAACCAAGCCAACATCCGTACCATAGTTCTATCGTGCCGATAAGAAATAAAGATTCATCTGGGAATGAACCAATGGGCTCTGATTGATCATCGACATGGGGCAATGCACAAATTATCTCTGCAAAGAGCAAGGATTTCTTTGATTTTTCCTTTGCAAACTCCAAATCGAACTCTTGAAGAACAACAATCCAACGGGAATATTTTCCCCCTAGCCCTTGACATGTTAGGATATAGTACATTGGGTTGATGTTTGCGATAATAGTGGTTTTGCGAAGCAAAATGTAGTGCCTGAATCTATGGACCACAAAAACTATGGCCAGATCCAACTTCTCCACATGTGAGTAGCGTGTCTCAAAGTCGATGAGACTCTTGTTGAGATAGTACACAACATGTTCTTGACCATTGTTGTCTTCCTGAACCAGCACCATGCCAACGGTGGTAGTAGAGGCGGCGAGATATAAAATATAGTCCCGTGCATAGTTGGGGGGTTGAATCATGGGAGCATTAGTAAGGGAATTTTTCAATTTATTAAAAGACCATTGGGATTCGTCATCCCAGATGAAAGGAATATCTCTTTTGAGAAGCCTCATGTAGGCCTTAGTGATCTCGACAAAGTTACAGACAAAACAACGTAAGAATTGTGCATGCCCTTGTAAAATCTGGAGTTTTGGGATATTGGAGGGGGAAGGAAAGGCCAATATCGCCTCCACCTTCCCAAGGTCAAGACGTATGCCTTCCTTGGAGATAATGAAACCTAACAATCTACCTGCCTCGACACAGAATAAACATTTATGTTGATTCAAGCGGATGTTGTAGTGACGACATCATGAGAATATTTCACTCATATGATCAGGATGGAGCTCTCATGTATTGGAATGCGCAGGTAGGTCATCAAGGTAGGGTTCCACAACATGCTTGATATCGTGAAATGCATATGACATGGCCCATTGAAATGTGGCCCCGACGTTCTTGAGACCAAAGGGTAACTTGCGATATGCGAAGGCCCCTCATGGGCATATGAAAGAAGTATTATGCTAGTCATACGGGAGTATCTCAATCTGATTGTAGCCGGAGAAGCCATCCATAAATGAAAAGATGACACCCCCGGCACAATTGTCGATAATCTGGTCGATGAAAGGAGTTTGGTAGTTGTCCTTGGGACAAGCTTTGTTCAAGTCTCTATAATCAACACAGACTCTAATAGTGCCTCGTTTCTTAGCTATAGGGACAATATTAGAAACCCAATCTGTCAATGGGAAAGGGTATATGAAACCAACACGAAGAATTTTTTCAACCTCTGTTTTAATAGCTGTAGTTTTGCGGAAATAGACAGGTTGAAGTTTCTACCAGATGGGATGGCCACCAGGGTAGACTTGGATTTCATGAAACACTAGAGAGAGGTCTGTTAATGCTCAAAAAAATCCCCTCGACTGCAAAGAGGAATCCCAAGGTAACCAAAAACCTACTTTAGGTTGTATTCTGACCTATACAACTAGAGAGGGCTCTCTCTTAAATTTGTAAAGACTGAAAATACTCAAAATATTTCAGCGATGAGAACACACTGAGGTCAGACTCTGCAATGGAATATGCTTTTGTTGTTTAAATGGATTGGTTAGACAAGCTGGAGAAATAAACCATTGGGAAATGGAGTCAAATCCAAGTGATAATTAATGCAAGTGCTTTGAAATGAAATTCTTAACAAAGGTAGGGTAATTACTTTTTCACAGTCAAAATGTTGGTTGTCTAGTGATAAGGAAGAAGATGAGAACAGTCCATTGATATGATCATCTGAGGATGAATTCAATATCAACTTTAGAGGAAAACATGAATGCTTAGGCGCGATTAAACCAGAGCATGGTTAGCATGAATTTTGGATTAAGTAATACTTTCACCATAAGCATGAAAAAAGATAACAATATGGAAAAGGATAAAAGGAAAAACACATTCACACAAAGAAGAGAAAGATACAGACCGTAAAATAAGTAACACACGAATCTCTGATAAAAAAAAGCGCTTGGCTCTTCAATCTCTCATTAATTATTTAAAAATAGCTTCAGTACCCAAAACGGGTCTCTCCCATACTGAAACTTGAACCCTCTTTTTTGTCTATTACATCTGAATATATAGGAAAAAATACCCCCATCCTTCAGAAGATTGTATCATCCTAACCTAGCTTCCAAAAATAGAAAGGTGTTACAAATTTGATGACACCTATAAAGACAGCTTCACTAACTTTAAGAATTGGTTAAAACAGAAATAATATGAAATTTTTTACAACCGACAAGGTGTCAACAAGAATTTGACACCTAGATTTGATCTTTAACTCTTGTTGCAACTGCTCTTAGGTAGGATCATTCAAGATTAGTCCATAGGAGAATGGTGAACGTGTTCAATCAAGG
This sequence comes from Larix kaempferi, assembly GCA_027924585.1. Lineage (NCBI taxonomy): Eukaryota > Viridiplantae > Streptophyta > Pinopsida > Pinales > Pinaceae > Larix > Larix kaempferi. The sequence goes on along the minus strand of BSBM01000133.1, from coordinate 3,123,997 downwards.
ATGCTGGCGGCTGTCATTAATCCTATAACGTCCACCTAGAATGTAGGGATACCCTGCCACCTGATATTTGACCTGTTAAAAAAACAAACTGTATGCCATCATACCAAACCACGTCCACCTCAATCTTTGTCTTGAGTAGAAAGAGCCCCTGTTCAATAACATCTTCTATGCATCCTTGCTGATCACGTTTCACAAGGTCTACATGAATTCTCTCGTGACTTAAAGCATCATCACTGGTGCTCCTAGAATTTAATTTCAAACTATCATTATCTTTAGCTATTTTTGTGTCTCCATCTAATGCTATGTTGATCTGCATCATAGTTGCCAAGTCATCGATGTCGATACAACTTTGAAAAATTTTGACTCGACATGACATCGACAAATTTGAAAAGTTCCAATTTCAACACATCTCCGACGAGTCTCGACTTCGACATACTACGACACATTCCGCACCTTCGAAAGGTTCAACAAACTCACAGTTTGTGACATTGACATGTAGCGTCAACATGCGACCAACGACTGTCAAACTTCAACAGACTGTCTCTCTGTCTTCCAGTCGATGTAACGGTTGAACTGTTGAACCGTTCTAACTTATTCTTTGTAACTGAACGTAATGGGAAGACACCCAAGCGGCTTAGAATTCTATATAAGCATGTATAATATTGTAACATACATCAGTTTTGATATGTTTTCAGGTAATAGAAGAACAGTTCGCATTCCTGCATATTGTCTGTGCATATTGTGTTTATCTGTGTTGCATAATCCTGCTTTTGCTCATTCTGTTTATTAAGCTTCCAACATAATAGAGTTGTCTCATTTAGTCGAACTATTGTCCCCTCATTCTTCATGGACATGACCTAGATCATTGGTATCAGAGCACTCAGCTTTGTTCGTGCTTAAGTTCTGCGTATAGACTTCTCTCAAAGTTACCTGACTTATGCCCGTTCAAACTTGCTCACAATCTCAGCAATCCAAGAAGACATGATCTCCTGACATGAGAGAAGAAACAGACGATAGAAATGCAGCTGACAAGACATGACCACTTATTGAGAAAGCTCTCGCTCGACAATGGACTGAAAGGTTTTCCCATTTCAATGAGATTCTCTTGTGATTTGATTCGACATCCGGAGGATCCTCAATGATAACTCGCACTCATAAAATCAGCCGCTTCAAAGTGCAAATGAATTTGGACATACCGAATCATGAAGGTAAGATTGATGCGGAATCTGTCAACAATTGGGTGCAACAATTGGAATTCTATTACGCTTTAAATCAACTCTCTAAAGCTGAAAAAGTCACCATTGCATCCTTAAAGATGTCAACCTCCGTGCACTGCTAGCGGGAGAATCTCTGGACAAGGATGGAGAAAAGCGGAGACCCCATCGATACATGGGATAAATTCATTGAACACATCCGGAAGGAATTTTACCTACCTAAATACCTCGAGCAGCAGTATAAGAAGTGGCAGCAGCTAAGGCAGTGGAAAGACCAATCAGTACAGAGTTACACCGACGAGTTCTACTGACTCATGGCTAGACTTGGCATCCAATAAGAAGAGAATTTGCTTGTTCTAAAGTACATAAGAGGATTGTCCCAGTACATCCAGCAGGAGATGGAATTTCCAATTATCAATACGCTTGTGGATGCATTCCACTACGTGAGCAAATTGGAAACCAAGCAAAAAGGGAAAGCACGCTTCACGAAAAATCCAACATCAAGACGATTACCCAACAAGAAGGCACTAGCCGACTTCGACAAGTCGAAATCTTCTCAGCTAACACCGCCAAAGCCAAACAATGGTAAGAAGCCTTTTCACAAAAGGGAACGTAGCAAAAAATCTCCAACCGAAAAATGGTGCGATTACCACCACTCATCTTGGCATGATACATCTGAATGCAAAGCTTGGAAGACATTTTTGACAAAAGTGTTGACCTCCAACGCATTCGACAAGACGGTGTAAGAATCTGATCCATATGCAATGACCCTTTTGACATTGACAACTCCAGCAGCCTTGACTATCATTGAAGAGGAAAAACGAGAATGCCTATTCCATACACATATATGGGTCCAGAGTAACCCATTACATCTGATTGTGGACAAAGATTGCCAGAAGAAATTTGTTTCCGAAGATCTCATAAAGAAACTAGGTCTTGTTACCACTCCTCATCCTCAGCCTTACCACATTAGTTGGATGTAGGATGGACAATAACTATGTATCACTCGACAAAGTAAAATCGCCTACTTCATAAAGCCTTTTGAAGATGAAATACTCTGGGACATGGCAACACTCTCCATAGCTGACGCCCTTTTTGGGAAACGTTACCTCTAGGATAGACATGGAAGTTATCAGTCATGGCCTCCAAAGGTGATTGTCAGAATCTGAAATCGATGGTTCAGTATACCAAACTGTCAACCCACACCAACGGTTGCACTAATATCTTCCAAACAGACAAAGAAGCTCAGTAATCATGCTCAGAAGTTTGCATTAATCATGATGAAGCCGCAACATTCTAAGAAGAGTACAGCAATTAGTTGAGTCACCAATCAATGCAACTCTTGAAAGAAGCATCAAGTCGATCATATTCTCAATGAGTACCAGAACCCTTTCAAGCTCTCAACGGAGTACCTCAACATTATCAGGTAAAGCACTCCATTGAACTTGTTCCTGGTTCTTCTTTGCCTAACGCATCTGTTTACAGAGAATCCATTCTCAAAAATGAAGAGATTCGCAGACAAATCAAGAATTAATAGACAAAGGTCATATCTTCCCCAGTTCCTCTCCTTGTGGATGTCCAGTTGTCCTAGTTCCGAAGAAAGATGGGACTTGGCACATGTGCATCGACTACAGAGCTCTCAACAAAATTTTGGTAAATAATCGCTACCCTCTGCCGCAGATAGACAAGCTCATCCACTATCTGAAAGGTGCTAAATTATTTACTAAGCTCAACCTCAAGTCAGGATACCATCAGATTCCAATCGATCCCTCAGATGTGTGGAGAACTACTTTCAAGACCAAGGAAGGATTGTTCGAATGGTTAGGCATGCCTTTCGGCTTAACCAATGCACCTGCGACCTTCATGTGACATATGTATAACATTCTTCAACCTTTCATCGGCAAATGGGTCATGTTCTATCTCGATGATATATTTATTTTCAGTCGATCATGGGAAGAACACGTTGGACATCTTCGACAAGTCCTCGACACTCTCCAACAACATCGACTCTATCTGAATATGGACAAGTGCTCTTTTGCGATGACCAACATCAAATATTTGGGGTATGTAATTGACTCTGCAGGAATTCACATCTATCCATACAAAGTACAGATCCTCAAAGATTGGCCCATTCCTAGAAGCATTGAAGAACTAAGAAGTTTTCTTGGTGTGGCGAATTTCTATCGACAGTTCATACTTGGCTTTAGTCACATAGCGTGGCCCTTGAATTAGTTGACGAAGGGAAATAGTAAAACTATCTTCCAATGGACATCAACACATCAAGCAACTTTTGAATAGCTCAAACACAGGCTCTACACTGCACTAGTACTTGTGTTACTTGATTTGCATCAACCCTTTGAGATTTAGATGGACACATCGGACTATGCCTTGGGCGTAGTGATCACTTAGTTTGGTCACCCAGTCGTTGTTCATTCTGAGACTTTTAACGATACAGTTAGAAGATACTCGACATATGAAAAATAGTTGTATGCTATTGTGCAAGCTCTCAAGCAATGGAGGCATTACATCCTTGGCAAGGAAACAGTCATTCTCACTAATTACAAGCCTCTACAGTTCGCTCTAACACAATCAAAGTTGCAGACAAACCGACAACTCAAGTGGATTAATTACCTAAAACAATTCAAGTTGGTGATTAAGTATCAGAAAGGTAAAGCTAATATCGCCGCCAATTTCCTAAGTCGACCACCCATTACTCTCCTTTTGACAGTGATGAGTATGCAAGGATATGAAACGACCACTTGGCCACAGTTGTATGAGGACGATAATGACTTCTCAGAAGTCTACCAACAGTTACAAACTAACAAGTCGTCAACCTTCGAATACTTCCTGAAAGACACCTTGCTATACATGCTTGGACAACTTTGTGTACCGACCAGTGAGCACCAACAACAGCTTATTTGGGATGCGCACTACAACAAGACTGCAGGACACTTTGGAGTAGCAAAGACACTTGCTATTCTATAGAACTATTTCGTTTGGCGTACACTTAAATCCAACATCAACAAGTATATTCGATCATGTGTGGTTTGTGTCATTGCTAAACCACCTAATCAATGACAGGGATTGTACACACCTCTTCCAGTTCCTAGTTGACCATGGGAATCTATTTCTATGGACTACTTGACAGGTTATCCTACTACCAGACATCAGCATGATGCGATATTAGTAGTAGTTGACCGATTTTCCAAGATGGCCATTCTCATACCATGTTAGAAGACCACGACAATGCAGTAGACCACTCAGCTTTTCTTTACACATGTTTGGAAACACTTTGGTTTACCCACAACCATTGTTTCCGACCGAGATGCCAGATTTGTCAGCATATTTGGGAAGACCCTCTGGAAACAGATGGACACACGAATCTCATTGTTGACATCTGTCCATCCTCAGACTGATGGACATATGGAAGTTGTAAATCGCCTTGTAGTACAACTTCTTTGCATGTACAATCACAAGCATCGACGCACATGGGATGATAGGCTTCCATACATACAACATAGTTACAATCATGCTCAACACAAATCTATAGGAAAGATTCCATTTGAGATCTGTTATAGATTTCAACCCTCAGTGCCTATCGACTTGATCAGCTCCTCGACACAGCCAAACCCAAACACCGACTACAGCCAGCGAGAAGTTAATAAAGTAGTCAATTTTCGAGAACAAATTTGTGACATTTAGCGAGAAGCATAGGATATGTTGCATAGAGAAAACGAGAAAGCTAAGGCCCGACATGACAAGCATTGTAGTCCTCGTACATTCCAAACTGGGGATAAGGTCTAGCTACATCTTAAGAAGGAGCACATCACTAGTCCTTTCAAGAAGTTAAAACCTTTGCGATATGGTCTGTATAGTATTCTTCGACAGATTGGTGAAAACGCTTTCTAGCTCGACATTCTAGCTTGCCTAATGCTGCATCTAGTCTTCAAAGTGGATCTACTTTGACCATACCATGCACCCTTGTTGGAATAGAATGAATTATCGACAGCAGAACCCAAAGTCATTCATCCAGATGTTTAGGAGCCTCTTCCTTACGACACCATTGTGGGATGACGAGTACGCCTTACAAGGACGAACACAATTCCCTTGTTTCATGTTTCCAAAGCTAGCTAGCTCCCATCTCAAGGAAAGTGGTACTCTGTTACTGAAATAACCAACAAGTTTCCTCACCTTCATGAGAAAACAATGGAGACCATTGTTTATTATGGAAGGAGGTCTGATATGCATCATAGTTGGCAAGTCATCGATGTTGATACAACCTCGACAAGTTTCGACTCAAGATGATTTCGACAACTTCGACGGGTTCCGATTTCGACACATCTCCGACGAGTCTTGACCTCGACATACTGCAACACATTCCACACCTTCAACATGTTCAAAAACCTCACAGTTCACCACATCGACATGCAGTGTCGGCATGTGACCAGCGTCTGTCGAACTTCGACAGACTGTCTCTATGTCTTCCAGTCGACTATAACAGTTGAACTGTTGAACCATTCTAAATTCTTCTTTGTAACTGAACGTAATGGGAAGACACCCAAGCATCTCATAATTCTATATAATCATGTATCATATTGTAACGTACATCAATTTTGATTTGTTTGCAAGTAATGGAAGAACAGTTCGCATTCCTGTAGATTGTCTGCACATATTGTGTTTATCTGTGTTGCATAATCCTACTTTTGCTCATTCCGTTTATTAAGCTTCCGCCATAACAGAGCTGACTCATTCAGTTGAACTGTTTCCCCCATCGTGCTTCCTGGACAAGACCCGGATCAATGTTTTCCATGTTAGTAGTCACTGATGCGAAATTTTTGCATATGTGGGAACCAAACAACAGTCACCAATTTTCCAATTAGCATGAGAGAAACAAAACAAGAATGCCAATTTCTTATGGTCCTGCTTAGCGTGTTCCTTGCAACCATTGAACATCCTTTAAAACAGTAGATGAACTATCGCAAACACGTCGACCTGGATAATAAGGATAATTCTCATCTTCCATTAGATTTTGACATAAAGGGATTAGGAACCCGGGATCAACATTCTTTCTCTTGCATAGATTTTTGCTGTCAATGTTTCCTATAATTTGTTCACTTGGAGCCTTGAAATTGACCATGAGATCAACATTGACTACTATGCCCGCCTTCCCTGAAGGATCTGAAACAGAGGTAACAATGCCACCATAGAAAGGAGCTCTGTCAACTACTTAAATTATCATCGATTTTCTCAATTGTTTCTGCCAGACTTGTCCGTGTAATTCTAGCATGCTCTTCAAACATAGATTCACTTTTTTATGTAGCTTAAGAGAATTCAATGCCGTTGGACTCAATTGCATATTTGTCAATTCAACATCCCCTTGACCTATTATTTGGACTCAGTGCTGCCGATGTTTTGGATATAAGCTTCCTCCCTTTTGACATATGTGAACTTGGCCTCAACACAATACCCTCGCAGCTGAATATTATAAACCATGGAGATCTTTCCCCTATGATTGCGAGCTCCATGACTGGAATTCTTTTGGACATTCGGTGGTTAGAAGAACTCAGGAAAAGTATTTGTGTTTTAGATGTTTTCCACATATCTACGTTTTTTTGCCTCATGTGCATTAGGGTTTGAACGTTTAGTTTGGCACATTCGGCAACTAACACAAACTTCTGCTCGAATGTTGCCTTCCCAAAACCAAAGAAGCTTTTGCCATCTTAAAGAATGGTTTCTTTTACCGCTTTTAAATTAGAGAATTAACATTATACTGACAGGTGGCAGGTAGTTACAGATTCCGCTCGACCTTTTAAAATGTTAACCTCACATTGCTTTCTCTAGCGAAATGATTTCAACTCATTGATATCTTCATAGATTTTAACTTGAACCATTGATTTCCATTGGTAGTTGGAGTCTTCGACACCTGTGGATTTGATGCTCTTGAAGACAACCATTTTCTTGCCGCCACTGGTCCCAAAGATGTTCCCATGAAGGGTTCATTCTTACACTCTTTGTATCCTTCTTTCCATTCTTTTCTCTCTTGAATGCTGGGACAGAAACATCATACTCCAATTTCCTATGTTGAGGAGAATAAGTAGTCGACTATAATCACCCATTTGATCTATCTAGATCCATAATGGCATCTACCTCGATAGGAAGAACATCATAAAAAACATGATCCTATCCACCATAAAATGCTATCAACTGACGACTTGGGTAAGCAACGATCTGATGGTTTTTTGGCTTGTTAGATCTTGACCCTACAAACTTTTAATTATCTGAGATCGGAATTAAATCCTACATGCTTGTGGAAACCTGGGCGATGACACGGCTACCTTAATTTCGACACTAGGGTGATAAAATAACTTACACCTTAAAGCCATCGAAAAATCTCCTGTAGACCCCTTTTATTTGCATATAGGAATTATCCCACATGGAAGAGGATGGAAGCACCTTTGGTGTTTATATGCACCAATGCTTTCAACTTATGTTAATGTGTTGTGTGCCGATTATGCTCCTCATTTGGCTTTGGTGCTCAAGGTTTGAGCGCTCATTTAGTATTCGGCTTGACTTTGTTATAGACCTTGATGTGGCAAGGGTTTGGTTGACACTTGAAATGTCTCTCGGTGCTAAGCTTCATACTTAGAGATTGGGCTTGGCCCAATATTTTTTATGAAAATAATCCTTAAACCCTGTAATAAACTCAAGAATGCAAAATTGGCTTAAAAAGCCAAAATTTGACTTAAAAACTATTTTTAGCCCCAATTATGAAAAACCTTCTTTCTTTTATCCAAAGAACCATTAAATTCTTTTTACTTGCCAAACCTGGAAAAAATATTATGAATTATGAAATGAACCAAGCCTCAAGGCTACCAAACCACCAATGAAATCTTGGAATTTATATGAAGATAACAGCAAATCCTGCAAGAATAAAATAGTGTTAACAACAGGCTCCAACCGGGGATGCTATCCTCCCGAGGAGGTAGCAATGAACCCGTAGACCTGTGCCTGATCCATTGGGCTGCTCCCAAGCTTTCCCGAAACCCTCAACCTACTCTCACCTGTGACCATCAACGGATACCATATTGCAAGCAAATCCCAAACTGTAACGTGTAACCAATCCTTCATCTGAAGCTGAATGAAAAATAAAAACTTAGGCTGAGAGATACGCTACAAATATGAATAAAAACTCGGAACTAAAAACTAAATCCATACTGAAACCAAACTAAAAAACTTGCTAAAGGAAATGCTTTCCATGTCAAGCTTATTTAACTTGCCTACCTACTTTAAACAGATACATAATCTTCGATTATGTGAAATCAAAAGGCCAATGAAACCATACAAGCGTTTTGTCTGCTTGTTTCATTCCTTGCACATACTTCTTCAAAAGAAAAATAATTGATCTGCTTAATTTTTCAAAGAAGAACTTGAAAACGAATTCAACAAAATCTGAAATTTTAAACCCACTTATTGTTTCCAAGCATGTTGCAAATGGATCTGGGTAGGAAAATATGTTGTCCCCATACCACTACAGAAAACGGTCATCATGAATCTGCTTCCCAACCACATCCTCTCTTGCATAAAAACCCAACAGATAGCTGTCACATGGAGGATGAAAATCTGCACTATAGTGTTGTAATGAAAACTCTATTGGCAAAGAATACACAGTTGAATCTGACATTAGTTGATTAGTATCTATGTTTTCAACTACATAATCATGACATGCACACTGAATGTTTTCTTGTGATTGCTGAAAACTATTGTCTCTCAATGAAGAGCATGTAGCTAACTGTTCTGGGGAAACAATCTCATAATCATCATTGTACTTATCATATCTAGGTCCACCTAATGATTCAGAAATGTCATCAATTAGAAAAATACTCGGAAAATCAACTTGTTCTCGAATAAAATGACTTGCATATTTACTTTCATGACAATCTAAAGGTGAATACATGAAATAATCACTTTTGAGCTTCTCATAAGATGGATCTAGAATTCGATTAGTCTCTTCTTGTTTAACTAGTGGAACAAAATTCCGTGAAAAACCATGAGCATTGAAAATTTCAAGAAAATGCATCATATTTTCAACTCTCTATTCGAATTTCAGGTTTGCTACATTTTTCCCATGTTCACTATCACATTCTTCAAGGTCCAACTTCTCTCTTTGAAATTGCTTTTCAAACTTCCCACAAACTTGAATATTGTCTTCAACCTCTTGGGCATCATTAAACATTTGTTATAAGGTAAAAGACCTTCTCTCCAAGAGAAGATAAGAGAGATATGGATGGAAATATTGGGCATACTGCAACTTGGCAAGACCTTCAGATGGTTGAATCTCTTTAGGCATCTTATAACAGAGACTGGCAAATATCCTATTGAAACTTGAAACAGTTTCATCTTGCATTCTCTTCATGGCATAAAACTCTGAAAGGAATTGATCCCAAGATTTTCTTCTACCCCAGAATCTCAGAAAAGCATGACTTAACTCACTCCATGAGCTAATAGACTCAAGCAACAAATGCCTAAACCACTACTTGACCTCTCCTTGTAAAGATTGGGCAAAAGTTCTCATGAGAACATCATCATGCTCAATTTCGAAAAGGTCTACAAAATGCTCAAAGGACTGGATATGTTTTTCAGTTGTAAGACTGACATATTCTCCATAAAAATAGGGAGGTATTTATGTTATTTTGGAGGATATTCATGAAGAACAAGGGGCAGCTTTAAAGGACTATATCTCTATTGATATCTAGAAGGTAAAGGAGTATGTACAGGAGGAATGTCATCAGCCTTAATCTCACGGGGTTTGCAAGACTGATCATGGATTTTATGTGATTTAGAAAAAAAGACTCAAATTATCTTTAAGAACAGAAGAAGAACGTATGTCTACAAGATCTGATGAAGGATATAGAAGGGTAGTTTTCTCATGGCCTGAGAATTCTCGAAAAAACAGAAACTTCTTGATATGTACACATAAAGATAAAAAGCAGTCAATGCAAAAGAACAAAATCTCTTTGAAGAAATTGACACTTTGATACCTGGATCTTTATTCTTCCATGTTTCTATCAAATGAGCTCGTTCTCCATTGGAGCCTGCAAATTGGATTGAACCATAAGTAGAGTCGCTAGGTGAATGATGCATAACCTTCTTGATGTCTGACTTCTGTCCACCATCAGTAATCAGATCTGAAACTTTGTCATTATACCCAGAGACAATGCAACTTTCGAGTCCCCGACAACGATGGCAGAATGTTAATGCTTACGAAATCCCCTCGGCTGCAAAGAGGAATCCCAAAGTAACCACAAACCTACTTTAGGTTGTATTCTGACCTATACAACCAGAGAGGGCTCTCTCTTAAATTTGTAAAGACTGAAAATACTCAAAATATTTCAGCAATGAGAACACATAGAGGTCAGACTCTGCAATGGAATATGTTTTTGTTATTTGAAGGGATTGGTCAGACAAGATGGAGAAAGAAACCATTGGGAAATGAAGTCAAATCCAAGTGATGATTAATGGCAGTGCTTTGCAATGAAATTCTTAACAAAAGGTAGGGTAATTACTTTTTCATAGTCAAAATGCTGGTTGCCTGGTGATAAGGAAGAAGACGAGAATAGTCCATTGATACGAGCATTTGAGGATGAATTCAATATCAACTTTAGACGATGTAACGTCCCCATTATTGACCCCATTACATTCAAATGTAATTGATGTAATATTGTTATGAAATCATGGTGATGAGCTCAAGGCCAAGGCCCCACCATCGATTTAGTGATGCATATGGCTTGTGTGCTAACCAGGCACATTGAAATTTCAATATCATGTAAGATGCATTTTAATAAAAATACCCACAACTAGCTATGCAATGCAACAAAGAGATGGGGGCATGATTTTACAAGGAATTGGGAGAAAAAACATTCAAACCCTTGAGCCAATCAATTCAAGCCAAGTGTCAATGAGAGAACCCATCAAACCCTCAACTACCCATGTTGACTTTTGTATCCAATCATTGATTTCTCCCAAGAGTTGGTTGAGGTAGTTAATGCCTTGGGGAATGTGAGATATGGCTGTCCAAATTCGGGTATGGGCAAGCCACCCTGCATGGGAAATCGCATTTTTGCTTCTTGGGCAAGAAAAGAGCCAGGATTGCTCCCCAAGCCATTATCCATCAACCAATTGCTCTCCCTCACGAGTGGGGATCTACATGGGCATTTTCCAACCATGTTTTTAGGTGTTCTCCTTGATCCTCAGCTGGGATAAGGGCGTTTTTGTATTGTATACCAGTGGGGAAGATGGAAAATTGCATTGGGGTTCCATAGAGACCATTATGGTTGTTAAATGCTGAGATGGTTGGGGAGAAATCGTTTTTCCTCCCTATGAATGTTTTTCCTCATCCCACAATTCATTTTTGGATGGAAACAATTTGGGAAAGCCCAAACCCATGGCCATCTTGTTGGAAAATCCATTGCTTTGGCTTGATCTTGAGTGTAAGCCTCCAGGTTTGAATGCAGCCTGATAAACCCAGTTATGCACTGGCTTGGCTGAAAGGAAATGAGAAATGGGTTGTGAATGAGTGAATGTCCCCTTTTCCTTGTGAGAATCATGCCCATCTCGAGGGTGGCCTTCGAACGGACTCAGTATAAGCCATCGAAGAGCCTATGGTTGGGTGGAACGTTGCAGCGACATAGCTAGTTGCTTGGGGTAGTTGCAAAATGGAGATAAGTGTTCTTATGCCTATATATTTACTTCTACACTATATTAATTTAATGACTGTTGATATGTTGTATGCATGAGTAATGTGTGTGGATGTTTTAATTCCGCTGTGCATAATTTTCTTGTTTTCCATCTGCACACATCTCTTTTAATGATTTGAATCTAATGAGTGGGCTGAGTTTTATGTGAAAGCCCCAGAGATTTCCATCAGGTACCCTTCCTTTCCTTGGAAGGATGGGTGGGTACGTTACAGAGGAAAACATGAATGCTTAGGTGTGATTAAACCGGGGCATGGTTAGCATGAATTCCAGATTAAGTAATACTTTCAGCATAAGCATGAAAAAAGATAACGATATGGAAAAGGATAACAGGAAAAACACATTCACACAAAGAAGAGAAAGGTACAAACCGTAAAATAAGTAACACAAGAATCTCTAATAAAAAACCTGCTTGGCTCTGCAATCTCTCATTAATTATTTGAAAATAACTTCAAAATAACTTCAGTACCCAAAATGGGTCTTTCCCATACTGAAAGTCGAACCCTCTTTTCTATCTATTACATCAGAATATATAGGAAAAAATACCCTCAACCTTCAAAAGCTCGAGTCATCCTAACCTAGTTTCTAGAAACAGAAAGCTGTTACAAATGTGATGACACCTATACAGACTGTTTCACTAACTTTAAGAATTGGTTACAACAGAAATAATATGAAATTTTTTACAACCGACAAGGTGTCAACAAGAATTTGACACCTAGATTTGATCTTTAACTCTTGCTGCAACTGCTCCCAGGTAGTATCCTTCGAGATTAGTCCATAGGAGAATGGTGAACGTGTTCAATCATTGATGCTGCCAGTTGTCTTTAATCCTGTAACTGCCACCCGGAATGTAGGGATACCTTGCCACTTGATCTTTGACCCACTAAACAAACAAACTATGTGCCATCCTACCAAACCATGTCCACCTTAGTCTTTGTCTTGAGCACAAAGAGCCCCTATTCAATAACATCTTCTCTGCATCCTTGTTGATCACGTTTCACAAGGTCTGCACAAATTCTCTCGTGACTTAAAGCATCATCACTGGTTCTCCCAGAATTTAATTTCAAACTGCCATTATCTTTAGCTGGTTTTGTGTCTCCATCTAATGCTATGTTTTTCATGTTAATAGTCACTGATGCGAAATTTTTGCATATGTGGGAACCAAACAGAAGTCACCAATTTTCAAATTAGCATGAGAGAAACAAAACAAGAATGTCAATTTCTTATGGTACTGCTTAGCGTGTTCCTTGCAACCATTGAACATTCTTGAAAACAGTAGATGAAATATCATGAACACGTCAACCTGGATAACAAGGATAATTCTCATCTTCCATTAGATTTTGACATAAAGGGATGAGGAACCCAGGATCAACACTTTTTATCTTGCACAGATTTTTGCTGTCAATGTTTCCTATAATTTCTTCACTTGGAGTTTTGAAATAGACCATGATATCAACATTGACTACTGTGCCCGCCTGCCCTGAATAATCTGAAACAGAGGTAACAATTCCACCATAGAAAAGAGCTCTGTCAACTACTTAAATTATCATCGATTTTCTCAATTGTTTCTGCCAGACTTGTCCGTGTAATTCGAGAAAGCTCTTCAAACATAGATTCACTTTTTTATGTAGCTTAAGAGCATTCAATGCCGTTGGACTCAATTGCATATTTGTCAATTCAACATCCCCTTGACCTATTATTTGTACTCGGTGATGCCGATGTTTTGGATATAAGCTTCCTCCCTTTTGAAATATGTGAACTTGGCCTCAACACGATACCCTGGAAACTGAATATTATAAACCATGGTGATCTTTCCCTGACGATTGCGAGCTCCATGCTTGGCGTTCTTTTGGACATTCGGTGGTTAGAAAAACTCAGGAAAAGTCTTTGTGTTTTAGATGTTTGCCACATATCCGCATTTTTTGCCTCATGTGCATCAGGATTTGAACATATATTTTGGCACATTCGGAAACTAACACAAACTTCTACTCCAAGGATGCCTGCCCAAAACCAAAGAAGATTCTGCCATCATAAAGAATGGTTTCTTTTACCGCTTTTAAATTAGCGAATTAACACTATACTGACAGGTGGCAGGTAGTTTCAGATTCCGCTCGGCCTTTTAAAATGTTAACCTCACATCGCTTTCTCATGCAAAATGATTTCAACTCGTTGATCTCTTCATGGCTTTTAACTCGAACCGTTGATTTCCATTGGTAGCTGGAGTCTTCGACACCTGTGGCTTTGATTCCCTTGAAGACAACCATTTTCTTGCTGCCGCTGGTCCCAGAGATGTGGCCATCAAGGGCTCATTCTTACACTCTTTGTATCATTCTTTCCATTCTTTTCTCTCTTTAGGAAGAACATCATAAAAAACGTGAGCCTGTCCACCATAAAATACTATCAACTGACGACTTGGGTAAGCAACGATCTGATGGTTTTTCGACATGTTTAGCTCTTGACCCTGCAAAATTTTAATTATCTAAGATTTCACATAAATACTACATGCTTGTGGACACCTGGGCCATGATGTTGCTACCTTATTTTCGACACTTGGGTGATAAAATAACTTACACCTTAAAGCCATCGAACAATCTCCCGTAGACCCCTTTTCTTTGCATGTAGGAATTATCCCACATGGAAGAGGATGGAAGTACCATTGGTTTTTATATGCACCAATTATTTCAACTTATTTTAATGTGCTATGCTCTGATTATGCTCCTCATTTGACATTGGTGCTCAGTGTGCAGCGTTGGTTTGGTATTAGACTTGACTTTGTTATAAATCTTAATGCGGCAAGGGTTTGGCTCACACTTGAAATGGCTCTCGGTGCTAAGCTTCATACTTGGAGATTGGGCTTGGCCCATTTTCTTTTATAAAAATAATCCTTAAACCCTGTAATAAACTTAATAATGCAGAATTGGTTTAAAAAACCAAAATTTGACTTAAAAACTATTTTTAGCCCTAATTATGAAAAACTTTCTTTCTTTTATCCAAAGAACCATTAAATTATTTTTACTTGCCAAACCTAGAAAAACTCTTATGAATTATGAAATGAACAAAGCCTCGAGGCTACCAAACCACCAATGAAATCTTGGAATTTATATGACAATAACACCAACTCCCGCAAGAATAAAATAGTGATAACAACTCTATCCCTAGCATTTCTTCATAACTCCAAGCGAAAACATCGCCAAACTCTTTGAATAAGGCAGTATAGAATTCCACCTTAGTAGGTGTACAGGTTTTTCCTGGATGAATGTGTTCGATGATACCAGGCTTCGCAGAAATGTCAATGGGAATGGTTTCCATGATATTGGTTAAGTTTCCTTCAGAAAACACATCGTGTGAAGAAGAGGGAAACATAGTGTTGACAATGCATGAGGAAGCGTTGGATTTTGTATTAGGATCAATCGCCTGAATCGTTGGGAAAGAAGACCTATGATGGTGAGATTCCCATGGTGGTCCATCGATGCACATGGTATCCATGATTGATTCGTCAAACAAAAAGGTCTATGAAAGAGGGTCTATAGAGGGAAAGGATGAATTGATTCGAGGCAGGAGAGGTGCCACACTATGATGGTCAACTGTATCGATCCAATCGGATGCTAATTGGATCTCATCGTAGGTTTCTTGATTATGGTTCAGATGCATATAGTCACCAATCGTTTCGCAATTGATGGGACTTGGAACAACCTAGGAATCACAAGGTTTGTGAGGTTGAACGATGCTCAAAGAGATCATCATAATTGGAAAGATGGGGGGTGGGAGCTCCAAAAATACTCTGATGATGGAGGAGTCTTCAGCAAATGGAAACCAATGTCCTCATAATGATGGGGCATTATTGGCATTGTTGGAGTGGACATATGGAGTGCAAAAGTCTAATTGATCGATGGTAGCAATTTTCCCTTGATGAGGAAATTGGAACAAATGAAAAACCGAGAATGCTACTACAGTCATGGCGTAAAACCAATTGCGACCGAGTAAGATGTTATAATCTAATGGAGCATCTAAAATTTCTACATGAATAGAGATGGTTTTTCCCCCTAGTTATACAACGAGTAATGGAATGAGTCTGTATGGTTGAAAACCATGACCGTTGAAGGATTTTAGAGTAGTGGGAGATTGAGTGACTTCGGGAGAGCCAATAGATCTCTAACAGGACAAAGACATGATTGATGTGGAGGCACCTTCGTCTAGGACGGTACGATGGATATTGTTTCCAAATATTTTGGTATGAATCTGGAAGGCCAACTAATGAGACAGTTGTGGCTGAAA
Organism: Larix kaempferi; assembly: GCA_027924585.1. Classification (NCBI taxonomy): domain Eukaryota; kingdom Viridiplantae; phylum Streptophyta; class Pinopsida; order Pinales; family Pinaceae; genus Larix; species Larix kaempferi. The sequence goes on along the minus strand of BSBM01000133.1, from coordinate 3,107,757 downwards.
ATATTCCAAATTGAACATGATTGTGTTGGAAGAATCAGGGTCCACAGCTCCAAGTGCTCATAATAGGGTTTTATATTGTGTGGGACAATGTTGTAAAACTTCGAGAGTCGACATCACATGGTATTCTTGAGTTAAGTCCTCAACAATATTGTAATTTTGGGCTACTCGTGCATTGGGATTAAATGTTTCCTTTCGAATAGTGGCCTTGGGTAGCCGTAGCACAGTGTCAGCAGGTGGTCTCTCGATATGAAGAGAACCGGATGAAGGAGGTGTTGGGATGTCTTCCAAGTTAGTTTTGTCTTTAGAACTCCCATTCTTATTGTGAATGGATACAGAGTCATATTTCTTTGAATGAGTGGTGATGTGAACGGTCTCATTGCTCATAATGAGAATATCACGGTGTGAAGATGTCTCTGTTTGGGTGTTGTCATTTTGGTTTCCCCTTTGCAAGGGGTTGTGTGCAGCCATTTGTTGTTGTTGATGTGCAAAAGGGTCCATTAAGACTATCAGGAGGGAAGGTCCTTTAACAAATTTATTGACTTTCTCACGATAAGGGAATTCCTTTGTGTAGTGATATTCCTGACATATGAGGTAGGGGAACTTCGATTTCCACCTAGGTTGGTGAGCTTTGGTTTGTTGATGTTTGGGGTTTTCCTACAGAGTAGAAGATTTTTTGGATTTTCCTTTATTGTTCTTATTTTTTCCTCCAGATTTTTGTGGCGAGGATTGGACAACGTTCACCTCGGAGGTCTGAGAAGTAGAAGTAGTAGTTTTAGCTGTATCCTGGGTGGAGGTGGAGCAAGAGTGGTTTGTTGTCCACCATTTTTGTTCGTAGGTTGGGCCTTCACGGAACCAACTATGCCGTCGACAGGAGGTTCTGTAGCGGGCCTTGATGGATCATTGGTGGGGCAAGGAGCATGAGGAATAAGCTCATATAGTGTTCCATATTGGGAATAAACCAAATCCATATATTGTGCATGAGCGATTACTTGTCCTTCCGTGATGGTTCGGCCCATTGAAACATCCCTAGCAATGGGTGGCAATAATGAATTTGTCAACCAATCAACTTGTAATCGATCTGGAATGGGTGCCTTGATTAATCTTTTGCATCTCCGCCACTCATGAATGTGATCGAATATATGTGTGGCAGTAGATTGGCACAACGAAATTAAAAGGTCTGTTCCAGTCTCATATTGAATAGGGAGCTGGAAGTGGGTCCAAAATTGCATAGTGAGGGTGTTGAAGTCTTGAAAAGAGTGTTGGGGCAGCTTGATATACCATTTTGTTGTCGTACCGGTGAATGTACGTTGGAAGAGCCTCAATCATATAGAATCATCCATCAGTGAGTTGGAAGAACACCATAGATGGAATGTCATAACATGATTTTTGGGGTCTTCCCTGGGTTTAGCATCGAACTTCGGAATGTCCGATGGAATTTTGGCAGGTATGGATGGCCAATGTGGCTCATGCCAAATGGGATCGTTGATAAGTCTGGACAAGTTGGGAAGTTCTAGCATTGCCAAGAATGGGAGTTGTCTATTCGGTTGGGGGAATGAATAGTATTGATGGGGTTTCGGGATACCTGTCAGACCCTACACTACATATTGGTGCATGTTATACCCAACCATATTACCCGCGGGGTACTGTTGAAAGTTTTGCGTGTTAGGAACCCTCTGGTTAAGAGATTGTTGATTAGGAAGTATAGGATTTATGAATTGATTCGAAGTCGAGTTAAATGTCGGTTCTTGAACATACTGTTGAGTGGGAATGAATGGTGTAGAAACCTGGGGTTGTTGAGTCCAGGGAATATTTCCAAATCCTTGGTTGGGTGGATTTCTTGTACCCTGACTAGGGGATGGTGCTGGATAGAATGGATCCCGTGGATTATTTATGCCGCTCTTGTTAAGAGGCAGGGTTTGCGAAGGTGGGTTCCATTGAGTATGTGAGGCATCGAAATAGGGTAGTCCAAAGTTCAAGTTAGGGGGAAAGTAGGCCTGATGTTGATTAGGTTCCCCCCTGGCTTGGCTCTGGTTTCCAATCATGGAATGTCCCCCAGTAGGTGGGATCTGTTGTCCCAAGAAGGAATTGGGCCTGACGAGGGAAATGGTATGTTGGATCCACTTGGGGTGCTGACAACAGGTTTTTCGTCTCTAGTTTGGGTGTGTTGTCCCCACGGAGCAAATAATACTGATGGAGGAAGTTGGTTGTTGGCCCCACTCGGGGCACCAACAAATGGTTGTCCTCCAAAATATGAGGTGTGAGGTCCCCATGGAGCGGATGATGGTGATGGAGGGGGTTGTTGGTTAGTCCCACTTGGGGCACCAACATATCATTTTCCTCCAAAATGACAATTGTGGGGTCCCCACATATTAGATGGTCCAAACGGAGGAGGTTGGTTACTGGTTCGAACTGTGGTTCCAATGAACGGTTGTCCTCTGAAAATTGTGTAAATTGTGGCCGAATATGGACCTCTGGTCACAATAGCTGTTCGAACAATGGGAATCACTAGTACAAATGAGAGATAAGTGACTAGGCGACTAAGAAAGTTAGTTGCCACTATATTTTCAAGGGATAAACGAGTAAAATTGAGCAATTTCAAATCAACCAACTAAAACCGACTAATTTAGTCACAGGATAAAATATATGACTAGATAACAAGCGACTAAAATAAAAATGACTAATTTAGTGACAGGAATATAAATACGACTAGCTAACGATGATTAATGTGAATTAGTTATTTATGTTAGTCATTTTTAGTTGTGTCACACTGAAAATGGAAAATTACAATTTTGATAATGATTTTGTACAATATTTTACTAAATTTTAACAATGAAGATGGATTTAGAGATCTTACTATGGGATCATGGTCCATCTGTGCGGTCCCAAACCACCATATTGGCCCTCCATAGGGTATATTTGGCCTCGAAGTGGGATGTGGTGTTCATTTTAATGTCTTATCCTGCATGTTGGTTCTTTTGATTGGTGGCCACATGCTTTTCGAATCCGACACCACCCACCAAAATATCGATGTGCCAAAACTCTTATCCAACCACGATCCAAGAGTATATATATATATATATATATATATTATAACTATATCTAAATATTATATATAAATATTATTACATATACTAACTTAAACTTAAATTGATTTAGGTTTCTACAGTTGTGGGAATTCAGTTTAAATTTTGGATTTAAAGCTGCATTCAGTATTTAACTCTAACGTTTTGGGAAGATCCTCTACCCATCATCAAGGACGAATCAAATAAAGAAACAAATTGCAGTTTGGCATGTGGAAAAAATTCTAAATACATTTGACTGTAGGTGATAAGGAGATTAAAAATGTAATGAGTGAGGGAGGTGAGGTAAGTAGAAAGTGGACATGAATGATTTTTAAAGGAAAAGTGACAAAGAAATAGAAATGATTAAGATTAAAGAGTTTAAGTATATGAAGGAAGATTAAAGAGAAGAGATATGGTTAGGAAAGTAGAGGGTAAAGGAGAGAGCAGTAAAGCCAAAGATCGATGAAGGAAGATCCAATGAATATAGAGAGAAAATATGGAGGAGGGGTTAAGAATGGGAGATAGTTTTACGAGTTTGGTGGATAAATGGGGCTGTAAAATCCCCTTAATTCTAACAGTAATCAAATAAAGAGAACTTAGCTAGGTTAACTGAATAATTATCTTTCCTAGACTAGAGGCTCCGATTCTAATCTGATTAGTTACATTTCGTGATAAAAAAATTTCTTTTAATTTCTTGAGGAGATTTCAGTTAGCAGGTTATATTGCTTACTTAGATTTTGGCTAACGCATGTATGTTCTTAAATTTCAGATTACAAGAGGCTATGGCCATTTATACCCTACAAGATAATAAAAAAATCTATCGAGGATTAAGTCATACAAAAGTGGTGATTGTTAACACAAGGGACACTTATTTTACCTGCTCAACCAAGCGCCCAAACAACCCTAACCAACTCTAAGGTTTATGGTCCCTTATTCCTAGCAAAGATGTATTTTATAAGTTAGCTTATTGTGCCCAAACTAATTTATGCTAAGTGTGGACTCACATGATTATACAGGTTCCAGTATTAAATTGGCTCCCAGCTGAATCATTGAACAACTAAATGGATATCTAAACTCACTTTACAAGTGGCACAATGTTCTTGATACCCCTGTATCAATCACGTGATCCTCTCTACTACGCATTTATGTTGATGGGGATGAGGGCTGGGGTCCTGGACTCCTGACTCTTTGATGGTACTTTACCTCATTCAACATCATTGGGACAAGTTAAATTACTATGCTACTACCATCACGCTGTCAGGGTAATTAAGGGAGCTCGTAATGCTCGAATTGAATACCTTGAAAAGGACTATCCTAGGAAAACATGGTAAGTTGGTCAGAATTCCCCCTTTTGCACCTGTTTCTAATGGCTCTACAACTCTGTTTACTAAGTTGGTTTGTACTAGGAGGTCCAATATCAAATGAGGAAGATCCCACTAAGCCCGTTAACTCCTTTTAGGCAGTGGTAATACCCAGGTATGGTATCATCTCGTATGTCCAATTCAATATCAGTCTTTACTAGTTGTTAATTATTGTTTTAAGAACTAAATCTTTCGGAACCTTGTAGGTACCACGTAAGGATGACTCCTGGCTGGTTCTATCCTGAAGAACAAGGTAAGAAGTGTTCCTACTGTGATTGAAATCTCTTCAGTTTTACGCTGTTAGTTTCGTAGCAAATTAAGAGTTGCTACTGTGTAAAATTTTTAGAAAAGAAGGGTCTAGATTTTCTTGTGTTGACCCAGGAACTGATGTTCCAAACCATTTGTACTTTAAATGCTTGTTGGGTTTTGTAGCTCCTGCTAATGTAATATAGTGTCTGTGTGTACCGAGACCTTCTACCATCCCTATGTGGGGTTTGCACAGATATATCACTAATACTTTCATAATTTTTAAAGTGGTTCCATCTTTGATTCTGGATTTGCACAATATTCTGAGTATGGATACTTCTTCGCTCTGTGTTTTCTTTCTCGTCAAAAGGCCGAGTGCGGATATTTAAATTGCACAAGAAGTATGAGAGTAATCTAAGGATTTCCTTCTAAAATGCAGTCGTTGTCAAACCCATAATAGTTTGGTATATTATGTTTTGCATTAGGCTAATGGATACCAACCCTTCTCGGTCTTTGCGTACTATGTTTTGTTCTTTTAAAACAACACAATGGAAAAGAGGCTTGGACTTCGTCGGATTTAGGGTTCCTGGTTGGTATTATTTATTCGGTATACTTGTTTGATGTGTACATCTATAATACCGAATGTATTGAACTTATAAGCCTATACCTGTATGTCATTCGAAATCCCCTTGTTGGACCATAATTGGTATTAGGTATCTGTATCAATTTTCTTGGTAATTGATTGTGCATCTATTCTTGTTTATTCAATAGTTATTGTGCTTTACTAGATTCATAAAGAATTTCTATACTGATATGATTTCCAGAAGATTTCGTCGTTGTTCAAAAATTACCATATTTACTTGAATGATTTTTGTACCTATTTCTTTTATCCTTAGATCCAGAGTTTAGGGTTTCGAGGTATTATAAGTTTATAACAGTACTCAACAATGAAGCTTGGATCTTTGTAGAGAGTTGTGGTACTTATGATGTGTGAACCGGATAAATATTAGAAGCAGAGGTGAATCGTATTCTACCTGTGTTGGAAATTATGCATATAAACCTTACTTTTTGGTGAATCTATTAATTTAAATTAACTCTCTACATCATTTAAACTTGGCAATCGATTTCTATCTTTACTTCATAGTTCAACGATTATCATACCGGTGTGGTTAATAATACACTTCCTTTTATGTTTTGGTTACAGGATTTGATCTAGATCTATAACATTGGGATGCTAGGCATCGACCTCGCATCCTATGCTAGATGTGAGTTATCTTGCACGTTCAATGGGTAGTTCACCTTTAATTTTCCAATTTAGGATCCTGACTTACTAGTCCTAGGATTACTAACTTACCTTAGTCATAGTGAAATCCTAAGATCTGTTGATTGTGTACAATGCAAGAAATTGATTTGATTACAGTGCAAGATTTCGTATCCCCGCATTAGTAAATGGATTTTACTTTGAACTCTAGGCTATGAATTTTAGAATTTATGTTGGAAAGAGGGGAGAAATATTTCATGCCAATTACCGTTATTTTCATTATTTAACATAACTAATATTCACAACATATAGAAAATTCAACTAACAATATATATCTATTCATTCATATATTCATATCTGCACACATCCTAATACACATTCAGCAAATCATTGATCATATAATCACATATAAAGTAGAGCTTTGGAACCTGTTACAACACCAAGCTGCGAATAAGGTAGGGACAACACTGCTCCTCCCAACCGTAGATCCTGAGTAGGCTAACCCGCTATGATAACCCCCGAGCCAAATCTAGCGCTCCAAGAGTGTAGACTGTTAACCAGATCAAAATATCGTTTCACTTGCTTTAGCGTTTCTTGCCTAACACATCAATGCTCACTCAACAATTGTTCCTCTCATGCATACTAAGCAGCCTCCTGCCTCCTGCATATGCATCTTCTTTTATAATTTGCCTAGGTCTTTACACCCAGTCGATTCCTTAAGAATCATGTGGCTTTTAAATCCTTGATTTCTAGGGAGTGTGCCAATGCCATCAATGCACTCTGACACCTATTTGATCCCTTTTCAGTAAACATTCAATCTTGTCTCCCACTCTTGGAGGCCTGATTTCCTCTTTTAGCGTTCGTTGCTCCTTTCCTCATTCTTTTATTAATTAAATAATATTTTTTCTTTTACATCTTGTAACCATACGGTTACTTGACCACTTTCTCGTCTAGTTCTTTATTCAATAATAAACAACAATAATAAAGTACGATAAAAATTTATTTGTGGTGTGGATCTTATAGGGCCTAATATTAACTAAGACAAAAATCCATATTCTTTATATATTATTATAATACAGTTTATATCATTAAATATAAAAATAAATAAATAGAACATATAAAAAAAAGGAAAAAGAAAAATATATAAATACAAAAATACGTTGTGCCAAAAAAACCACGACTGCTGAACACTTTTAATAGTTGTGGTACATATGAATTTAAACGATTATACAAAACAAACCCTCGATATTGGATAGATGGCGGCCACTTCACTATATTTAGAGGTATGTTAATTTTTTTTGTTTATATGTTTGCTCATTCAGAGGGTTACAATAGCATTACATTCTTGCTGGTAATTTCCTTTTCCATATGCAAATTTTCCCTAAACTTATGTTGTATGAGGGTTTTTGGAATTGAATAAGGGAACATACAACACATGCAATCTTCACAGGTGTGTTTATTGTTTATTGGTTATGTGTTTTGCTTATTCAGAGGGTTACAACAATGTTCCATTCTTGTTGGTATTTTCCTTTTCCATTTGCAATTTTTCCCTAAATTGATGTCGGATCAAGGTTTTGGATGACCCACTGCTCTCTGTCTCTCTCTCTATATATATTTCTCTCCATGCAATGATTTTAAGCCATGGGTATCAGTTTGGTAGTTTGATTGTAATTGAGAGTTACCATTATTGGCACCTGTGAGTCGTGTCTTACCTGAAGCTTAAATGAGTGTTGTTGCCTTGAACATACTAAGGAAACGAGCAAATTGTTCCCAATTGCTTCCTTATCTTTTTAATGGTTATTTTCCCTTATCTTGAGATATCCTACTCAAATATTGAAATTGAATTTAAAATAGGCCAAACCATCTCAACCAAGCCCTTGAAATCATAGTTCGATATGCAGTATTGAAACATTAGAAAGGAAATTTTCACCTAATCCGTGAGGTTGATCTGCAATCCATTTGAAATATTCTTTTTTATTTTTCCTTTTGAGTTGTGTTATTTGTGTTCTATATACATATACACTGGTTTCAACCAATGTTCTCTTTCATTTTGTTGTTGCTGTCTAATGGATCGGCTAATAGGTAGCTCTTAAACTCAGCAAAATTTAGTTTGGGTGACAGGGGGAGTAGTTCATTGACTCATGCCTTATCTAAACATCACTCGAAAATGACTTCGCATTCCATGCCTATACTTTTCCAAACCCAGTGGGTCACTAATTCATTTTATATTTATTTATTTTAAAATTACACTATGATTTATAATGACGTGATACAAGTAACACTGGAAAGACTTCAACGTTACTATCTCTGAAAACATATCACAACATATTTGCTTAAGGGAGATATGATGCTACATTAAAAACATATGTTTAACCCCTAATAGGAAAATCCCTCACCACTCTACCTAAAAAATCCTTTATCATGGTTATTGGTTGAAATAGTCCGCAGTTGTATTAATAATAATACAATAGAAAGAATCTTACTAAAACTATACTTACTTTTTCTCATTAATGCTTGAATAAAAATTAATGCCACTCTACCTAAAAAATCCTTTATCATGGTTATTGGTTGAAATAGTCCGCAGTTGTATTAATAATAATACAATAGAAAGAATCTTACTAAAACTATACTTACTTTTTCTCATTAATGCTTGAATAAAAATTAGAGAGGAAGTTGTTCACATTAATGCTTGAAGAAAAATTAACTAGTATTGTGTCGTTTCTCATGCAGTAAGGTTAGCAAAACTGGATGTTGATAATTTTTTTACATCTCTTTGTGACACATATATATTGTATCCCACATTTGAAGGAAATATACATTCATTCTGAGCAGTTACATCTTGTGCAGTGCTTAATGTCCTTTTTCCTCCATATTCAGATATATAGGGAAGGAATTGCACTTACTATTGCAAATACCCAGAATCATGTCTTCCTGGTAACTTAATCTTCCATTCCATTTTTCCAAACCATTTTCCATGTTGCTATTTATGTTCCTATAAACTATTTGAATTGGACAATATTCTATTATGCTTGTGGATGGCACAAATTAATTGATACATCATAAAGGTACACAAATTGAAGATTGACAAGTTTTGTGCTTGTAGTCACTTTCTAGTACTGGAGAGATCATGCTCTTTTCCAATGCCTAATGTGACCATTTTAGTCAAGTACAAATACTATGTTTGAAAGATACAAACTTATTTGTCTACATTGGTCAGGTTCACATTAGATGTATTCTAGTGACTTTAGAATATGTTTCCTGAAATAGATTAGTTACACAATATGCAATAATTTAATATTGTATATTTGAAACCTTGTTAATGTTTTGTAATTGGAGCGAATTATGGAAAAATAGGGATGGGACAATTTTGGTTGGACATCCACTTTGCAATATCTCTAAATGGTTGATGTTAACGAGATGGCTGCTGCATTTTCTTCATCATAAACTGCAATATATCTGAGACTGCAATATATCTGAGACTTTGAGGGCTTACATTGGTTTAATTTTCGCAAGATATTTTCATCATTCATCTACATTTTATACTCCAATTCAAGGTTTTTTATGATTCATATGAAAATACAAACTATTATTGTTTAACCAAACTTGAGCTAACCTAGAGGAAATTCATTTTGAGTAAAAAACATTGCACATTACAATTTTTAATGGGAATGAAGAAGAAGGCGTATGCACCAGGATAGTGGATAAGAGCTACAAGTAGTCTCTGGGGCCAACAAATCCCTTTTTTGCTACCAATTTGATCTCAAAGATGTGGGTTTTGTTTTGTACTGACAGAAATCCCCCTGTTTTTTATTAGATCAATGTCTCGAGCTACTTTTGTGCTTTCTTGGCTGCTAGTTGTGGTTATTTTGTTGCATTTCTCAGTAAATTTTAATTGGGTCATTGCCTGCCATGGGTTTTATGTGTTTCCCCATATATGACAGTGGGTTAAAAACATGAAATTTGAAGTGGGAATTCTCTTATAGTTAGTATTGTGCAGTGTTTGCCTCTTTCTTTATTGTTGTAGCCCATATGTTATGGATTGTGTAAGTTGCTCGGACTTGATTTCATCTTTATATAACATGGGTTTTGAAGTAGGAATTTAGTTGGGGATGGTTTCAGTCTTTTCTGTAGTTATGGGCGATAAATTTTTTATTGTGGTCTTGATTTATAAGTGGAGCATTCCTTTTGAAGTCGACATTTTCCAAGGATCAGCAATATACATTTTTCTATCTACCAAAACTTGTTGTAGGTCACGTATTTTTAAGTGGGGTTAACAATACCTCTAGATTTACTATTTTCCTGTTATGTGCATCTTCTCCTGCACTAGTTATTCCAAACCATTGATATTCAAGAACTTATTTCCCTTGAATCATTTGTAAGACATGAATTTTGCTACACATTAATAGTCACAGAGCATGAATTTTGAACTTTGAATTCTGTCTGCATTGAATCAGTTTTATTTGTGTGTATTTCATTCTTAAGACAATGAATTTTGCAATGGATATTCCTCTGAAATAACTTTCTCATATTTTTCCAGTCATAATGGTTGTGGAGATTGAACATTTGCAGAAAACCTTGTCATTTCAAAGTAGGTTTTTCACTATAAGAATTTTTTCTTGGTGGGAAATGTTATGGATAAGGTCACCGAGATGGGTCTCTCCTTGGGTAGGTTTTTTCGGTGTCTACATGTGATTAAATCTGTGAAGGTTATATATATAAACAAAAAGGTTGTTGATTTTTAAATGGGTCTTTCCCCAAAATTAGTATTGGATAGATTTCCATGGTGGTTTCTATATATTGGGAATCAATGCTAGAGACCTGTATGTTGGTCTTTCCCATGGATTAACTAGCTTGATTCATGTGAAATTGTTGTATACCAGAGGTTTTTATGACAAAAGAAACTTTCATGAAATTTTACCTGGTCTTCTTTTCTCTATGATAATCTTTGCAAAGGACAAATTGTTGTCTTAAAAGGTGTTATTATTTCTAGAGCAACCTACAATTTTAATAAACCAGTTTAGTTTTAATTTTGAAATCCAGAAGAAAACTGGATTAGGTCCAGTTCAATGACCTACACTAAAATTCAATGGATCTGTAAGTACATGGTCATTCTTTGACTGCTTGGATTGTAGCAGGATATAAATGCCTCCAAATATAAACAAAAACTATCTAGGAAGATGGTCTTTTCCTGTGTGCCACAATTGGATAAATATCCATGACAGGACATGAGATACATGCTTTTAATTATGGGCATAGCAACAATGAAAGATAATTATCAGGATGAATTGGGCATGATAGGATTGTTCCAAATATTTCCACCTTTTATGTTGGTCGTCTTTAACATGTATATAGTTGTCTCATCATATCGCTCCAAGTAATTAGGTTTTCTATACTTGTTAAACAAGTGTAGGGACATATCTCTTAGTTTTATTTCATTATGCATGATGTTTATGATCTCTTCTTATTTTATTCTAGTCTTTATTTTTGGGCCATTTCATGTTCAATCATTGTTATGAATTCCTATCTTGTTATAAAAATCATGAACTTTTGGTGTTTCCATTTTACATCACAATCGTTTGTTGAGTCTAAAGACATTGTAGCCTTGTGTAATTCTTGCTCCCAAGTCAACATTTATGAAACAATTGAAACCTTTGTTCACTAGGTTTTAATTTGACTTGAAAGAAAGTGTAATTCAAGGCTTGAAGAATGAGCAAGACCTACTTTTTCATACATTCAATTGTAGGATGCTCTTATTTTCTTTGCTATATATGATATGATATAACAACTGATTTGTTATCTAATACTATTTTTTTAAAATGAATTCATTCTTTTAGATTGCTCATGATGGACTACAGGTTGATGCCTACCTTGTCTATGATAATTTGTGAACCATTATGCACTATAATATATCAGTTCTTTATTCAATAGCAGTTAATGATCTTACACAGAAGATCAGTAGTCAATTGCTCCAAGAGTAATAAGTTTTATTCTTGCTCTTTGCATCTATATAGGAAACATTTCTTGCTTGATCATATTTTCTTCTCCAATAGGATTTCCTCCCTAATTGTTACAACGTTGAATTAAATAGTGCTTTGGTGTCAAGCATCATGGTCCATGTTGTGTTCTCTTTATTTTAAATATCACAGATGAAAGGATGAAAATACATTGTTGAATGGCATACTACAATCAACTTAAATCATTTCATGGTTTAAAAATCAATTATTGAAATGCGGCAGTCAGCCATCTCTTTCATTCTCTTCTTAGAAAAGATGTTAAAGATATTACTGTTCTACTTTTGAAAGAGTCAGTATGAAAACCCCTAAATTAGTGACAACCTATTGAATTCAATTACAAAAAAATCACAAAAATTTCGATATAGCTTTTAATACTAAATCTAACTGTGTGGAATAACATAAATGTCTAAATGTTGGCTTGTTGTACTAAATGTTGTTTGATAGTCATAAGTGAAATGTTGCGACTAGATACTTAAGAATTTCGCTTTGATGTTAAACTTACTCAACTGTATTTTCGGAGACTTTTGTTTATGTTCTAACGATATAAATTTATATATGTTAACTATTGTTACTTTCTTGTTGATGATGAAGGGATCCTATGAATGCCTCGAGGCTTACTTAGCATTCGTGCTAAAGCATTTGAATCGTCCTTTTCGCAGATTACAGGTATAATGTTTATGACATGTGACCGAAGAGTTCTAAACAATTTCCGTGTCTCCCAGGTGTTAATGATTTAAGAGACATAATGTCATAAGTGCTATTGGTGAGATCTTCAGTTAGCCTAGCTTGTAAAAATCAAACATACGTCAGTTGTAATAATCGAAATCTCTATATTCACCTCATTTAATTTTTCCAGACAAAAGAATAGGATTCATAAACCAAGTTTAACTCTATGTATAAAGTCATAGTGAGTTTCTATTTGATGTATATTAGGAGATTACCCAATGTCTGTATATGATGGCTAAATGCAAATGAATGCAATGTCGATATGCAATTCCTTAAATATAATGTAGAGCCTAGGGATTATATGCATGAATTGATTAAATGCTATTATAGGAATTATTGCAAATCCATGTCATAATATAATGCTATCCTATGCACTATAAACAATTCCCTAGAAGTTTTGATACTATATTGAAATATGCATATATGCCAAACCCTATATAAGGTCCTATGAACAAAACTATAAGGTGATGTGTGTGCGCATCTATGTGCCCTAATATAATATTGTGCTTTCCTAACTATGCATTCGACTCTACCTTGACTTAACACAAGGTGTTAATACTAAGTCGAATGTCACATTTTTACGATGTTTTGTATGAAATATTTGATACCATGACCATTAATGTATCATGCTGGCAGGCACTTGGGATTCCTTGGCATTCAATACTCACCATTTCCGAGACAATGGATTACCTCCGTGGATATTGTCGTGGTGCTTAAGCACGTGATAGTGTGGTGATGTTTCATGTCTCGTGCTGAACTATAAGTGTTTGGTTCGAGATTTATCTGAGCTGGCTCCTCAGTGGCTATGGTAATGATGGGTCAATCAATATGGTTGTTGGCTTGGGTTACGTGAAGAACCTTTCGCTGATCTCCATTGTTGATCTAGTAAGGGTTTTAGGTTGTTGGGATCTAACCCTACCTCCACTATGCTGACGGAGTTATTGTTTGCCTTAGCATTCGGCATTATGGCTCTGGGAGAGGCCGACAGGCCAAGAGCCTTCAGGCTTTTGATAATAGTATTTTGTCGAGTGCCCATGGTTCGAAACCGTGACCTGTTAGTAGTTTAAGAGCCGAGGCATTGAGGGTTTTACAGTAGCAGTTTGTAATCTCATTTTCAGGGTGTGTGATAATTCTTAGTGGTATTTGGTTCGACACTCGGCTTTGCATGCCTGTTCAATGGTGGTTTTCTAGAGTTTTTCTTCCATAATTATCTGTATTCGATGGTGGAGAACAGTTTCAGTATGCACAATCTCGGCGTCCTACTTCGATGAAATTCATAAAGGTAAGGGATCTCGATTCGAAACCTTGTATATTCCATTCTAATTTTTAGAGTTCGGTTACTGCTATTTCGTATGCAATGATCTTTGTAAAACTTGTTTTGACCACTACTGTGTTTTGAATGGCATGTACCTTCATCAAGGGCTTCTCCATTTAAGTGTTTGGTAGTTGGCAACTTCTAAAAGACCGATAAGCTTTGATGGTTACTCGTTACTCCAGTTAGATGACTATTGGGTCTTCACTGTGTTCTTTGCTGAGACTCTATATTTGCTTGGGCTCCGAGGGTGACCTTCGTCGAAATATTTGTGAGCTTGTTTTGATAGTTGGGGAGGATGAAACCCTCGACCCATTCGTCATTGTTTTCAGTAGTGCTTCCATAAGAAGATACGTAGGAAGGGTTTCACCCTGCCACTATTCTTGGTAATAAGAGGATTTATGTTTTCTCTTCGACCTGCATTTGTGTAGATGATATTGCGATCGTTGATCTATATTGTGTAAAAAAAAAAAAAAACAAAGCTTACGTAAATGAAGATTACTAAGCCTTTGATATAATAAGATCTGTGTTTTCTATGTTTATGATACATGTGTAGAATTGAGGGCATTGCTCCAGTTTGTAAGAAATGAAACTCATCGTTTTGCATCTTCTATGTAAATGATAATACAATAACTTGTTTACCCACTCTATCATATTTGTTTTTGTGTCAAGAGTTGGGCTCTGGTTTGTATGCATTTGATGTCTTTAAAATTCTGCCACTATTGTAATTTAAGGAAAGCTCGATGGCTAAGGGTTTGTGTTTGTGTTAAAATGGTTAAACCCTTATGTGGATTGTCGGAATTGTTCTACTGTTATGATAAATAATGTCTAGTTCGGAGTGTCAATGTCTACAGCAACAAGTCGCATGGTTTACTATTTATTAGTTTTCCATTGCAAGTGCTAATATAGACTTGTAATGATGCCGAGATGTTCTTATTTCAGTCTTAAGGAATGTGTATGATAAGTGTTTTCGAAACTCTGTTTTGGAGTTGAAAATGTCTCTCATTGTTCAAGTCTATCGATTTTAAATGTTGGCCGAGAGCCAATACCTTTCTATATGCAACTATGTAATAAGATTTGTAATTAGATCCATATTCTATGGTTGAATGATGATTTTTGAACCTTAAATAAGCTATAAATCTGAGAGTTAGGTTTTGATGCTTCTAGGGTTTGGTAAACAAAAATCTATGTTTGGGTAGTTTAACATAATGATTCTTTGTTTTAAATAAATAGATAGTATAACAAAAATGAAAACTGTGCATGAAGATTAATACTTAAACAATTATGCATTGTTTGAAAAGGGAAAATAATTATTGCTTGTTGATGCTAATAAAATTGTAGTTGTTTATGATTTCCTAAATATTTCATAACAGAAATGATAATTTCTATACTTAGATATGAAAAACTATTTATTTTCATGATAATTATACTTGCTAATAGTAAAGGATAACAGTACTGTATACTTAGAAAATAAATGTTTTTACAGCTGTTAAGTTCACTCCATCCTAATGAAAGCAATACAATGAACTTGAAACATTTAACTAATGAAAAATAATGATAATAGAAAGACATGGAATTATGTTAGTTGATACAGAATATTTATGGTAGGAAAAACTAGTAAAATACAACAGTATTGATCTTCTCATTCATCTGGAAATATGCCTATCGATTTATCTACCTTAATTTCTTCTCTGTACTAGAGTATGATGCAGCTCCATTAGCATGGGGAAAAATGTAGAGAAACATTTACTTCAATTCATTTTACTTAATCATTACTAAACAGAATCCTAGTTAGAACAAACACTGAAATAAATGTATTTGTTTTTTATAATATTCTTGAAAATAGTAAATCAATAAATCAATAATAAAATATTGTGCAATTACAGTCATCCTTGGACACTTGTCCAATATAAAACTTTACAATAAAATTTAACATAATGTTTCTAACATAAAAAAATTTTCAGCAAAAAGGGTATGTTACAAACACCCCCACTTAAGCTCAACATCGTCCTCGATGTTGCTTATTCATCATCCGATCCTTCCTGGAACAGAACTGGATATGCTGCCCGCATTTTACTTTCCAGTTCCCAAGTAGCTTCATCAGGGCTAAGATGCTTCCATTGTACCTATACCTATCCTATGGTACAATTCCAAAGCATAATTTCCCTCCTGTCGAGAATACAGCCAAGTTCCACCTAAAAATCTCCTTTGGGCTCCACCTGTATGTCATTCCAATTCAGCACATGAGTAGCATTGTGCACATACTTCTTTAAAATAGAAATGTGAAAAACATTGTGGATTTTTAAATTAGATGGCAAGGCCAATTGATATGCAACAGCTCCAATCCTTGATAGGATTTCGAATGGCCCACAGTACCTTGGTGCTAGTTTAGCACAAATCCCAAGCTTCAAAGAACTTTTCTTGGGTTTTACCTTTATAAAAACATGGTCTCCAATATGAAATTCTCTTTCAGTGCATTTCAAATCTGCATAGTTTTTTTGCCGATCTTGGGCAACTTTTAAGTTACCTTGAACCTGTTTCACGGTTAACTCCATTTCTTTCAATAAATATGGTCCTAGCATTAATCTGTCTACAGGATTATCCCAAGAAATAGGAGTGCAACATTTTCTTCCATACAAAATCTCAAATGGACTTAACTTAGCAGATGCTTGATAATGATTATTGTATGCAAATTCTGCTAAATGTAAATAATCCTCCCACTTAGATGGATGATCTTTAACATACATTCTTAGCATGTCTTCTTAAATCTGGTTTACTCTTTCTGTTTGACCATCCGTTTGTGGGTGGAAAGAAGTGCTGAAATTTAGTTTAGTATTTAAACCTTTAAATAATGTTGTCCAAAAATTTCCAGTGAACTTAGAGTCCCGGTCAGAAATAATTACCTTTGGAATTCTGTGCAAGTGAAAGATTTGCTTCATAAATACATCTGCAATGTTAGAATCTTTAAAAGTGGTTTTAACAGGAATAAAATGAGCATCCTTACTTAACTTGTCCACAACCACCATTATGGAATCATTCTGTTTCTGTTTTTTAGGCAAACCTGTAATAAAGTCAATGCTTATAATCTCCCATTTTCATTCTGGAATTGGCAATGGCTACAATAGTCCAGCTGGATGTTGATGTTCAGCCTTAATGGCCTGACATTCAAAACATCTAGCAATGTATTCAGCCACTTCATTCTTCATGCTAGGCCAAAAATAATCCTTCCTTAGCATAGTTATCATTTTCTGATAACCTGGATGTCCTGAATAAGGACTCTTATGAACTTCATCCAAAATTAGCAGCTTAACTTTCGACATATTAGGCACATAAATTCTGTTTTTATAAATTAAGAATCCTTTTTCATTAATGTTGTAATATGTTATTAAATTTTCAGATAAATTTTCAGCCACTTTAGCATGTAACTTTTGGTAATTTTCATCTTGCTTAATTCCTTCTTTGATCTGATTTTCCAGATCTGTCTTAAACATGCTAATTGCTGCCACAAAGTTTAATTTGTCATTTCTGCTCAAAGCATCAGCAACTTTGTTTTCTTTCCCCTTAATGTGTTGAACCTCGAAATCATACTTGCTAAGGAAAGCTAGCCATCTAGCTTGCCTCGCGTTAAGATTTGTTTGATCCAACAAGTACTTTAGGCCTTTATTATCGGTCATTAGTATAAATTTTCATCCAATCAAGTGATGGCGCCACATTTTCAGTGCATGTATAATGGCTTCCAACTCAAGATCATAAGTTGCATAATTCTTTTAATGAATTTTTAACTTCCTTGACTCAAAACCAATGGCATGACCTTCTTGACTTAAGACCCCGCTAATTCCATCTTTGCATGCATCAGTGCATATGACGAAATCCTTATTTAGATCAACAATTTTTAAGATTAGTGCCATAGTTAATAATTCTTTTAACTTATTAAAGCTTTCTTGACACTTTTGATCCCATATGAATTTCTTCCCTTTCTTCTGCAAAGAAGTGATGGGGTTAGTAATTCTAGAGAACCCATCAATAAACTTTTTGTAATAACCTGTTATCCCCATGAATGACCGTACATCAGTTACGTCTTTAGGGACAAGCCATTCATTAATTGCTTTTATCTTATCAGGGTTGACAGAAATTTCGTCTTTAGAAATTATGTGACCTAAATATTGTATTTTATCTTTATAAAAGTCACATTTACTAAACTTAGCATAAAGCTGATGTTCTCTTAATACTTGCAAAATTATTTTAAATGTTCTTCATGCTCTTCTTTAGTTTTTGAGTAAATCAAAATATCATCAATGAACACAACTATGAACTTATCCAAATACTTATGCAGAACATTAGTGGTTCATCAAACACATGAAAATTGCAAGTGCGTTAGTTAGCCCAAAAGGCATAACTACGAACTTGTAGTGTCCATATTGAGTTCTGAATGCAGTTTTGAATATGTTTTCGTCTTGTATCATAACTTGATGATACCCTGAACTTAAATCAATTTTAGTAAATATCTCTGCTCCACGTGCCTGATCGAATAGATCGTCGATGTGGGGCAAGGGATATCGATTTTTAATGGTCATTTTATTAAGCTGACGATAGTCTATGCACAATCGCATGGTACCGTCCTTCTTTTTAACAAAGATAACAGGTGCTCCCCACGGAGACACACTCGACCTTATGTAGTTTTTATCTATTAATTCCTTCAGCTGAGATTTTAGTACATTCAATTCCAGAATATTCATTATGTAAGGAGCCTTTGAGTTTGGTACCGCACCCAGTACCAGCTCAATGGTGAAATCAAGTTCCCTTTTCAGAGGTAATCCTGGAATTTCTTCCGGGAAAACATAAAAAAAGTCCTTAAGAATAGGTATATCCTCCAATTTTACTTTCTCTTCTTTAGGTGAACATTCGTCATTAATAACATTAATAGCAAACATTTTACAACCCTTTCTTGCAGCTCTTTTAACTTGTAAAGCAGAAATCTGTCTTACAGAAATCTTCCTATGAATTCCTTTTACTCTTTCAGTATTACCTTCATTATTCAAACAAGTAAAAGATTTCTCATAACAATTAAGTATTACTCTATGATGTTCAAGCGAGTCCATGCCAATCAACAAGTCATATGAACCTAATGGTAAAACATTCAGATTAACTTGTGTTTTCAGCTGACTTACAAACACTTCACAATCTTTGACAAAATCTGTAACTTTTCTTTTAGTACCTATTGCAAGCTAAAGTAATGATGCATTATCAAATTTCTCTACTTTTAACTTGAAACTGTTCACTAAAGCAGGTGAAATATAACTTAAATTTGCACCTGGATCTATCAGAATGGAAATAGATTTGTTTTGTATCATACCTTCAATTTCGACCGTAGATGTTTGATGGTCAGCTTGATGATTTTCCAGCGCTGCATTTATTCTAAGCATTTCTCTTGCGATATCTCCAACTGTAGGTTCTGCTTGCATAGTGTGAATATTGTTGACTGTCCTTTTGTTGCATGGGCAATCAACTTTCTTGTGTGGTCCACCGCAGTTGAAACACTTCAAAAGTCCTTTCTGTTCAGCATACCTGTTCTTGATATTATTATTAGGTACATTATTTGCAGCATTAAAATTCTGTGGTGCATTACCCCTGTAATTATTATTACTTGGAAAATTTTTGTTATTAAATTTTTTCTTAAAACTTCCAGAATTTTGATTAAAACTCTTCTTTTTATGCTCGAAATGATTAGACTTATTACTTTTCCAGTCAGTTGTTTCTTCTCTTTTCATGTTTTGGTCAAAATAGAAGTTTGCTTTTCTCATAGCCTCTTCCAGAGTGGAAGGGTTATCATACTCGAACCTGTCTTTTATGTTGAAAGGTAGATAGCTTATAAACCTTTGCACCTTAGGCTTCTCTTCGACCATATAGGGTACATACCTCAGCAAGATAAGGAACTTGCTGCACAACTCCTTCATGTTCATTGTACCCAACTTCAAATCATAAAATTCTTTTGACTTATCTTCAAAGTACTGTTATGACAAAAACTTTTTCTTAAACAACTTTTTAAACATATTCCAGGTTGCTTCTCTTTCTTTTATACTCTTAATTATTTTAATATCTTGCCACCAAATATCTGCCTTCCCGGTCAGATTGTAAATAGCCATCTTGGCCTTTAATTGAGAAGAGTAGTCGTAAATGTTAAAGTACTTCTTCATTCCAGACAGCCATGCTTCAGCTGTCTCACCCTTCTCACTTTCGCCATTAAAGGTTGATGGCTTAATCTTTTTAAACTCTCTCGTAATTTGTTCATGATGCTTATGTTTTCTCCTTTTAGAACAGGAATCACTATCACTATTGTCGTGATCAAAGTTATGACTACTTTGATCAGATTCAGATGAAGAGTAATAATTACTTTTACCTTTTCTTGCTTTCTTATGTTTATGTTTGTGGGACATTGTTTCTAAATCAGACTTCATTTCTGACTTTCTACCTCTTTCATCAGTTTGACAATTCTCCCTCTGATTCTGTTTTAACTCCTCCTGTACCCTCAGAATCCGTTCATTCTCTTCTTTAATAGTTCTCAACTCAAATTTTAAATCTTGTACAGTACGTAAAATTTCGGAAGACTGATAATTTAATTCAACATATATTCCTTCATGATTATTATTATTAATACGTTCATTACGAGGAGATTTGTCCTCTACTGATTCCTCCGGTATTTCCATACCTGCAAATTAATTGTCAATCTGTTATGTGCAGAAAAATAATACAAGATAAATGTTAGCAAGATAAACTTTTTTATTTTCATTTTCTGTTTTGCGCACGTGAGCCTATTTAGGCCAAGAGTTTGAACTCACACTTTGATACCACATGTAACATCCCAAAAAAATCACAAAAATTTAAAAATTTTCGATATAGATTTTAATACTAACTCTAAATGTGCGGAATAACATAAATGTCTAAATGTTGGCTTGCTGTACTAAATGTTGTTTGATAGTCGTAAGTGAAATGTTGCGAATAGATATTTAACAATTTTGCTTTGATGTTAAACTTACACAATTGTGTTTTCAGAGTCTTTTGTTTCTTTTCTAACGATATAAATTTATATATGTTAACTATTGTTACTTTCTTGTTGATGATGAAGGGGTCCTACGGATGCCCCGAGGCTTACTTAGCATTCGTGCTAAAGCATTTGAATCGTCCTTTTCGTAGATTACAGGTATAATGTTTACAACATGTGACCAAAGAGTTCTAAACAATTTTCATGTCTCCCAAGTGTTAATGATTTAAGAGACATAATGTCGTAATTGTTATTGGTGAGATCTTCAGTTAGCATAGCTTGTAAAAATCAGACATACGTCAGTTGTAATAATCGAAATCTCTGTATTCACCTTATTTAATTTGTCCAGACAAAAGAATAGGATTCATAAACCAAGTTTAACTCTATGTATAAAGTCATTGTGAGTTTCTATTTGATGTATATTAGGATATTACCCAATGATTGTATATGATGGCTAAGCGCAAATGAATGCAATGTCGATATGCAATTCCTTATATATAATGTAGAGCCTAGGAATTATATGCATGAATTGATTAAATGCTAATCTAGGAATTATTGCAAATCCATGTCATAATATAATGTTATCCTATGCACTATAAACAATTCCTTGGAAGTTTTGATACTATATTGAAATAGGCATATGCCAAACCCTATACAAGGTCCTATGAACAAAACTATAAGGTGATGTGTGTGTGCATCTATGTGCCCCGATATAATATTGTGCTTTCCTAACTATGCATTTGACTCTACCTTGACTTACCACAAGGTGTTAATACTAAGTCGAATGTCACATTTTTACAATGTTTTGTATGAAATATTTGATACCATCACCATTAATGTATCATGCTGGCAGGCACTTGGGACTCCTTGTCATTCAATACTCACCATTTTCGAGACAGTGGATTACCTCCGTGGATCTTGTCGTGGTGCTTAAGCACGTGATAGTGTGGTGATGTTTCATGTCTCGTGCTGAACTGTAAGTGTTTGGTTCAAGAGTTATCTAAGCTGGCTCCTCAGTGGGTATGGTAATGATGGGTCAATCAATATGGATGTTGGATTGGGTTACGTGAAGAACCTTTTGGTGATCTCCACCATTGATCTAGGAAGGGTTTTGGGTTGTTGGGATCTAACCCTACCTCCACTATGCTCACGGAGTTATTGTTTGACTTAGCATTCAGCATTGTGGCTCTGGGAGAGGCCGACAGGCCGAGAGCCTTCAGGATTTTGATAACAGTCTTTTATGGAGTGCCCGCGGTTCAAAACCGTGACCTGTTAGTAGTTTAAGAGCCGAGGTATTGAGGGTTTTACAGTAGCAGTTTGTAATCTCATTTCCAGGGTGTGTGACAATTCTTAGCGGTAGTTGGTTCGATACTCGGCTTTCCAGGCCTGTCCAATGGTGGTTTTCCAGAGTTGTTCTTCCATGCTTCTCTGTATTAGATGGTGGAGAATGGTTTTAGTATGCATAGTCTCGGCATCCTGCTTCTGTGAAATTCATAAAGGTAAGGGATCTCGATTCAAAACCATGTATATTCCATTCTATTTTTGAGAGTTCGGTTACTGTTATTTCGTATGGAATGATCTTTGTAAAACTTGTTTTTACCACTACTGTGTTTTGAATGGTAGGTACCTTCATCGAGGGCTTCTCCATTTAAGTGTTTGGTAGTTGGCAACTACTAAAAGACCGGTAAGCTTCGGTGGTTACTCGTTACTCCGGTCAGATGACTATTGGATCTTCACTATGTTCTTTGCTGAGACTCTATATTTTCTTAGGCTCTGAGGGTGACCTTCGTCTAAATATTTGTGAGCTTGTTTTGACAGTTGGGGAGGATTAAACCCTCAACCCATTCGTCGTTGTTTTCAGTAGTGCTTGTTTTTCCATTGTAAAATCCGTAAGAAGATACTTAGGAAGGGTCTCACCCTGCTACTGTTCTCGGTAATAAAAGGATTTATGTTTTCTCTTTGACCTGTAATTGTGTAGATGATATTGCGAGCGTTGCTCTATCTTGTGTAAAAAATAAAAAAATAAAAACGAAGCTTACTTAAATGAAGATTACTGTGCCTTTGATAGAATAAGATTTGTGTTTTCTATGTTTATGATATATGTGTAGAATTGATGGAATTGCTCCAATTTGTAAGAAATGAAGCTCGTTGTTTTGCATCTTCTGTGTAAATGATAATACAATAACTTGTTTACCCACTCTATCGTATTTGTTTATGTGTCAAGAGTTGGGCTCTGGTTTGTATGCATTTGATGTTTTTAACATTCTACCACTATTGTAATTTAAGGAAAGCTCAATGGCTAAGGGTTTGGGTCTGTGTTAAAATTGGTTAAACCCTTATGTGGATTCTCGGAATTGTTCTACTGTTATGATAAATAATGTTTAGTTTGTAGGGTCAATGTCTACAGCAACAAATCGCATAGTTTACTATTTAATAGTTTTCCATTGCAAGTGCTAATCTAGACTTGTAATGATGTCAAGATGTTCTTATTTCAATCTTAAGGAATGTGTATGATAAGTGTTTTCGAAACTGTGTTTTGGAGTTGAAAATGTCTCTCATTGTTCAAATCTGTCGATTTTAAATGTTGGCCGAGAGCTAATACCTTTCTGTCTGCAACTATGTAATGAGATTTGTAATTAGATCCATATTCTATGGTTGAATGATGATTTTTGAACCTTAACTAAGCTAGAAATCTGAGAGTTAGGTTTTGATGCTTCTAGGGTTTGGTAAGCAAAAATCTCTGTTTGGGTAGTTTAACATAATGATTCTTTGTTTTAAATAAATAGATAGTATAACAGAAATGAAAATTGTGCATGAAGATTAATACTTAAACAATTATGCATTGTTTGAAAAGGGGAAATAATGTAATGCTTGTTGACGCTAATAAAATTGCAGCTGTTTATGATTTCCTAAATATTGTATAACAGAAATGATAATTTCTATACTTAGATATGAAAAGCTATTTATTTTCATGATAATTGTATTTGCTAACAGTAAGGGATAACAGTACTATATACTTAGAAAATAAATGTTTTTACAGCTGTTAAGTTCATTGCATCTTGATGAATGCAATACAATGAACTTGAAACATTTAACTAATGAAAAATAATGGTAATAGAAAGACATGGAATTATGTTAGTTGATACAGGATATTTATGGTAGGAAAAACTAGTAAAATACAATAGTATTGATCTTCTCATTCATTTGGCAATCTGCCTATCGATTTATCTACCTTAATTTCTTCTCTGTGCTAGAGTACGATGTAGCTCCATTAGCATGGGGAAAAATGCAGAGAAACATTTACTTCAATTCATCTTACTTAATCATTACTAAATAGAATCCTAGTTAGAACAAACACTGAAATAAATATATTTGTTTTTATAATATTCTTGAAAATAGAAAATCAATATTTGCATATAGGAACTTTAACTACTTAAAATTTAAAAAGACAAGTAGAACCTGTAAATGAAGATAGGGGCGACAAACACCCAAGGAGGCATGTTCCTCCCAACCTTTTTCCAGAAGAAGCGGCCAAAACTACTTGCTTCCTTTGGACCCCTGAGCCTGCTTACTGAACCACTAAGTAGATGGAATCTATGTAGAAACAAGGCACTCACTGAAATAACTTCTGCACTCAGCAGTGTAACTTCTGCACTTAAATATGCCTTCTGCACTCAGCAATATAACTTCTGCACTCAAAATATGCCTTCTGCACTCAGCAATATAACTTCTGGACTCAGTAGTATAATAAGCAGACTTACACCATGATCAAAAACTTAGCATATCCCCTCATCAAATCTCTTGGGTGCAAGCACAGAAAAACCCCAAGGAAAATTTCCTCGTCAAGAAAAGTGATGAACCTCGGTTCATAATTTGATGGCTCTTATATAGATTACCTAGGTCTTTAGTGGTCAGTTTTGAATAAATGAGCCTCAAGCTCTAGTCCCACCTTCCAGGGCACTATGACCACATTTCAAGGGAGTTTTCCCATACCAACAGCGAGTTAGTTGCATCATGATGCTGCCACTTGTCCATTGCCTTCTACCCTAGATTCCATTCCACTTAGTGGGTCAGTAACCACTCTTTCAACAGTCCCCTTAGGTGTGTCTCCTATTTAATTTATTAAATAATAAAATACTGTGCAATTACAGTCATCCTTGGACACTTGTCCAATATAAAACTTTACAATAAAAGTTAACATAATGTTTCTAACATAAAATGTATTTTTTTCAGCAAAAGGGGTATGTTACAGTTCATTATCATGCCATTAATATAAAATATACATACAAAAATTTGTTATGTGATGCCTTCATTTCAAAACTATATTATTATAGAAATTTTACGTTCTAAATTATTTATTTTGTTGTCGGTGGGGTTCTAAATGATTTGATTTGATGTCTCTAGGAGTAAGGTTGCACATTGTCACAAGCTACGAGAGAATACTTGGACTGAATAAATAATAGCATATATCCATTTTAAACTAGCATCTATCAAGTACCTAGAGGGATCCAATTTTTTGGGTGTATTTTTTTTTAAATCTTAAATTTCTTCAGGTCTTTGATAGATCTGGGTTTAAGATGGATCTATGCTAATTTTTTTTTATGACCCAACATAGCTTTTTAATAAATTATATGTGCTTATTTTTATTTTATGAGTCGACATAAAAAAAATTAATTATTTTTTATTTGGTTTTAATTTTTAATTTTATGAGCCCATGTCAATTTTTTTAATTACTTTTGTATTTTTGGTAGCATAGCATTACATTACTTTACATTACATGACAACATATCCTCAAACTGGGATTTAGAGCACCTTGCTACTCTTGGTGTTCTAATATTCTAAAGAATGCCTAGGCATAATCCTGCATTATTATCTACCATGAACTAGATATTTTAACATATGAACCTTTAATTTACTTGAGTCTCGTAGATTTCTTTTGTTGATACTTGTTAACTGTGATTTCCGAATCTAACAAAGCTTCAATGTTAGATGAAGTATTGAGCACTCGAAAACACTTCAATTGCAAGTATAGGTAAAATATTTCCACAAGATAAAATAGATTTCGTGTCATTTCAAAGTATATTTGTTATATCTTATTATAGTGAAAAAATTTCTTCCTCTTCTGATCATGGCCCCTTTTCCTTCTTTCACATCATAGATTATGTCGATTGGAGGTGGAATTGGTATTCCTCCATTATTTTTTTCCTCCAGGCATGCAGTATTTTCAGGTAATGCGATTTCATTTGTTTTTTTATATTGTTAAATGCTTTTTTATAACATGCATTGGTCATTCTTAGTTGGAAATTCTTGATGATTTCTTGTTACACAGGTGTTTGAACTACTTCAGGTTCATGTTTTGGAGATACTACTGTAACAATTATTGCATTCTTTCTTATTTATTATAACTTTGTCCATGTGTTACTTGGTGTGAATTTATATATAGACAAACTTTAGTTCATTATTTGGTACATGTACTCTTGAACATTCCTCAACACTCCAACAATTCAACGCTTATATAAATTTGGTAGAAAATACAGCCAATGCACAAGTTGAGAAACCTAGATAGATAATGAAAGCAAAACACAAAATGTGATTTCAGCAGTTCTGTTTGAAATAGGAGCATGTGAGTTTTATTTCAATTTGGAAATATCATGGTAGAACTAATCCATTCGTGGAAATGGGTAGAGGTATAATATTATATTGAACTATTTCATAAAAATAAGATATTCCATGACCATCCCAACACAAATTTCACCAGAAGGAAATCATTTCAAGTGTGAACAGAAATCCTCACCGTCTAAGCAATTCAATGCTCATAGAAAATTTGGTGGCAAATGCATCAAACATCGAAGCAAACATAGAAAATTGTGAGATGCATAACAAAACACTACCATGTATGCTATCCAATTAGGATAACACAAATTATTACTATATCTTAGTAATAGAGATGGAAGGAGAACAAAATCCAATTGTCACATAAGTAATTTACCCCACATGTGACATGCATTATCTACAAAATGTCAACTCAATGTGACCATGTGTAGAGAGTTCATGGAACATTAAAAATTCCATAAAGGCGGAGATTTGGTTTTGAGCAAACAAGGATCATATAGATAACATATACAAACACCTAGAAAGAACAAAGTTGAATGCATGAAATCCAAGGCACGACTTTAAACAATCATTGTATTCAAGAGGTTCATTCATAAACCAAATATCTTGTACACAAAACAAAAACTCCAACTAGAGATCATGAGTTCAACACACATAAAACAAATTAAATGAATTGATATATATATATATATAAATTATTTGAATCTTTTAATGTTATGAATCATTTTTGTCATATTTTTTCTTTCAATTTGTGGGGGAAGTGTAGGACACCACATAACTCCAATTTGGTCTTTTCAGGACATATTTGTCACAATTTTAAATATCCACGATTCATAGATCTGCACTCAAATAATTTTTCCGATAGCTTAAACAGAACAACTAAAATATGTGGTTATGAACTCTTTGTTATAGTTTAAGTATGTATAATTTGGAATGGACCATCAAAGGGAATATTGTCCCAATCCTTGGAAGTAGGGAAGTTTAATCAAAACCTGTATATCCAATCAAAATTGAATGAAATAGATGATATCCACAATAGTTACAACTTTGTCTATAGTTACTTCTCATTTCTTTCCTCGCAGCTTTATGAAAGAAACATTGTCTTCCTTCCAATTCTATTTCTTGCAAAGAAAGACATCATGCATGATTTTTGAGTAAAGGTTTAGTTGAAGATAATCATCATACTACCCTTTTTCTAGTTTGATAATGCTCTAGGGATGAGGATGCAATCAGAGGAAGAGATAGATGCAAGTTTGATGGACATAGACTTCGAGTACAATTTGCTAACACATTGTAATTTTGTTTACTAATTATGAATGTGCTTCTATTATTAGAATGTTTTTTTTTCTTTTAGAATTTTAATTGATCAGTTTCATTTTGTATTTCACTGCAGGTTGAGAGAGCTCATGGAGGGAAAGCATAATCTTTTGAAGTGCATGAAAGCTACTCTAGTGCTAGTCATTCAAGATGTTTTTGTATGACATAGTTTTAACTCATTTTCTCATTGCTCTGTAGGAAATTGGTAATTTGTCCATAGAGGATCTACTTACAGTAGGACAGCTTGTTCCTTGTGTTGTATGTAGACTGGGATGTGGTGAGGAAAATGAAACAATAAAGGATAGTAAAAGAATATTCCTATCATTGTAACTTAGTTTGATCCACAAAGGACTTACTATTGAGCCAATTCAATATGGGATGGTATGATCTAATAACTTGTTTATAATTACCATGTTAATTGAAGTTTGAACATATATGATGGTGTAATGTTTTATTCCTATACTGGAATGCATACAAATCTTATCTAAATGTCTATCATGGCGTAGTCAATATGAAACAAAGCTATAGTACTAAATAATAATGTACACATATATGAGATAAGACTTTTCTAATTCTCTCAATGGTGGTGTTTCAATTCTTTACTACTTGAAATATAACATAGGAAGAAAAGGTCTAAATATTATAGCCATGTAAATATCAGTTACCGACCATATGCCAAGTTGTTTGTTCTGTTATGGGTTAAACTATAACATTTCTATATTTTGGACACTATTTCCATGGTACCTATACCTTAAGAGGCCTTTATTTTTAATTCTTGCCACTAAACTTTCTCCTTTTCAGGTATTTTAAATTATTAATCATGAAGATTAATACTATTAACTTGTCGGTTGGAAGTCCTAAATTAGGTCATCACACAGGGACATTAAGAATATCTTCTAGGATGCACTTAGTAATCAAGCTTGTAATTCATGGTTGCAGTTTGTTCAAAATTCCTACATCATTTGTAATTTATCTCTACTATTGTAGGTAGTGAAACAAGATCTGGGATTTGAAATAGAAAATCATGATTCTGACTCAAATTGGCCCTCACAGGAGCCAATTCAAACCACTCAAACTCCCATTGAGCGAGTTTTTGATCAATTGAGTGAAAATTGGACTAGGACTCCATTCTCTCCAAGTAATCAGACCTTAGCAGTTGATGAAGCTATTTCTTCATTGAATATCTATGTAGTTTCATTGTATTTATGCCTTTGAAGAAGGACACCGACTTAATGTTGGCCATGATAAATCTGGGGAGTTTGCATCAATACTTAGTTCCCTGCAGAATGTAGTCCAATTGTCGATGAACCCATTACAACAAGATCTTCTTCTGTTGTTGAAACTCTTGGATAGGTTACTTGAACTAAGCATGTTTATGTGGCACTGTGTGCACAAAAATTTAGAAGAAACCTCTAACTGCACAATGACTTCATAATCAATACCTATGTTAGTAAATTACTTCTCCAGTTTTTCTTATGGTCTTTATTACATATAACGGTGTTTGTTCAATCCTTGATATCTTGGGAGGACCGTATGTAAACAATTCTTGGAGGAGCCTTCACTCTGTTTTGACCATTTTTTTTATATATAAGACAGGATAACAAACTCTGAATATATGGTAGAAAAATTATGTATGGGACCGATTCTTGATGTTCTTGTTCTTTAAACCATTTATTAATAATCTTAACATCTTTTACTCTACTGGCCTCTTTCCCACTATTTTCTAGTACAGTCCTTATCTTCAAATTGTGAGATTTATTGTCCCCTAGCGACTAGATTAATCCTGCTGACTAGACTGCCCCTGGTGAGTCTATGCCTATAGATGCATCCTGGCATATACACATATTTCCTTATAGTACTTTCCCATTGGATACTTATACTCAATTAAATTCCTTTTAAACTCATTCAAAAGGCTAGATCTTTCATATGTAGGAGCTGGAAGATGCTTTAAAATCATTTTAAGATTTTGAAGGATCTTCAAGTCTTCCTTCAACACCATATAAATCTCTCACCCTTTCATCTTATTTCAGTCAACTTTCTAATCTTGTGATCATCATTCTTCCTGCAATGGAGCAGTTCATTGTAGCTAGCTCATGAATACAGGTCATCATTTCCATCCCAAAAGGAAAGGAATCCTTTATTGATTATACTTTTAAAAGTATTCTTAAATGCTGCAAATCCTCCCACCAGAGCATATTTTTTCCCTCAGTATTCTGCAACAAAGCTTGCTTTGTTGTGACCTTCTTTTCCTCTCTGATGATATGTGTTTTTTCATTCACCTTCAAAGCCCTCAACTCTTCCTTGGTATTACTATTTAGGAATGCAATAACATTCTCCATTTCTAGATTTTATCCTCTTGACTTCTTCCATAGTAATTTCTGTCATCTGATGTTCCCCTTGCATTATCCCAAAATGGATCCAATGTCATGCCAGCAAGGCCTCTATTTGATCCCATATATCATTCACAGCTGCTCTCAAGGGTTCCTTACTACTCAGTTTGATTTTAAAACTGTTTAGCTCCTTCAGTACTTTCTCTTTTTATTCCTTCCATGAGACTATTGATGTCTCATTTTCCTTCAACTTATCCTCCAGTTCTTTGTATAGAGTTTATGTAGTATGCAATTTCTTGGTTACTGTATCAAGCTACACTCCCTTAACATTTAAATCAGCCATTACTTTGGCTAAAGCGTCTGTAGGATCAATTGGGTCATTCTATTCAGTGACCTACCTTGATGGTGTCTTTGCATATTTAATTAATTTGGTTTGTTGCTCCTTCAATTGAGTATTCTCTGCTAGCAAATCCTGAATAGTATTTTTAGCCTCCATTAAGTCCTTCTTGATACAACTTATATTTTTCCTCCAAACTATCCCGCAACTCAAGTGTTTTAACATGTTGATGATCATGTATGTTGAGCTTTGTCCTAATAATCTTAATATAATTTTCCTTTTCATTTATCAGGTCTCCAACCATAGTGAGATTGTTTGGACTAGAACCCAAAACAATTATCCTTCTCTCAAGCTCTTCAATTTTGTTATGCTTGGCCTTGGTGGCCATTTTATCTTGTTTTAGTTGCTTCTCCATCTTAGCGACCATGACCTTCATCTTTTGTATACCTGTAGATGATTGCACTAATCCCTTTTATAGTATATCAATGGTATCCCCATGTAGTTATACCAGATATGCATTCTAAATGTTCCTCAACTTCATGATCACTTCAGTAGCCTTATAATCAGTAGATGATGTAGGCTTAGGAACAATGGACTCCAGAAATACTAAATTCAGAGTATCACTTTTAAAATAAAGGGAAAACATTAGTCTTGTTTGAGCATTATAATCAGTGGCCCAAGAATGTACAAACATATCCATTCTTGTTGCCACATTGCCCTTCTTCAAGTCCAAATACTGAGAAAACATTGAGGTGGATTGTTTTGGAGTTCCGAACGATGATTTTGTAGCTGATACTAGTGTTGTAGAATAATGCTAAACTTGTATCGAAATCTACCCTAGTATTTCTATTGATCCTTCACCCACCTCTCAGATGCCCCCTTCATCTTCTTCAATCACTACAACACCTTGTAATGATTGTGCTTCTTCATCTAATCTTGGTTTATTTCTTAGATGATCCTCATCAATGTCCATATCTGACTAAGAGTCGGGGAGGGTCCTTTTAGTGACCACATCCTTTTTTGGGGGAATTTGAATGATTTAACCCAGATGCTCTTTTCCTTCCCCTAGGATCTTTATCACCTCTTCCCAGGTCTCTAAATTAGAGTTGTTCTTTTTAGCAGTTCCTTGGACTAGTGTATGTATGTGGGATTCCTGGATGCTATAACTATGATTGGGTCATACACCCACCTTTCATCCATTTCCAGGTCCATCTCCTACAAATTCCCATACACTACCTTGTAGGCTTCTTTGAACTTTTCTATGAAAGGGCCTACTGACTGATGCAACTTAAAAGTTGTGGCTTGCTTATTTTGTGTAAAGTGCGGATAATAAACACTTAACATTTGTCTAATAACTTCTAGGGAAAAATATTGTTATAAATGCTACTAATTTGAAGGGCTCCTCCTCAAAACCATAAATCCTGATGGTTGTATGATTTTCTGCTAAGAACCAATCCCTTGTTCTAACATCCCCTGTTAGGTAAAATATTTTCTATATTTTTGGAAATATTCTGGGAGGCACTACATAATGTAACAAGCTATAGAAGGCCTTCATATACTTGTCCACATAATTATTAAAACCCTTTTTGTGTTGTTGTCTTCTAATTTATTAATTCCATTCCACGACATGCTTGATATTTCTTGCAGCATATTTGGGCTGTAATCTCGGGCACTCAAAGTACATTACATCGTAAAATATAATAAAGTATACCAGGTATAACTAGTATCTAAAACATTTTTCCACATAATAGGTGGAAATCTTTCGGTGAATGGCTTCAGCCAGGAATGAAAAGTAATCTATCTTGACACAGGTTATATAATTTGGAGGACAAATGAGAGACAACTATCCTAGCAATGGTTCATCTACACCTTTATTACTATAATATTATCATATCCCAATAACTGACAGATCATAGAAATGGCCTGTCTAGTAACCTCAGGAAAATTTTCAGATTTATATGGAGGTGGTTTGGTTGGTAGGGTAGCATTCTAAGCTATAAAACCACTTATATAAATTTTTCTTTATATTTTTGTGGAAAATATTTATACAGAGTGGGTAAGGCACCATCGTCTAGGATTTCTAATGGTGAATTTACATTAAAATGAAGCATGGAAGCTAGATATTCTTCAGTAATCTTACAAATTACCCTAGTCCTGTCCTTGGACCAAATGGTTCAGCTATCAACATGGTAATTGAATACACACCAGTCTACTAATTCAGTCTACTAAATATTTCTATATAGAGCTAACAAAGAAGCGATGCTTACAACAACAACAATTAGATATAAAAAATTCCTCTATGAACTCAATACACAAATGCCAATGGATCTTATTGCACCTTCAGGTTATAACTGTGGATCAACGCTTCTCCAATGGACACTGGGTACACTTCTATTCATTTTTTAGTATTTTAATGCAACTTGAATGATGTATAAACTATAAATAGTCAAAAGCCTATTATGTGTTAGGGAAAACCACATAGGTATGTTGGAGCATGAACATGCATACGAGTTAGAAATTGCAGTTATATAATCTACTTGAAAGCATTGAGCTACAGGTTCATCATGCATAAAGGAGACATAGGTCATTGCAAATAATCCCTTAAGAATATTCCCAAAATCTGTGGCTGGGTTGATATCGTAAAACATTCCGGTGATGAAAAGTGTAGATAGGATTGTTACAATACTCAATTACATGGATTACAAAGTTCAATCACCGAAATCCAATTATCCATAGT
Source organism: Larix kaempferi (assembly GCA_027924585.1). Taxonomy (NCBI): domain Eukaryota; kingdom Viridiplantae; phylum Streptophyta; class Pinopsida; order Pinales; family Pinaceae; genus Larix; species Larix kaempferi. The sequence continues at coordinate 3,074,402 of BSBM01000133.1, read as the reverse complement.
GCTACAAACTATGGCAATCCCTACTTCTTCTCAGACACCTTTGTTTCCAAATTTTTAGCATGAAATTCCTTTGCAATAAATTAAAGCATTCATATTTGTAGGTTTTATAATTCTAGCAATTGCCCCAAATGGAAGACATATTCAAGATTAGCAAGGTGATGTCCTTATCCAAAATACAATGTCAACATGCTCTAGGTAAGATTCCTTATCCAAGAGTTAGCATAATTTATTATTGTGTACACAGGGAACTTTGGGAGTGTTAAGTTTAAAGAAATGAAAATTATGTTATATATGTTGTATTGCAGTCACTCAAAGTGTTTCATAGTTTGGACCTTCCTTATACAATGATGATAAAACTTATTCTTTCATAGTTGAAAGACTTGAAGGACTAGTACAAGGTAAGAAATTATGGATCTATAGTAACTTGGTAATAATTATTTTGTATGCTTGAATTATGCAAAAAAAATTTGAATATCATTATTGTCAAGCAATAACAACTTCTTAAAGGGTGCTAGCTCAATGGTAGAGCACCTACCTAATTATAGGCAGGAGATTGGTGGTTCGATTCCTTCATACCCTATCATAAATTAGTGACTAAGAAAACGACGAAATTTGCATATATACGACTATTAGTAGCTAATTTCTAGTATCTTATAGTGCGACTAACGTTTAGTTGTATTTAGCTTAGTCATTAATATGTTATCATCTAGTAGTTTATTTAGTCGTATATTTGGTCATTAATTGTGGCAATCAATGACTAAACCAATGAATAAATTAGTGACTATCAATGACTAAAGTAATGACTAAATCAATGACTAAATCAGTGACTAAATCAATGACTAGTAAGTCAACCAATTAATGACTAGTGAAATATGACTAGCTATAAGATAGTGGAAATCAGCTACTATTAGTCACCGACTAAAAAATAGTCGTTTATAGTTGAATTTTAGTCATTTTTTAGTCATTAATTCCTCATTTTGTACTAATAGAAGTTCTTCCAATGGAAACGTTAGAAGAGTGTGATTGTGCAGGTTGGCTAACTGCACTAGTATGGTTGACTTGTGAAGATAGTGGTGCACTAGTTCGAGATATTAGGGGTGACGATGAGAAAGGAGGGTTGGATATCATAGTAGGAATGTTCCCCGAAAATGTGCCAAAAATTTCTTCTGGAAATAGGTGTGGGGAACATTGGAGAGGAATTTCAGGTGTCAGTTGCATGGGAATGGAAAGAGTGCGGAAATCTTCGAGGGCTTCGCCCAGAGTTTTGTTCCATAATGAGGAGGCTGGATCGAAAATGTTTTCCCCTGAATCATAAGGGAGTGGGATGGTCTAGTCTGTAAAGACCTACAAATGACTCGTCATAAGTAGTATCACGAGAGGAAGATCGGGGAATTCTAGAATCATGAGGGTTAACCGCTTGAGAAGTGGGCGCAGGCGGGTATTGCAAGGTTGAAGCCAGTATCTAGGCCGCTTCACATCTAAATTGTTTGGTTTCCACTTGTTCATTGGATAGAATTACCATTTCGGCTCGTATGGATGCCATAATTTTGTCGGCTAAAGGAAGATCGGGAGAAGGCATTCTGAAAGTTCTATTGCTCGAAGATCCAACTTCATAATTGCGTATAACTGAGGGTGATGTTATGGAAGGAGAGGATTCCCACTGCACAAAGGGTTGGTTAAAGTTCGTAGCAAAGTGAACCGTTGAAGGGGGTATTGGATCAAACTCTTCAATAACTTCTATATGTCCTTTAGGGACATCAAATTGTGATGGAGTCACTGAGGTGGTGCTAGTTTCTGAAAGAATGATAACTTCCGATAGAAAAATGGTTGGACCTTAGACACTAACATCAAGGGATAAAATGGTTTCCACTATGGTATCAACTTCTGGTGCAGTAGTGGACTGAGGTACTGCACTAGTTTCAATTACCGTACTAAGTTATGGAATATTACTAGTCTCTGGAACTGTGGTATGTGTTAGGGGTATCGTAGCGGCTGGTGGTGTCATACTAGTTGATGGTGGAACATTTCCATGACCAGCTGGTATGCTAGTAGGGGGAGTGGGTATGCGTGGAGATGAATATCAGCTAACCGAAGGTACTATCTTGGGACTCCTCCCATGTTTTCTATGTGATTTCAATTGGTCTGCCATGTAACTAAATGAAGTGTTCTGGGGAAAGTATCGTGAAAAAGAACTCAAAAACCATGGAGCAGCCAAGTGTGCATAAGGGGAGCTAGAAAATGAAAAGGTGCGTATGCCAAAAGATCAAGCTCAAAAAAATTGACTGAGACCGATGTCACAGTAAGCGAGCTATCACAAAAATAGCTAGAATGCCAACAAGTAGAAGTAACAATAAAAAGACCCTCTAAAAAGGTGAAATAGCAGGCAAACTTCCTATCTAGGATTAGGAGACCTCAACAAATCATATTCTTCGCAAGGTGATGAAAACCAAGTCGAACCATACGATGTGAGAGACCAAAGTGGAAGGATATCCCTCCACCAAAAGGGATCCTAGGTAAAATATCCCTAGAAGAAAAGCCACTAAGCTACCTCGTTCATGACACGTCTGAGAAGGTTAACTGGAGCTTCTGATTTTGAGCCCTCGTACAACCGGTATGTAGACCAAAAAGTACAAGGAAGACAATGGATTGATGTACTTAGGTACTAGGTGGAGTGCGACATTCCGCAAAGTCGATCGGAAACTAGTCCTTGTTGCTTACCCCCGTTGAACGAGAGTCCCTCCCAACAAATTGGTTGATAACCGTGTCAATAAATACAAGAGGATTTTAGTACCCTAGAGGACAAAAACTATGTTTAATATGTGAAGCGACGAGGGGGGAATTATTTGGATTCCTATCCCTGATGTCCTACCCAACTAACAAATTGTTTTATATCCTCAAGTGAGGTTAAAAATGTGTTGAGTTAGGGGTAAATTTTAATGGTTGTCTTACTCAAGTGGTTATCGGAAGTGCAACTGAATGGTGTTGTGACTCGACTCAAACCATACAATGTGAATGAATCAAATGCACTTTTCTTTTCAATGAAATGCTAGCTACAAAGAAGAGAGAGTTCTTTGATCCCAAAAATGAACTAAGCACAAGTACAAAGCTTCTCAAAGAGAAAAACCATGCATATTTGTATTTTTTGTTTATGCCAAACTACAACTACTCTTTCGAAAACAAATGAATCCAACAAATGTTATTTCCTCTACTTCTAAATGAGTGCAAATGTATGACAAGTAACATGAAAATTTTCTTCTAATTTCAATGAATATTGTGATCTTGAAGCGAAGGGGAGAAAAGAGAGTTTGAAAATTTTTCTAAGCCAATTAGGTCAATTGAAATGCAAAGAAACTTTTTCAAATAATAAAAGTTCTCAATACTTCTTTCAAGGAATAGAATGGATGCAAAGATCTTGCCTCAAATTTATAGTAAAAATTACTTTTGCGATAAAGTGTTAAGAAGGAAAATAACCTAACTTCTTGTCACCTTAACTCATGAAAATCAAACCAATGATAAATAAATCAATCAAACCAAATGATGTTTCAAGATTTCTTATACAGATTAGAGTGAGTATGGAAATCTAATGTAGAAGTGTAAGAAGGTAGAAGGGGTGTAATGGATTATTAAGACAATTCCCTAACTCCCAATGCACTTACGCTTCTACAATTGTACTAAAAAATGCAAGCCAAGGCTTAAACAAGTTTCAATATAAAATGCAAAATAAAGCAGGGATTAACCTAGATCACACAGGTCTGATCAATGTAAGAGAGATGAAATCGGTCTATGAGATCAGAAGCCAAAAAGAAATCAAGCAAAAAACCAAATTGATGCACACACACAAAATTTTAGTGGGGTACAAGGTAACCCAAGCATGAAATTTTAGGATTTTCGTGTTCTAGAACACTACAGGAGTGCAGAAATTTAGGAATTTTCGCACTGGTAAGTAGGCAAGGGGCGAGGAATTTGCTATGAGTGAGTAAGGGCACAAGTTTTGGAAAAATTTTGTATCTTTCTCGGGTTTTAAGACCCATAGAAGCAAGTGTAGAGGATCAAAACTAATATTTAAGTTCAGAATATTGAAAATATGTAGAGGAAAGGAATCAAATGATATGAAAAAAAAGTTTCAAAATCAAATAAAAACTTGATTTAAAACCACTGGAGTCACCAATTCTATGTAAGAAAATCCATCCTACGGATAGTTAGATCTAGTACAAAGATCAAATAAAGCCCCTACAAGTTCAATCTAAGACAAAATCGAAACAAATAGTTATATGTTTTCTAGATCTAATACATTACCATTAAATTTTAAGCATCGGGAAGAGGGAGAGTAATAAAACTCACCTTGAACCTGTTGGTTTTCCTTGCTTCAGCTCCAGCTTGATTTCCGAGACTTGAACTAATTTACATATCACAAGGAACAATTCTTCCAAACACTAGATGTCAAAGCTAAGATATACATTGTACAAATCACAACATGCATTCATACGCATGAAAACAAACATAGGAAAATAGGCTAAGTTATATTGATAAGAACTCAAGAAGATCAAGATGCAGTTACCCTTGATGTCCAAGCAATAACTCCTCTTCCAAAGCTCCTTCTCTAGCTATCTCTGCAAATCCTCCAATACCATAGGTTTTATGCCTCAAATTCCCTCCCCTTTGCTCATGGATGACCTCCTTCTTATAGGATGTGGGAGGCCAACCACTTAGAGAGCAAGGTGGATTTACATGAGAAATTAGTGGATCAAGCGTTTGAGCCAAGCTAATCAAGGAAAGTAAGTTAGGATCGAACAGGAGGTCCAATCCCAAGAAAATATCCTGGAAGGTGAGATCCACAACCCAAGCCAAAAGGTATTTTGAAGGAATTTTCGCACCCCTTGAACTGAGCATAGCGCGCAAATATTGGGATTTTTGTGCCCCAACAGGTATGCAAAATGTGAAAATATAGAATTTTCGCGGCTTACATTACCAGCAGGCCGCAAAAATATTGGTAAATGATGATCAGATGAGGTGGCAAGTGACCAAATGAGGTGGCTTTCGACCAAAATGAGGTGGATTTGTCTCTAGAAGGAGTAGATGAGACCAAGGAGGGTACCAACAAGGTTCATCACTCGTTAGTAGGTAGTGTCGTAAAGTGTCACATGGTGATGATATGACATAAAGGTTCAAAGTGGTACTTTGAGGTATAACAATGATGCAGAAAGGAAATTTTTCAAGGGACCCAAAGGAAGGTTTCTATTGTCACTGAAATTGTGGATTAATATGGTCATTTTTTAAAAGGGCATACTAAAGATGAATTCCGATGAGTAAATCTCGGGTGTGCGGAAGCTGTGCGTACTGCACGAATGTGGTTCTGATAGAATGATGTGGGGTAGATGGATATGAGTTATGACAAAATCTTGAGGGAAGCTGTGGAAGATTGTGGTACCATGCGAATTTGGGTGAGGTTCTGGCTGGAGAAGAAGAGGAGGACTGAGATAAAGAGAGAGTCTCCTAGGGAGACCATAACAGAGAACTGCGAAATGGGACCATAAAGGACTAAGCGACCATACTTTGATGAAGAGAACAACCAGGGTACCCCTAAACCCGAGGAAGGATAGACCCAAAGTTAGAATGTACCCACAACCCCACGCACTATGCGAAACTTTAGAGGAAGAAATATAAGCTCTTTACAGGGTTGTCTTATGTGTCAGGACAGTGGTAAGAGTAGTGGGTCTATGAAAACCAGCAGGAAACCAAGGATGGCAAACGTTGAGGTAAGGATGCCTATTTTTCATGGTAACGGGACCGAGGATCCCAGACATACTGGTTTTTATGCGATGAAGTATGGACGGTGAAGCAAGTCCAAGACAATGATATTAAGAAGGGACAACTAGCGACGGCCTTTAGGGGTCGTGCGATGGATTGGTTTATGAATTTTTTACAAGTACCTACAGGGAATCCTGAAAAAACCTTGGCACAAATTAGAGTAGGATTGATCAATGAATTTAGGAAACCAAAATCAGAGTCACAATATATCACAGAATTGAAGGAAATAAAGCAATTTGCTAATGAGTCAGTATGGGAATTCGATCAAAGCTACAAAAATATGACAGCCAAAGTAAGTTTTGGAATGAGTGACATGTAGCACAAAGAATGGTTCATTGTGGGATTGGTACCGCACATTCAGATGCCACTAATGCAACAAAAGATTGCATCTAAGGCGGAGGCACTAGAAATTGCCATGAAGCTCAAGGCTTCACCAGTTGGCGAAACAAGGATAGGTATGAACCAAATCCAAGCACAACTAGCAAACTTGATGATCCAACTACATGATATCAAGAAGGGGAGAGAAGTTCACGAAGAAATATGGTGTAGTCGATACAAATTTGAAGGTCACCATAAGTATCAGCACCCAAAATTCCGTGAATACTTACAGTTTGGTGCACCAAACCCACTCAGTCCAGGAGGGATTCCCTGGTGTAAGATTTTTCAGACGAGGGGACATCGATCAGAAGAATGTGTATACTTATAGAAAATTGGGTCAAAGCTGACTAACCTTTTTTTCAATTTATGTCGATTGGTTAGTCATGAGGAGAAGGATTGTAGAGTAAATGATTTACTCCAAGAGAGAACTGTGAATACATTTTTTATGAAGGGAGAGGAGAAACCCCTTGTACAATAGAAACAATACTATAATTAGTAGCATCCATAGTACAAACAATTGTTGCCAAAGTATAACCAGCTGCAGCCGCATTATAATCAATAGAAGCCTCAGTATAACTAGTCGCAGTATAAGTTGATGCAATATAATCAGCATCTATACAATCAGCCGCAAGGAGGATTCTTTGGAGGTCACGATGGAGGATTTAGTCACGGATGAACTTTTGGACAAGTTTGAGGGTCAGTTACATGCTATAACTGTGGCTAGATTGGACATTATCAAAGGGATTGTTTGAATCCATCTCCATAGTGTACCTATTGCAGTGAAAAGGACCAGAATGTCGAGGAGTGTCCTCAGTTGATTGCAAAGTATCAAACTAAGAATCCACCACAACCACAACTGAATCCGAATGAAATCTGAATCAAAATATGAATCCTAATGTACAGAAGATCTCAACAGAGATAAGAAGTCAACCTGTGAACATAGCAGTAGTAACCAGGGGGGAACTATGATAGGAGAAGACAAACCACTTCCTAGTGTTCAACCTACAATAAGGAAATAGGTTCAATTCGATGCGGAAGCATAAAAGGATTTCTTTTTCGAAGCGCAAGATATGATGAGAAAGACTACGTTTCCACCTATAATCTAGAAGGAACCAGTTTATGAGATGCCACTGATATTTGATATGACAAATTCATAGAGGCCACCAGGGAAGGTCAGCACTCTAAGGACCTTCCTGAAAAGTTGTTTAATGCTAGAAAGAGATCAAGATGCACTAGCAAATATATCTAGTTTATTATATCAATAGGAGGATGGGAGACAGGATCGGACAGTGAACCGATTGCACAGAAAAAAGATAGGGAGATAAATGAGGATGAGTGCACCGATTGGTGCATTCGATGTCGATTCTATCATTTTGGACTAAGGATCAGATGTAAAACTCCTGACTAAGAAAACATGGGAGACAATGGGGAAACCATAGTTGGCATTGTCCCCTGTACAACTTTGACTGGAAAATTAGAGCAAGGTCACACGAATTGGTCGATTATGTCATCTTCTGGATGACATAGAGAGATTGAAGACTTACGCAGACTTCAATGTTATAGAGATATTTTACAAGTAAATCCCCTATCTGATGTTTCTAGGAATAGAATGGGAAATGGATAATCAGGTTTATCAACTTTAAGAAGAGGACAATGTCTTTTGAAAACCGCTACATGAGGGTAGTCGCCCCACTTGATCCATCGGAAGGGAAGAGGTATATCGAACCAATGAGGGATGAATTTATAGAAGGATGTCACAACATCTACAACATCTCGTAGGATTACATAAATCCCACTGCCAATGAGGAATTGGGATGGTGAAGTGTTAGTTCAACATCATCAGACTCCGATGAGGCACTAGAAAAATCAGCAAAAGTGATTACATGAAGTATCATTCAGAAGGTGCATGCAAATCACTCAGTCACTGAGGTGGGTAGCGATGGAAGTATGTGATTTACCAATATATGAAGGATTTCCTAATTTGACTATATTCATCACCAAATTTGCAGAAAAGGTATCAGAACCACAACAACTACTGGTGTTGGAAGAAGCACTAAAGGATACACCAACACGGTGATGGGCAGAGCACAAGTCGTCGATAACGAGCTGGCTACTATGTTGACAATTGATGGAAGTCAAGTTTGGGGAGACTGAAGGTTACTATGGAAGGAAATATAATGGAATGGGTGATCCAAGGGATCATCTGGAAGAGTGTCAAAGCGCATGGGAAATGAGACCGAAATAGGATTGGGTCCATGCATTCATCCATACACTGGATGAGGTACTGCGGAGCTGGTATATTGCAGCAGAACTACGAGGTTGAAAAACTACATAGGAAGAGTTAACCATTCGTTTCATCCAGAACTTCAGCTTCTCAAATGAGAACCCCTTCATCCATAGTTCACTACACAAGATCTCTGAGAAGGTACTTGAAGCAGTTCCGATGGAAAATCCAATGGGATTATAGTGGACCATGACACCAGAAATGCTGATGGAGTGATACAATGTGATGGGAGGACCTGACGAAGAAGATTATCCTATATCTATTTATATCCCAGATTCAGAGGTAAGACGGGATGTTGAAGCACCAGAGATTCCATTAAAAAAATTCCAACAGTGACTGAAAATCAAGAAGGTTAATATGGGGTTGGAGGAAAATCCCAAGTTTGCAAATATTGGAGATTACTGGGACGATTCGAAAATTGGAAAGTTTACTAATATACTGCACGAGTTCCAAGACTTGTTGCCAACAAAATTTTTAGAAAGGAAGGGCATTTCCAGGGACCTAGGCGAAATGAAGATTCCGCTAAAACTAGATTCGAAGCCAGTAAAGCAGCAACCATATAGACTAAATCCCACCTATAAGGAGCGAGTGAAAGATGAGATAGAGTGAATGTTGGATGCATGAATCATAGAACCTGTCAAAGAATCAGAATGGATCAGACTTATGGTTGTCCAAGACAAGAAGACTGGTGAAATCAGGATTTGTGTCGATCTAAGGAAACTGAACATTGCATGTCTTCACGATCCATTCCCTATGTCATTCACTAATGAAGTACTGGAAGGTGTTGGAGGTCAAGAGATATATTCATTTATAGATGGATTCTCAGGATACCACCAAATAAAGATCGCAAAGGAGGATCGACATTAAACAACTTTTGTAATGGAATGGGGTTGATTTCAATACACAGTGATGCCAGTTGGTATTAAAAACGCCCCGGCGATCTTTTCAAGGCTAGTTGTTGCTGCACTTAAAGAATTCATTCATAAGTTCCTCACAGTATATATATGGACGATTGGACTGTATATGGGCTAGTTAAGGACCACGTTGCGAATGTAAGGATGATGCTAGAAAGGTGTCGACAACATCATATTTCACTGAACTTCAAGAAGTGCATTTTCTGTGCATCATTCGGAATCATGCTAGGACACATTATATGTAAGGAGGGGATGCTGGTCAATCTAGCCAATATTGCAGTCATCATTGAATTACCACCACCAATGATAGTGAAGAAACTAAGGGTGACATTGGGACATACTGGGTATTACAGGAATTTCATTAGGGGATATGTAACAATTACAACATCAATGGAAAAGTTGTTAAAGAAGGATGCAAAGCTCAAATGGAATGACGAGTGTCAGAAGAGCCTCGACATAATAAAGGATAATATGGCCGCAGCCCCAATAGGACAAAAGAACTGTACGTCCATGTGGATGCATCATCAGTAGCACTAGGAGTGATATTGGCCCAGCCAGGAGAAGGATCAATTAGCCATCTGATCACATTTGTGAGCAGGAAGTTGTCCACCACAAAGAAGAATTATACGCCGAGGGAGAGAGAAGGCCTAGCAATGGTCTATCCACTCCAAATTTTCTGACACTACGTGCTTGAAGGGTATTTCAAAAATTTTACTGGTTGTTGTTATTCTAGGAGTTCAATTTTGAAATCATTGTGAAACCAGGGTGATTGAATGCAGGACCTGATCACCTGTCCGAGATTGAATCAGGTGAAGAACCAAGGAGCATTGAGGAAGGATTTCTCGATGCTCAACTATTCAGGATTGGAATGGTCAATGACCATTACAAGCAAATAGTTCACTTCTTGGCTACAGGAAGCACACCAGAAAAGTTCACTACCAGTTAGAAGAAGCATCTAGTTGTTAGGGATACTAATTTTCAACTAATCGCAAGTCAGCTCTACAAAATGGGACCGGATGAAGTACTTTGTCGATGCGTCCTTCCGCGTGAACAAGAAAGAGTATTTATGGAAGCTCACGATGGGATTGCAGGAGGTCATTATGGAGGCCATGCGATTGCTAGGAAAATACTTAGGGATGGAATATGGTGGCCAACAGTGCATGGTGATGACACAGATTATGCAAAGAGCTGTGATGTATGTCAAAGAACAGGGAAACTATCGTGGAGGGATGAAATGCCACTAATACCTCAATTGACATTACAAGCCTTCGAAAAATGGACAGTTGACTTCGTGGGACCCATCAACCCACCAGCAAGAAGAACAAGGTCACGATACATAATTATTGCAACTGATTACTTAACAAGATGGGATGAAGCAGCGCCAGTAAAGGATTTCACAGCTACGATAGCAACAATGTTTCTCTTTGATAATGTAGTCACCCGGTTCGAGTGCCCAAAGATACTGATGAGCGATCAAGGCACTCACTTCATCAATAAAACTATCAGGGCCATGACGGAAGAATTTCAAATTCAGCATTGAAGGAGTACTCCATGTCATCCGCAGGAGAATGGTGCAGTGGACACACTGACTAAGGTATTGGAGCATGCACTCACCAAGGTGTGTAACACAAACAATGATGACTGGGATTTGAATATTCCAGTGGCACTATGGGATTACAGAACCACATGTAAAAGGTTGAAAGACCAGACTCTATTCCAGTTAGTATATGGACAAGAATAAATGATGCCGATGGAGTATATTGTCTTGAGTCTATGCATCACAACAATGACATGAATGAGTGACAACGGAGCCATCAAAGAACAACTGGTGCAATTGTTACATCTTGATGAGAATCGCTTCATCACAGGATTTCATCGGCAGGTGGAAAAGGATCGAATGAAGGTCTAGCATGATTGCAATGTCAAGGAGAAGCACTCCCAACGTGGAGATATGGTCCTGCTGCATGACAGTAAGTTTGTGAAGCACCCAAGTAAGCTAGAGATGCATTTGTTGGGTCCATACATTATCAATTTCGTTACTGACGGAAGTGCAGTGTAGCTACAAAAGCTATATGGGAAATTGTTGAAAAATTTAGTGAATAGGAGCCGACTAAAGTCTTATCGGTATATCCAAGCATGTAGCAACTAAAAAATAAATTGAGTCGAAAAAAAAAATGATAAGCTCATTGTGAACTTTGGGAATCTGTCAATAGCACTGGGTCTGTCGACGGAACAATGAAGGATGAAGGAATAGTGAGAATGTTTGGGGTTTGTCAACATTCGGCACGAGTGGGTCAAATAAGGTAATAATTGCAGTAGTAAGGTCGTGACGGACGACGACAGAGGTGGATGATGACACAATTGATGACAGGATTTGGTAAATTAGTGAAGGATTCGACGGACAATTTGGCAATCATTGTTCAAGAGTGGAAAGATGGATGTGAAGCGGGATAGTGAAGTTATAAATACATGTGCAAAAGGATAGTTAGACTCATTGAGCCTTATGCACGTTACTGAAGAATTTGCAGAAGAAGAGTGAGAGCGAAGAGTGAGCTTAGAAGGTTACAATGGCGCATTTCATTTCCAGCATGAGCACATAAGGTGTGCTAACGGCGAGGACAACAAGTGTTCATGATGTTCGGATACACAGGGTACTACCAAAAGACCGAACACCAAAAGCAACCACTTCACACAAACAGATCACAGATCAACACACCAATGTCTTGACATGGTTTAAACCCTCTTAAGGGAAACACTCCACGGCCCCGGCCAAATAGCTTCTACGAGACAATTTATTATGCAAAGAAAGAAAGTTACAAATGATATTCTCATAATCGATCAACTAAACAATGACCCTCTATGCTCTTTAAATAGAGATCATGGACCAATCGGGTGCTAAGCCACGGATCAAGGTTAGGTTTGATCTAAGAGAAGTTGAGTCGTCGGATCACTCTATGTCGGGAACATATTGTGACCGTCGGATTAAGTATTTACAAATGCATACTAATGCATACTAAAGAAACACACTATCCCTAACGGATATATTACACAAGTTGATCTTAACTAAATCCTAAGTGTCTAAATATCCTAACATCCCCCCTTTAGAACAACTTGGGATAGGATTGAAGGATTTACAAAAGTGACACTATTAGGAGAAGGAAGGAGGCATTAGAGCCTATCCCCCCTTAATGACAAGTTCCTGAACTCCTAACATAGATCGAAGTTTAGAAAAATTCGCTTTTGTAAGAGACTTGGTGAAGATGTCTGCAACTTGATCATCTGTAGGGAAAAAGAGCACTTCAAGAACACGATCATGAACAAGATTTCTGATGAAGTGCATATGTAGCTCAATGTGTTTGCTGCGTTGATGTAGAACTGGATCTTTGGAAAGCTTGATGGCACTTTGATTGTCGCACCAAAGTGGAGTAGGCTGCTGCTGCTCGAATCCAAACTCTTAAAGGATCTGTCGAAGCCATAAAGCTTCCTGACTGGCATTAACTGCTGCTCAATATTCTGCCTCTGCTGAAGAAAGAGCAAGAGCTTGTTGTTTCTTACAAGCCCAAGTAATAGGTCCAGATCCCATACTGAAAACATAACCTGCAGTAGACTTTCGATCATCAGGATCGCCGGCCCAATCTGAATCAGTGAAACCAACCAACAAAGGTTTCCCCCCTGTACTGCAATGAATCCCAAACTGAACTATACCTCGAATATATCGAAGTATTCTTTTAGCTGCTTTCCAGTGAATTTCATGAGGTGTCTACATATAACGGCCAACACGACCAACGACAAAGGAAAGGTCAGGACGGGAATGAGTCAAGTATAAGAGACTACAAACAAGGTGACGATACAAGGTGGCATCGACTTCAGGTGAAGTACAAGTGGCAAAAAGTTTGACTCCAGAATGGAAGGGAGAAGGGGCTGGTGTACAATCTTCCATGTGAAAGTGACGAAGAAGGTCACAAGCATACTTAGACTGAGAAAGAAAGATTCCTTCTTTGGTTTGCAGGACTTGGAGACCAAGAAAATAATGCAAATGTCCTAAGTCTGACATTTCAAAATTTTGTTTAAGACTGGATTTCACATGGGTTATAAGCTTAGGGTCACTACGAGTAAGAATAAGGTCATCAACATATATAACAAGTATGATGAGATGGTTTCCTACTTTCTTGGTATAGACATGGGGGTCAGAATGGCATCTAGAAAAACCAGTGTCAAGGAGAAAGCTATCCATTTTGGCATACCAAGCTCTAGGAGCTTGCTTAAGGCCATATAAGGATTTCTTAAGGTGGCAGACAAAGCTAGAGTTATTATGAACATAGCCAGGAGGTTTTTCCATGTAAATTTCCTCCTGTAAATCACCATGTAAGAAGGAAGACTTGACATCCATTTGATGGAATTCCCAGTTGTGTAAGGCTGCAAGGGAAAGAGCAAGGCGCATGGAGTTCATTTTTGCGACGAGAGCAAAGGTTTCATTGTAGTCAATCCCTTCAAATTGGGAAAAACCTTTGGCAACTAACCTTGCCTTAAGTCTTTCAATACTTCCATCTGATGCATACTTAGTTCTATAGACCCATTTACATCTAACAAGTTTTCTTTTTTTTGGAAGAGGTACAAGATCCCAAGTAGCATTCGCCATTAAGGAACAATATTCTTCATCCATGGCTGCATCCCAATCTGGATTGCCTGAAGCTTCTGCAAAAGTTTCTGGATCATGATTCTTGGAAACTTGAGCCAAAAGAGAAGAGGCTCGCTGAAACTGGGAACGTGTTCGACGTTGATCTCTAGGATCACCGACAAAATCACCAGCTGCTTCACATGTTGAACGGACCCATCGAGGAAGCACTTGTGCTGGTGCAACTGGAGGAACATGAGCAGGCGGAGGTGGGTTTTCATCCTCACTGTCATCATCAGAAACTGGAGTTGGAAACCTGTCAAGGAAGTTGGAAGAAGAAGAAGAAGGCACAAATGCCGAATCAGGATCGCAGGCCAAAGATGGCACAATCGCCGAGTTAGGCTCGTAGGCCAAGAGATTTTCATCAAATTTAACATCTCTTCTAATGATTATATCATGAGAATGTGGTTGAAGAAGTCTATAACCTTCTACATCTTCAGAATATCCAACAAATATGCACTTTTCACTTTTAGGCTGCAATGCTTTCCGTTTTTCATCCAAAATGTGAGCCCATGCTTCACTACCAAACACACGAAAGTGACTTACATCAGGTTTAGTTTTACTCCATCCTTCTTTCGGTGTTATACCTTGTAATGCTTTTGTGGGGGTGCGATTAACTATGTAATTTGCACAATTAATGGCTTCAACCCAAAATTTAAGACTTAGTCCCTTAGATTGGATCATACAATTAGCCCTTTCTTTTAAAGTGCGGTTCTTCCACTCAGCTACACCATTTTGTTGTGGTGTATATGGAACAGTGTGCTGTTGTTGGATGCCTTGTTCAGTGCAGAATGTAGTGAACTTATTGTTAACATATTCTCCTCCATTGTCAGATCTTAACTTAATAATTTGATGACCAGATTGTTTTTCAACAAGGTCCTTGTAGGCCAAGAACATGTTAAATACTTCGCTCTTAAGTTTTAGGAAATAAACCCAAGTGTGTCTGGTGTAATCATCAATGAAAGTTAAGAAATATTTGAAACCAGAAAAGGAAGTAGATGGAAGAGGACCACACAAGTCACTATGCACAAGCTCCAAGGGAACCGAGGCGTGCCAAGAGGCACGTTTGTCAAAACTGTCCCGATGATGTTTTTTGAGTACACAACTGGAACAAACACCATCTCTGCAAGATACCATCGAGAGACCTGTCACCATATTTTATTTACATAGTTGTTGCAATGAGCGATAATTTAAGTGACCAAATCGCTCATGCTAAAGTTTGCTCAAGTTATCACTATGAGCAACAAAAACTGAAGGGAAAGGTGATGACCCAAAGTTGTTAAACTTGTACAACCTGGTAATATCATCAACAATTCCGGTAGCTAGGACCTGTTGAGGATCTTTAAAATCCTTGATTACAACTTGGTGAGGTGTAAAGGTCACAGTTTTACCTTCACCAGAATGAGTGATCTGATAGACTGATAACAAATTGCAGGAAATTCTTGGAACACATAGTACATCACTAAAATGACCATTATCTACTGGAATTGTTCCAGCTCCTACATCACTTAGAGATCTATCATCACCAACAAATATTTGTTTGGTGTTACATTCATGCATAGTAGAAAAGATGGCTTGATCCTTAGCCATATGATAAGATGCTCCAGAATCAATGAGCCATTCATTTGAAGTAGAAGAAGAAGATGCATTATAAGAATAACCAAAAGCACAAAGTGCATGTCCATGAGAGGCAGATTCTGGAGATGAATCTAGGTTGATGTGGTGCTTCTTCATTGCTGCTTCCAAGGCTGCTATCTTCTTGAAACACTTAGATTCATCATGATTATCTTTCCCGCAATAGTTGCAATGACACTTAGTCTTCTTGCCTTTTGGCTTGGATCCTTTGTCATTTTTTAAAGAAGGAGCTGACTGAGAGGGTTTTGGACCCTTGTTTGACTTATTATTGCGAAAATTTTGTTCTTTGGGAGGCTTGGACTTTTCTTTCTGTTAGGACAATAAGGCTTTTCCAGATGTATCTACATTGTTGATGATTCCAAGATGAATGAGTTTATCTTGTTCTCTAATCAAGGAATCACAAAAGGATTCAAGACTAGGCTCTTGATAGTTAGCTGCATTCAAGGATGCTTTCATGGAGTAAAATGTAGATACAAAAATAGAATATGCAGGTCCAAGTTTGGAAAGAATATGATAAATGCATAGTTTGTCTTCCCTCTCAATCTTACATTCTGAACATAAGAGTTTAAGAGTTTTATACTTAGATAAATAATCTTGAATGCATGAAAAGTCACTTGGATTTAAAGAAATCAACTCATTTTCGAGTTGGTGACCTCGAATTTCATTGTGTTTACCAAACACAGATTCCAACTTGTCCCAAGCAGCATTAGGTTCATCAATTCCAGATATGTGGAATCACAAATCAGTAGAGATTGACATCCCAATCAATCCACGAACTTCATCATATCTATTTGCCCATTTTATTTTCTTATCATCATCAGTGGGTTCTTTTTCTTTCCCTGTGGTAATTCTGAAAAGTCCCCTACTTCATAGAACATCCTCCATACGAGATTTCCATGAGAAATAGTTGGAACTGTTAAGTAGAATATCACAAGGGGCGGTCATATTTGCAAATTAATGGCTATAAAAGCAAAAACCAATAGTCTAGATGTGAAGAGCTCGAAAAAATAGGTGGTTTAAAAAAAAACGGCACTGAAAACTGAATCTGTATGATGAAGTTATGCTTGAACAAAGAAACCGTTGAAGATGTCCCCAATAGTGACGTGGTAGCTAGAGAAGGTCCAGCAAAAAAAAGAACCCCCCTCTTCCCAAGATGAACCTTTTAACAATCACTTTAAAATAAAGTTGTTTTAAGTGAACCACTTTTGTAAAATAAGTGATTTCACTTTTACAATGATATTACTTTTAAATAGTGCAACAATAAAAAAAAAACTTAAGTGACTCACTTGTATTTTTATTTTTTATTATTTAAGTGAGATGCACTTTTACAATAAAGTAACTTGAAAATAGAAATTGCATGCACTTTTTCTTTTAAAAGTAACTTCCTAAGACTTGAACTCAAGACCTATTAAGGAATAAAACAACTTTGAACCAAGTGAGCTAGATTAAAAAGTATGTAAAATATGGGAATGAGGAAGGGGGCTTTTCTTTTCTTTTCTTTTTTTACTCTTCTTGCTCGGTTTGCGTGCTTGTCCTTTTTTCTGTAAAACAGACTACAAATCGAAACAAAAAAAACTTTTCCACACTTGTGGACTTAGATCTCGTTAGCTTGCCAGGAAAGTCTACGTTTTCTCTCTGTTTCTGATTTGCCGAGATCGCGCAAGGTGCACGGCAAAGAGCATACGCAGCCGAAAAAAACCCTTTCCCTTTCTATTTCTGATTTGTCGAGATCGCTCAAGGTGCACGCCAAAGAGCATACGCAGACGGGAAAGCAACAATCCGAACCCAAAAAAAATCTTTAGATCTGATGAAATACGCGTTTCTGGAGCAACCGGGAACCGTTTTCGATCAAATGAAAACTATTTCCCAATGGAAACGACGCTCCTGACACAATGGAACACTTCCAACAGCCCAAAAATGCACATAAATACCAGAACTAGAAACCCTTTTGAGTTTCGGCAACAGCAGTTCAAGATCTAGATCATAACCGGAAGCGACACTTCATAAAAGCTCTGATACCATGTTCGGGTACACAGAGTACTACCAAAGGACCGAACACCAAGAGCAACCACTTCACACAAATAGATCATAGATCAACACACCGATGTTTTGACGTGGTTTAAACCCTCTTGAGGGAAACACTCCACGGCCTTGGCCAAATAGCTTCTACGGGACAATTTATTATGCAAAGAAAGAAAGTTACAAATGAGCTTCTCATAATCGATCAACTAAACAATGACCCTCCATGCTCTTTAAATAGAGATCATGGACCAATCAAGTGTTAAGCCACATATCAAGGTTAGGTTTGATCTAAGAGAAGTTGAGCCGTCAGATCACTCTATGTCGGGAACATATTGTGACCGTCGGATTAAGTATTTACAAATGCATACTAATGCATACTAAAGAAACACACTATCCCTAACGGATATATTACACAAGTTGATCTTAACTAACTCCTAAGTGTCTAAATATCCTAACACTTGAACAACCAGTAGTTTCATCAACGTAGACGATTAGGAAAAAAAGAAGTATCAGCCGACCGATGAATATCAACCAAAGGACGAAGTGGGATTCTCATAGCTTGACATGGGATGCAGTTGATGGAGGACCGACAGGTTTTTCAACCACCGCATAACTAACGGAAGGGATACTCCAGCTCTAGTGAAGGATGATCATATTTCTGAAACTAATGTGCCAGAATTGGAGAAGTTTTATTTCACATATCTCGTCCACCATGGGTGCTAGAAATATTGTTTCACAAGATGAGGAGGAGTATGAATCAGTCACAATGATTAAAGCTATGACCAAGGAATCATCTGTTAAATCAAGGAAGCATACGATGAGTTCAAGAAGTAGGTACATGCACTAGTAATTTCCAGCTGAGGTGGCTCAAGGGCAAGCCATGGTTTTTTGTTGGGGCATGTTGGCACGGGTCTAGGGCGCACAAGTGCGGAACCCCCAAGCGATGAAAGGGTCAAAGTCAAGAACAAAGGACCAGTCGCAAAGCGTAAAAGAGCCGATATATGCGGAAATATTTGGTTAAGTTAGTTAGAAATGGGTCATTCAGACCATTTTGTAATGGCCAAGTGAGCCTATAAATATAAGTGTGATTGTAAGCCTAAGGGAATCTCATCTTATGATATGATATGACCATCTTTGCATCTATATGTGTTTTAATCTTTTGGATCAATCTGTGGAAGCATTTATCTAGTTTTGGTCTGTTTGATCGCAGCAATTTCTCTGAGTTTGTAATGGTTCTACGATGTGTGATAAATACTCAGAACGATTGATATATATATATATATATATATATATATATATATGTCTCGTTTTGTTTCGCAATGTTTGATATTTCATTGAAATCGCAGTAGATGTTTTCACAGTTATGTTATGTACCGCAGATTCCTTGAACATGCTTTGATAATTTGTTTAATTCGTTAATTAGATATGGTAATGTAGTTAATGTGAATAAGGATAATTGTTAATAGTTTAATAGTATGATGGTCTGATGCGAATGAAAATCTCTGGATTATGTTGCGAATGAGAGGGAGGTAGTGCATGTTGTCTCACAACTGCGGAAACTTGGTTCTTGCAGCCCCCTTAGGCATCTTGGGTGAGACTTCAGTCGCTTGGCCTGTGTTATTGGGAAGGGTTAAACCTTTCTAGGCCAATTTTTAATGGTTTGTAGTCAATGTTGGTTGACAGCAGGGCGAAGTGAACCCTCGTCAACAAGACTGTGTCAACACCATGTTTTATGATTGCGCATCCACCATTTAGCAATAATTGTTCCATTCACGGGAGCTACTCATAGAACAAACAGTTGAAGTCCAGGAAATGGTGTTCATACTAAAGTAGATATCCAAGATAACTACTCCCATTCGAAAGAAGTTAGGGGATAGTCATACAAGAATGAAGAAGTTGAATGCTTGGAAAAAGAAGCAAAGGAAAGCCCTCACAATTTTCCTAATATATATAATAAAAAATTGAAATTAGATTTTTCAACTCTAGACAGTTTTCGAAAGGATGAGAGGAAATTGAAAAATGAGGTGGAAACCTCTATTTCTAGATGTGAAGGGATCCATTAAATCATAGCCAAAGCTTTTTAAAAATGTCATTTTCCTTCTACTGGCCCATTTGAAAGCATTGTGCCAAAAGATAAGAGATTGAATGAACTGAGGGCCATTAAGGATGAAGACATAGTTGTTATTCGAAGTCTAGAAAATATCACTCTAGAGGACTTACAAGATTGTATTGGGAAAGCAACATTGAAAACACAATACTTGGCTAATGGGTATATACCACCAACTAAAGGCCTTAATACAATGGTTAAAGATTTATCTTTTCATGATGTGGGCCTATGGTTGTTGGAGACATAGTATTTGAATGTTATATCTTATGAAAATGACCTTTGGGATGAATTTATACAAACTCAAGAGGGAGCCCCACCCTCGTGATGTAATAATTTTTTTTTACATTATTATGTATTTTTTGTCCTATTTATTTAAGTTGTAACTGAAATATGACAAAAGTACTGGAAGACAAAGGATTGTTTCTAAAGGAAGGTGAACTAAAAAGTCACCTATGGGCTCAAACATAAAGGATGAATAGAGGAAATTAGGTAGAGGAAGGGGCTTTCACTTTGAGGAAGATTTTGTTGGGCCTGATATCTAAGAATTATTTCTCATAATGAGCAAATCAATTTTTGGGGTGGAATGTGTCAAAATATGTGGATGAATGCGTGGATTGATTTCCTTTTTTTTTCTACTAAAATGCAGTAAGATTTTTCTTATTTCAGTTGGACTATTCTAATAGTTTATGAATTATTTTATTGTATATAAACACAATTTTCTTTTCTTTCTATGAGCAATGGATGTAATGAATGTTAATACTTTAGTTATCTAATGAGTTAAATTTATTTTTTAATTTTTAAATGTGTTTATTTTCAGTGGTTAAATCCTGTAAACTGCATGCTGCAATTACCTTACCTTGCTCTGTCTTAATCCCACTCCTTGCAAGGATAGTTTAGATTAAATAAAATATTGCATTTAATTAGGGAATTCACTTGGGAAACCGATAGTAAAATAAGTGATAATACTAGAGGTAAGAACATATGCATCACTATGTGAGGCTTCTTCCTATTGTTCAAACAAGTACAATTTAAGGAGCATAATCCTTTTCATTTAAATTTAATAGCTTTCATTTTATTTAATACCAATTAAAATACTAAATGATGGGTCAGGCTGTGTCCGACAAAGTTATTCCAAGACTATCTTGAACGGTAGATATACCATAATCCGGATGGGTTCCCTATTCTAAACAATGAAGAGTCTAATTAGGACTTTTCGTTGCGGAGAACCCCTAGTGTTGTCGCAAGGATTTTTCTAGGCGTCAATAAAACCCTGCAAGAATGGAATAATATGCACGAAAATATCTCACAATCCAAGTTCAAGGATTGAAATATTTCTTGGCATGTTCCTTTTGAGAAATATAAAGTGCTACCGACCACTTCCTTGAATGTGTTAGTGCCACTAGATCATCAAGTAACCTAAAAAGGCCATCCTCTTTCAACCCTTTAGCCAAAGTCCTACTTGATAGACTATAATCAGTAATGGTGCACTATTATCCCTCAAGAGAAACCCTCTAAAATTGTATATATGTCACACAAGATACTGAAAGGCGTTTTTTCTCAAACCTAGAATATTCATCTCATGAAAATCACCCGAAGTAATTTGAAATTAAATTTATCCAAATCCTCCAACGGGATAAGTGACATAATTTCCAACCTCCATATGCATGTTGCCTATCACTCCTAAATCCTATTGAAATGTGAACTATAATTGTCATATGTCTAGAATATCCACTATCCACATACCAACCAACACTGGAAACAATGTTAGTAGATAAATAACGGGAAATGGAAGAGACAATCTCAAATTGAGAAGTCATCTCCTCCACTCCTACTACAATTGTAGCTACAACCTACTTCATGCCCATTTCCCTCTTCAAGGCAAATTGTCCTACATAATGTCTCATCTTGTGACATCAAAAGCGTATGAATTAACTTAGGTGCTTCTTCCCAATATAGATTCCATCCTTCTTATTGAATTATTTCTTTCTACCCTTTTTTTCATTCCTAGAAAGACCAATAGCATGTACTTACACTTTTTTATGTATATGAGATTGCAATATGATTTCCTCCTACAAAATATCGAGTAAAAATTTTGTGAAGTCATGTATATTTCCCCAAGTACAAATACACTAAACAAAAGGAATCTAAGAACAAGCAAGACCTTTAAGGAATATGGATACTAGCTCCTAATCCTGAACCTTGGCCCCAATGGTGGTTAATTGATCCTTAAATTAACTAATCTTGATTTGAAATCTCACCATGGCATCTTCATTACTCAGATGAACCACTAAGAGTTTGTTTAGTTAGAGTAGTTGAAAAGTCTAAAAATTCTAAAATAATTCAACTCCTCTAGAGGATACATAAAATAAAATCCTCTCAATACTACAAATCCCACCATTCAAAATTCCTTATCTAGGTAAATCATCAAACCCTATCTCCACCAAGAATAGCAAGTGAAATGGTCCCTTCAACACTATGTCCCATGCAACATGTCCTCTTCCATTCTTCTTCACAATTACACCCTAGGGTTTCTTCCAAAACTCTATTATTCAATATCCAAGGGTAAAACCCTAATATAACTCTATGAGAATACAATAAAATCCAAAGAGAGAAAGAAACCCTAGTTCCCAAGAGAGAGAGAGAGAGAGAGAGGGAGAAACAAGGACTAGTGAAGGATTAGAGAGAGAAAGAGAGAGGACAAGTGCTCTTCACTTCTAGGTCACATATCTACTCGACAATGAGAAAGAATAAACACACAATTCATGTTAATGAAATATCGATCTTTACTTTATTTATATGAGAGTTAAAGGGGGCCAACAATACTATGTGGGCACAAGTCCTTACAAGCAAGCTATATGAGCCCTTATAATAAGTGAGACATCCAATCTAGAGTACAAGTGTCAAATTCTCCAATGATGATGTCATGCATAATGTGTGCATAGTAAGGATTCCAAGAAGATGCAGTATAGAAGGAAAGTCCAAATCATTGCATCCCAAGTCTACTCAACAAACTCCATATATCCTCTATTTGTTTGTTCTCTTATAGGATAGTTACATCATGCATAAAATACATATGCTATCTATGGATTGAATCCCTCCACCATGATGCACAATACTGTACATCACTTGTAGGGGTTTCTCCCACCAAGTGAACCCTCCATGTCACCATCATGAAGTGTGTTCACCATCTAGGCAAGCGACCATAAACACACATTTGAATAACACTGAACCAACATTCAACTCAACCAAACATCAACTAAGAAAGATAGCTCATGTGTGCATATCCATCACAGACTACTATCTATTGATATTGCTCGGGGATTGCATTTGTTATCTTTTTTCACAAGGAACAACCTTATAGGATCACATAGTGAGATATTTCAATGGATGGGGGTACACTTGTGATTTTTTAAGAAATGTTTATTTTGGTGTTTAGGTTGATGTTATCATGGTTTCCTAAGAGATGTTGGATTGTGTCACGTCCCCTCCCATCATACCAGCATGATGGAGAGGACGTGGTGCTAAACCGGGCAATTAGCCCAATGAACTTCTATCTAAGCATTCACATAAAAGACATATGGAAGTGTACAATTATAAGAATACACAACGGAATTGATTCCAATTACACATCCATCATTCATTCAAATATTCATCAAATAACAATTGCAAGATTAACACAGGAGAATACTTATCTTGACAAAGTAGTCCCAAGCAACTGGCTATGCAACTGCAATGTTCCACCCAACCATAGGCCAGTTGTGCTTATCAACCTATTGATACAACTGCCACCCCCGAGCTGGGCATGATCTCTACAAGGAACCAGGGAACAACAGACTCACACATAGCCAAGCATACACCAAGATGAGCCAAGCCAATCTGCAATTGGGTTTATCAGGCTGCTAGGACATGGAAGGGAAGAATTGCTAAGCTAGTATGCTCAACCACAGAGCTATGGATACCCCTCCCAGATCTATTCAGCTTGGCACTCACAATGCCTACACACCCAACACAAGGAAGTATTCTCTTCACTGCCACACAGTCCCTCAAGCCATACCTTCCTTTCTAGTGCTCTCAGGGTGTGCATAGAAAAGTAGCCAAAGCCCTCTTGATCTTCTTGAGAGGTTACTCCCTCTACTAGGTTTATCAAGCCAATTCATTCCACTACCAGTCCAAGGTTCTTGCTCACAAGTTCAAAACAAACCAGGATGCACATAACAGCAAAACTACACTTGCGGAGCATGAGAAAAACGTTTCAATAGTGGGATGCATGAGGTGGGGTTTCTTGAGCTTCAGAAAAATGTGGGAAGATCCAAAACGTATTGGCAACTGGGAGAGAAAACCCATTCCAGAAAAATGCCCCCAGGGCAAAAACGACCTCTCCCTCAGTCCCAAATCGCGTCCCTCCTTCCCCAGCTGCTGCACACTACCAAAAACGAGTTCCTGGACATGGAAAACGCAGGGTTATGGTGAAAAACATGAGGATAAATTCCAGTGAGCTCAGTCTGCGTGAGAGATGAAAGACTCATTCTTCAGAATGGCTTTGGGCATCATTTCGTGGGTGTTTTCTTGCCCAAGGAGACAAAACACAATTTCCTAGGTTGATGGCTTGCCCATACACGAAAATGGCTGCCATACTTCTTCATTCCCAAGGCATTAACTGCCTCAACCAACTCTTGGAAGAATTAAATGATTGGGTCCATAACCCAAAATGGGTAGTTGGTGGTTTATGGGTTTTCTCATTGACACATGGATTAACACCTTTGGCTCAAGGGTTTGAATAATTTCCCTCCCTATTCCTTGTAGAAACATTCCCCATCTCTTTTGTTGCATTGCATAGCCAGTTGTGGGATTTTTTCCATTAAAATTCGTATTTACATGATGTCTTATTTACATTGTGCCCATCTAGCACAAGAACCATAGGCATCTATTTCTTTAATTGTTGATACATAAAACGCTAAATCAATGGTGGGGCCTTGGCCTTGAGCTCCTCACCATGATCAAATTACAATATTTACATCATTTACGATTTAATACAAAGGGGGTCAAAATGGGGATGTGACAGATTGTATGCTTGTGCAAATGGTTAGAAACTTTGAGGATTTGTGTAACCCTCCCTTTTTGTTAGCACCGACATGTCTAAAGTACATTGCCTAGATATGAGAAAACGTTTTAACACTTAGTGAATTTTAGGTAGAGGAAGCTCATCAACATAGGTTCTTAGTAATATTTAAGTGTTAATAATTTGTTGAAGGTGTCATAATAAATTAAAACTAGATTTTCTATGGTTTCATTTTTATGTGATAACACATTAGTACATGAGTTTTGTTCACAATTAATCGAATTAGTATCATGTGGAATATGGAATTAGGTGAAGCGCTCATCCTTTTTGCACAAATTTCAAGGCATTTTAGAGATTATGGTGGTTTTCAACCCTTGGTTTTGAGCATTGGTTTGATTTTGTGGTGGTATTAGGTGTTGGTAATGTCTTCCAACCCATGGTATCTCATTAATGAAAGAAAAATAATATTTACAATTGGATTACATGTGTCACAATGTCGGTACACTTCTCTAGGTCACCCTCCTCTTGGCACATGGTTTTGGTAAATCAACACATGGTTTTGCAAATGTGTTGATTGTTTTGGTGTTCATCCATTGAACGAAAGCTATGTCGGTACACTTCTCTAGGTCACCCTCCTCTTGGCACATGGTTTTTGGTAAATCAACACATGGTTTTGCAAATGTGTTGATTGTTTTGGTGTTCATCGATTGGAAAGTAATAGTTTATGAATTTAGCAACCTTTACATATTTATCTAGGATGCACTTTTGGAAAATGACTATTTTATTACTTGGTGACAAGTCAAAATACCTACAATGCACATTCATCACTCTCCTCTTGGCACCCGGTTTTGGTAAATCAACACATGGTTTTGCAAATGTGTTGATGGTTATACAAATTTGAAAAATGACTAATTTATTATGTGCGGAAAAGTCAAAATACCTACAATGCACATTCATCACCCTCCTCTTGGCACCTGGTTTTGGTAAATCAACACATGGTTTTGCAAATGTGTTGATGGTTTTGGGGCTCATGGTTTGAACAAAAGTAATAGATTATGAATTTAACAACCTTTACAAATTTATCTAGGATGCACTTTTGAAAAATGTATTATTTATTACTTGTTGACAAGTCAAAATTCCTACAATGCACATTCATAGCGTGTGGGCATGTCAAAGAAAAATATATTATTAATGGATCAAAGGATTATTTTATTATTGTTGGGCACACACATTGACTTGGAAATTATATTTTGAGGTAGTTATTAGGTGTGGACATCTTATGGAAATTTTTCTTGCTTATTTTATCATAATGATTATTAGACTTCCTTGCTTCAAGGGATACAATCTAACTACTTCATTATTATATTTCTTTTTTACTTTAAATGGGGCTAGATATATATTATATTTTATTGTAAGAGAGAAGAGAGCACCTCTATATAAAGGAGCTCTCTTCATTTCTTCTATATATCAATTGTGAAAGAAATCCCTTGGAGACAAAATGTTTTTGTGTGTGATGATTTCTTTCATATATTTATGTTGGCTCATTTTTCTTGCTTTAGTTTCCTATACAAATGTAGTAAGATAAAAAAAAGTAAGCATAATCTTCCTTATTTCATTACGTTATCAAATGTTTTTGTTGATGCATCACATTATAAAAATTACAATATGAATAATCATAATAATTTAAATACATAGTTTTACATCTACTTTATTAATGCCATTTGGTAAATTTTTACAATTTGGTACAGCAAGCAAGGTAACAATAATCAGAATTATTGTTTCTAGAAATACATTGCATATTCCATTGTTTCCCTTTCTATAAAAAAGACTAAGAATGCATCATTATGTTGTTCCTTTAGTTTTAGTTTTAGTTTTACATTTAATCACATCCATTTTTGTAACTCTAACTCTGATTGGTCATCTTCCTTTAGAAAATCCAAGAGATAATTAAATGCCTCCAAATGGATCAGGTAGATGAGAGGAATTTGCAATCCTCGCGTACAAGAATCTGCTTGTCATGATGTTACAGGAATTTGCAATCCAATCAATTTTCCTGTCTCACTGATTATTGTTATCCCGAGTTCCTGTAACGCCGTAACTCGGGATTCTCGTACCCGCGGACAGCTTGGGATCGAGATGGTAAATGTCCTCGTTGGATAAGTCCCGTTATCCTTTCGTCTATCCCCTCCCCTTCCTCAGGCATTTGGTGGCATTTGTTTCCTCTTCAGCATTTGGTGGCATTTTTTAAAAATAATCCATCGATTTAATCAAATCCATTTTTGTAACTCTAACTCTGACTGGTCATGCACCTTTGGAAAATCCAAGAGATAATTAAAAGCCCCCAAATGGGTGAGGTAGAGGAGAGGATACACCAAAGGATGACGGACTTATCAATTACAGTTACCATCTGGACATCAAATTATCCTCGCATACAAGAATCTGCTTGTCACGATGTTACAGGAATTTGCAATCCAATCAATTTGCCTGTCTCCCAGGGACATTTTATTGTTATCACTGACGGCGGGTTCCTGTAACGCCGTAACTCGGAGCTGTTCGGCAGGATTCTCGTACCTGCGGGCAGCTTGGGATCGAGATGGTAACTATCCTCGTTGGATAAGTCGCGTTATCCTTTCGTCTATCCTCTCACCTACCTCAAGCATTTGGTAGGTAAAACTTATCATCATTGGTTAATCATCTTTCGAAGAAGTATCCTCTCTCAACAAGGAGATTCTTATTACTGTTTTTTCAACCTGCGTCGGTGATTGACCTTATTTCGTTTTGAAACATCTTTGTAATGTGAAATAGAGCAGACACAAAAGTCTCTATTTCTATGGACAGGATAAGTGGCCTTTCCAGGACTATAACCAAAGTTAAGCAGGTAGGCTCTGTGAGAGTCTTTGATGACTACACAACTGTTTTTTGGCTGCTCCAAATTGTCATTTATTTATAAATAGATTTTTCTTTTCCATTTTGATCATTTCACATTTACTTCATCGGCCAAAAGTGCCCCCACAAAATTGTCTTGTAAAATTCCTTTTTCACTTTACAAGTTCCTTTAAAATTCCAAAATGGTCATTACTATAATACTTTTAATTATAATTTTAACAAGAAGACTGACCATGATAATATTGACTTCATCTTGAAGGATTGGGAATCTCGATTCGAAACTCTATACAGTGTACATATCTTAATAATTATTTTTTATTATTAACCGAGTTAGTTTTCAGACTATGTTCTAGGTGGATGGATAAATAAGTTTAGAATCAAGGATCTTAGGATCTTTAAGGAAGGAATATCCAATTAAGGTTTGATTTCAAGGTTTTTGTAAACAACAACAATTATTGTTTTGATCCAATATGTTTATATATTTAACCACAAAAAAAGTGGTGCTAATTATAGCATCATTTTTTTATTCCTGTTTTTTTTGGTATTTTTTATACAAAATTATGAGTTTTTATAGCTATAATTGTCATTTTGAGTATAAGTTCTGGTTAAGTTGTATAACTTGTTAATGTTGTTTTTAGTCATCATTAAAGACAAATTTGAAAACATAAATGTCAAGAAAGATGACAAACATAAAATAATATTTCAGAAAAAATCAAGATAATCCTAAACCTTGTTGTACAATCCCTTGGTACGAAGAATGAAAGAGGCATTGAGATGCATTGACTATTTGTTCGTGTCATTCTTGATAAAGCAACCTTGAAGATGCCAACATTGAAATATCATAGTAAAGAGCCATGGTTTAATGAATTGGAAGCAATGATGAAGAATTCTTCTACCAAACACCACGTTACAAAGGCTAACAAGCAACTTGGCCCTTCTTCTACAAGCAATGTTAAGAAGTTTACAAAATATATTAGGTCAAAGGGTCGGGAAAGAAAAAATAATGACAATGGATCCACATTCTCTTGAGAAAAATGGGTATAAGAGGAAGATTGACTTGATGAAATTAGTGTGTGTTTAAAATAGGATATGATGATCTGAAAAATATGTTGAGAAACGAATTGATGGGAATGTTTCCAAGGGCGTAAATCAATGGAGCTTTGCAGTGAAGACTGGGTAATTAGTCTTGTATTCTGAAATGCTAAAATGTGTTGAGTGAAATGTTTGGGGGATGTAAGACATAAATGAGTTGAACAGAGATATTCCACATAGCGACTGAGGAAAGTAGGGAAAACTAAAATGCAAGAATGCAGAAAGTGTCAATAATGTTTTGGGGCTTTAACTTCGAACTAGAATAACACCCACAATGGAAAATCGCAGAAGTGGAGTTGGTATATGGATTTCACGCATACATTGTTGACCTGGCATCACTCCCAAGCAAAATGTCTTGAATTGGATAAGCTGGTATCTGCAGAATTGTGTATTTGAAATTGCAGAGAATGAGAAATTTATCTCGTAGAGATCAAAGAAGCTTGAGATACCAATCTGTAGAGATGAGCATACCTCGGCATCAAAGAAGCTTGAGATACCAATCTGTGCAGATGCGATTGAATTTGACTTTGGAATATTTGAGTAGAGAACTTGTGAAGCATTTGTTTGTGTGAAGACCATAATGCATAGCCAATGAAGAATTGAGTACAGTGCTATATCTGTGAAGAGTTGAAAGCAAAAACTATGAAGAGTTTATGGTGCATAAATTATTAAAGACTCTAGTATAGAACTGTTGATAGAACTGCAGGTATGAAGAAGCATTGGTGAAGATCCTATTGTAGACATTGAGAGATATGGATGTAGAGAATTTTCAATTTATTAGTTCATATCAGAGAATAAATGAGTGGGAAACAATTGCTCATGGGTAGAGAAGTAAATAGTGGGCAGAAAGATTATCAGTGTTTACCACTGATCGAGGGCAGAAAGATTACCAGTATTTACCACTCGGAGAGAATGAGCGTTTGGTTTGTTTAAGCACGAAGGTTGATGTAATCTACTATATATAGATATATATATTGTGTATTGTTCGTGTTCTTGTTGTTGAGATCTAATTGAAGTTGATCCACATATAATCTAATGATTAATATTAATGTATGAATGTATTTGAAGAAGTGTCAATTGAGAGCAAAAAGTAGTTAAAGAATCGGACACTGATTGCCCCCTCCCCCCTCTTAGGGTCCCTATTGTGTTCAACAACAAGATTCAAAAAAATTGCCAAAAGACCTCTATTACAACCTTTTTTTTTTGTATCAGAGATTTTGGTGGAAGTTATAACATAATAAGACCTAAGATAGTGATGTCCTACTTGGATATGACTAATCGAATAGGATATTCGGATGAGGCAAAGATGGAAGAACATGAACAATTTTAGGAGTACTGCATATCCTAGATTTGACTCAAATCATGATCTGTGTAAGTAAGATGGGAATGCAGGTGTGTAGCCTTTGATTGAGAAAGATACATGCAAGACGGTGTAAGGAGAAATGGTGTAGATGGAAAGTTTTCAGAATCGAACCTTGTACAAACTATTGGGAAGAACAAACATTGACGAAAGTGATAATGTAGTCTATCATAAGATTGATGAAACATTTTCTTGTCTAGTCGAATCGAAAATGTTCAATGTTGTGGCATCAATGAATGTGACATATAGGTGAGAAAGGTCTTTGTGCTATGCAAATTAAAGGTATGGTGGAAGGTATCCCTGATTGTGATGAAGAAATCAATTTCTGTGAACATTGTATTTATGGTAAACATAATCATGTAAGGTTCTCATCTAATTCTACTAGAGCTAAGGAAATATTGGATTTAACACATAGTGATGGGTTTGGACTTATGCTGGTTCCTTCATTAGGAGGATCCCAATATTACGTTTCCTTCATAGATGATTTCTCCATAATGACATGATTGTATTTTATCACCAAGAAATATGAATTTTGGGGGAAATTTCAATATTTCAAAACTCTTGTGGAGAATTAAGTTGGTAAAATGATCAAGGTGCTAAGAACTAATATAGGAGGATGATTTTGTGGAAAATAATTTATCTATTTCTATAAACATCATGTTATATCTCTACATAACACAAATCCATACATGCCTCAATATAACAAAGTTGTTGAAAGAATGAATAGTACATTGGTGGAGAAAGTGAGGAGCATGCTCCTTGGTGCATGAGGCATAGATTAATTTTGGGTTGACGCAATCGACACAACATGCTAGCTAGTGAATAGGTTTTCGTCGAAGGATACGGTTGGAAAGACTCCATATGAGGCATGGGCTGGTAAGAATCCCTCTCTTACACATCTCCGAGTATTTGGATGTGATGCCTTTGTGCATATCTCAATGGAAAAAAGAACAACGATAGAAAACAAGTTACATAAGTGCATTTTCATTGGGTACAATGATGGAATGAAAGGATATAAAAGTTGGAACTCACCAAGGAGGAAGTTAGTTTATAATTGAGATGTGATCTTGAGGGAAGTTGGGGGCACTTACAAGATTGAAGAGGTCCAACGAGAAAAGGAATAATAAGATCAAGAGTTTGCAATGAAAGAAAAATTATGGATTTGGGAGAGTTGAATGAATTGAGCGAAGAGGTGGAACAATAGACTCTAAAGGTTAGGAGGTCTGGTGGAGCCAAAAAGGTATAGTCCACTTGACTTTTGCTATGATTTTGCATTATCTTCCATAAACAATGATCCTAGGTCGGTAAGGAAAGCATGTACAAAACTATGGAAAAGGGCCATGGAAGATTAAATGGAGTCTTTGAAGAAGAATTAAACATGGTATCTAGTTGTGTTACCAAATGGAAGGAAACCCAATGGGTATTTAAGAAAAAATTTATCGCAGCAGGTTAAGTCAAGAAGCACAAGGCTTAACTTGTAGAAAAAGGGTATTCCCAAATCAAGGGAGTTGACTTCTGTGGAATTTTCTCTCGTGTTGCTAAGTGAACTTCCGTAAGGGTACTAATGTCATTAATTGCATAATTTGATCTTGAAATAGAATAGATGGATGTAAAGATAATATTTCTTCATGTTGATCTTGAAGAATAAATCTAAATGAAGTAGGATGATGGTTTTGCAGTGGATGGAGAAAAAAGCTGGTGTGTAAGCTCAATAAGTTAGTTTATAATTAAGATGTGATCTTGAGGGAAGTTGGGGGCACTTACTAGATTGAAGAGGTCCAACGAGAAAAGGAATAATAAGATCAAGAGTTTGACATGAAAGAAAAATTATGGATTTGGGAGAGTTGAATGAATTGAGCGAAGAGGTGGAACAATAGACTCTAAAGGTTAGGAGGTCTCGTGGAGCCAAAAAGGTATATTCCACCTGACTTTTGCTATGATTTTGCATTATCTTCCATAAGCAATGATCCTAGGTCGGTAAGGAAAGCATTCCACCTGTACAAAACTATGGAAAAGGGCCATGGAAGATTAAATGGAGTCCTTGAAGAAGAATGAAACATGGTATCTAGTTGTGTTACCAAATGGAAGGAAACCCAATGGGTATTTAAGAAAAAATTTAATGCAGCAGGTCAAGTCAAGAAGCACAAGGCTTGACTTGTAGAAAAAGGGTATTGCCAAATCAAGGGAGTTGACTTCGGTGAAATTTTCTCTCGTGTTGCTAAGTGAACTTCCATAAGGGTACTAATGTCATTAATTGCATAATTTGATCTTGAAATAGAATAGATGGATGTAAAGATAACATTTCTTCATGTTGATCTTGAAGAATAAATCTAAATGAAGCAGGATGATGGTTTTGCAGTGGATGGAGAAAAAATCCGGTGTGTAAGTTCAATAAGTCTCTCTAAAGATTAAAGGAATTTCCCAAGATGTGGTATCAAATTTTGATATGTATATCTAGTAGCTGGGGTTTGTGAGAAGTCACGAGAACAACTCTGTGTATGGAAAGAAAGTCAATGATAACTTTGTATATGTGGTGCTATATGTCTATGACATGTTCTTGGTTGGTAATAACGTGGATTTGATAAAAGAGATGAAACTATAGTTTTCCTCCAAGTTCGACATGAAGGATCTCATATATAATATATTTGAAATATATGGATGATTAAATGATGGATATTGATTTGTACGTTTTATGCAAAGAAAAGCCTTATGGTAACTATATAAGATCATTCATAATCTAAGTGCATAAGGTAAAAAACTAACTTTAAGAAATTATTGTAAATGAAGGAATTATGTTGATGAAATTTTTTAAACATGATGTTTTTATTTAACTTCTTATTAACAACCAACAGTAATTGCTAACATGTTTCAAGATTTTGATTTCAATTTTTTTGAATGTTGTGCAGGGACAGACTGAGAATAAGATGCTTAAAGAAGATTAAAATTAAGAGGAATGTAAATGATGATGAATCGATAAACATTCCAGTTTGAGTGGTGTTGTAAGTTAATGAAATGGGGAAACAATTTTATAAAAATAGATGCACTTTTCATTTACAATACAAAATTCAATCCAATGACTCTGAGAATCAAGTTATAAGTAAACTACAAGAAGTGTTTCTAGACCAATAGTAACTAAGACTAGTGAGACTTGCAATGAAAAAAATATACAATAAAAAAAGGAATCATTGAAAGAATATTACTTCTAAAAATGTTTTTCTATAATATGTATATACTAGTCCAAGATTTTACTTGATATTTTTGCTATCATTATTTTCATATAAATATTAATCAATTTTTTTATTATGTTTTTCATTTCTCAAGAAGATTGCTAAATTACAAAGGAAGAACAACCTGATATCCAAAATATGTAGATAGGGATGTCAAAAAATGTGTACCATGAGATGGTCAAATAAATGAACATAATCACATCGTAGGGGGTGCCATCCCAACAAAAATGCCTGTCAAAGATATGTAATAATTTCTTTATTCTTAATATACATAGAGTTTATACATAAAATACCTTTTTTCAATTGTTTTGTTGTTGTGTAAAAGAAAAGAAAATGGCACACATTTTGTGCGGAATGTTATATTCTTTGCATGTAAATTGACTTGGAAAGTTGATAGTCCTCTCGCGTAAGTAGACTATAGTTAAAGGAAATAGACAATTGAATTATAATCGTCCATTGGAATAAGTTATTTGGTCAAAGAGAAATCAATTGGTTCATGGGAAGTCGATGGAAGGACGAAAAGGCTCAATGGGGAATCAATTGTAGTTGACTCAATCAAATTGTCTGCAATAGAATAATCGTAATTGGTTAGGAATTTATGGATTTTCATTAAGGAGCAGTTGGGTGGATTGCATTTATAAATAAGATGTAATCATTATGCATGATGTATTGTAATGTAAGAATGTACTACGATGTATTGTAATGTAAGAATGTACTACGAGGGGTATAGTGTGAAACATGATCATGTAATAGAATGTGATTTGTGGTCTAGCGAGTCAAGGTTGTAAATGCACTTTTTTTGTTTGATTAAAGGATGAGATAAAAGATCAATAGTTTACTGGTTTTCCCCAAGAGAGAGGTTTCTAGGATAATTTCTATGTTACGTGTTGATGTATTGTGTTCTATTGTTTGTCTGCTAAAGTGCTTAACTATATGAATCAAATAGTAAACCTATTGTAATCGGTATTAGACCAAACAGTTGGTATCAGAGTTGTATTTGGATGCAGGGGGATGTCTTTGTTGCTTAAGGTTTGGCTTGATCATGGATATGATGAATACTTGTTACAGTGGGAGTCTCTAGAGATATTGATTTATAGTTAATAATGGCTAGCACAAGATAGAAATTAAAAAGTTCAATGGGAAAATTTTTTAACTTTGAAAGCTTAAACTGGAGGATCTCCTTGTATATTAAGAACAATGGATTGCAGTCAACCCAGTAACAACTCCGATGGGTATGTCGAAGGAATATTAGGAAAATATGAGAGAAAAGAAGGAGTACAATCCAACTTTTCTTAGAAGATTCTGTATTGTTGAACGTATCATAAGAAGACACTCCAAGGGAGATATGGAAAAAGTTGGGGAATTTGTACTAGTCAAAATATCTGGTTAAGAAGTTGTTTCTTCAAAATAATTTGTATCTTTTGAGAATGGGTGAGGGTGACTTAGTCATAGAGGACCTGAATGCGTTAAACACTATGATTAGTTAGCTAAAATTTCTATATTTCATTTTAAGTTTTCCATAAAAAAATTCTAATAAAGTAGATGGGCTTGCTATACTCTTGATTCTAAGGAAGCTAGCAGGAAGAATAATAAACATATGTGGATTCCAAAACATTAGTTCAAACCTAAAATGTTGGACATGAAAAACATCGATGTAGATATTTAGAACAACTTTCTATGACTTTCAGGCTTGTAAAGTACCAACCGAGAATTCAGTTGGTGCTAGCATACTTCTATCTTATCCCTATATCTATTAAGCAGTGAGAGGTTGTAACATCCCCAAAATTTCATAAAGATTTAAAAATTTTCTAAGCATTCTATCCGACATTAAATGCTATGGAGAAGTAATAAGTGTATGTTTAACATCTATAGTTACTGTTTAATAAATGGGACATTTATAATCTTTAAATAATTTAATTGTCTTATAGACAATTAAATATATAAGCACTCTTATGTCTCTAATTAATATAGTAATACTTAACTTTAGGATCGTCACTTTCTGCGGAATCATTCACCTCCAAAGGACTTATGTCTCGACGATGTTATATCTATAATTTATAAATGTATCACCATTTAACATTTAAGATGAGATAATAGGATTATGAGCCTTTATGCAATTGCGACTACTTTATGTCCCAGTTGTAACCTTGTTATGATCCATTGATATTTTAGTTGATACTTACAATTATCCTTATATGTTGATAACATCTCATTAATATTTTCTATCGTAAGTATTTGATACTTATCTTACCATATTAACTTGTTAATTCTAGTAGGATAGGATGTATTTAGCTCATTTTGTTAGCATGTGAATACTTGTATAAACTTGAGGCTTACTTAGCTTACCCTAATGCATAATATCCCTATTTGTACAAGTTACAGATTTGCTTTTAACCTAGCAAGGGTTTCATAAACTATTCTTGTGTCAATCCCTTTATGGCAAGGTTTATACCAAAGGCCATTATGATTAAAGATTGTTAAAGGATTAGGATTGAGAGTGGAATAGTTTACAAGGTCCTAAGTATAAGATTGTGGTGGCTTAAAACCAAACTAATATCATGGTTATGATAATGAAAAGCTCAATTGTTGGTGTGTGTATTAGTTGACTCCAAAACATATCAAGAAATTTGTGGTGGTGGCACTTCTACTTGGCATTAAAATGGAAAATGGGGTCGAACTATATGATAGTGGGTCTTCTGAATATCAATCCGCGCTTTATTAAAAATGTGCTCCAAGAAGTTACGTTGTAAATTATAGTGGAGTAGGTTTGTATCTCGGGTTGGTGGATGACAAGGATAAAATTTAATGCATTCACGTGATTGATGTTAATGCTGCTTTGAAATTATCAAAACCCTACTGCTACGTTCGGGGGTTTGGTCTTTCTTTGTTATTGTTGTGTTTTCTTCACGGAGGAGAGAAGTCAGAGCATTCTCGGCTGCCAGGGTTACAGATCCTTCTGAGCACTACAAGCAGGTTGGTTACAACCGGGTCATGGTTCATTAATGGTGGGCCTATTGTGCGAAGAGTTCAACTGCTTAGTTTTTCTTTCGGCCAAGTTTCAAAACCTGCGAAGGTAAGCTATTTACAAAGCATTTCTCTTATTGTTTACAGTTGTAAGCTTTCCAGTTTATATTAATGGTACTCTTCAATGTTTAATCTCGAAAATGGTTGTGTTAAAGGGACGAGTCCAGTTCCTCCACGATTTGGATTTGAGAAAGAATGGGGAACTTGGCATCGGTGGTGGTGAAGCCACGGTAAGCCTCGGGTTCACTCTCAGGTGTTGCCTCTGTCAACGAGATAGGGTTGTTTCGCTTTTGTGCTACTCCTCCGACATGAGGCAACTTTAGGGTAGAAAAGAAATGAAAACTGGTTATGGACCAGGATAAGGCCTTCGTCCATTTTTGGTTATTGGAACAATGATATAGGGTCTTCTAAGGGAGAACCCTAGAGCAGTTTACTGCGAATGTAAAGACTTTTATGGATGAATAAAATACGATTTCTGGTTTTTGTTGTATAAATTGTTCCAAAAGTTAAAGAGGTTATTCTTAGCTCGTCTAGTTAGCTAAGTATGGAAAAACCTTGGTGTTGTATGTTTGGGGCTAGGTCCGCCTTCTAACTCTGTTGGTAATTAGTATTTATACTTCTTTGTAAATTCCAGTTATGAATATGTTTACCGGGTTTAAACCCTAACCTTGGATGATATGTAAAAAGTTGTTGATTCGGTGTTTTTGAGAAGTTACAAGGTTGAACACTTTTACAAGCTTAAGTTTTTATACCTGTTAACTGTGTTTAAGACCTAAGTCTGAGTGAGCTTATACTTGAGACCGTGACCTCCGTCTATAATATCTCTTACCTCATTACTCAGTCGTTGAGGGTATTAAGGGTTTGTTTGTTTTCCTTCTGTTCATAAATTTTATAATGAACATAATATGCCTGGGCGTGCTTCTCTGATGAGGCTTGAACCCGTGATCTTTTATATACAATGTACTGTGTAAATCTTATATAAATGAAAGGAAAAATCAATGCATCTATATGATGCCGTCGACTTACTCTAGTTGTAAAATCTGTCTCCAGTATTACTTCGAAGCTTTTTAGTTTGTAAATTTGAAATTACAGAAGGTGTGTACAGAAGTCTATAATGTTTAAAACTAATTTAATAACCTGAAATGTAATGTGCGGTGTTTACTCTAAAAGTTTAGGATGAACCAGTACGGCCTCCTTCCTTTCCTATACGCATTACTCGATTTTGTTGCTCAATACTGAGTTATATCTATTACTTGTTCTAAATTTGAATCTTGTATGCATTAACCTTATAGTATTACGACTTGTTATTATGTGCGGGATTTTAACCTTGATAAAAAATTATTTCGGACAGTGAAAACATAAAGCTTGTTCTACTAGCATGAACCCTTGATATAATTCAATAGTTGATAATGTTTATGTTTCTCAAAACTATGTTTGATGTGTTTTATTTAAATATTACATGTGTTATGAAAGGTAATACTGCTAGATTTTGAAATAGACTTTGTACATACTATTTAATTAGTTTCGAGTGAGTTTATATACCGGGAATTTTTTTAATAGTACTTACGTTAATAATGTAGAACTTCTATATTATTAAAAGAGACATTACTCTTACTTTGCGACCTATGTTTATTCTAAAGGTATACTCGATTAATATCTTATAGCTATATAAAGTTTATTCTGTTTATGATGCAATTTATTAAAGTTATCGTGATGTGTAATGTTTACAGATATTGAGTTTGTATCATAGTTCTGTGTAAAAAGAACTTGATTTGTTTATATGTAAGTCTTGTTTTCATTAAAATATACAGGTGTATATTTGAATTTGCATTTCTATTGATAACCCTGATTATAAAGTCTAGGGTTTTTATTTGAAAAATAGTGTAAACCTAATGTGATCTCTTACTATTAGATTTAGAAATAAACAAGTAAATAAACATAGAACATAGAACAATGTTAGGGAGTCTAAATATGATACATTTTACAGAATGATATCATATTTATTCTAAGTTAATTGAACCTTTCGTGTACTAAAGTACATCACCCTAGGGTGAAAGGAAAAATACACGAAGACATTTATTTTCAATCATTCTATTTTATTCTCAATCTGATCTTTCTTTTGATTTACAGAAATACACACTATCAGTTTAGAAAATGAAACATTCAAAGCAACTAACTTGTGTCTAGGAAACATTAGAAAAATAACATATTTATCTAGCAAAATAATTCAACAGTTTAAAAATCAAGCAAAATATAACAATTAGAACCTGATAACTTGATAGGGTGGACAAACACCCAAAGAGGCATATTCCTCCCAACCTTCTCCATAAGAAGCAACCAAATCATTTGCTCCTTTGGACCCCGAGCCTATTTACTCAACCACTAAGGAGAAGTCTATGTGTAGAAGCAAGGCACTCAGGTTGTACTTCAGCAATGAATGGAGACTTGCATACACCTCTCATATGTACTTTAGCAATCAATGGAGATTTGCATACACTTCTCATATGTACTTCAACAATCAATGGAGACTTTCATACATATCAATACCTCTGCACTTAGCAAGAAAACTTTATAATCATCCAAATGACTAGAATAAGTTGCTTGGTCAAAGAGAAATCAATTGGTTAATGGGAAGTCGATAGAAGGACGAAAAGGCTCAATGGGGAATCGATTGTAGTTGACTCAATCAAGTGGTCTACAATAGAATAATCGTAATTGGTTAGGAAGTTATGGATTTTCATTAAGGAGCAGTTGGTTGGATTGCATTTATAAATAAAATGTAATGGTTGTGCATGATGTATTGTAATGTAAGCATGTACTATGAGGGGTATAGTGTGAAACATGATCATGTAATAGAATGTGATTTTTGGTCTAGCAAGTCAAGGTTGTAAACACATTTTTTTTGTTTGATTAAAGGATGAGATGAAAGATCAATAGTTTACTAGTTTTCCCCAAGAGAGAGGTTTCTAGGATAATTTCTATGTTACGTGTTGATGTATTGTGTTCTATTGCTTGTCTGCTAAAGTGCTTAACTATATGAATCAAATAGTAAACCTATTGTAATCGGTATTAGACCCAATAGTTGGTATCAGAGTTGTATTTGGATTCAAGGGGATGTCTTTGCAGTTGTTGAAGGTTTGGCTTGATCATGGGTATGATGAATACTTGTTACAGTGGGAGTCTCTAGAGATATTGATTTATAGTTAATAATGGCTAGCGCAAGATAGAAATTGAAAAGTTCAATGGGAAAAGTTTTGAACTTTGAAAGCTTAAAGTGGAGGATCTCCTTGTATATTGAGAACAATGGATTGCAGTCAACCTAGTAACAACTCCGATGGGTGTGTCGAAGGAAGATCGGGAAAATATGAGAGAAAGGAAGGAGTAAATCCAACTTTTCTTAGAAGATTTTGTATTGTTGAATGTATCATAAGAAGACACTGCAAGGGAGATATGGGAAAAGTTGGGGAATTTTTACTAGTCAAAATACCTGGTTAACAAGTTGTTTCTTCAAAAGAATTTGTATCTTTTGAGGATGGGAGAGAGTGACTTAGTCATAGAGGTCCTGAATGCATTATACACTATGATTAGTTAGCTAAAATTTCTATATTTCATTTTAATTTTTCCATAAAAATTTCTAAGAAGGTAGATGAGCTTGCTATACTCTTGATTCTAGCGAAGCTAGTGGAAAGAATAATAAACATATGTGGATTCCAAAACATTAATTCAAACCTAAAATGTTGGACATGAAGAGCATCAATGTAGATATTTAGAACAACTTTCTATGACTTTCGGGCTTGTAAAGTTCCAACTGAGAATTCAGTTTGTGTTAGCATAGTTCTATTTTATCCCTATATCTTTTAAGCAGTGAGAGGTATAAAATCTCAAGTCTAAACCTCTTGATGCTTATAATATCCATGTTTAAGATAGATCTATAATTCATTTATTGTGCATCATTTATTTCTTTTCTTCATGGACATGACATGTTGGACACCATTTTTTTTCCACTTGATTTATTATTGTAACCCACATACATCACACATACCCAATGTAGATCTCATCCACCCTAAGCTATAAGAGTACCTCACTTCATTGATGTGGCTAAGCTTATTTTCTCTAATACATCAATGCATTGGCAGAGGCGTAATAATTTCCGATGAAAGGAACAAGATTCCTGATATAAAATGCTTACGAAATAATTATTTTTTACTCTTTATTCCTCACCAAAAGTTGCTTCCATTGACATTTTTGGATGAATAACAAGGCATTCTTTTGAACTAATTCGCATGATGTTTGTTACAAGAGGAAATAATCAAGTGCACTCATAACCCCATAATAATCTTGTTGAATTAACCTATTTAATAAAATATATCTTACATCTTAAAATAACATTCCTAAAAAAACAGTCTTAAAGGACAATAACTATTGTTTTCCTTAATAAATTATAACGATCACCATCTCATCCAACTTTTTTCACTTTCATAGCTTGCAAAGTATGTTACGCAAGGTCTAAAATCTGTTTTAATGCATATATACACTTAAAGAATACTCATAAAAGTTGTGCTTAGAAAGGGAAAATTGACCTTGCAATATGGTCAGTATTTACAATTATAAAATGCTATAGAAAAAAAAAAAAAATCTTGGAAGGGAATTCATAAAAATAGAAAATATAAGAAACTGATAAGAACGAATGCCACCAAAATATATTTTCAAGGTTGAAATGTTTTTAACTTAAGGAAATGGTAAGTAATTATGATTTTTGAATTAATAAAAATAAACTTATAAAATTATGGATATGATGTATCAATGAAGCTTTCATTCTGTTTGGTATGCCACTCAAAATTCTCGTGCTTCAATTCTTTCTTTAGAGTTGAATATGACCAACCAAGTGAAGCTTTTCCATAAGCTTGTAATTCGGCATCACCAAAGTGTTGATATTTCTTCCTTTAAGATCCTTGTCTTTACAATTCATTTATCCATCCACGTAGAACACAATGTGAAAACTCACTCAATTAATAATAGAAAAAAAATATTAAGATCATTACAGAGCATACAATAGATTGATCAAAGAAGGTGGTTGCATATTACGCACAAAAGTGAGTGGACCATTTATGCTGTTTAGAGCTTCAAATTGAGATTCCCTATCCTTCACGATGAAGTCAATATTATCTTGCTCAATCTTCTTGTTAAAATTATAATAAAACTTATAATAGTAGTGATGCAGCTTAATATTTCTAATCCTCTCGCACATGATAAAATATGTTGTGGTGGAGTAGCCATTTGGCTAATAAGAGGCCAAAAAATCCACAGGCACAATTGTTCCTAGATGTTCATTGAGTTGTACTTCCAAATTCGGGTCATGACATTTAAATTAAATGTGATGTATTAAACTCGCACAACATGAAGCTTCATCATGCCTCTCAATGCAGGAACGTGAAGTGTCAATGAATGAAAAAACATCAACTTGAATTGACATGGACAGCATCACGTCTCAAGATGAAAAAATACATTTGAGTAGAGAACTAACTAGGTTAAATACATCCCTAACACATTCACAACTTTGTCAATTTGTTTTTTATAAGACATAGCAAAAAGCATAAAGTTGTTCTGCAGAATCTCCCTTTAAAAGTTGCCTTTGTTTCTATAACTTCTCAAAAACAAATAACCCATGCATCAAAATCCACAACCATTTTGGAATCTTCATTGTAACTTGTGATAAGAAATTTTACAAGACAATATAGATATTTTATTGGGTACTTTTAGCTAGTAAAGCCAAATGCGAAATGAACAAAATGTAAAAGAAAAATCTATTTGTAAATAAATGACAATAGCGACCAGCCAGAAAAACTTGTCTTGTTTTCACAAACACTAACAGACCCTGGTTGCTCATATTTTGTAGTAGTCCTAGAAAGACCACTTAACTTGTCCCCGGAAATTATTAGAGAATTTTGTCTGTTCTATTTGACACTACAGAGATATTTGAAAACAAAATATGTTTCTATCCTCTATCTATCAGGAGCGAAGAACTTAAAGCCACAATCACCACTTGAAAATATAGTAATTATAGTGACAGAACGATTAAATAATAATTGTAAGTTTGGAAAATGCCAACATCTGCTATTTTGAAAGAATCACTTGGTATGGCCTAAAAGAATCAAAGTATGGCCAGATTTACAATCATTACATAGAAAGTCGGCTCCCAAGGAGCATGTGTCACAAAGCAAGATTTGAACCTGGGTGGGGAGAATAACAACATTCCTCCCAACCACCCTATCTACATTCAATTGACAACATATAGAAACTCTTTAATGATAATCCATGCAGGAGTATTGGTTGGTACATGCGGTACCTTTGAAATTATAGTATGGACTAACAGTCACCTTGTATAATCTAATCGGATCTTGTGTTTGGTTTTAAACGTTTACAAAATTTGCAGAGTGTAATAACAAATCTTACATGATATCAAAACTGAACTTAGGTTTTAGGTTCAATTCTCTTATAACCGCCACACCCAATCTGCTGTATCCGCATTGCCCTTATCTTTTCCTAAATTGATAGAGATACAATAGGTACTATAAGGATCCAATCTGTCTATATTGTGTAATATATGAAACTAAAATGCTGTTAGTGAAGCGCTGAAATAATTTTCTACAGGTATACCTTCGCGCAACCATTCGAAAATCCACGCTAATGATGAAAGAGGAAGAGAAGTTGATAAGGCTGAAGAGGAAAACAATTCCACCAAATGCCTGATGTAGGGGAGAGGATAGACCAAAGGATAGCGCGACTTGTCCGTGGGTACGAGAATCCCAAGTTAACATCGTGACAAGCAGCTTGTCAGCGAGGATAATTTGATATTGAGATAACTGTAATTGATAAGTCGCGTTATCCTTTGGTGTATCCTTTCCTCGACCTGACCCATTTGGAGGCTTTGCTTTCGCTGTTCGACTTTATCAACTTCTCTTCTTGTCATTATTGCGTGGATTTTCAAAAACAAAAATAGATCTGAATTATTTTTAAAAAAGTTAAAAAGTTTGAATTTAATGTAAATAAAGATTTTTGTATATTATTTCTTTACAATAATAAGCAAAAGAAAAAATTAGCTAACTTAAAATTAAAACAACCAATTAAAGTAATAGTTTTAAGAGTAAGTTAACTTACAAACACGATCTAAATTATAAAACATGTAATTAAAGTCTTTGAATAAAATTATTAAACTGCTTTAATAATAAAGTTATAAAATACTAAAACTAAAGGAACAACTGGTAGGGAGGCAATGCTTGTTGTACCAAATTGTAAAAATTTACCAAATGGCATTAATAAAGTAGATGAGAAACTATGTATCTAAAT
This sequence comes from Larix kaempferi, assembly GCA_027924585.1. Lineage (NCBI taxonomy): Eukaryota > Viridiplantae > Streptophyta > Pinopsida > Pinales > Pinaceae > Larix > Larix kaempferi. The sequence goes on along the minus strand of BSBM01000133.1, from coordinate 3,030,584 downwards.
TATTATGATTATTCATATTGTAGTTTTCAGGTATTTAAGGATGTGATGTATCAACAAAAATATTCAATAACATAATGAAGTATGGAAGAGTATGCTTACTTGTTATATCTTACATACACTTGTCTAGAAAACTAAATTAAGAAAAATAATCTAACATAAAGATATGAAAGAAATCTTCACACACAAAAGCATTTTTTTAATGTTCAATTAAGCTCCAAGGGATTTTTTTCTCAATTGATATATGGAAGAAATGAAGAGAGGAGCTCCTTTATATAGAGGGGCTCTCTTCTCTCTTACAATAAAATATAAAATATATCTAGGGCCATGAAAAGTCAAGAGAAATATAATAATGAAGTAGTTAGATTGTATCCCTTAAATTGGCCAAGTCAAATAATCTTCATGATAAAATGAAGATGTCCACAACTAATAACTACCTCAAAATATAATTTCCAAGTCAATGTAAGTGCCCAACAATAATAAAATAATCCTTTGATCCATTAATAACATATTTTCCACTCCCTTGATGAATGTGCATTGTAAGCATTTTGACTTGTCAACAAATAATAAAATAGTCATTTTTCAAAAGTGCATCCTAGATAAATGTGTAAAGGTTCTTAAATTCATAAACTATTACTTTTGTTCAAACCATGAGCTCCAAAACCATCAACACATTTGCAAAATGATGTGTTGATTTACCAAAACTATGTACCAAGAGGAGGTGATGCATGTGCATTATAGGTATTTTGGCTTGTCAAGAAGTAATAAAAAAATCATTTTTTAAAAGTGCATCCTAGATAAATGTGCAAAGGTGTTAAATTCATAAACTATTAATTTTGTTCAAACCATGAGCCCCAAGCCGGAAAGTTCTGATAGTGCGGAGTGAGGTTCAAATCCTCTGCACTCTTGCGAGTGAAAAAAAAAAAATCCACCAACACATTTGCAAAACCATGTGTTGATCTACCAAAACCATGTGCCAAGAGGAGGGTGACGTAGAGAAGTGTACCAACATAGTCACACAGAAGACTAGTAAATTGTAAATATTAATCTTCTTTCATTAATGAAGTACCATGGGTTGGAAGACAATACCAACACCTAATACCACCACAACTTCAAACCAATCCATAAAACCAAGGGTTGAAAACCACCATAATCTCTAAAATGCCTTGGAATTTGTGCAAATTGTGAACACAACTCATGCACTAGGGTGCTATCAAGTAAAAATGAAACCATAGAAAATCCACTTTTAATTTATTATAACACCTTCAACACATTATTAACACTTAAATATTACTAATAACCTATGTTGTTGGGTTTCCTCTACCTAAAATTCACAAAAGTGTTAAATAATTTTATCATAGCTTGTCAATGTACTTTAGACATGTCAATACTAACAAAAAGGGAGGGTTACACAAATACTCAAAGTTTATAACAATTTGCACAAGCATACAATCCAACATCTCCTAGCAAACCATCATAACATCAACCTAAACACCAAAAAACAACATTTCTTAAAAAAATCACAAGTGTACCCCCATCCATCGAAATATCTCACCATGTGATCTTATAAGGTTGTTCCTTGTGAAAAAAGATAACAAATGCAATCCCCAAGCAATATCAAGAGATAGTAGTCTATGATGGATATGCACACATGAGATATCATTCTTAGTTGACATTTGGATGAGTTGAATGTTTCTTAGTGTTATTCCATTATGTGTTGATAATCTTTTTCCTAGATGGTGAACACACTTCATGATTGTGACATGGAGGGTTCACTTGGTGTGAAAAGCCCCTACATGTGATGTAGAGTATTGTGCATCATGGTGGTGGTATTCAATCCCTATATAACATATGGATTTGACAATTTTCTTGCATGATGTAGCTATCCTAGAAGAGAAAAAAAATATAGAGGATATATGGAGTTTGTCGAATCTTGAGATGGAATGATTTGGAATTTCCTTCTATAGCTACATCACCTTGGAATCCTTATTATGCATGACATCATCATTGGAGAATGACACGTGTACTCTAGATTGGGTGTCTTACTTATTTGTACTGTAAGGGCTCATATAGCTTGCTTGCAAGGACTTGTGCCCACATAGAATTGTTAGTCCCCTTTAACTATCATATAAATAAAGGAAAGATAGATATTTCATTAAGATGAATTGTGTATTAATTCTTTCTCACTCTCGAGTAGAGATGTGGCCTAGAAGCGGAGAGCACTTGTCCTCTCTCTCTCTCTCTAATCCTTCACTTCTCTCTCTCTCTCTCTCTCTCTCTCTCTCTCTCTTGGGCACTAGGGTTTATTGGTCTCTTTGGAGTTTATTCTATCCTCGTAGAGTTCTATTAGGGTTTCACCCTTATATATTGAATAATAGAGTTTTAGAAGAAACCCTAGGGTGTAATTGTGAAGAAGAATGGAAGAGGACATTTTGCAGGAGACATAGTGTTGAAGGGACCATTGCACTTGTTATTCTTGGTGGACCTAGGGTTTGATGGTTTACCCTAGCGAAGGAATTTTGAATGGTGGGATTTGTAGCCTTGAGAGGATTTTATTGTATGTAGCCTCGAGAGGAGTTGAATTTTCTTATAGTTTTTAGACTTTTCACTACTCTTATGAAACCAATTCTTAGTGGTCCATATGAGTAATGAAGATACCATGGTTAGACTTTTAATAAAGATTAGTTAATTTGAAGATCATTTAACCACCATTGAGGCCAAGGTTTAGGGTTAGGAGCTAGTATCTGTATTCCTTAAAGGGATTACTCCTTCTTAGATGCCTTTTGTTTAGTGTATTTGTACTTGGGGAAATATACAAGACTTTCCAAAACTTTCAGTGGATATTTTGTAGGAAGAAATCATATTTCAATCTTATATACATAAAAAAGTGTAAATAGATGCTATTGGTCTTTTTAGGAATGCAAAAAAAGGTAGAAAAAAAAAGATTCAATAAGAAGGATGGAATAGATATTGGGAAGAAGGACCTAACTTAATTCATATGCTTTTGATGTCACAAGATGGATCATTATGTGGGAGAATAGCCCTTGAAGAAGGAAATGAGAATGAAGTAGGTTCTGGCTAGAATTGTAGCAAGAGTAGAGGAGATGACTTCTCAATTTGAGATTGTCTCTTCCATGTATTGTTATTTGTCCACTAACATTGTTTCTAGTGTTGGTTGGTATGTGGATAGTGGAGATTCTAGACATATGACAATGATAGTTCACAATTGAATAGGATTTAGGAGTGATAGGGAGCATGAATATGGAGGTTGGAAATGATGCCACTTATCTTGTTAGAGGATTTGGCTCCATTTCATTCCAAATTCCTTCAGGTGATTTTCATGAGATGAAAATTCTAGGTATGAGAAAAATCTCCTTTCAGTGTCTTGTTTGACATATATACAATATTAGAGGGTTTCTCTTGAGGGACAATAGTGCGTGATTAGTGATTATAGTCGAGCAGGTAGGAATTTGGATAAAGGGTTGAAAGAGGATGGCCTTTTTAGGTTACTTGATGATCTGTTCGGACTAACACATTCAAGGAAGAGGTTGGTAGGAATTTATATTTCGCAAAAGGAACATGCCGAGAAGTATTTTAATCCTTGCAGTTGGATTGTGATACCTTTTAGCACACAAGATTCTGTTCCTACAGGGTTCCGATATATAAAATATATTATTTGTTAATTTATATTTCAAGTCTATCTTTACCTAATGTTGAAGACTATATTTATATAATTGAAATAGTAATTTGTTCCTCTTATTCACATCTTCCGGGAACACAACTCTATGGAAGACTCTCTCTCTCAATAGAACTCTATGGAAGACTCTCTCTCTCGACATGGTCTTATTGCGGATGCGGGAAAAAAAAATTATGAGATTTTGGAGGGTTCACAAATTCCTTCTCGGGATTTTTGGAACCTTTTTATTGCCTAAGGTTTGCTTGTTTTTTGTGCGGCTATTAGTTTATGTTTTGGCTGGTCCCTGTCAGCTATGTTTCCTTCTTGTTTCTCATCCTTGGCTTTCTTGGTTCATCACTTAGGGGATTGGTATATCCCGGTCTCTCTTTCGTTTTGTTGGGGGATGGTTTGTCATGTGGCTCTTTGTCACTTTGGCTTGGTGTTGATGTGTTCGGGTACACAGGATACTACCAAAGGACCGAACACCAAGAGCAACCACTTCACACAAATAGATCACAGATCAACACACCGATGTTTTGACGTGGTTTAAACCCTCTTTAGGGAAACACTCCATGGCCCCGTCCAAATAGCTTCTACGGGACAATTTATTATGCAAAGAAAGAAAGTTACAAATGAGCTTCTCATAATCGATCAACTAAACAATGACCCTCCATGCTCTTTAAATAGAGATCATGGACCAATTGAGTGTTAAGCCACGGATCAAGGTTAGGTTTGATCTAAGAGAAGTTGAGCCGTCAGATCACTCTATGTTGGAAACATATCGTGACCGTCGGATTAATTATTTACAAATGCATACTAATGCATACTAAAGAAACACACTATCCCTAACGGATATATTACACAAGTTGATCTTAACTAACTCCTAAGTGTCTAAATATCCTAACATCCCCCCTTAAGAACAACTTGGGATAGGATTGAAGGATTTACAAAAGTGACACTATTAGGAGAAGGAAGGAGGCATTAGAGCCTATCCCCCCTTAATGACAAGTTCCTGAACTCCTAACATAGATCGAAGTTTAGAAAAATTCGCTTCTGTAAGAGACTTGGTGAAGATGTCTGCAACTTGATCATCTGTAGGGCAAAAGAGCACTTCAAGAACCCGATCATGAACAAGATTTCTGATGAAGTGCATATGTAGCTCAATGTGTTTGCTACGTTGATGTAGAACTGGATCTTTGGCAAGCTTGATGGCACTTTGATTGTCGCACCAAAGTGGAGTAGGCTACTACTGCTCGAATCCAAACTCTTAAAGGATCTGTTGAAGCCATAAAGCTTCCCGACTGGCATTAACTGCTGCTCAATATTCTGCCTCTGCTGAAGAAAGAGCAAGAGCTTGTTGTTTCTTACAAGCCCAAGTAATAGGTCCGGATCCCAGACTGAAAACATAACCTACAGTAGAACTTCGATCATCAGGATCGCCGGCCCAATCTGAATCAGTGAAACCAACCAACAAAGGTTTTCCCCTTGTATTGTAATGAATCCCAAACTGAACTGTACCTCGAATATATCGAAGTATTCTTTTAGCTGCTTTCCAGTGACTTTCATGAGGTGTCTGCATATAACGGGCAACACGACCAATGGCAAAGGAAAGGTCAGGACGGGAATGAGTCAAGTATAAGAGACTACCAACAAGCTGACGATACAAGGTGGCATCGACTTCAGGTGAAGTACAAGTGGCAGAAAGTTTGACTCCAGACTGGAAGGGAGAAGGGGCTGGTGTACAATCTTCCATGTGAAAGCGACGAAGAAGGTCACAAGCATACTTAGACTGAGAAAGAAAGATTCCTTCTTTGGTTTGTAGGACTTGGAGACCAAGAAAATAATGCAAATGTCCTAAGTCTGACATTTCAAAATTTTGTTTAAGATTGGATTTCACATGGGTTATAAGCTTAGGGTCACTACCAGTAAGAATAAGGTCATCAACATATAGAACAAGTATGATGAGATGGTTTCCTACTTTCTTGGTATAGACATTGGGGTCAGAATGGCATCTAGAAAAACCAGTGTCAAGGAGAAAGTTATCCATTTTGGCATACCATGCTCTAGGAGCTTGCTTAAGGCCATATAAGGATTTGTTAAGGCGGCAGACAAGGCTAGAGTTATTCTGAACATAGACAAGAGGTTGTTCCATGTAAATTTCCTCATGTAAATCACCATGTAAGAAGGAAAACTTGACATCCATTTGATGGACTTCCCAGTTGTATAAGGCTGCAAGGGAAAGAACAAGGCGGATGGAGTTCATTTTTGTGACGGGAGCAAAGGTTTCATTGTAGTCAATCCCTTCAACTTGGGAAAAAACTTTGGCAACTAACCTTGCCTTAAGTATTTCAACACTTCCAAATGATACATACTTAGTTCTGTAGACCAATTTACATCTGACAAGTTTTCTTCCTTTTGGAAGAGGTACAAGATCCCAAGTATCGTTCACCATTAAGGAACGATATTCTTCATCCATGGCTGCATCCCAATCTGGATTCCCTGAAGCTTCTGCAAAAGTTTTTGGATCATGATTCTTGGAAACTTGAGCCAAAAGAGAAGAGGCTCGCTGAAACTGAGAATGTGTCGACGTTGATCTCTAGGATCACCGACAAGATCACCAGCTGCTTCACATGTTGAACGGACCCATCGAGGAAGCACTTGTGTTGGTGCAACTGGAGGAACATGAGCAGGCGGAGGTGGATTTTCATCCTCACTGTCATCATCCGAAACTGGAGTTGGAAACCTGTCAAGGAAGTTGGAAGAAGAAGAAGAAGGCACAAACGCCGAATCAGGCTCGCAGGCCAAAGATGGCACAATCACCGAGTTAGGCTCACAGGCCAAGATATTTTTATCAAATTTAACATCTCTTCTAATGATTATATCATGAGAATGTGGTTGAAGAAGTCTATAACCTTTTACATCTTCAGAATATCTAAAAAATATGCACTTTTCACTTTTAGGCTGCAATGCTTTCCATTTTTCATCCGGAATGTGAGCCCATGCTTCACTACCAAATGCATAGAAGTGACTTACATCACGTTTAGTCTTACTCCATGCTTCTTCCGGTGTTATACCTTGTAATGCTTTAGTGGGGGTGCGATTAACTATGTAATTTGCACAATTAATGGCTTCAGCCCAAAATTGAAGACTTAGTCCCTTAGATTGGATCATACAATTAGCCATTTCTTTTAAAGTGTGGTTCTTCCGCTCAGCTACACCATTTTGTTGTGGTGTATATGGAACAGTGTGCTATTGTTGGATGCCTTGTTCAGTGCAGAAAGTAGTGAACTGTTTGTTAACATATTCTCCTCCATTGTCAGATCTTAACTTAATAATTCGATGACCAGATTGTTTTTCAACAAGGGCCTTGTAGGCCAAGAACATGTTAAATACTTCGCTCTTAAGTTTTAGGAAATAAACCCAAGTGCGTCTGGTGTAATCATCAATGAAAGTTAAGAAATATTTGAAACCAGAAAAGGAAGCAGATGGAAGAGGACCACACAAGTCACTATGCACAAGATCCAAGGGAACCGAGGCGTGCCAAGAGGCACGTTTGTCAAAACTGTCCCGATGATGTTTTCCGAGTACACAACCAGAGCAAACACCATCTCTGTAAGATACCATCGGAACACCTGTCACCATATTTTCTTTACATAGTTGTTGCAATGAGCAATAATTTAAGTGACCAAATTGCTCATGCCAAAGTTTGCTCAAGGTATGACTGTGAGCAACAAAAACTGAAGGGAAAGGTGATGACCCAAAGTTGTTAAACTTGTACAACCTGGTAATATCATCAACAATTTCGGTAGCTAGGACCTATTGAGGATCTTTAAAATCCTTGATTACAACTTGGTGAGGTGTAAAGGTCACAGTTTTACCTTCACCAGAATGAGTGATCTGATAGACTGATAACAAATTGCAGGAAATTCTTGGAACACATAGTACATCACTAAAATGACCATTATCTGCTGGAACTGTTCCAGCTCCTACAACACTTAGAGATCTATCATCACCAACAAATATTTGTTTGGTGTTACATTCATGCATAGTAGAAAAGATGGCTTGATCCTTAGCCATATGATAAGATGCTCCAGAATCAATGAGCCATTCATTTGAAGTAGAAGAAGAAGATGCATTATAAGAATAACCAGAAGCACAAAGTGCATGTCCATGAGAGGCATATTCTGAAGGCGAATCTAGGCTGATGTGGTGCTTCTTCATTACTGCTTCCAAGGCTGCCATCTTCTTGAAACACTTAGATTCGTCATGATTATCTTTCCCGCAATAGTTGCAATGACGCTCAATCTTCTTGCCTTTTGGCTTGGATCCTTTGTCATTTTTTAAAGAAGGAGTTGACTGAGAGGGTTTTGGACCCTTATTTGACTTATTATTGCGAAAATTTTGTTTCTTGGGAGGCTTGGACTTTTCTTTCTGTTGGGACAATAAAGCTTTCCCAGATGTATCTGCATTGTTGATTGTTCCAAGATGAATGAGTTTATCTTGTTCCCTAATCAAGGAATCGCAAAAGGATTCAAGACTAGGCTCTTGATAGCTAGCTGCATTCAATGATGCTTTCATGGAGTAAAATGTAGATACAAAAACAGAATATGCAGGTCCAAGTTTGGAAAGAATATGATAAATGCATTGTTTGTCTTCCCTCTCAATCTTACATTCTGCACATAAGAGCTTAAGAGTTTTGTACTTAGATAAATAATCTTGGATGCATGAAAAGTCACTTGGATTTAAAGAAATCAACTCATTTTCGAGTTGGTGACCTCGAATTTCATTGTGTTTACCAAACACAGATTCCAACTTGTCCCAAGCAGCATTAGGTTCATCAATTCTAGATATGTGGAATCGTAAATCAGTAGAGATTGACATCCCAATCAATCCACGAGCTTCATCACATCTATTTTCCCATTTTATTTTCTTATCATCATCAGTGGGTTCTTTTTCTTTCGCTGTGGTAATTCTGAAAAGTCCCCTACTTCGTAGAACATCCTCCATACGAGATTTCCACGAGAAATAGTTGGAACTGTTAAGTAGAATATAACAATGGGCGGCCATATTTATAAATTAATGGCTGTAAAAGTAGAAACCAATAGTCTAGATATTAAGAGCTCAAAAAAATAGGCGGTTTAAAAAAAAACGGCATTGAAAACTGACTCTGTATGATGAAGTTATGCTTGAACAAAGAAACTGTTGAAGATGTCCCCAATAGTGACGTGGCAGCTAGAGAATGTCCAGCAAAAAAAAGAACCCCCCTCTTCCCAAGATGAACCTTTTGACAATCACTTTACAAGAAAGTAGCTTTAACTGAACCACTTTTGTAAAATAAGTGATTTCACTTTTACAATGATATTACTTTTAAATAGTGCAACAATAAAAAAACTTAAGTGACTCACTTGTATTTTTATTTTTTATTATTTAAGTGAGATACACTTTTACAATAAAGTAACTTGAAATTAGAAATTGCATGCACTTTTCTTTTAAAAGTAACTTCCTAAGACATGAACTCAAGACCTATTAAGGAATAAAGCAACTTTGAACCAAGTGAGCTAGATTAAAATGTATGTAAAATATGGGAATGAGGAAGGGTTTTTTTTTTTTTTTTTTTTACTCTTCTTGCTCGGCTTGCGTGCTTGCCTCTTTTTCCTGCAAAACAAACCACAAATCGAAACAAAAAAAACTTTTCCACACTTGTGGAGTTAGATCTTGTTGGCTTGCCCGGAAAGTCTACGTTTTCTCTCTGTTTCTAATTTGCCGAGATTGCTCAAGGTGCATAGCAAAGAGCATATGCAACCGAGAAAAACCCTTTCCCTTTCTATTTTTGATTTGCCGAGATCACTCAAGGCGCACGGCAAAGAGAATACGCAGACGGGAAAGCAACAATCCGAACCGAAAAAAATTTAACAGTAAAAAAGATGAAATATGAGATTTTTTCTTTTCAAAAAACGAAATAAAAAAATGCGTCACTATAACATTATACCTTCAGATCTGTTGAAATATGCGTTTCTGGAGCAACCGGGAACCGTTTTCGATCAAACGAAAACTATTTCCCAATGGAAACGATGCTCCAGACACAATGGAACACCTCCCTCAGCCTAGAAATGCATAGAAATACCAGAGCTAGAAACCCTTTCGAGTTTCGGCAACAGCAGTTCAAGATCTAGATCATAACCAGAAGTGGCACTTCATAAAAGCTCTAATACCATGTTCGGGTACACAGGGTACTACCAAAGGACCGAACACCAAGAGCAACCACTTCACACAAACAGATCATAGATCAACACATCAATGTTTTGACGTGGTTTAAACCCTCTTGAGGGAAACACTCCACGGCTCTGACCAAATAGCTTCTACGGGACAATTTATTATGCAAAAAAAGAAAGTTACAAATGAGCTTCTCATAATCGATCAACTAAACAATGACCCTCCATGCTCTTTAAATAGAAATCATGGACCAATCGGGTGTTAAGCCACGGATCAAGGTTAGGTTTGATCTAAGAGAAGTTGAGCTGTCAGATCACTCTATGTCGGAAACATATCGTGACCGTCGATTTAAGTATTTACAAATGCATACTAATGCATACTAAAGAAATACACTATCCCTAATGGATATATTACACAAGTTGATCTTAACTAACTCCTAAGTGTCTAAATATCCTAGCATGATGGGGGGGTTTTTATTGGTGTGTACTGACTCGAACTATTTTGGTCCTTTCGGATTGTAAAATTTCATAATCACTAATGGTGCACTATTGTCCCTCAAGAGAAACCCTCTAATATTGTATATATGTCACACAAGATACTAAAAGGATGTTTTCCGCAAACCTATAATATTCATCTCATGAAAATCACCCGAATAAATTTGGGATGAAATGTATCCAAATCCTCCAACATGATAAGTACCATCATTTCCAACCTCCATATGCATGATCCCTATCAATCCTAAATCCTATTGAATTGTGAACTATCATTGTCATATGTATAGAATATCCACTATCCACATACCAAACAACACTAGAAACAGTGTTAGTAGATAAATAACAAGGCATGGAAGAGACAATCTCAAATTGAGAAGTCATCTCCTCTACTCCTGCTACAATTGCAGCTACAACCTACTTCATGCCCATTTCCGTCTTCAAGGGAAATTATCCCACATAATGTCCCATCTTGTGACATCAAAAGAATATGAATTAACTTAGGTCCTTCTTCCCAATATATATTCCATCCTTCTTATTGAATTGTTTCTTTCTACCCTTTTTTGCATTCCTAGAAACACCAATAACATCTACTTACACTTTTTATGTATAGGAGATTGCAATATGATTTCCTCCTACAAAATATCCACTGAATTTTTTTTGAAGTCATGTATATTTCCCCAAGTACAAATACACTAAACAAAAGGCATCTAAGATAAATACTATTCTCTCAATGGTGTGATTGAAGAAGAAGAGCGAATCGAGAAAACTCCCAGGATTCAATTGAAGAAAGCTTTGTACGGGTACCCAGGATCGATAGTCATTTGATGAGATTAATGATCACCATGGGTGATGCAGATTTCAACCTTTCCTATAAGGTTGAAGATGGTATATATGTACAGAAGGAACTCACCACATAGTTCGAATGATCTTGAGGCACATATTAGTAGACCCATATGATGAGAGATGGCACAGATAGATATGCAGAAGATCACTCAATGCAGAGTGTGAATTATGTTCAGTCACAGAGGGAGAATTGACAATTTCTTGACAAGCTTGGGCTTTACTAGAAGTAAAGTTGATCCTAACCTTTACCTTAAGGTTATGGATGATACTATTACTGTATGTGGATGATCTCTTTCTGACAGGGAATGAGAAACAGATCATGGAAAGCAAGAAGAAGCTAGCTACAGAGTTCGAGATGAATGATCTCGGATTGATGCATTACTTCCTAGGACTAGAAGCATGAAAAGACTCATAAGGAATCTTTCTCAACGAGGGAAAGTATGCTGAGAAATATTGAAAAGATTTTATGTGTTGGAATGGCCACTCTCATGGATTCCAACTTGAAGCTATTAGTGGATGACTCATCAGAGTTAGTGGATGTAACTCTGTACATACAGAATATTGGGTCATTGATATATCTAATGAATACCAAGCTAGATATATGCTTTGCTGTGAACACCTTGAGTTAGTATCTAGTGGAAACTAGATGTGTTCACCTGATAGTTGCAAAGCATGTGATGAGGTACCTAAAGGGTACGATAGACTTTGGTCTATGTTGTCTTGGAGATCATGACTTTAGATTGTATGGCTACACAAGATGTTGATTGGGAAGGAAGTGTATCAGATAGGAAGATCACATCGGCTAGATGTTATTGTCTGGGATCTGCCATGATCTTGTGGTTTAGTAGAAAGCAGTCAAGTGTGGCTCTTAGCATAGCTGAAGTAGAATATATAGCTGCATGCTCTGCTAGTTGCGAAGTGGTATGGCTTCGGAAGTCACTATCAGGATTGTTTGCCTTAGAGATGGACCCCACTGTGATTCTATGTGACAACCAGAGTTGTATCAAGATGACAGAGAATCCAATGTTCCATGATAAGTCAAAACACATAGAGATCTGATATTTCTATATATGGGATATTGTGCAGAAAGGAGCTATCAAGCTCGAGTATATGAGAACTGATGAACAAATTGCTGATGTGTTGACCAAACCTCTGTCTCGAGTAAAGTTTGAGTATTTCCAAGACAAGCTTGGTGCAGTTTAGAAAGACCCTCCTCAAAATGGGGAGTGATATGGTCGCTGATGATGAGATTTCCTATATTGATGGTAAGGTCAATGATGTGGATACTTGTATTGGTGTGGATACTTGTATTGATGATGTGGATACTTGTATTGGTGTGGATACTTGTATTGATTGTGTGCATACTTGTATTGGTGTGGATACTTGTATTGTTGATTTGGATACCGTATCGATGATGAGGATACTTGTATCGATGATGAGGCTACTTATTCTGACAATGAGGTCAGTATATGGTACCTAGTTGATATGATAGGACTGTATCGTCCCTGAAAGACTAGTTCAAAATGTACGTAATGGGGATTGCATCATCCCGGAACCACTAGTTCAAAATGTACGTGATGGGGATTGCATCATCCCAGAACCACTAGTTCAAAATGTACGAGAGGGGATTGTATCATCCGTGGACTTCAGTCCTAAAGTGATCCATAGACCGATGTCTCTGAGAGTAAGAGGATTGTATCATCTGTGGACTTCAGTCCTAAAGTGAGCCGTAGATAGATGTCTTCGAGAGTGAGGGGATTGTATCATCCTTGGACTTCAGTCCTAAAGTGATCTGTAGACAAATGTCTCCAAGAGTGAGGGGATTGTATCATCCTTGGACTTCATTCATAAAGTGATCCGCACACAGATGTCTCTGAGAGTGAGAGGATTGTATCATCCTTGGACTTCAGTCCTAAAGTGAGCCGCAGACAGATGTCTCCGAGAGTGAGTGGATTGTATCATCCCTGGACTTTAGTCCTAAACTGATCTGCAGATAGATGTCTCCGAGAGTGAGGGGATTGTATCATCCTTGGACTTCATTCCTAAAGTGATCCGTAGACAGATGTCTTCGAGAGTGAGGGGATTGTATCGTCCCCAGACTTTGGTCCCTGAATTGATCCGTAGACATATGTCTCCGAGAAGTGGTCCTTAGACTATGTCTAAGTTGACGAGTGAACTGCATCGTCCCTAGACATGATATGGTGTCTTAAATAGATCATGTGTGTTGCAGGGTATGCTGCTATTGTGTTGTTGATCGAGAGGATCCAGTTGATGATATTATGATGATGATCGTATGATGATGATGCTGATGATCGTGTGATGATGATGCTGATGATTGTGTGATGACGATGTTGATGATCGTGTGATGACGATGTTGATGATCATGAGGATCCAGATGATGTTGTTGATGTTGATGTAGCTGTTTGAGTGCTGTAGAATATGAAGACTCAGTACTGAAGATGTTGATGTTCCAGTATTGAAGATGTTCCAGTAATTGCTTGAGTTACTGATGATGTTGAGAAAGCTTCCAATGATTTATAGATGTATCATGTATGATGTAGTTGATGACTCCTTGCTCATGCAGATGTTGTTATAATATCCTTCTCGTGAAGGGGGAGTGTTGAAATATTGTAACTTCAAAGAATATTATATTTGTACTTTATTATTCCAGAGATGTTTCATTCCTCCATGAAGACCTTATTGTATATTTGGAGATGTTTATTCCTCCGTCAGAATGTGGTAACTTGGGTTATTAGACTTCCCTAGTGGGGGTCGGACCTGTATGTGTTATGTGGGTCAAAGGGTTATTAGACTACCCCAGAGGGGTCGGCCCAGTTAGTTGTCATGGGGTGTTTAACCCAGTGGTTAAGTTGGGGCCAACCTAGTTGATATAAAATACAAGTCGGAGTTGTGTATAAATAGAGGAGGTGTGTTCCTCATTTAACACACATTGCACTCACTTGTGAATAGCGCATAAGTGAGAGAGAGATCTGTTGTGGAGGAGAAGGAGCTCATGGTTGTGGATTACATCTTTGTATTTGCTGGTCACATATATTGAGGAAGCTTTGCTGGGTTTTCTTCCCCATGAGGGTTTCCCAGGATAAATCTATGTCTCTTGAATTTATGCTGTGCTTGTTGTTCTTTCAGTGATCCTGTATATGCTATTATTGTGAAATGGAATGTAATGCTAATATTTTTTGTCTTAGCATATTGAATCTTAACAAATGGTATAGGGTTTAAATAGTAAGTTCCTCAAGTAGACTTACAAGTAAAGGTTAGAATTCAACAACCGGTGATTGGAGTCTGGAATTATTATACCTTAAGGGAAATTAATAGAGTCTATTTAGACATCTGTCAGTTGTGGAATGCAAGTGGTATGCAACGTACTATAAACATGTTACCTGATCTTCGACATGGAAAGTGAAAAGTAATGTAAATGAAGAGTAATTTCATGTGTTTGATGTTGAGAACATGTAATAGAAATTAAGTCTAATGCATGAGCATGTGATTACGGGTGCATTAGAGGAATGAATGAACTTCTGTTAAAGTAAAATTATGCACTTGCATATTCTTTGTGTTTAATTTTTTATACGGTTAAAGAGTAAGACATTAACTCGCATTGAAAGAGTCAAATAATAGCAAGGCCTATTACAATGATTATACATAAATGTCTCTTATGTTAAGTTTAGATCAATGTTGAAGTATGTAAAAAAATGGTGAAAGGGGGATGATGAACAATATTGATTGTATTCATTTTTGTCTAAAGAGGACAGCTAATATAAAATAGTCAAATCCTCTTGACCTATATAGCTGCACCATTCGATAACATTATTGATCGATATAATGTTTAATACGTGTAAGAGAAAAGAAAATTATTACATGTCATTATATGGAAAGATAGGTGTATATCTTTGTCTATATCTATGGTGAGATTAATGGTACATATGCATGCTTCTAATGTTAGATGACTCTTGTTAAGAGAACTTTGTTAAAGATAAAATCGAAGTTATGGAACTAACTTATTGTGTAGAAGGAGTTCTCTTCTATGTTTTACCAAGTTCGAAGCTTTGTGTGGTATCTCTTACCCAAGTTTGTACAAGAAGTTGAAAGTGATTTTCTACTTAAAACCTACTTTATAATATCATAAAGAGAAACGTGGTATTGCATGCCTCTATGCTTAGAAATGCCTTTTAATATTGCAGTAAAAACATGTACCTAATTGTCTAGATGTTATTCACTTATGGTAGGTGAATTAATGATTGTACAAATGTCGAAGTATATTAAATAAAAACAAAAATTTCACCCCATTTCCTTTAGAACATGACAAAGATTTTGGGTTAGTTAGAGGATTGATACTATGGAAGAATTGCCATATGTTAAATAACAATTTTGAAAAATTTTAGTTTTGGAATTTTCATTTACTTGGATTTTTAATTTAGGGAAATATCAATATTTTTATTTTTATTAAGGAAATGAGGCAACAATGAATATTTGGATGCATACCTTTCCAATCCTCCTTGGTCTTCAAATTCACCCTCCACTTCCACGTTAGCAACCCTGAATGCTCGAGCGTTTTGGTTGAAATCAACCAGTGAATAGTGGACGCAAAGTGCAGAAGCAGCCTATTTTTGGCTTTTAATATATTAACACGAACACGCAAGCGTTATGTATTCTAATGATGCTCGAACGTTATAGTATTCATAACAATCACGCGTTATGTATTTATATAACACTCGAGCGTTATTGAATTCATAACGCTCGAGCATTATGTATGTATATAACGCTCAAGAGTTTTGATTTCCAATCATGCGTGTTAAGTGACATGGCAGGCTCCGGCCCGCCCATGCCTAGTTCAAATAAATGCTTGTGCATTTTCCTTTCACTAAACATTCACACGTTTTCTGAAAGAACAATTGTATCTAAAATGTCCATCAACTTCGTGTGAGGGCCCTCAAGTTTTTTTTTGTAAGCTAACACCCACAGGGATTTGAACTTGTGACCTTCCATTTACAAATTCTTGTTTCAATTACTCATTACCAATTGCTATACCCACATGGGAATTTGGATAAGTCTTATAGAAATAATGAAAAAACACAATACCAACATACTCTTTTAAAGAAAGCAAAGTAGGGTTGAACTCTTAGTCTCCCTAACACAAGATCAATATCATAACACAACATGAATCATTCTAAATGAAATGAGCCTGAGACTAGAATGAAATTCAAACACCATCGATAATTATTTTACATTACACAACATTACCAACCTATAGCTATGAGGCCACAAGAATCCATAATTGTAAATATAGAATCACCCGCGGTTGCTAGTACAAAATGGCATATTTGTGACTACGTGACTAAAAATATTAGTTTAAACATTTTTATAATTTGAAAAATAGAAAATTTGTTCAATTTTGATTTTTTTTAAGTGACACAACACTTAATTGTAAACATAGAACCACCCTTGGACACTAATACAAATTGGATTATTTGTGACTATGTCAATAAAAAAATTAGTTTAGAAATTTTTTATAATCTAAACACCAGAAAATTTGAACAATTTTGATATCATAAAGGAACTTGGAGAAGGTGGTATCTCAATGAGTCAATTAGATTTCCTACATTATTGTAGAATATTGCAAGAGGTGGAAGAAATAACATAAAGGGGATTGGGTAATTCATGACAACATTCTATAAATGACAGTTTTACTATGTGTGAGAAAAAATTGAACAAGGAAAATTTTCTCATGTAAATAATAAATGAAAAACATCAAGCTAAGATATGTTGGAAACATGTGCATTTCCAAACAATTGTCATATCCTTAGATAAGGTCATTAATACTCACACTTCGAACCATGGCACCACCAAATTAGGTGGTTGAAGAGAGCGAGAAGAGGTTAAGGTTAATTTACATAAAAAGAAGCTACAGATTAAAATATTTATAATGTGTAGTAAAGAGAGTGTTTCACATGTAATTATTGTAGGAACATCCTCTAAAAAGAGGGAAAATAATACACCTAATCAAGGTGAATTTAGTAGAAAGAAAATACACTTGATCTCAAGAATTCAGGGAGGATCAAGCACCAACACATCAATATATTGCAATCCAATGCGATTGGGAATCACATGAAAAAGAAATTACCAAGAATCAATTTAAGGGAATTTTGTCAACTAAGAGTGAAGAAATTAATTGGTTGAAGGAACATAATAGGAAATTGTTGACATAAGTTAAGAAATTAAAATGTAAGAAGATATCCTCCCCATTCACTCAAAAAGAGACATCAATTGGCTCGATTAAATTGAAGAAATCCAAAATGCAAATTCAGGCATTCTATATGGAGCCTAGTTGATTGATAGACTCCTTGGTAAGATGTCATTCTCAGATCATGATGTTCTATTTACCCATGCATCAAGGACGAATATTTCAAGATTTGATGACCTGTAATGTACTTGAATAATTATAATAGTCTACTAATAAATTAATTAGTTAAATAATTAATTGTCGGGCCTCTATTTCAAAAGAGGGGAAAATTTATATTTCAATCGTATAAATAGTCTTCAACATTATGTAAAGATAGACTTCAAATATAAATTAATAAAGATTATATTTTATATATCAGAACAATTCAAGTGCATGGATTGAAACATGTCTTGCCATGTTTCTTTTTCAAAATATAAAGTCCTAAAAACCTCTTCCTCGGATATGTTAGTCCCACTAGATCATCAAGTAACCTAAAAATCCCATCCTCTTTCAACCCTTTATAAAAAGTGTTGCTTTCTAGACTACAATCACTAGTGGCCCACTATTGTCCCTCAAGGGAAACTTTCTAATGTATATATGTCATACAAGAGACCTAAAGGAGGTTTTTTCTCAAACCTAGAAGATTCATCTCATGAAAATCACTTAAAGGCGTTTGAAATGAAATCAATCCAAATTTTCTAACATAATAACTGGCATCATTTTCAACCTCTATAGTCATTCTCTCTATCACTCCTAAATTTTTTTGAATAGTGACCTATTATTGCCGTATGTTTCGAATGTGCACTAGCGACATACCATCCAACACTAGACATAATGTTAGTAGATAAATAAAACGACATGGAAGAGATAGTCTCAAACTGAGAAGTCATCTCCTCTACTCCTGCTCTAATTCTAGCTATAACCTTCTTCATGCCCATTTCCTTCTTCAATGGAATTTGTCGTATAGAATGTCCCATATTGTGACATCAAAAGCATATGAATTAACTTAAATCCTTCTTCCCTAGATATCTATTCCATCCTTCTTATTGAATCATTTATTTCTACCCTTTCTCTACTTCCTAAAAAGACCAATAACATCTACTTTCACTTGTTTCTCTAAATAAGATTAAAATATGATTTCCTCCTACAAAATATCAACTAATTTTTTTGAGAAATCATGTATATTTCCCTTAGTACAAATACCCAAGACAAAAGGCACTTATGAAGGAGAAATCCCTTTAAGGGATATGGATACTAGATCTTGATCTTGAACCTTGGTGCCAGTGGTGGCTAATTGATCCTTCAATTAATCGATCTTGATTAAAAATCCCACCATGGTATCTTCATTACGCATATGAACCACTAAAAGTTGGTTTCGTAAGAGTAGATTTGTTGAAAAGTGTAAGAATCTAAAATAATTCAACTCCTATCAAGGCTATATACAATAGAATCCTCTCAAGTCTACAAATCCCACCATTCAAAATATGCTAGATAGGGTAAATCATCAAACCCTAGATATACCAATAGGAACATGTGCAATAATTCCTTCAACAGTATCTCCTAGGAAAGATGTCCTCTTCCATTCTTCTTCACTATTCCACCCTAGGGTTTCCTTCCAAAAATTTATTCTTCAATATCCATGGGTAAAACCCTAATCCTAGCACTCTAAGAGGCTATAATAAACTTCAAAGAGACCAAGAAACCCTAGTTCCAAAGAGAGAGAGAGAGAAATAGGTAAAAGTAAAGACTTAGAGAGAGAGAGAGAGAGGACAATTGTTCTCCTCTTCTAGGTAACATCTATACTAAGGAGTGAGAAAGAATGAACACACAATTCATGTTAATGAAACAATATATATTTCCTTTCTTTATATGATAGGTTAAGGAGAGCAACAATACTATATGGTAACAAGTCCTTACAAGAAAGCTATATGATCCCGTATGGGCCAAACAAGTGAGACATACAATCTAGAGTACAAGTGTTATTCTCTAATGATGATACCATACACAATAAGGATTCCAATGTGGTGTAGCTATAGAAGGAAAGTCCAAAATATTCCACCTCGAGACTCAACAAACTCCATATATCCTCTATAAAAAAATTATGCTTCTAGGGTAGCTACATCATCCAAAAACATTTTCGAAGCCATATGCTATCTAGGGCTTGAATCCCTCAACCAATATGCAAAATAGCCTACATCACTTGTAGGGATTTCTCCCACCAAGCGCTCCATGTGGCCATCTTGAAGTGTGTTTTCCATCTAGGAAAGAGATCATGAACACTCAATGGTATAACACTGATCCAACATTCAACTAAGGTCAAACATCAACTAAGAAAGATATCTCATGTGTACATATCCATCACATACTGCTATCTATTGATATTGCATGGGGTTTACGTTTGTTATTTTTTTCAAAAGGATTGGCCTTATAGGACCACATGGTGGGATATTTTGATGGATGTACACTTGCTGTTTTTTGGGTTTGCTGGGAGATTTTGGACGGTGTATGCTTGTGAAAATGGTTAGAATATTTAAGGATTTGTGGAACACGCCCTTGTTAAAAATTTGTTGAATGTGTTATATTAAATTAAAAGTGGCTTTGCTATGGTTTCATTTTTATGTGATAGCACTACTGTAGATGATTTTTGTTCACAATTAATCAATGTATTATGATGCTAAACATGCAATTAGTACACGAGAATGTAAAATTTGCACAAATTTAAAGGTCTTTTAGAGATTATGGTGGTTTTCAACCCTTGGTTTTAATTTCCTATTTGATGTTATCTTCCATTATATATCTTGTGTAGTTTTGGGGTTGTCTTGGTTTGGCGTTGTTGTTGTATTAGGTGATGGTATTGTTTTCCAACCTATGGTATTACATTAATGGAAGAAAATTGATATTTACAATTTACTCATCTTTTTTGTTGACTATAGGTCACTCTCCTCTTGGGCACAAGGTTTTGGTAATCAACATATGGTTTTGCAAATAAGTTGATGGTTTTGGGGCTCATGGTTTGAATAAAAGTAATAGTTTATGAATTTAACAAACTTTACACATTTATTTAGGATGCACTTGTCATCAAAGGGGCACGTCTCAAAGATAAATAATTTATTAATCCACATCATGATTATTTTATTATTGTTGGACCCTTGGATTGAGTTAGAAATTATTTTTTAAACCATATTACTATTTTTAGCCATTGGTTATTTTCTCTTTGACTTTTCACGGAGTTAGATAGACATTACAGACCCCCCCTATATAAAGGAGCTTTCTCTCCATTTGATCTATAGCTTAGTTGAGCTAGAGAAATCCTTTGGAGCTTAGTTGAGCATCAATAAAATGCTTTTGTATGTGAGAATTTCTTTCGTATATTATATTTATTATAGTTCAATTGTTTTTTTCTAGACAAGTGTATGTAAGATAAGGAAGTAAGTGTACTATTTTGTATTTCATTATGTTATCATGTTTATAAGATAAGGAAGTAAGTGTACTATTTCTTATTTCATTATGTTATCATGTATATAAGATAAGGATGTAAGTGTACTATTTCTTATTCATTTTGTTATCAATTGAATGTTTTTGTTGATGCATCACATCTTTAACTAAAGGCAAAATACAATATCAATAATCATATAAATTACATACATAGTTTTTTATCTACTTTAGTAATGCTTTTTTTTTAACAATTGTTTACAATTTATTACAAGATGCAACCTAACACTAATCAATTCACTTATTTATATATATTACTTTTACATTACTACAAATACATTACATATTCTATTGCCTCTCTTTTTATAGAAGAGACTAAAGGTGTTGGTTATAAAGTTAAAGATTTAGTATTTTTCTTTATGACTTTATTATAATTACTGTGATAATACTATTTTAAAACTTCAACTTACATGTTTTCTAAATTAAGATTAAATTAAGATTATGTTGGTAGGTTAAATTTTTATGAAAAATATTACTTTAATTTTAAGTTATCTAATTTTTTATTCTACTTATTATTTTAAAATAATCTACAAAATCTTTGATTTCTTTTAATTTTTTTTTGTCAGTAATCCTTAAAAAATATTATCTCAATGCTTGATGATTTTCAGCCCACTCCTTTGTGTAACTAGTTATATCACAATTATCTAGGGTTTCAAGTTTCACTACTTATGTAGGGTTTCAAGTTTCAGTGATTTGGTTATGAAGTTTAGGTTATTTCTGCGAAGTTCTGTTGTGGGCAGACTCTTTAGGTGATTTGGTTATGAAGATTAGGTTATTTCACACCCGAAACCGTAACGCGTGTTCTAATGAGCCATTGGATCTGTCTCAGGGGTTTCCATTAATTCATCTCTGAGTCTTCATGCACCATTCTGAAAATGCACGATAATCAGAAGTAGAGAAGTTGATAACGCCAGACAACAGAATGAAACTCTTCCAAATGGGATGATGCGACTTATCCTCTCCTCTACCTCAAGCATTTGGCAGATTTCATTCTCTTGTTCAGCATTATAAACTTCTCTTCCTCTGATCATATTGTGGATTTTCTAATGTTGCATGAGGAGGCAGAGTTGAAGTACTGGAGTTGAGGAGAATGGTTAGTACTCGTGCAATTCTCGTAAGCTAAAACACACACCAAATGAGGTGGGATCCATGTTGTGTAGGTTGATGGAAATGGATTTTATGGTGAAGTGATTAAGTATTTTAGGCCGGTCAAGAGGGGTAGATATGAGGTGATTAAATATTTCAGGCCGTTCAAGAGAGGTAGATATGCACCTGCTTCTCTGCCATTAAACATAAAGAACACTCAATTTTGGATATGTAAAGTTACGAGATGTTGCCAGAAGTATAAATTGCACAGTCTATAAAAAGGCCAAAAACAATGTGAGATTGTTCTTGAAGCTCTATTTATTTATTTAAGTTCAGTTTTAGGTATAGAAATTAAAAAGTAGGAGATAAAATATATCTTGCTTGCTATCTGCGAATATTTTTGGATAGAGAGATTTTAATGTAAAATGTTATTATTTTCTATATAAATTGTATATACTGAGCATCTATAATTTTAGATCATGCCTATCAAGTTTTGACATTTGTTCTAGATAATTAATACAACTTCTTGCCATATTCAAAATTTGTTCAGAGTTTTCTTGGAATATTCAAAATTCAAAATTTTTAGTTCATAGTTTTCGTTGTTATGGAAAAAGTTTCAAACAACTGTGACGTTTGTGGCTTATAAAATCTATGCTCTTTGTTGTTGAATCTATGCTCTTATAACTTTTTATATAATTTGTAAATTATTTCAGCTCTTAAACGAGCAGCATTTTTAGAGTCACTTATTGTATCTCTATCAAGCTAGGAAAAGACTTGGGAAATGGCGATTCGGCAGCATAACATTAGCTGAAGCCTGAGGCGCGTTAAACGAAAAGGGAGTCGCGTCGAACAGAGTAAAATAAGTCGCGCACCTGGAAATGAGTTGAAGGCGCAGACAGCTTCATGGCATAAATATCAAATAGTTTGAAAAAAAAGCACTTGGATGTCATATTGAAGTCTCAATAACGAAGTGAAGCATTAAGATTTTTAGTTCCATACCAAGAAAAATGAAAGCTTCACTGATATGTCTCATCTTTAATTTTAAAAGTTTATTTTTTTTAATTTTAAAATCATAATTATTTACTGTTTTTTTCATAAAAATTACAACCTTGAAATATATTTTGTTGGTAGTTGTCATGACATCAAATGTTTTTTTTTTTCCTCTAATACTTTTGCATAGTACTTGAGAAAGATCTAGAAAGCATTTTGATTGTATCGTTATTTTGTCAATTTCTTGTATTTTTTTGGTGTTTTGGGATTTTCTTCCATATTTTTAATTTTCTAAAGAATTATAGAATTGTAAGAGGGTACCTGGACATCAATCTTATTGCAAAGTCAAATTTATGAATATTTCCTTGCTAAGAGCAATAGTTACTTCTATTCTTCTTGAAGGGTAGATATGAATTGAAATTGATTTTAAACATAGTGCAACATACTTTACTTCGCTATGAAAGTGAAGAAAGTTGTAATAGATGATGATAGTTATAATTTCTTAAGGAAAAATTCATTATTGTCCTTTCAAGTATGTTTTTAGTTTAGCATGTTACACTAAGATCTAGTATATATTTTATTATACTAGTTAATTCAATAATGTTATCATATGGATACAAATGAAGTTGATTATTTTCTCTTTCAAAAAAAGTTATGTGAACTAGTTGAAAATACCTTATTATACATCCAAAAATGTCAATGGAAGCATCTTTTGGTAAGGATTAAAGAGTAAAAACTGATGTTTTAGGAAGCATTTTATATCATAACTCTTATTCCTTCCATTCGCAATCATTATGCCACTTCCACGGTGTATTACATAAAATAAGCTTGGTTGATACTCTATTGATTGTGTGTTTGATGTATGTGGGTAACACTAATAAATAAAATGAAAAAAATTGGTGTCAAACATGTCATGTCCATAAAGAAAAGACATAAATGATTGCAAAATAAATAAATTGTAAATCCATCATAAATTTAGATATTATAAGGATAAAGAGGTTTACACCAAGATTTTATCCCTCTAGGTGCTTATTAGATATAGGGATAAGATAGATTTATGCTAGAGTACCATATGATTTCTTGGTTGGGAATTTACGTGCCCAACTATCATAAAAAGTTGTTGTAAATATCTAGATAGATGTTTTTCATGGCCAACATTTTAGATTTGAAATAAAGTTTTGGCATCCACTTTCTTTTATTATTCTTCCCATTAGCTTCCCTGAAATCAAAGTATAACAAGCTCATCTAACTTCTTATAATCTTTTGATGGAAAATTTAAGATGCAATATAGGCTTTCATTGGGTCAATTCGAATGTTTTATGCACATTGAAGGAACTCAAGGAATTAAGTGTCATAGATTTTGGAACCTAATGAGTATATTTCCTTTCCAAATGGATTGTTACAACCAATGAAATGAGTTAGAACCAAAATGTTATGATTAGAGCCATTTTTTTTATAAAGACGACAAATCCATATCTTATATTAAAAAATGCATAAAGTCACCATATGAAAAGATAACTTGTATAAAAGAAGGTCTACCCAATCAATTTTAAAGGGACCACTTAAGTACAAATTTTAACCTTATACAATATTATGGAGAAAGAGTAAAAAATCCTAAATTCATATAGAAATATCTATGCTCAAGTTTAACAACATAGTCAACCAAGCATGAAATGGTGATGAATGTTGACTAGATCTATACTTCTCACCTAGATATGTATAGTCAGAAATAAGATGTGGAGGGGTTGTTGAACCAAATATATTGACATCTACTCTTAGATGGTTAGAAAAGGACTCTAGAGTGATGTGGAGAGTCCCTAATTGTGTGCTTGATTTAAAGTGTAACTAGGACTATGGTGATTGCACCCTTCTCTAGAATGTCTTCTTTCATATTTAAATATTGGTAGATATGCATGGAGCTATGTTGGAATCTTCTGATCTTGTGCTTAGCATCCCTGACACATTGTTGATGCATCATACCTATATGTAGAGTGGATTCATGAAGCCATATTATAATGAATTTTAGTTCACTATGAATGTCCAATACTCTAATTCCAACATCCCAAGCCAAATTTAGGATATTTCTTCTTATCTAAAGGAAGCATGGATGCCCATAATACACTCTATCACAAAGACTAAAATGATATTCATATAGTAATAGATGCTTTCAACCTTTGTCAAAGAAAATTTCTTTTATATTCACTCTCTCGACTAGTGTATTTAACTCCATTAGGGTCTTGCTAGAAATATTGTCATTGATGTCAAGAAAAATGTTCAATGGATAACAACAAAGTCTATGCACTTGACAAAGATTGGGATTAGGAATTAAATCAATCATCCCATGTAAGGGAACCACCATGTGGTGATGCTGAACAAAAAGAGATAGAGAAAACAAGCACGCTAAGATAATGTGAAATCCCTTTCATTTAGTAGCTAGTGCTGCTGATTTGAGTAAGAATTGCCATAAATGACAAAGGGGCATATTGTTGGAAATGTTGTCATTGATATCAATAAAAATGTACAATGGATGATACTAGAGTTTTCACAAGAATGAAAGCAATC
This sequence comes from Larix kaempferi, assembly GCA_027924585.1. Lineage (NCBI taxonomy): Eukaryota > Viridiplantae > Streptophyta > Pinopsida > Pinales > Pinaceae > Larix > Larix kaempferi. The sequence goes on along the minus strand of BSBM01000133.1, from coordinate 3,004,990 downwards.
ATCCCAGGTAAGGGAACCACCATGTGGTGACCATGAACAAAAATATATAGATAAAACAAGTTGGTCAACAAAACAAAAAAACCCTTTCATTTAATAGTTGGGTTGACATGATTTAAACACCATCTAATTCCCCATGCTAAATTAACTAGTGAATCCCCCCAAAAAATGATGCATCATATAAATAATAATGTCTTGACCCATTTTATGCATGGCGAAGATAGATGTGATTATAAGGTGCTCTGAGTGGACAGGAATGAAATGATGAAATCTTTGATAGACAAATTTACTTCTTCTTAGGTATGTAGAATGTGGATTGTGCATAAGTTAGGGTTGTCTTGTAAAGAACAAAATGCAATAGAAAATTTGGTGTAGAAAACATCAGCGCAGAAGGTAAGGTTGCAAATTTGCTTTAGGTTAAGTATGTGGATGCACAAAATTTAGGGTTGTCTTGCGAAGAACAAAGATGGAAAAAACGTTGGTGCAAAGAACATCAATGTAGAAGGTAGGGTTGTAAATTTACTTCTTGTTAAGTATTTGGATATGCAAAAGATTAGGGTCATCTTGTGCATAACAGAGCATGATAGAAAAATTGATGGGAAGAACATCAAACGCAAAAGTTAGAATTGTTCTACATAGGAAAGTGTGCGATGAAAAATTAGTACACATTATATCGATCGAGAGGTTAAAATTGGTTTTGCGTGGTGCGGTGCAGAAAAGTAGATTGGTGCACATGAGTTAGACTTTTTTGTGTAGTACATTGTATGAAAGTAGTGCATAGGTTGTGTTACAGAAACTCAAGGACATTAGAGGAATTGGAAAATGTATACATAGTAGGTGGGTACCTATGCAATCTTTGTTGAGTTGATGCTCTGCCAAGGAGATTGGTGTCTCTAGCAAGTGGGTGCCTGCAAACATTGTAATAGCGGGTTCGTGCCTTGCTAAGGATATTAGAGGCTCCAACAAGTGGGTTCTTGCAAACATTGTAACAATGGGTTGGTGCATTGCTAAGGAGATTAGTGTCCCCAACAAGAGGGTGCTTGCACACATTGTAACAATGGGTTGGTGCCCTGCTAAGGAGATTAGTGTCTCCAACAAGTGGTTTTTTGTAAACATTGTAACAATAGGTTGGTTCCTTTATAAGGGGATAGGTGTGTCTAATAAGATGAAACTTGTAAACATTGTAATAGTAAGTTGGTGTCTCCATTTATTGTAACAATAGGTTGGTTCCTATAACGGGAGGTTCACTCAGTGTACTTGTTACATAGCACGATCGTTCGCATGATATTAAAGAATATCCCTAATTTCACTAAATATTGGAAAATGCACCCTAAAATTGTATTATTGAGCCCCCCCCCCCAATATGCCTTTCCAATTAAGAAAACCCCTAGTTTCACCATATATATTGTAGGTATCCATTTTTATCAACCAATTTTTAACACCCCCTTTATATCATATTACCAAGTTGTAAGAAAGAGAAGTTGAAACACATCTTAGTATAACCAAAAAAGATGCTAAATAAAATAAAAATATAATGCTAATAATGACCCCCCTAGGATTGCAGGGGCGATTAATCAATTTGTAGCAGTGGCTTGTGGAAGACCCAACTAACTATTATTGGGGAAGGAAAAATGCATAAAAGGTGACCTATTCAAGAGATCAACATAACAAAGAATGTAAAAGACTAATAGTCTAATAGTTAGTGCAATGCTTAGAAAAGATGATAATTGCAAATGTTTCACACCACAGCCTGCTAATATATCAATTTGATATAATGTAAATACAAGTATAACCATAGAGAGCTCATATTTTATATAAGCTTAATAATTAAAAGTCCATAAAAATGCAAAAATGAAACCCTTTCATGGATGGAATCCCCAACCTTCCTATCAAAACAAACATCATTGATGTTTGAACCGAGATGGACATAAAAAAATTCCTCTTGCTTTTCAATAACACCATATGATCACGTGCATAGCTTGGATTTGGGTCATTCACAAGATCTGATGAATTGCCTCCACTTCCTCTACATTTATTCTTACATTCAATGGAATTAACAACATTTAGTTACCTTTTCTTGGGTTATATCTAGTTTTTTTTTCTTCTTTTACAGGAGAGGGAAAAATCTCCATTGTTATATTTCAAGCATGCAATAGTTATAAAAATACACATATGGTGAAACTTATATGATACTATTTCATGGTGACGATAATACATGGTATGCAAATAAGGATTTAGATTTTCACCTATGTTCATGTCAGTTCCAATACAATATTAAGACAAATGTCTTGCATATACAAATTGAAATTACAATTATGAATGTGCCAAATATAACTCAATCTAACAACTATTCCTAACTAGCAATGTGAAAATATTAAAGAAGAATACAAAACGTTGAAAGAAATAATTAATCAATAAACATTGATCTAACTTTTATTGGTTCCATTTAGACAATAAAGATTGATCTCACTTTTCTTGGTTGTCCTGGAGCAAGGTTTAATTACATCTCAATACCCACCTAAACCCCAACCTAAAAAATGAAAAGTTAGATCTTCTACTTGAATTCCTGCAAAAAAATACAATACAATTGTTCAAGTCTGAAACTCCCAGTTAGCTACATCTCTTAACTTAAAGATGAAAAACAATATAACATCAATTCAAATCAAGCCTAAATAAGCTATTAAATGAGTATTTCTAAAGGCCAATCATCCATAGATACTTCCATTGATATTATCATTGGTACACTACTATCGTATTTATGCAAAACTTAGGATCATAAGAAATATCAAATACATCCTTGAGTTTTAGGTGGGTATGAGTTGATCCCATGATTTGGAAGTATGAATACATCCCACAATTTGGAGGTTATTCCTTAGCACACCCAAATAAAATAACTCCCCAATATTTATATCACTATATGTCAAATTAAAAACCCCCCTTGACCCGTTAATACGGAGAAATATATTTTTGAGGTTTTTAAGCATATTCAAACCCCTAATATGAATGGACGTCATATGATATCGCCTCACTGGTGAACCCCTCGTGGTTCCTACAGAAGATTCATAAAGTTAAATGTATTGGCGTTATCTCTTGATTTGGTCTCCATGTTACAACTTGTGTTTTATGGTTTGAGCATGTTTATTGTATGAATTGATTTGTGAATGAGTAATTGAAGAAAAATACATCATACTAATCCACCCCCCCCCCCCTCTTAGCATAACCATAAATACAATAGTTGGTATCATAGTCGATTACTTCATGAACAATATAACCACTTGAAGGAATATCATTGTGCACACATGGAAAAATAGGAAGGGTTATCCACAAATAGAGCCCCATTATTTGATGGATCAAATTATGCCTTCTAGAGCACAAGGATGAAAAACTATTTGATGGATCTCAGTTTTCACATTTGGGATGTAGTTAAGGATGGTTAGAAAAATCCATCAACTCCACCTATAGATGCAACTCGAAAGAAGCTTAGTGAAAATAATGTTAAATCCATGAATGTAATTCTGTGTGGATTCACACAATCTGAATTTGTCAAGGTCATCCATTGTGATTCGACGGAAGAGATGTGGGACAAGTTACATAATGTATATGATGGGGATGATAAGGTCAAAAAAGAAAAATTGCAAACCCATAGAGGACAGTTTGAGAGTCTTAAAATGAAAGAAGAAGAGAATATTGCAACCTTTTTCCTTCATGTTGATAATATTGTCAATACAATCATAGGTCTAGGTGAAAAGGTCAAAGAGAAAATATAATTGTGCAAACAGTAGTCAAATCACCTCCCTTGATATTAAGTTCTCAGACATTTGTGATTGAGGAAATGAAGGATCTACATAATCTCACAATCAATGAATTACATGGAATCCTTACTCCACAGAAATGAGGATTGAAAAATGAAAGGAAGAGAAATCATCAAAGACAAAAGCAACCTTCAAGGCATCAAAGAGACAAAGACCAAAGAGCACAAATCAAGTAACAGCTCATATAGTGACTCAAACTCAGAAGAATCCAACTTTGTTAGAAATCTAAAAAGAGGATAAGGAAACTACAAAGGTAAGATTCCTTTTAATTTTTTTAATTATGAAGAAGTAGGACACTTTGCTGGTAAATGCCCTTATGCTAAAAATATAATTAATGATGAAGAAGAAGACTTTAGCTCCAAAATCTATAGGAATGAAAAGTTTGAAAAGAAAGGAAAGTTCAATAGACAAATGACGAATCTATTTACAAATGAATATGGTAGCTCCTCTAATGACAATTCCAATGAAATAAAAGAGATTCTCTTCATGGCCCTAGAACTAAAGATTGGAATCCTAGAAAATTGAAACACAAAAGAAGACAATTCTTAGATTGATGGAGAAGTGCATATTGAAGGACAACTCATATGTTCTTTAAGTGGAATATAGAGACTAAGGAAAAATATATTTCTACAAAAGGAGAAACTGAAGAAGTAAAAAAAAGAATTACTCTCTACAAAATAAAGCTTTGATAAAGATGAGAAAACTATCACTCGTCTAAATAATCAGGTAGAAGGGGTAAAGAAAAATGAAGATGTTTTGAGAGCTCAGCTAAAATAAAAGGAAGATGTTTGTAGAAATATAGAATCTAAATTTTTCAATCTAAGAAAGGAATTGGAGAAATCAAATACCTACATAAAATTTGTATAGATCTCTGCAACTCTAGAGGAAATCCTAAAACAACAAAAATAACCATTTGACAAGATTGGCCTAGGATAGAGTGGGAAGAATGAAACTGTCAATGAAGTATCAAAATCCTCAAAATAGTTTAGTGAAGAAATGGTTAAGAGTTATGTTAATGGCCTCAAAGATCGTATCAATGCTAAAGGCAACAAGAATGGAAAATAGGATGTTCCACAGGAAACCGATCCTCCTCAGAAAGACAAAATAAAAAAGACCCCCCCACCAAGATGTAATCATACAATTACGTAAAAAAATATTTTTTTAATTTTATTATTGTTCTTGCAATGGTTTTAGCCATAAAGATATAAATTGTAGAATAAATGCAAGATGTAATTAGATAAGGAACACCAATAGATATAGCCATGGTTTCTCAAGAAGATTTCACAACTCGTTTTCTTCTTTACCGAATTACAACATTATTTGTTATAATTTCAACAATTATGGACATGTATCAAGGTTCTATAGAAGTGGTTAAAAAAAAACAAGAATGCATAAATTCCAAAAACCATGGAGAGAAATTAAGAACTAGGGGAATAAGAGAAATAAAAACGCATGTTCATATAGGATACACTACATGCACAAAATAAAAGGAATCAGTGGTTCATTTATAGTGGTTTCTCAAGCCACATGACAAGGGATAAAACAAATTTTATCACCTTGAAGAAGAACGAAGGTAATTTCAGCTTTGGGGATAATGGCACTTCAAATATAGTTGGAAAAGGGACTCTAGTTAATCTTGATAATGGAAGAGCTAAGGTAGAAAATGTTTTGTGTGTTGAAGACTTGAAACACAATCTTATCAGTGTAAGTGTGTGATCAAGGACATACTCTCACTTTTGACTCCCAAGAATGTGAGATCAGATAAGTAAAGTTAGGAAAACTAGTTGCCAAAGCAATCAAAACCCCAAACAACATGTATATTCTTGATGATATTAATGGAGAAAAATGTTTCATGGGAAAAAAATATGAAAGTTGGTTTTGGAATAAAAGAATGGGCCATATGTGTTAGGATATTTTAATACTCCATCCTTGTCCTACCTAGCATTATTTAATTTTCCTAGTAGTTGATGATGTCATTTTCCCCGTAGTGGTCTACAAATGTCATCCAGTATTCTTCTACCACCTTTTGAGGCATGCATGCATCATTTTAGGACCACTTTAGTCAGTTCCCTATTTTTTACGAACCTACTCAGTGTTCCAGTTCATTTCATATGAGTTAGCTGACTCTTGTGGGGGTTAGAGCTCTAAATGCCCCTGATTGTGGCCTCATGCACCCTTTTCTAACATTTTTGCATGGAAAATTCACTAATGCACCCTCGTTGGTCACTTAACTGATTGTGTCTTCAGCTAACTGAGTTTAGGATTAGTTTGGTTGAGTTTGAGTCTTTTGGAGAACTCTAGTGGTGATAATTGAGGTTCAAATTATCCTGTGTGATTCGAATTCTCTCCATTGTAACATTACTTTTTACTATACTGATTATTGGATCATATGAGATTATTATGATCCTATCTGATTTCTCATGCATGATTAATTGTGTGCTCATTTTTGCTGTAGTTTTCACTCTAATTCTTCTTTTATGCTCATTATTTCTCTGTGTCATTAGTGCACCAGAAGCCTCTGGATTTCCACAACAAATCCTGGTGCCATTGCATTGAATTCATTAGAGAAATACTTTCAAGTCTATCCAGGTGTGAAGGATCTAGAAAAATGTGCCTATTGTCCTAAAGTAGTGCTCAGTAGTATTCTATCTCCAAAAATGGAGAGTTTTTAGTAGGTTATTGAAATATTTTTGAGTTGTAGTAGTTTCACCTTGTATTCGCTCCAACAGTTCTCATGGACAATTAAAAATCTCCTCTGTCTCCTAGGATCTTGACACCTTTTAATTACCTTAATTGGAGGTATGATATGCATATGGTGTTATGCAACAAGTCACGTACAAGGTAACAATGGGGAAGGATGTCGAACCCCAAGAAGTTGTGGAGAAGGCCAAGTATCTGAATAGATTGGATGAATCATTCGGTTTCATGTGTATTCATATTTCCAGATATCTACTCTCCCACCTTGACAGATTAAAACATCCAAGAGAGTTATGGTTGAATTTAGAGACTCTCTTCGGCAAACAAGATGAGCTAAGGGGCCATATTCTAGAAAATGAGTTGATCGTTCTTCAACCGAGCAGTTTCGAGAAAATTCAACAATTCGTTTCCAAATTCAAATCTATGGTCATGCAATGCAAGCAGTGTGGCATTGATAAGAAGGATGAACAGTTGGTTCTATCCATACTAAGAAAGCTAGGTCCTGATTTCTCCATCTTTGTCTCTAACTTCCATTTAGGGTGAATGTCAATTCATCATTGGAATATGCCATCCTTAGATGTTTTCACTAAATCTCTCCTCCAAGAAAAATATAAATTGATTGAGATGGGATCCTTGAAGGCCTTCAAAAATCAAGCTCTAGTGGCTAGAGAAGAAAAAAGTGTGAATGGAAAGGGGAAGCACAAGGGAAAGGAGAAGAGGTAATCTAAACCCAAGTTTAATATCCCGAATTTTGACTAACTATTTCTGATGTCATATACTGGGCTTAAAGCCCCAACACATATGATTATTTTTTATTATTGGACATAATCCCTATGTTGATTTTTTAGCATTAATTCAATATACTCCAGGATCTTTACTGAGAGAATAACATGTATAGCATATCAATCATAGCAATGCATAACAATCACATCAAGCAATCAGATGAGACAATAGACACACAAAGTTTACTTAGGGAAAACCATAAAGGTGAAAAACCCCAATAACTGATCATATCCAGCATCCAACATGATGAATATACAGAGCAGTAACTGGAGCATCATCCTGATGCTCATCATCCAGTGCTTACATCTGCAGCCATGGAAGGATCCTCCTCTCATCATGCTAGGAATGGCTCCTGCAAATATGACCATCACATCTTCCTTGAAGTGTCATCAATCTGAAGAACACCAAGCCTCTCTCTGAAGTACTCGAACTTCACTCTGGCTAGTGGCTTCGTCAGCACATCTCCAACTTGCTCATCTGTCGCAACATACAGGAGCTTCACTCCTCCTCTCTGCACCATATCCCTGATATAGTGATATTTGATCTCTATGTGCTTCAACCTGTCGTGGAACACTGGGTTCTCAGATAGCTTCACACAACTCTGGTTGTCACAAAACATACCAGTAGCCTCTAGCGGAAGATCAAATAACTCAGACAGTAGTTTCTGGAGCCATACTGCCTCACAACTAGCCGAACATGCTACAACATACCCAACCTCTGCTGTACTCAGTGCTACGCAGGATTGCTTCTTGCTAAACCAATAGATCAGACCTGATCCTATACTGAAGCAGCACCCAGATGTGCTCTTCCTATCTGCAACACTTCCTGCCCAGTCTGAATCAACATAACCCTGCAGGTTAAACTTTTGATTCGCATCATACTTGAGCCCATAATCAACTGTACCCTTCATGTACCTCAAAATATGCTTTAAAGCAACCAAGTGAACACCTCTGGGATCCGTCAAGAACTGGCTCAATGTGTTCACTGCAAAGCAAATATCTGGTCTTGTGTTTGTCAGGTACATCAAGGACCCAATCATATGATGATACACAGTGACATCAACCGGATCAGATGAAGTGTCAGATAGAAGCTTCAGGTTCGATGCCATAGGTGTGGCCATGGCGTTGCAGTCCATCATCCCGAACCTATTTAGGATCTCTACTGCATACTTCCCTTTTCCAAGCAAGATCCCATTTTGAGTCTGCCACACCTCCATGCCTAGAAAATAGTGCATTATCCCCAAGTCCTTCATCTTGAACTCGGTATCAAGCTTCCTCTTCATATTGGAAATCAATCTATCATCACCTGTAACAAACAGGTCATCCACATACAATATTAGTATCACTGGACTGCCTTCGTCAACCTTGTAGTAAAGGTTGGAGTTTGCTTTACTCTTGGTAAATCCCAAACTGGATAGAAAACTGCCCATCCTACCATACCAAGTCCTAGGTGCTTGCTTCAAGCCACACAAGGCTTTCTTCAACCGATACACGTATGACTCTCTATCATGTGTCTCAAAGCCAAGTGGCTACTCCACATACACTTCCTTCTCGACTACACCATTCAAGAAAGCTGTCTTGACATTCATCTGGTGTATCTTCCATTTCATCACTGCAGCCAGAGCAAGTACTGATCTAATGGAAGTGTACTTGGTTACAGGAGAAAACGTTTCTTTATAGTCTATTCCCTCTTTCTGGGAGAAGCCACGAGCTACAAATTTCTTTGTACTTTTCTATGCTGCCATCTGCAGCACGCTTGATCTTGTAGATCCACTTGGAAGTCACAACAAACTTCCCTTCAGGTTTTGGGACTACACCCCAAACATCATTCTTCATGATCAACTAGTATTCCTCAACCATGGAATCCTTCCATTCTTTCTTTTCTGCTGCCTCTTCATAACTGGAAGGTTCTTTGTTCATAATATCACAGAGTAAAGCAACATAGCTGGTATGTGATCTACTTCTCTTCTTTGCTCTGTGTTCTTCTTCTGGAATGCCATATCTTTCTGCATCTTGAATTAGCTCTCTAGCCCATGCATGTTTTGTTAAATTTTGAGCATTAATTCAGAATACTCTTGGATCTTTATTGATAGAATAACATATACGGTATATCAATGCATAACAATCACAATAAGCATGACAAGCATCACAAGAATCAAAAGCATGAGAGACAAGAGACACAAAGTTTCCGTGTGGAAAACCCTAAGGTGAAAAACCCCACAACTTCCTCAGAGATAGAGAGAGCAATGGCTCAACCAAAGTACAACCAAAATACACTTGAGATAGTCTCCTAAAGCAGATGATCCTCCTCCTCACTAGTGCGCCACTTTCTGGGTGAGAGAAGTGTGTCTTTCCGAATGATCCAAATAGAGATCTCCCGATCTCTATTTATACTTAACCTGTTTTCCCAATTACACTATGGGGCCGACTTGTCTATCTAGATACACCCACAATATAATATATATTTTAGGTCCAACCCCACACATGGTGGTCTAATAACCCATCGGCAAGTACACACACTTGCGACACTTGTCAATCCACATGATGACACTTCCTTATAAAGGAATAACACATCTCTTATAAGGGTACAATAAATATATATAAAATACATTCTGAAGTTACATATACATCAACACTCCCTCTTAACTAGGAAGGTATTTCTTGACACAGTTCTGCTAGACAAGTCTTCTTCTCGGTATCATCGTCATCGATGCATCATCGTCATCATCGTCACTACTGCTGCTATCTCAACCAATCTCTGACTCTACTCATCATAGGAAGTTCTATAGAGCCAGTCCTTTTTCATACTGGATGTAGGCCCACCACCTGCAAGTCTTCATCATCTGTGTGAATGGTCTGATAGAGGTGGCCTCTCAGGACTAATTTTATGTGCGGCTGCAATACCGGAAAGAGTATCCTAGGAACATTTATGTGCCTAAGCACGACTGACAAGATCTCCCAGGACTGATTACATGCATCTCCTCCACAATACCTTTAAAGAGAATCCCAGGAACATTTATGTGCCGCAGTACGACCGACAAGATCTCTAAAGAGCATCCCAGGACTTATTACGAGCATACAGCTCAACCTTTCGGATCTCTAGGAATGATTACATGTGGATAGACAAAACCTTTAAAGAGCATCCCAGGAACATCTATGTGCCACAGCATGACTGGCAAGATCTCTAAAGAGCATCCCAGGACTAATTACGAGCACATAGCTCAACCTCTCGGATCTCCAGGACTGATTACATGTCTCCGTAGTAATACCTCATCCCAGGACTGATTACGAGCACATAGCTCAACCTATCGGATATCTGAGGATTGATTACATACTACATAGCAATACCGGAAAGAGTACCCTAGGAACATTTATGTGCCGCAGCACAACCAGCAAGATCTCCTAGGACTAATTACATGCTATTTGCATAACCTGCCACATATCATCTTTGACCTCCACGTATCAACCTGATACTCATGATACAATGGATCATCATCGCACGAGGCATCATCCTGATGCCCATGATCATACTGATCATCATCACTGTACCATCCTGATACATATCATCTGGATCAACACCATGAAGCTCATCATCATGATCATCCTGATCATACAATGCATCCACCTGATGCACACCAAGTATCTACCTGATACTTATCATCATACATGATCCACCTGATCATATAGCGTATCCACCTGATACAAATACAAATACATGATACATATCAACATACATGATCTACCTGATCATACAATGTATCCACCTGATATAGATACATGGTCCAAGCATCCAACATGATGCATATACAAATACATACAAATGATCCAATCGATCATATCCAACATCCAACATGATGCGTACATACATATAAATATAAATGATCCAACTGATCATATCCATCATCAACACGATGCATACATACATACAAATATAAATGATCCAACTGATCATATCCATCATCCAATATGATGCATATACAGAGCAGTAACTGGAGCATCGTCCTGATACTCATCATCCAGCGCTTACATCCACAGCCATGTGAAGGATCTTCCTTCCAACATGCTTGGAATGGCTTCAGCAAATGTGTCCATCACTTCTTCCTTGAAGTGTCGTCGATCTAAAGAACACCAAGCCTCTCCCTGAAGCACTCGAACTTCACCTTGGCTAGTGGCTTTGTCAGCACATCTGCAATCTGCTCATCCGTCGCAACATGCAGGAGCTTCATGGCTCCTCTCTGCACCATATCCCTGATATAGTGATGTTTGATCTCTATGTGTTTCGACCTATCATGAAACACTGGGTTCTCAGACAGCTTCACACAACTCTGGTTATCGCAGAATATACTAGTAGCATCCAATGGGAGATCAAATAACTCAGATAGTAGCTTCCGTATCCATACTGCCTCACAACTAGCTGAACAAGCTGCAACATACTCTGCCTCAGCTGTACTCAGTGCTACGCAGGGCTGCTTCCTGCTGAACCAAGAGATCACACCTGATCCCATACTGAAGCAGCACCCAGATGTGTTCTTCCTATCTGCAGCACTGCCTGCCCAATCTGAATCAACATAACCCTGCAGGTTAAACTTTTGATTCGCTTCATACTTGAGCCCATAATCCACTGTACCTTTCAGGTACATCAGGACATGCTTTACAACAACCAGGTGAACACTCCTCGGATCCGTCAGGAACTGGCTCAATGTGTTCACTACAAAGCAAATATCTGGTCTCGTGTTCGTTAGGTACGTCAAGGACCCAATCATCTAACGATACATAGAGACATCAACCGGCTCAGATGAAGCATCACATAGAAGCTTTAGATTCGATTCCATGGGTGTGGCCATGGCCTTGCAATCCATCATCCCAAATCTCTTCAGGATATCTACTGTGTACTTCCCTTGACCAAGGAAGATCCCACCTGAATTCTGCCACACCTCCATACCTAGGAAATAATGCATCATTCCCAAATCTTTCATATCGAACTCAGCAACAAGCTTCCTCTTAGTATCTGCAATCAATCTGTCATCTCCTGTTCCAAATAAGTCATCCACGTACAGAAGTAGAATCATAGGATTCCCTTCCTCAACCTTGTAGTAAAGGTTGGAATCCGCTTTACTCTTGGTAAAGCCCAAACTGGATAGAAAGCTGTCTATCCTACCAAGTTCTGCACACATATATGACTACACCATTCAAGACAGCTGTCTTGAAATCCATCTGGTGTATCTTCTATTTCATCACTTTTATATTTCTCTATGCTGCCATCTGCAACATGCTTGATCTGATAGTTCCATTTGGAAGTCACAACAGACTTCCCTTCAGCTCTTGGGACCGCATCCCAAACATCGATCTTCATGATCAATGGATCATGGCATTCTTCCCGAATCCTGGGAACTTTAATATCTTCAATAGATAATTTTTTTGCTTGAACAAATGTTGTAATCCTTCTTTTGTAGGTGAAGGTATACGGTCTTTCCTACAAAACAAGTTAAATAGCATGATTAGAAACATCTCATAATTTTCAGAACAAATTCTTTCACATAAAGAAATATGTTATACAGTCATGCAATTGTTTAAGCCAATGCTTCAATACAACATTTATCCATGTTCGATAAATTTCTAGATGCCTTCCAGTCTCTACCAGAACATTGTTAAGAGTTTTCACTACTCTCAACATGTCGGCAAAGAGGTTTCATTCTAGATAAGTAGCAATGGAATGTTGTACAGTGCCATAGGCCACTTACCCAACAAATGCATATTAGTAGTATACTGTTCATTAATGCAATCATTCTAATATGCACAATACATATCCTAAGTGTAGGAATATGAGCATATACATCATTGAACAATTTTATTTAAACAAACAAATATGCAAGAAATGATAATTAAAATACTTATCTTGTTTGTTTGTTGGGTGGAATCCCTCTAAGTCTTTGCTTCCTTGAAGGAGCTGCTGGAGTCCTAATCTAAAGTAGCTTCTTCTACACCTTTCTGTTGTGGAATGTAGAGAGATGGTCAACTCCCTCTATACTCCCTCTTGATCTTTGCTTCCTAGATTACTTGTTCTTGAACTTATATTCATTCTCGATCCCTATGCATGCTTGTTAGTATCATCATTGAGTTATCCTCGAGGTCTCATACATAATCAAACATTCATTAGTATAATCTTAATATTATCAAAACACAATAATCTCAAGCATGTATAGTCATGAACATTTCAAACAAAAATAATAAGCATTAGAATTCAAGGTTTATATAGGACTCTTATGGTTAGTCATAACATGTTTAAACCTGTGACTACTCAAACCTATGACTCTTCTGGTTAGTCATAACATTAAATAAGGTAAGACACGTAATATGCATATACCCATGATTATTCAAACCTATGACTTGATGAATAATCATCATCAATCATGTCATGCATACTTATATAAAAGATCCTATGATATAAGAAACACATACCTGGTCACCATATTTGCTAGTTATGTCTAGCAATGTGTTCTTGTTTTCTTCAATGACCTGCATAATTCATTAGTTAACTTTTGCAAAAACAAATTATACATACCTCTATGTGATCCATGAATATGGATGAATCTTTGTCTTTATGTCACCATGGCATGTTCAGGTTTTCCTTTCAATTTATACGAACCTACCTCTTGCTCTCCAATCACCACTGCATCATCTATGGTCTTTCCCTTTGGCCACATTAGGACTTGGCCATCCACAAATGCAACCCTCATACCTTTTGCATCCAATGCAGAGATGGAGAGTAAGTTCTTCTTGAGCCCAGGTACATAAAGGACTTCTTTCATCTTCAAAGATTTTCGAGAATCTAGGTTGTAGGAGGCTTCACCACTTCCTTTGATGGGATATTGATAATCATCCCCAAGTTTCACTCTATGGGGTGATTCATGTTCAGACAGATTTACAAAGGATTCTTTAAACCCAGTCATGTGTTTTGAAGCCCCACTGTCAATTAACCAATCATTACAACCATGGGGGATAGTACCTGTGAGAGCAGATATTACAGCATACTCTTCTTCACTTGATGAGTCATCATCACTTTCTGCCCTAGCCTTCTTCTTTGGAGGTTCATCATCTTCCGCAGCATGAGCATGGTACCTTCTTTTGTTACCCTTCTTCTTCTTGCTGGAGTTGTTGTTGTTGTGGTTGTCCCTTTTGTTCCTGGGACATTCTGATGCAAAGTGACCCTTCTCATTACAAGTGAAACACCTTAGATCTTTCTTGTCTTTGTGAAAATGATGAGAAGATTTCTTCTTATGATGGGATGGCTCCCTCTTGAACTTGCCCTTCTTAGTGTGAGTTGTGAGAGCTTGATCTTCATTTCCCATATTCTCTTCTCTTTCCACAAGCCTTGCTTCTTCTTGAGAACATTCCTCCCACAATCTGCTGAAGGAGATTAATTTCTTTCTGGCACAGATCCCGTGGATAAAAGAATCCCATGACCTAGGTAGGCCATTCAAAGTAGTCATAAAAATTTCACCACTCTCCACCATTTCATCTACAGGTTCAAGTTGTTCCTTGATCTGAGATACCTTGGAGAAATAGGATTGAATGGTTTCTCCATTCGACATCTTGACCCCTTTCAATTGATTCCACAGGGTCATCTTTCGATTTATGTTCTTTCCTTCAAATAGCTTGGTCAAAGAGTCAAACATAGCCTTGGGTGTCTTTAGAGAAGACACATGGGGTATGAGATGGTCTTTGATAGAATCAACAATAATTCTCTTTGCCTTGACCAAGTTCTTCTTATGCAATACCTTAGCCTCTTCATCCTCTGGGATAGGGATGTCTTCTTTTATATATGAGTCCAACTCATTCTCTTCTAGGATTAACCCAATCCTATACTTCCAAGCTCAGAAGTTATCATCCCCTTCAAGCTTATCCTCAAGCTTAGTGTCGTGAGACATCTTAAAGAGTACTTCAAATCGAAATAGAAAATATTTAGGTCTTACCACTTGAAATGCTGAAAACTTGATCTCGTCCTAGATTAGGGTTTGTCAGAAAAACCCTAAAAATTCAAAATGTGAATTTCAACTTTATGAAAGGATAGAAAGATGCGCCTTGATGAGCTGATCAGCCTGGTGTATTCAGAATTTGAGATCAGCAAAGCTTTACCCTTCATATTTGCCTTTTTTTCCTCCTAGGTTCATTGGGGAGAGCCCTGAATTAGGGCTTGAGTTTCCTGGAGATCTACCTAGCCAAAAATCTCGATCCAAAGCTCTAAACTTTGATTTTTGCAAGGCGCTTCTAGATATGTCTTCAGATTTTAGAAATTCCTATTTTTGTGGAAACCCTAATGTTTAGGGCTAAATCTAAAAATGCTCAGAATTGAATTCTGATTGGATAGATAGATTCTCCTTGATGAGTAGAGTCAATCTACTATACTGCTTTTCCAAAAACTATGGAGAGAAACCCAATAAACAAGAAACTCAAGTTTCTGTCACTGCAAAATGTCTTCTTCTCAGGTTAGCTCTGATACCATGTTAAATTTTGAGCATTAATTCACAATACTCTTGGATCTTTACTGAGAGAATAACATATACATTATATCAATGCATAACAATCACAATAAGCATGACAAGCATCACAAGAATCAAAAGCATGAGAGACAAGAGACACAGAGTTTCCGTGGGGAAAACCCTATGGTGAAAAACCCCACAACTTCCTCAGAGATAGAGAGAGAAATGGCTCAACCAAAGTACAACCAAAATACACTTGAGATAGTCTCCTAGAGCAGATGATCCTCCTCCTCACTAGTGCGCCATTTTTTGAGTGAGAGAAGTGTGTCTTTCCAAATGATCCAAATAGAGATCTCCTGATCTCTATTTATACTTAACCTGTTTGCCCAATTAAACTATGGGGCCGACTTGTCTATCTAGATACATCCATAATATAATATATATTTTAGGGCTGACCCCACACATGGTGGTCTAATAACCCATCAGCAAGTACACACACTTGCAACACTTGTCAATCCACATGATGACACTTCCTTATAGAGGAATAACACATCTCTTATAAGGGTACAATAAATATATATGAAATACATTCCGAAGTTACATATACATCAACATGTTTCCTCTTGTGAGAGTTATTCTCATGAGGTGGATCTACAGGTATTTGTGGATCTTCAACTTCACGATCTGCTTCTGGAATTGATTCAGTCATGGTGATGTCTTGAAATCTGGTTTCCTTTGGTTCTTCATGATCTTCAACAGGTGTCTTCCTTGATTTGATGAAGGCTAAGTTTTCATCAAATGTTACATCCCTACTGACATCAATCTTCTTGAACCCTGGAAAGTATATTCTGTAAGCCTTCAAGCTTTCGCTGTACCCCACAAAGATGACCTTATTTCCTAAAGGATCTAGCTTTGTTCTCTTTTCCTTTGGAACATAAGTGTATACTGGACAACCAAATATTCTGAGATGGCTGACTTTAGGTTTCTTACCAGAGAATACCTCTTCTGGTGTTCTATTGTCCAATATCTTGTGAGGTGTTCTGTGTTGGTTGTGGAGCCAGATCTTCCAGTCTCATAGATGATATTGGCTCAGTCGTGCACCATGAAGGATTGTACACCCATTCTTCATTTTTAGGGGTTCGGGGCTATTTTCACCAGCTATTTTGCAGGCCCATGTTTTTTGGGTATCCCATGGTATTTTCCCATTGTATTTCCCCTATAAAAGAAAGACATTGTAATACGGTGAGTGTAAGATGTATTAGGTTTTATGCATTGTAAAGATCTCTGAGATCTGAGAAGAGAGACTGTGAGATAGTGAAGAGGAAGTGCAGCAGCTGTGCTGCAGGTTGTGTCCCTTCACTTTGCTGGATGGAATAATAATAAGGATTGACAACTTTAGTGTGGACGTAGCCCAAGTTGCATTGAACCACGATATATCTGTGTCTCTCTTGTAATGTGTGTGTGATTATATTTGCATTTATGTTTATTGTTATTGCTTTGCAATCCTGTTTTTCTAACAATTGGTATCAGAGCCAAAGGTCTATTTGGCAGATAAACCCGTAGGAAGCTAGGGTTTCTGGTTTGAGTGGGAGAAATGGCGGAAGAAGGAAATTTTAAGGTCGAGAAGTTTAACGGCCAAAAATTCCAGTTATCACTAGTACATGTGGACATTTTTCCCACGGAAAATCGTTGCTATTGCCACACTTTTTCGTTGCTATAGCGACAAACAAGACTCTTTGTTTTCATGGCACTAATTTCGTCTCTGTAGCAACACTTTCGAATGTTCGTGGCTATAGCACCAAATGTTCGTGGCTATAGCGACGGATGTTTATATTTTAAAAAAAAAATGAAGCGATCTAGGTCTCTCTAGCCATGAACGTTCGTGGCTATAGCACCGAAAGTTCGTGGTTATAGTGATGATTGTTCATATTTAAAAGAAATAACTGACCCGATATCTGTCTCTCTAGCACCAAATGTTCGTGGCTATAGCACCAAAAGTTCATGGCTATAGCACCGAAATAGCATGGCTATAGCGACGGAGGATCATATTGAAAAGAAATAAGTGAACCGATCTTCGTCTCTCTAGCAACAAAAGTTCGAGGCCATAGCAATGAACGTTTGTGGCTATAGCACCGAAATTTCATGGCTATAGAGATGGATTCACATATTTTAAAAAAATATGTCTGTCGTTATAGAAACGACAAGCCCCGGCAAGTTTCGACGAACTTGCTATACTAGCGATGAAAATTTTCGTCGCTAATATAGCAAGTTCGTCGAAACTTGCTAGCACTTATCATCTCTATAGCGACAGACATGTCTATTTTTAAAAAAAAAATAATAAATAAATTTGGAGGTGATTGCATACAACAACAAAAGTCAATTATCTATCTCTGAGGAAGTTACGGAGTTTTTCACCTTCTTGGTTTTCCCCGGTGAAACTCTGTGTCTCTTGTGTGCTTGCATTATTGTGTCCATGATTGATATGATGTAGATATGTTGTACATGTTATTCTCTTAGTTAAGATCCTAGATCAGATTGAAATTATGAAAAACTAACATAATATTTTATGTTTTTCAAAACTATTACTTTCTCTAGTGACCAGTGTGGAGCTTTACAAGTTAGCTACTTTATTAAGTAACCTAGTTCTTCTAGGCATTCCCTAATTCGTGATTGAGATTCCAAAGAGTAATCCAAAGCATCTTTGTTTTTCTTTAATCCTGTTTCTTAATCTTTATAA
This sequence comes from Larix kaempferi, assembly GCA_027924585.1. Lineage (NCBI taxonomy): Eukaryota > Viridiplantae > Streptophyta > Pinopsida > Pinales > Pinaceae > Larix > Larix kaempferi. Next base: position 2,986,485 of record BSBM01000133.1, on the reverse strand, counting down.
CCGTTTCTTATTCTTTATATCCATTTTTCTCTAATATAGAGCTAGTCCTGTTTATTACCCTTTATATCCATTTTTATATAATATGAACTAATGAGACAAATGCTTCAAAGCATGGAAATAGCAAAAGTGTAGTAACTACTTCCAATCTATCATGGATGTAGAAGGGTTGAGAGTAGATATCCAATAAACTCATGGTTATGTAAATAACTGATGGAACAAAGGATTTGGAAGATTTAAACTTTCAAGTATTTAGACTTGTAACAAATGTAAAGCCGAGAAATAAAACATTATGCACAAGTATTTAAAAAAAATAAAAATTAACTGAGACATAATATAGAAAAGATGAAAAACAACTTGAATATTCTCCATATTCTTGACAAGTCTCATTCGCACTTAAACTGGCCATTTGTAACCCAAAAAACTTGCTTGATTACAAAACAGATTGCACTCATGACCAACTCACTATATTTGCAATCCATACGACAAAACATGGATAAAAGGAATATAAAATAATATTAGCACATCTGACTGACATTTTGGCTAAATTCCATGAGCATTATCCCCTTTAACTATTGCAAAAATAAAACATATTACTTTTGAACATTCACATCAGGACTGGAGGAAAACGTTGGGGCTTTTGTCTGCTTAAAGAACTCTTTTGCATGGAGTGCCACATCAGCCTCCAAAATAGCCTCCAAAACAACATCAGAGCCTGTTAATTCTGCAATGAAGGAGCAGTAGTCAACTTAGATGGCATACTGGATGACAACCAAATCTGTTGTATTGGACCACAGTGCTCAAACACAATGATATTAAAGTTCGATTTATAATCTAAGTCGTTTAAGAAGAAAGAAGAATTTATGCTGATAGATAATTTCAGATTGTCAATTTAAGCTATTAATACCTTTGCACTTGGGAAAAATCCCTGCACTTTCTGCAGAGACAGGCAGAACTATAGTCTGACTAGCTTTTGGAAAACTTTCAAGGCTCTCCTGTTGCTTAGAAGATTGAGTGTTGTCTCAGACTCCGAAATATGTATCCTTCACACTTGGGGATTTTGCTAGACGTGCATAAGCTGCTTCTTGGCATTGTAATTGGACAGAACTTGGGGCCTCTGTATTTAAGACCTTCAATAATTGCATTAGTAAATTATAAATGAAACTACTACAAAAAGGAAATGGATCATGCATATGAGTCTATGACTGTTCACTACTATATTTTTAATAAATATTATTTTCAAACTATCATTTTTTCTAGCAACCAACCGTGGAGATGCTTTCCATATTCTTCTGAATCCCATCTATTTCTCTATGAGTATGATCCAAAGTTGTTGAACCTAAAATTCAATCAACAGTTCCAACCAATGAATGGAAAAAGTCAATGCCGAATAAGTTTATGCCAGGATTCTGAACATTAATGTGTGACTCAAACATTAAGTTTTTATTTTGTAAATATAAGACTTGATAGCATTTTCATAGCATCTGAATTTACACTGTCAATTCGAAGAAACATCATCCCTCGGGTACTATGTTCCAATAACGAAGGTTCAGATATTTACAAGATCTGGATGCCTATTGTGTTTTCTGAAGTACTATTAAAAAGAGCATATAACTTTTCCCAGTGGACTTCTGGTTATCAGGTTCAAAATGTTTGTAAGCCTTTATTTGCACAAGTATTCAATTTCTATTCATTGCACATCTCAAAACTTATGCTAGCTCTTGGCGCTGCATTTTCTATAAAAATTGGCGAAGCTACCGTTAAGAAGAATTTTAAAATAAGGAAGAAGACTTTACCTCAGGTCCAGACAATACAGGCACCACATTATCTACAATTATTTCTTTATCATATTATAACTTTCGCCAGGATACGAGCTAGCATGTATATTTAACTTTGAAACATATAATTAACAACACTTACCTTTTTGTATTTGTTAGGTTCAAGAGCCAGAGGGAGGCTTTGCAGAGTTGGTTCGAATTTGGGACCAACTAGCATGCTCTCAACAATTGAACAAAAGATAAAATGGAGATGAAGTAAATGAGGCTAACCAACATATGTTAAAAACCAATGTCGCTTTACCATAAAAGAAAACTGAAGAAACTTCCTACAGCAACTGGATCTGAAGAAAAAAAGAATAAGGAGAGGACAGTCAAGATAATTCTAAGTTGCAATAAGATTCACAGGTAGCTCAAAAACACAATAGAACACTCATGCTGTAAGGTAAGAAAGGTGTAGAAAACCTCAAGGTCACTACAACACAAAGCAAAATACTATATGATGATTATCATAGTCACGCAACTCAGACCTGGCAATAGGTTGGCGATGTAGCAAATCCCAGCTGATTAAAAAATCACGGCACATAAACTCATCAAATCTGGGCAGCACTCGAATATTGAAACATTTAGCAAAATTTGGCAATAACATGCTAAGTTTGACCAAAATGAGGTGAATGTTGACCAAAGTACCCATGTACCCATAAAATATTATGAGACTTGAAGACTTAGTCTTCGCAGAACCTCGATGAATAATTAGACTACTCCCACTATATGGTAATGGTCAACTCCATATACAATGATCAAACAATAGAAGACCATGTTTTGATTGAACAATGGTGATTTCTCAATCAGAAGATCTCTATGCACAAAGTAATCATTTATTTAATACAGAGAATATATCTGCCATATTAAGAAATGCATAACTATATAAAGAGATAATCATTACAATAAAATGAAGGATGTATAAATATTGTAATAGAACCTCTTAGTTAAAACTTAATACATATGACTCAGTCGCATCCTTTATAATAGTACAATGGTTGTTATTATTTGTTAATTAATATATTGACTTAGGACTACATAGATACATCACATGTCTTCCACTCTTGAGTTGTGCCAAGCTAAAAGCATAATTTGAAAAGGATTATGTCCTCTTGACAGTAATATATCATATATGACATTCTTTATGTAGTAAAGGTTGTCATCTTATAGATACTTTTCAAATTATCCACAACTGGAGAAAGTTCCTCTCACCATGGATAAAGTGCCATACATTTGACATTGATCAGGAATACAGATTCCTGAAGTTTCTTTTATTGACCACAGAATTCTCTACTCAAACTTGTCATCAAATTATCAAAACAAGAATTTATTGTTAGATTTTTTGATTTACTGTTAATCAATCTTCAAATGTTTTGAGTTCTTGTTGATTATTTGACAAGGTGAAAAATATCAAAGAATTTCCCACACAGGTCAAGGATTAAATGCACATGATTGAGTACTTGAGTTGATATATGCCATCTACATGTGGTGTGATCATAAACACATAAGTCATAACTACCCCTAGATCTTGAGTCTAACAATCACAAATAATAATATGAGCCTTGAGGAATTGTTTTCAAACTGAACCACTAAATTTAAAAGGCATCCAAACTGGAACTAAACTGAGGACTAAATTCAAGGAGCATTAATGAGAAATATGGATGAGATTATCTACATGGCATCTTTATTCCATAATAAGGTGGAGCTGGAGCAGAACAAGATTCTAATGAGAGAGGTCACTATGGGGGAATATAGATAAGACACCAACTAAAAGATCTGCCAAAAAAAAAAAAAACTCTAATTAGCACTCTTGTTGAGTGATGCAACTCATAAAAAAATTATCTCATCGTAATTTTATTCATTGTGCAAATATTTTGGGCAAATACATATTCTAACAATGATGAGAATTATGAATTATTGCAACTTTCCCTAGTTGTATGATAATTGAATACTTAAACCAATTCAACACCTTGTTTCTGGTTTTTATTTGAACCCTGCAAATTGTTAAAATTTAGTGTTTGGTTATCTTTGTTGAAGTTTGTGGCAGGTAACCAGAGTTCAACACCCTTAGAATTTTCCTTCACAAGCATATACATAACCTAGGTCTTGGGAAAATCCAAGTCTATTTATCCCTTTTCCTAAATATCATCATTTCATATGACCTTATTGTGGGAGTTGGAAACTTGTGATGGCATGTTTCCATGACTTGTGTCTATCCTAATAATATTTTACAAGCTGGAACCCTTGCTAAGAATTGCAATTTTCAACACTAAAAAGATATCAAAGACCCTATTCGGCTCTCACCTTATCATTTTCTTGTTGATGGGAATAAGAGCCATTTGCATGATTTTGTGGATGTCGTAGCAGCCCCAAACCAATTTAAATATTCACTTGGTTTTGTGACAATTTGCAAAGGAACTCCAGCATTAGCAACAATTTCAAAAGATTATACTTGTTCTTTCTTCTTGTAGCAGAATAGTTCCCCTTTTTGAAGGTGTTGGTAGTAAATGCTTTAAGCTGTGTACTCTATGATTTATGGCAGCTCTTAAGTGGACTGTCAACCAACCCAGAATTTAGTAGTAATACCATTCATTTGAAAGAAAACAACAATCTAATCCATTGCCTACTAAGCTCTTAGGTTTGAGAAATTCATACTCTGTTTTGCACCCTGAAAGAGATCTAATATACCATTCCTTTGAAATTATGAGTCTTGTTTTAAATCTGCTCTTATTGGAATATAGATCATGTGCCCAACTCACTTTGATTGTCATTTTGGGAACAAAGTATTGGTCTACTTTTGCATATGATATCAACCTATTTAGTAAAAGTATACTATGTTTTGTACCTTGGATAAAACCGCCAATCTATAGGCCTATACTTCTATCCATACACTTCATATATGAAATGTCTTCTCTATTTTGCAAATCTAGTTATGCTAACTTGCTAAGAGGTTAACAACATTCAATATTATTATTATCTAAAATAGTGACTTAATACTTGCATCATAACTTCATTTCCTTTGAGATCTACTGCTTTGTTTCATTTTGAGCAAGGAGCAATCCTCACACACTAACCTACAGAATTTTAATACCGTTGGTTTGTCTTGGAAAGCATTCATACATCGCAGTTCAACTTATGCAACATTAAAAGGTATAAACTCATCATAGAATCTTGCAAATAGGGGTCTAATGTTGTATTGCAATTTCATCTCACTGGCAACCTTATGCTTTGTTTTGTACCTCTGAAACAAGTCATCCTATAATTTTGAATCTTTGTTTTGTTGACTTGTGAATACTTCATTCATTTTAAGTGTTTTTGGTCATGACTTTAGCTTGCAAATTGAAGGTAATAAGGACTGCTTTTAATGTTGGGCCAAGCTAAAGTTCGCACCTATGCTTCAAGTTACATTGATAGAATGGTAACCCAAATAAGTTCAGCACAATCCACTCATATTAACATTTGTTCCATAGATATAACACCATATGTTATTAAGTGTGCAAAATGCCACAACTTCCAACAAGCCTATAAAAAAAACAAAACATTTTCAGCTCCACCTTAAAAAATGACACAAAATGTGTCACTATATTAACGTATTTAGTGACTGCATCCAAGGTTCATGCACATATTTACTAGATGGAATATTCTATAAAAGATTCAATACTCAGTCATTCTTACTTGTTTAATTTCATCCATTTCTAGGATAAAGTAAAAGGAACCAATAGTAGTTTTTGTGCTTGCCTGGATTGTATTATATATAAAAATGAGGAAAAGAAAGAACATTGTAGAGAATGGATAAGTTTTAGGTACCTGTATGGAAGCAATCCAAGGCATCCAATGGTTCACAAATTCCCTATCAGACCACAATTCCCAGGCCATAGACAAAGGGACATCAACTTCCAATTGAGCCCCGCACTATCATTTATTAGCTATCCATAGTCAAATTAAGATCACAAAGTAATTATCCTTTATCATCTACTATATAAAGCTTCCAAACAAGCCCAAGAATAAATATGACACAAGAGTACTGTTAGAAACTTAGAAATATCCATATCTTTTTCCAATTTATAGGTCACAAAATCAGTTGAATCCACTTGCCAGTAGGAAGTGGTCAGTAGCCTTTCCACAAATGGACTGGTAGTAACCATGGCCACTCTGGTGAAATCAACTAATATTTTTAATTTAGAATAGCAATGGGGATCCTATTATGAACTCTGTGTATTTCCTGGCGTTTCATGATGTATTAACATAAGAGATATGACATTCATGCTTTAAGTATCAAGTTTTCTACTCAAGATATATTGAAATTCTTCCTATCTTTCATGGAATTTTTATGGCAATGATAAAAAATCATTCATTGTACAACTCAACCATTCAACCTCCCTGCCACAAATGATACATCACAAGTGTAGGAATTAACTAGCTACAATTAACATTAATTTCAGTTAGCAAAACAAATCCATCTTTAGTTACAAAACATCCTTAAATTGTAGGATCCTATCCTATAGAGTGTACTTTACTTTCACTCATTCTAATAGAGTTGTTTATGAAACAAATCGCCTGTTTATTCCTTTCGACTAAATGAAACAATTACATTCAATATTCCATAGTTGGACTATAATAGTACAACCATGAAATAACATGTCTATTGGTTCAGAATCTTAGATTCCCTTTGGCATCTGTGGCAGATAAATAGCATTGAAAGGGTCACTAACACATTTTTAATAGATATCACAAATACAGTATGATGTTAGGGTTGTGTCCATGTTTTCTTGATTCTAATTTGGGGGCTTCTAGAGGAGGAAAAGCATTCTTGCCAAGTTTCATTCTTTAAGAGGAAAGATATTTAGTCCCAAAAAGGGCTTTTACAATGTGATTATGCAAGTATGTGTTACTGAGTACATAACTGGATCTTGTAACAAATTATGACGTTAAGTGTCATTAGTGTGGATGATTATTATTTGTTGCACACTTTGTGTACCAATATGTACCTAACTTGTCAAAAAGTGTGTTTCCTTCCATGTATAGGAGGCCCCTTGCACCAAGAGTGGAGTTAGAGTACACAGAGGGTACATTGCTTCTATGTGTAGATATGTTCGGACATTGAACAAATACTTATGTGCTCATGAGTATGAATATTGAATGAGGAAAATATGAATTCACATACACACACACTCCTTAGCTAACAGTGTTCTCGTATTCCCAAACAATGTAACTTGGTTTGAGAAATTATGTTGAACATTTGGAACCATTGCTGGGAACATTGCAAATTAATATTATGACTACATAAACTGTGTTTCAACTCAAAATGTTTCTGAAGATACAGGTCTCTAATTCTCCCCATCTTCCATTTTCTTCCTCGACCCATCATAATAAGAACGCAAAACTTTTTTTTTGCTGCATTGGATTTTTAAGGTTGTTGGCACTACTTTTGGGTTTTGGTTACCTTGGTCTATCATGTAATTTTCATCTGGGAATTGTTGATTCATGCCTTGCTAGTGTTAAATTTTTCATGTCTATTGTCTTTTTTGTTAGTTTAGATTGTGTCAGTAAAGTATAGCCAGAATGTAGCCTATATTACAATAGTACAAAGAGAAATGAGATAGAAACCTTATGTAGTTCCCTTGCTAGGCACTGGGTCTCTATTCCATTTTCATGTAAATACCAAGTTTTTCCCTTCTGTTTTCTGAAAAAAAAAAAAATCAACCGTCTATGTTTCTGTTTTCTAAATGTTTATATGTCTGTTTTCTATATGTTTATTTGTCTATGCAATTAAATAAACATAAGCTTAATACTTTTCATTTTAACTCTGTTCTTTTAACATACATAATTTGGAAATAAAAGAAAATACATTTTATTTAAGCTAGCTCAGTAAAATACCTGGATCTGTAGATTTGCAGTAAGATAAGAAGATTTCTGTAGTGGATTCTGTAGGTTCCCTCAGCAACCCGAAATGATGTGTCCACCCTGCCGATCAGCTATTATCTTGCTGACTCTAGGAAATCAATGGATTTCCTAGCCCCCGAGCCCACAGACCGATAATCCCCATAGCAGCCTTGTCCTTAGTTCAATAACCATACTGTTCAGTGAGTTTCCCCCCTCCTCATGGGATTTTTCTACCTCCTCCATTCCTCGAGTTGTCCCCCTCCTCGAAATATTTCACTTCTCCCTACAAATCCTCACAGTTTTCCCACAATAACCCCCCTACTACTTTGTTAAATCTTCTCTTTATAGGAATCTTCCTCCTTCATAAATTCATAACTTCCTTATCACTCCACCGCCCTAGCTGTCATGGTTTTTTGGAAGTACATATCATTAATGCAACACCCTTTTCAATGTAAAATGATGATTATATATTATTTTAAATCATCCAAGTTTCTCTTGAGTAGTGGAATTATTCAATAATTTATTTAAACAAATCCCTTTAATTTACTTGGAATGATTCTCTCAATTAATTAAATGATTAATCTATTTAATAAATTATTCAATCCACTATGCTTTATAAAAGGGATTATTATCATTAATTAAATAATAATAATAATAACAATAATAATTAATAATAATAGTAATTAATTTAATTGTGAATAGTAATTAAAATATTTATTTGTTTAATTGATAAGTGTCAACATAGTACCTCTGTGTATAAATAATGAAATATACTTAATGGTTTAATTAATCCTGATCAACAATTATATAGTACACTCTTCTAGTATTAATGTTTAACTTTCATACTTCATATTGAAGACACCTTCACTTGAGGATACTTACAATTAACGACACTTATTTGAATTGTTCATTACAATGTTTACATACAAAGACTAATTAACTTATTTTACACATTAGAACTTGATAATCTTTTACTAATTAAGTCATTCACTAAATACTTAATTGAGTTATCTATGATAACTTATAACATTGTTAAATCTTGATCAGTATGTTGTAAACCAATATTATCGTGCATGTGCATAATGTGCATGCGTGGCCAGCGTATGCACAAGACGGACATGTACTATAAACATACGTCATATATCCTATGCATAACAGCTAACTAACACTAATAATACTTTATGCAAACTGAACAAGTATACATTCATCATAATATTACTAAAACATCATCGGTTATTTTATCAGTTAACCTTTAAGATTTCATTTCATTATTTTTATGATTACATTTGTTTAATCAATCAGGTACAAGGAAAGCTACCTACTACCACTAACTCCAGATCAACGAATACCCAACCCTCAACAGTACTAACTATCATGTCCTCCCATCCTAACCTACGTCCACATCCTCCCTATCCTTCCTCTGCTAGTACAAAAGTGGGTGTCGGACTCACCGACCTAACCACATAGAACTTGAGAGCGATAGCGTCGGCTGAACAACAGACCTATCCTCCCCTAGCAGGCATCCGACCATCGTCATCACAACTACATGGGGAGCGTGTCTCAGCACGACCCTCCCACAACCTCGGGTATCATAGGAACATAGGGTGGGAAACACATCCATCCCTCTCAACATACTGGGTCTACACCCTTATCAAATCATACTCTGCTGCTATCGAGATTATCGGTCCATGTCATCGTATCATCAATTTCGGTTGCTAAGGTTTACTGCATGGATAGGTTCTTATCCATATATCAGATCAAGTACCCGGCTATCCCATAGCCCTTGTGTCCTGTAGGTTAGTACTCCGCAAAATACACAGTTTATAACAAGCAATTCAATTCGATCACCAATTGATCCATATCATCAACATCATTTGATTTCACGTCAAAATTTTATCGCATCACAGGTATGTATGGAATATAATAGTTCTATCAATTTCATCATAGGATGGCATCCACGTACAACACCATATATTTCACATTTCATCAATGAAAATGCTAAAACATATATTGTCATCATAAAAACAATGAATCTCATGATAATCATAACTTAATAACTGCATGAATATAGTAACATCATAACATCATAATCGTAGTATCAGCATGGGCATAGTAACATCCTAAACCTAGTTGCAACATATAGTCATGTCTAACATGCCGAAAATTTAGTTCACTCTGTCTAGTTGAGTCCAACAGATAATAACCAAATAAGGTGAAAGGTGTCTAACTCATAAACATTCCTAGTCAAAATATGGGGCGTTACATACACTCACCCTTCAGGAAACTTCGTCCCGAAGTTATGGTCATAATAATGCAGGGAAAATCTTGATGCCTAACCTCTTCATTCTCGCAAGTAGCAGGTGCTGGCCATACTTGTCCTACTTAGCTTTGACTTGACCAACTATGCTGATATTATCTTATGGTTCTACATCTTTAATACCCTAATATGTATTCTAATAATTAATGAGACATTTAGATTAATCCTTCTTGGAGAATCTCAATATTATATTTAGAATTATTAAAGGTTATAATCAGGTGCTACCCACCTTAGCATCATACTATGAACCTATAACCATGTCCTTAAGTTACCTCCTCCAGATCAGTTTATTCGTCACACAACCAAGCCCTCATCATTGGCGTATCTTGATCCAACTTAGCATAGAATAATCGATTTTTTTATTTTAACTGGAGAACTGAGAATTCATAATCTTTAATTATGCAACAAGCGACTACAAGGATCTTTAAGATTTGCATACCTCTCCTAGGAGATGAAGATCCCTGTTATTTCATCCTAAGGTCGAACATTATTATTACCTTAGTGTTAATAAGCAATCTGCATCCTTGATAACCATAAGGATTGTAACAAATATTAAATTAGGAGAACTATCATTTATTAGAATGTTTTTTTTTTTTTAGTAACTATATCTTATCAAAATGCTTAAGTTCACTGATAGTACCTATTAGGGGTTTAAACAACATAGCTTTATTCATTGAGGTGCACATCGGTTCCTATTTGCCTCCATTATTACTCCATTTACTTGTATTACTATTTAACTTAACCTTGTTGAGGGTTCGGCACACGTTCATTCACGGTAACTTCATTAGTCCCTCAATAATTTACCTACTTTTATATCTTACTGCTTGTTCATTTTGTAATTATTAAATCCTAGTTGTTTCTCAATAATATTCCCCCCCCATCATGACAATTTAACCTAAGAAAGACTAGCGGCATATAACCCCTACCCTTTTCTCGCACATACCTAGTTCCTTCAATCTCTTTCCACGTACTATATGGAAACATGATTAATTGCACATTACACATAGAAAATTTACGGTGTTGATTTTAATACATAGATATCTCCCATATCTTAATACTAATTAAATTTTCCAATAGGGGAATCCATTCACACATACCTTAAATATTGACCTACCACCTCTATTTGGGTGCCTCATATAGCTACACATTATCACTAGACATGAGATACATATATAATCTTACTCCCCTTCTTGCCAGTTTTGTAAAGATACCCATTCTCATCAATAAAATAATTTCATCATTTCTCATAATTGGAAATGCACTATTTCCCCTAAAACATAGTCTTATTACAAATTCCAAGTACTTGATTTATAACGGTTGTTAGACTATTGGTCAAGTGTTATTGACTTTCCATTATCTCCCATTTTATTACCTTCCTACCATGTCCTTACTCCATTTACTACCTTATTAGATTTGGTTAATACATCTCTTGTTTCTATCGATGATTCTCCCCTCATATGTATATGTATAACCTGTAGATCCTGTACATAATGGGAAGCAACACAATTATCCTAGTCACTGATAGTGGTAACCATCATCCCTTAATATTTGAACACAAATGTATATTTATTAAACAATTCAACGCATTATTAAACATAAGTGGACTCCACCATCATATTTAACTAATAGAACTAGAACACTTCTTCATTCATTACAATCTTTAAGGTATATTACCTTGACAATTCACTTATCCTCCAAAACTTAGGTTCGAGATTCATAGCATAGCCCCCTCATATGACATCCTGTCGACACTTACTAGAATGAAACATGAGCCATAAGAAGTCACTACATCGATACAAAATATGTCCCTCCATATTAATGAAGATCAGGTCAAACTTACTTACTTCGGACGCTAGCTATAGAAAGATCGACATCACACCTCCAGTAGGTCACGACTCACCTATTCACATAGCTAAATACACAAGGTATCTCAAGTGCTAAATTAAGATACTCTCACCAATCCTAACCCTTAATGAACAACACATCGAACTAATATTCCGTAGTGTACTTTCGCTTCCTAAATATTACTTTCATTGTTTTCGCCATCATACTTACTACTTATATTGCTATCATCCTTGTGATTAATTTACTATGTTCAAATTTATTCCTTACTCCTTATAAATTGTTTCACTATAGTCCCCTTCTTATATTACCTAATTATTATTTAGTTCATTTAATGTTTTACTTCTTGCCCTCTTCATATGTATATAATCTTCCTTTTTTTTTATAGGTTTAAATATTGACCAATGATATTATGATTATTATTTACATGTCATGATTGAAGAGTTTATTAAAAGTTACTTTAAGAGTTACGGTTTTTATTATAAAATCTTGATCCTCCATAATCCCCACAATTTCAAAAAGAAAATCTCACATTTAATTCATAATCATTTAAATTAACTCTTAAACTAGAAACCATCCACTTAAATTTATAAATATTTTTATTTTATATATAAATTATTCATATATCATGATTATACTATCATAATGAATACAATATTCAAAGTTAAATATTCCTCCAATAAAGATTGATGATAAAGGGCAATGACCATATAGTGGAGAAAACAATAAATTATTATTCAAAAGCAGTGCTTAGTGGTTGTGAGACCACATAAATCATTATCAAAATAAATATTGTTATTTTTAATAATAAAAAAAAAAATATATAAACATTTTGGCCTTACTTCATACACACATATATATATATATATATATATATATTAACTTTAGATATTTTAGATTTCTCCCTCTAAATATAAATTATACTTTAAATTTTATATATGAAATTTTAAATATATCTTCACCAAGCCACTTCAACATATATATATATATATATATATTTATTTTCCAAAATTTAAATATATATATTAAATTTAAATATAAGCGCTAAGTGAATAGTCAACTAGCGTTTCAATGTCAAAGTCTAAGCCATACGGTGAAGGGTGCCACGGGTGTTGCCACCATTGACTCTAAGCAGCATTCGAGCGTTGGGGTCATTTAAACGAATGACATGGCCCTATGAAGATCATAGACGTAGCAATGGGGAAGGAAATCTACGGCTCACAGTGGACCTCGCGCCATCGAAATGCTTGGGAGATAAAGAAAGGGACGGTTGCGGTAAGAATACCACCCTCATACATGTCATCCTCCTAGCTCGTCACATGCTCATAAAGTGGTATGAGAAACAACCTATGACTCATGCGATACCACCCTTTGGGGATGTTACAAAAAGTGAGGTAGTTCTTTTCCGACAACCCATTTTTTTTTACGGAGGTGTCAACGTCTCCAAACCCTAACACTAAGATTCAATGAGAGGGAAGGCGTTTCCACTATGCTGGGATTGTCGAGATAGTGCCTCCAAAGAGAAATACTGCCGCCATTTCTTTGTGAAACGAAAGAAGCTAGCCACGAGCTCATTCTTCCTCCAGTGGCTAAATCAGTTTCGCCCTGTCTAAGAATATTTGTTGAAGCTTTGGAGGTTTGATTGGGAAATGATGCAGCCCGCGTTGAACTCATTCCCCCTCAGCCAGTCGAAATCCAGTTCCTTGTTCAGTTGGCGGTTTCGTTGGGGTTTTGGACTGCATCAGTGGAAATTTTAAAGGAGAGATGTGATATTAAGATGGAGAATAGTTTGTTGGAAAAAACTTGTGCAAAAATAGAAAAAGGTGAAACCCTGGTGCAGCTTCAGTTCCTTCTTAATAAAACAGAGATATCCACTTTCTGTTTTGGAAACCAAGATAAAGACAGCATTACGTGTTCATGTAATGGGACCGAATGGTGGACGGGCCTCGTCCCCAATGCCGTGGCCATACTGGACGGCCTCATCATGGACGGGCTAGTGCAGGAGGCCATGAGGTTATTCGGTGAAATGCGGAAGAAGGGAAACATACCTGAAGTCATCGTCTACATGACCGTCATTGAAGGGTTTTGCAGGGCCATGGAGCTCGACGACGCCAAGAGAATATTCAAGAAAATGAAGGACAATGGTGTCATGCCGAATGCTTTCAGCTATTGCGTATCGATTCAGGGTTTGTGCAAAGACAAAAGGCTTGGGGAAGCCATCGATTACAGCCTCGAAATGCTTGACCAAGGTTGGCATCCTAACGTTGCAACTTTGGTTTCGATCACCGGTGAATTTTGTAAGGAGCAGAGATCGGATGAGGCCAAGACAATTATTAATCAGTTCAAGGAAAAAGGGTTTTATTGCAGACGAGAAGGCTGTTAGGGAGTGTATGGATAAGAAGGGACCATTTTTCCCATATGTTTGGGAAGTTATGCTTGGGAAGAGGACAGCACACGGCACAATGTAAGGTTTCAAAACAGGATCCTGAAATTAAGTAGGGCCACTGAGGTCTTTAATTGATCCCTGCGAGGAAGATAGCCGACAGACTTGATCTTGTACATTGAATTCTGTTGGGCGTTGACTAACCTTTGTTATTTTTTTGTATGCTCAGTTGTTCTCGCATCTATGGGCTTCTGCTCCGTTTCAAGTTTACCTTAATCATCTCAATGCTCCTCGGGAAAAAAAATTTAAAGTCAGATTATTCGAGCGTTGTAGGCTTGAACTTTAAAGTTTCTTTCTTTTGGTCTTGAATTAACATCTTGTATTTATGTGCCGACGTGGTAAAGTTCGTATCGTTCGGAGGGTTGCAAGAGCCGTAGAGGAAGTTCGACAGCTCTCTATCTGTCCCGCGTTGTCAACTTGCACGCGAGATAAGGATGGTTGGTGGTTGCGGTAAAAAAATGCCATCACATGTGTCTAGTTTTTATACATCCGCATATTAAAAAACGGTATGGCAAACCACTCAAAGGATAATGCGGAAACTGCCTCATGTGGCATCAAAAGTATTCCCTATTTATGGAAGAAAATGAGGTTTTATTCGGCATTAAAGGTATGTTCGAGAGTGAGCTTTGGGTGCAAGGGTGGCTTGCGTGGGCTCCTCTTAGGCTTGGCAGGTGGTTGTTGACAATGCTCATGGGTTACGAGCTCGGGCTGGGCCCAAATATTCCTTTATAAGTAACAAAAGAAGGAAGGTTGTTGGACTGTTATGTTGGTGTGGTGGTCGATATGCGATCTGGAGGTTGGCTTGGGATGGGCCGAAAAATTCTTTTATTAATTCATGTGTGAGCTTGGTGCTTGGACTGTTTGGGCATTTCCATGGCTGTGGTGGAAAGTTAGGGTATGCTATTTGGGGCCTGAACAAACCTTGCCCTTTCTGGAGGGAAAAAGGTGCTTGGGCGTAATGCTTTGCATGGACCCCTTCGACTTGGCAACTGGTCCTCTGCTAGGCTCTCTGTGTTGAACGCTGGGTCTGATATTACTTTTATTACAATGCTCCTGGGCTGTAGGTTGTTGCGTGGCTAGCAGGGGTTGCCACGCACGAAATATACCTACGCTGTCAAGTATACCATCCTTCTACGGAGAAAGATTGGGACCCACAGCCTCTATCTATTGTTCCAAGAGTTGCAGAGGGAGGTCTTTCAGTCAGCTCTCTTCCTCCCATCAGGTCGGTTGCAGGGAGTTGATCCCTGGATGTTCTTTCAATAAAATTTTACAAACAAGTCTGGTTATATATATTTTTTGAGAGAATGTTGACGTGTGTGTCAGTGTGATAGATTTATATGGGCACGGAAGACTTTGTCGAAAATATTTCGAGTCTTGTTTAAATTCTAAATAAGGATATGCAATATGCACAAAATCTATTTCATTCATTTCCGGTGACTACAAAGAATTAAGTAAATGTGATAAGTTCTGTGAATTGTAGAATTCCTTCATTCATTTGTTGTTTTATGCAAACTGTGGCTAAAGTACCAGCTGTGGAGACCCTTGAGTAGGGCTGGCTTTGGAAAGTGACACGATGTGCACAGGTTTTATTTTATTTTATTATTTTTTTTTCCTACTTTTATATACTGCCAAATTTCCCAAAATAGTTCTCTTTGTATAATAGATTTTCAATGAATTTTCGAAGAAAACATTCCCTTAATAAATTTAGCCTTTTGCTTCAGAACATGATTCATAATATTATTTAAATACCCTAATATACAATTCTATAACTACAATGTTATCCATAGTTACAAAAAAAAAACTATCACAAAATTTAGATTATTAAATTATTAAGAAAAACCCTGTCAACCCTTAATCAATTTAAACACTCTAATAATCTATTTTAATTTATGTTATACATATTAACTATTTTATTGGTTGTAATTTATTACCATCTCATTTAACTTTTAAATTTTCATATATATATATATAGGTAACTCGTGGTAATAAAATCCAATCCTCTTAATAAAATGAATAACTACTCACCCTTTGTTTTAATATTTTATAACTATTTAAGTTTTATTTTAAAGTTTATACACCATAATTCTTAAACCCTAAATTCATAATTCCCGTGAGTTGTCTTTTATGCGAGAACTAACATTTGGGCAGTTAATTTAAAATCATCAAAATAAAACATATCTACACCTTGTCATTAAATACCCCCAATAAATATGTTGGGCATCTAATTAGTAATTAAGATTCTCTTCTCCCCGTCTTAGCAATTTCAGCTTGTATTTTATATTTCATGTGCATTGGAATTTCAAACGAATCACACCTATTAAATTGAAATTGGAACTAGATTTTTAAACATTTTACACCCGTTAAAGCCATTTTTTTTTCCTTCACATATGTATAGGTTTATTAACCTAGTTTTCTATTATATTGCAGGAAGAATACACCCATCCACCATAGATTTGGAGTATGGGAGTTCGTTTACTTTACAGGTAGCCTCCTAGTTTTTCTCCAAAACTTTATGTTCAATTTTCTCGGTGGAGAATGCTAGCTTCACAGCTAATTTAAAAAATTTCTGTTCAATATATGTATATATATATTTATCTTTCAAGTTCTATTTCTGTTATGCTTTGTAAATAAATGGAGAAAGGGCTCTTCAAGTTCCCCCCCCCTCTTTTTTTTTTCCAGACATTATGTTTGGTTGTTATTTTCTAGTAAATTTCACTATAATTCCAGGTGTAGCTAGGCCCTAAGGTCTCAGTGTTTGAACCGCGCTCTGATACCATCTGTAGTGCCCTTGCTAGGAACTGGGTCTCTATTCCATTTTCATGTAAATACCAAGTTTTTCCCTTCTATTTTCTGAAAAAAAAAAAGAATCAACCGTCTATGTTTCTGTTTTCTAAATGTTTATATGTCTGTTTTCTATATGTTTATTTGTCTCTGCAATTAAATAAACATAAGCTTAAGACTTTTCATTTTAACTCTGTTCTTTTAACATACATAATTTGGAAATAAAAGAAAATACATTTTATTTAAGCTAGCTCAGTAAAATACTTGGATCCGTAGATTTGTAGTAAGATAAGAATATTTCTGTAGTGGATTCTGTAGGTTCCCTTAGCAACCCGAAATGATGTGTCCACCCTACCGATCAGCTATTATCTTGTTGACCCTAGGAAATCAATGGATTTCCTAGCCCCCGAGCCCACAGACCGATAATCCCCATAGCAGCCTTGTCCTTAGTTCAATAACCATACTGTTCAGTGAGTTTTCCCCCTCCTCATGGGAGTTTTCTGCCTCCTCCATTCCTCGAGTTGTTCCCCTCCTCGGAATATTTCACTTCTCCCTACAAATCCTCACATTTTTCCCACAATAACCCCCCTACTACTTTGTTAAATCTTCTCTTTATAGGAATCTTCCTCCTTCATAAATGCATAACTTCCTTATCACTCCACTGCCCTAGATGTCATGGTTTTTTGGAAGTACATATCATTAATGCAACACCCTTTTCAAGGTAAAATGATGATTATATATTATTTTAAATCATCCAAGTTTCTCTCGAGTAGTGGAATTATTCAATAATTTATTTAAACAAATCCCTTTAATTTACTTGGAATGATTGTGTCAATTAATTAAATGATTAATCTATTTAATAAATTATTCAATCCACTATGCTTTATAAAAGGGATTATTATCATTATTATTATTAATTAAATAATAATAATAATAACAATAATAATTAATAATAATAGTAATTAATTTAATTGTGAATAATAATTAAATCATTTATTTGTTTAATCGATAAGTGTCAACATAGTACCTCTGCGTATAAATAATGAAATATACTTAATGGTTTAATTAATCCTAATCAACAATTATATTTTACACTCTTCTAGTATTAATGTTTAACTATTATACTTCATATTGAAGACACCTTCACTTGAGGATACTTACAATTAACGACACTTATTTGAATTGTTCATTACAATGTTTACATACAAAGACTAATTAACTTATTTTACACATTAGAACTTGATAATCTTTTACTAATTAAGTCATTCACTAAATACTTAATTGAGTTATCTATGATAACTTATAACATTGTTAAATCTTGATCAGTATGTTGTAAACCAATATTATCGCGCATGTGCATAATGTGCATGCATGGCCAGTGTATGCACAAGACAGACATGTACTATAAACATACATCATATATCCTATGCATAATAGCTAACTAACACTAATAATACTTTATGCAAACTGAACAAGTATAAATTCATCATAATATTACTAAAACATCATCGGTTATTTTATCAGTTAACCTTTAAGATTTCATTTCATTATTTTTATGATTACATTTGTTTAATCAATCAGGTAAAAGGAAAGCTACCTACTACCACTAACTCCAGATCAACGAATACCCAACCCTCAACAGTACTAACTATCATATCCTCCCATCGTAACCTACGTCCACATCCTCCCTATCCTTCCTCTGCTAGTACAAAAGTGGGTGTAGGACTCACCGACCTAACCACATAGAACTTGAGAGCGATAGCGTCGGCTGAACAGTGGACCTATCCTCCTCTAGCAGGCATCCGACCATTGTCATCACAACTACATGGGGAGCATGTCTCAGCATGGCCCTCCCACAACCTCGGGTATCATAGGAACATAGGGTGGGAAACACATCCATCCCTCTCAACATACTGGGTCTACACCCTTATCAAATCATACTCTGCTGCTATTGAGATTATCGGTCCATGTCATCGTATCATCAATTTCGGTTGCTAAGGTTTACCGCATGGGTAGGTTCTTATCCATATATCAGATCAAGTACCCAGCTATCCCATAGCCCTTGTGTCTTGTAGGTTAGTACTCCGCAAAATACACAGTTTATAACAAGCAATTCCATTCGATCACCAATTGATCCATATCATCAACATCATTTGATTTCACGTCAAAATTTTATCGCATCACAGGTATGTATGGAATATAACAGTTCTATCAATTTCATCATAGGATGGCATCCACGTACAACACCATATATTTCACATTTCATCAATGAAAATGCTAAAACATATATTGTCATCATAAAAGCAATGAATCTCATGATAATCATAACTTAATAACTGCATGAATATAGTAACATCATAATCGTAGTATCAGCATGGGCATAGTAACATCCTAAACCTAGTAGCAACATATCGTCATGTCTAACAAGCCGAAAATTTAGTTCACTCTATCTAGTTGAGTCCAACAGATAATAAGCAAATAAGGTGAAAGGTGTCTAACTCATAAACATGCCTAGTCAAAATATGGGGTGTTACACCTTAGCTCTCCATATATATTAAGTTATTAACTGAATTTCCACAATTAGGGCATACAAGTACAAGACAAAAAATATGTATACCTCCCAAGAGACTTTTGAATTTGCTAATTTTGTCGTGATTCCTCCATGCTAGAAACCTTAGCTCTCCATATATATTAAGTTATTAATTGAATTGCCACAATTAGGGCATACAAGTACAAGAGAAAAAATATGTATACATCCCAAGAGACTTTTTGAATTTACTAATTTTGTCGTGATTCCTCCATGCTAGGTGTGCTCTTCCTTATCTAGTTGTGATTCCTTGCACAACCTATGACAACTTATCTTTCATCTTCTTACATATTATTTTACACCTCACGCCACCTCACTCCACATAATTGATTCCTATACATGTCACTCTTCATATGTTAATACCTTAGGACTTAATAATGACACCATATAGATTCCATCATGGAGACAATGGGGCGCATTAATTTACCTAGGACCCAAAAAAACCCTTGGCCACACAACTTAATCTCAAGTGAACATTAAATTACAATACTTCAATATATTTAACCATTGTTACTAGGTTTCACCGAATTGGCCAAAAAACTTCAACAATTTGGGAATAACTTGATTTGGTTCAATTATTTTCTTTAAATCCGTTTCTTTTCAATCTAAATTACTTAGATTTTCTAGGAAACATCATGGTATGTTGGGGGCATAGTTTTCACCAAAATCAAATAGGGCATTGGGTGATGTTACATTTGTAGATGGAGATACCATTTTTCATGTTAGGATCTGTTCTCCCTAGAGCTGTGAGAGTATTCTCCTACAACACCATGGGTTTTCATGCAAGTATCCCAGAGTTCTGAATTACTACATCATTTTCAAATATGAAATCAACCCCCAAATCTGGAAGTCCTAATAAAATTGAGGAAGAGAATATACATAGAGTATCTTGGTTGCTGACTATATTACAAGCATAGACAGAACTAGCTGGTTTTGGTTTAGGCTGATTTTATGGTTTTGCTATGAACTAGCTGATTCCATAAGAAGAAAAAAACATAAAAAATAAAAGAATAAGATCTCCAAAATAGTGCACCTACCTCCTAAACCCTAATTTTAGCTCATTAAAGATGAAGATCAACTCTCTTTTCCTCAGACTCTTCTAATTGAGAATTTGTGATCATCTGGAGCTGTAGAAGAGAGAGTTGATTCAGATTCAAGCTATTGATGATACTCATGTAGACAATGACGAGGAGATTGATTTTCTTCATATGTAATGATGTGTTTGAACTTTGTAATAGCACTATGTAGTATGGTTATTTTTGGACTTTATAGGCCCTTTAGAGCCATATTGTCTATGTATTTTCATTCAAAACTTCAATTATATGTATTGTAGCCGTAGGTCTTATATCATGATGGCATTTTGCTATTTTCACCCTTTACATGATATACACAAGCCTGCTTTGCATATTTGGTTCCTAATGGTTCGGATCTACATTGATGCACATGATCATATATCTATTTTTATTAAATTTTTTAATTTTATGTATTTTTTAGTTACTGGTTTTGCAATTTAGTTTTCCATCTAGTTTTTCCAATTCTAGTGTTGTTCATGATTTTGGGAATTTCAATTCTATTTCTTACTATTTTGCTTACAACAATTGAAGATGCATTTATTTGATCCCTTCGAAGAGATCCCCTTGGTGCAATGACTGGTGCAATGACATAATGTTGCAGTGACTGGTGCTTCCTATGAACATGCTTATGAAGATAATGAAGAACAAATCGGGGAAATGTTTTCCTAGTGAACTATTGTGATTGTTGAATAGGTTGGTTAGTTTGTTCCAAAAAAGCAGTTTGTTGGTAGCCAAAATGTTGAGACGATTGGGCCATGGCCTATTGAGCAGATTGTACTTGCTGTGGTAATTGAAAATGGGCAAGTGATTGCTTATGCTATTGTTTATGTTCAATAAATGATTGTTGAGGTTGTGACTGTTGCTGAACTGAAGGATGGAGGTGCGACTGTGCTTGAAGATTATGCATCAAAACAATAGGTGGCTATTGTTGATATATCAAATGATGCTGGGTTTTTGTTTGTTTCTACTCTTGCTAAGGTTTTCTTTCTTACAGATAGTGTCTTAGAGAGTTTGCTAGCAAAGTATTCTAGGACAAAAACTTATCCTGTTGAATTATTAAAATAATTTTGGGATACCCTTGACATATTTGACATGCCAATTGTCTTTCCACTAATAATAGGTATTCCAACCTATTACAATCCTGGCATAGTAGCTAATGAAGATGCAAAACCAGCTGAACCCTGTGTAATGCTAGATTGAATATTTTCAGATAGCAGCTGTGGCTATGCTTGAAATTGGCTAAATTGGATGAAAGGTGTAGCTAAAATGTTGTGGAACAATGACAAAAAAGCTTGTCAACATCACTACTTTAAGAAAAATACTGCAATTTGAGACAAGAGCTCCATGGAACAAAATTTAAATGGCAATCTACACTTCTCCATATATGTTAACATGTCACTATAGAAATACCTAAAATCAGAGTTATCAAATACATATGCTTTCTTCATGGCAAGATGAGTAATCAAGGTAACTTTTACTATTAACCACCATAAGAAATAGTCCATCAATACAGTCCTTTCATCCACATTCACTAATTTACCACTGAAGAAGCTATATGATATATGCATGTTCAGAGGAATGCTACACAGTATGAATATTGGAATAAAGAGAACAAAAATTTCCTACATTTTAAAAGAGGGAAAAAAATTCCATAGAAACAAACTATATTAATTACAAAGAGACAACTCTCCTAGGTACTTCTACTCGAGCACATAATCCTTCTTTGGCCTTCACTCAAGCACCAATGTTTACATTTTCATTTCATAACAACCCTATGAAGATGTAACTTTTTGACACCATCAGCAAAGCCACAGGTTTCTGCGGGGTTGAGTTCTGGGGACCGTATATGTCCTCTGTATATTTGGCATCTGTTGAGATGGCACAATATATCATGCTCCAGCATTGAAGATGGACATCTATCTCGCCGTAAAGCCGATCGAGGAATCCACAATACTAAGTACCTCCTACTTACCACTCAACTACTTTCAAATGGGCATGACTATCTATTGCAGGGGATACTTCACAGTACAAAATTTTCTTGGCATGGAATGTAATTAGGTTTAATTAGGAGCATTTAAGAGGTGTGTGAGGAAACTCACCGTAAAGATCATTAACCTTCTTTGCCATTTCCTTAATTTATTTCTTTGATTTCTTGATGGCAGTCGAATAAGGGCCCAAACCCTGCAAAATAATATTAAGACTAAATTTTATACCATAAATAAACACTCTTCTATGGGCTGAAGCAAAATTGAAACAAAGAATAAAGGTGTAAGAGGATGAACTGACATAAAAAAACATGCATAATTCTTTAAGTCTTAAGCATAGAAACATCATCCGCACCCATAGGTTTGGGGTTCGACTCCTTCAGATATTCCTTTGGCACTCCTTTGGATCAAGTGCCATGGATGTCTGTCTTCTTCTTATCAAAACCCTCCCTTCTGCTTCTCCTATGTTTTTCTTTCTTACAATACTCCCTTCCCCTCCGTCTTCCTTTCCTCTTCTATGCTTTTCCTACTCCCAAAATGTCCCAACAATATGAGAACAATTACTTTTACTTTTTGAAAAAAAAAAGAATGACAAAGTAAATTTAAATAATTGAGTTTGGAAAATCTAATCAATAAAACTAATTAAATTTAAGCCATAACTAAAAATATTAATAATATTATATTAAAAAATAATTATAAATAATTCTCTTTCTTCCACTAGGGATCATGAAATATGGTTAGTGTGATATGTTCTTTATTTTTGTAATTAATTAACTATTTTGATAGTAGCATGCAACACCCTTTTGTAACTATTTTTATTAGCATAAGATTAATATATTGAGACTTACGTGTTAACTTATTGTATATATCAATTTTCTTAATTAGTGTTATAGTAAAAAGAATTAGATAGAGAAGTTAATTACTCCCTATTTTCCTTGTTATTTTGAGCACTTTACTATTCACCTTGCTCCTTAGGTCAACATGTACCATCAATTCACATTGATCTAAGAGTTTTGCTTATAGAGAAATACAAAATCATTCATAATATTTCTAAGCACATTAGGAGTAAGGTCATTCTCCACAAATGTGGTGCCCCTTCCTGACATAATGGTTGATTGGTTGTAGGGTGATTATGCTTGCTTACTTACTTAACCTTCTCTACCTACTTTTATGTTTGAATATTGATATGAACAATAACAGTTAGATATGCATATCTTGTGGTTTATAGAAATTACATTAATAATAAGAGCTAGGTATGCATTTCTTATAGTTTCTTTGATTCACTTCTAAGACTATAAAATATCATTCCTTCACATTTCTCATTGGTTGTGAGCACTAATGCATTGTCGTGTATGAGCTCCAATATACCATGATCCTATTGGTGTAATATTGTGTGCTCTTGATGCACCTTGTTGGTCCAACACATGATTTCCAAGTCATTGTTGTTTCCTTTAGTTGATTTAGGTGCTTTCTTTTAGCGTAGCAATTAAACTTCACTTAGTTGATTATTTTTCCTAGATTTTATACAAGATCCATAGCATGCCATTATATGGCCTCTTTTCCCAAATATTATCTCCAACAAGTTGTTGTATTTGTAATGTTTCAACCCTCATTCTTGTGTTGATGAATTAGTTTTTTAATGAGAAGTTGTTGTATTCAAAACCATCTAATGACATAGAAATCCTTACTCAAACACTAAAGATACTCTCAAGAATCCATGTTTGTTTTTTCAAGTTGTTCTTCTTGGCCATGGATTCCTAAAAGGTTTTTTCAAGTTGTTGTTCTTGGCCATGGATTCTTAAAAGGTTTTTTCATGGATTAAGGCCCAAGTTTTATCCCTCAAGCATGTTTAGGGCACCCAAGAACCATATAACTAGGTTCTCAAAAAATTCTAATGGCACTAATATCCCCACTTAGATGAATAATATGCTCTTGGGAGGTCATGTGTGGTGGTTGTAGGCATTGTTCTTAGCCAAAGAAGCCTAAAATTTCCCTTAGGACCTAAGTCCCACTCTTTTCTCCGCAACCATGTCTAAGGTGTTGACACCTATAATTAGTATTAAAATTATCTTTGTGCCACAAAAAAACCATATGCCAAAAATACCATGGAAATGTCTATTATAGTTGTTCAACATGTCTTTCTTGGATATAGATACCTAGAAGCTTCCTTTAAATCCTAAGGCCCAGTTTCCATTCCTTAACCATGTATAGGCCCCCAAGGCCCATACCTAATGCTTAGAAACTTCTTAAAAATTCCCATATTTCAACTATAAGGACAAATATCCCCTTGAGAGGTTAGCTTTAGTGGTTGGAGACATCATTGTTAGACCTTTAGGCCTAAAATTTTCCTATATATCCCAATGCATGAGCTTCCTACACCAACCATGGTTATAAATACCTCAACACCTAAACCTAGTGCTCAAAAAATCCCAATGGTGCCCATATCTCCACTTGGTGGACATGGATACCCTCAAGAGATCATGTGTGATGTTTCAATGTGATATTGTTGGCCCTACCTACCTCGCTCCTAGCTCCAAGACCCATACATAATGTTGAACAACTTCTTAATGTCATCGGTATCCCACCATTAGGTGAAGGGTATCTTTCAAAGGTCATTTGTGGTGTGTTAAGGTGTTGTTCTTGGACCCCTATGCATAAAAGTTTAGTTTAGGGTGTAAAGCCAATATTTTATTTGTAGACCATGTTCATAATACTAAGACCCATATCTATTATTCAAATCCTTCTAATGTAATTACTATCCCCACTAGGAGGTGATAGATTTGCTGGCATTTTGATGCAATTAAACAAAATCATGTTAAAAACATTTACAACATGACATAAAATGGAATTCTAATCTGTATCTAAAATAGAAGGTTGGGAACTTACTAGTGTTTCTCCTACAGTTGGTGTGATTGGAGTGACATCTTTCTTTTGATGGCACTTCTTCCATAGGTCTTCCCTAGCAATGGTAGTGGATGTATCATCAGAGGATCTAGAGTTTATCTAGTTACAAGAAGCTAAATAGTATGGTTAAGTTGTAGCATTACAATGAATCCCAACTATGCTAATATAAAGAAAATATAATGGATCAAAAGTACTTACCATGTCATGTTCGACCCTTTGATAACCACGACGTCCACAAGTGTGCAAGTCTTGCTCCTTTTCTATGTTTTGCTTTTTTTCTCTTTGTCTCCTACAAATAAATTAAAAAATTACAATAATATAGGTCAACATTACAAGCCAATAAACATTTCATGTAACTTGATTATATAAATATTTGAACTTTTTGCTTACTCAGAATTCAACGGTGCTTTGTGATAGTACAAACTCTCTCCAAATTGTCTCACTTATCCTAATTGGAGGAACACTTTTTAATCTCTCTTTATTGGATTCATGAGAATCAAAAAATATTTTGGCCAAACGATGCCTGTGACTATTTTCCTTATGGCATATCGAGTGCATACAATAATCTTTAAGGATGGGAGGGATTATGAATTTTGAATGCAACATATAGTTAAAGCACATACAATCACTTACCTCCATGTATGCACTTGTACACAACCTAGATAACAAAAAAAAGCTTGTATCATTAATCAACCACATGAAATATCAATATTCAATTCCAATTTTATAACATCATGTGAAATTTTATAACAAATAATAGACTTCATAAGTTTTCACAAACCTCCCCAATCTTCAAAAGGATAGTTGTGATCCCTAATTGGGAGAGAAATACAGGTTTGAACTCATTTATAAACACAAAGCTTACCAAATCCAAATTTGCTTAAGATACAAATAGTAATTGATCAAGACAGATATTCCACACAGATCGAGATATTTAGAATTGGTTCCCGAATTTTGATCATTTGTCTTCCCCAGCCATGATCACACCTATCTGGTCCAAAAACTGCCCCCAAAAGTCAAATTTCCGGACTTTTGGGGGCAGATTTAAAAAAACTACCCCCAAAAGTCCAATTTCCATGACTTTTAGGGGCAGTTTTAAAAGACCGCCTCCAAAGGTCTGAAAAAACTTTTAGGGGGGGGGTTTACCAAGACCCCTGCAAGCCAAAACCGCCCCTAAAGGGATATTTTGTTGTAGTGGGTGGTGGTGAAGATGATGATCATGATGAAGATGATGATGACGATGGAGATTGTAATGATGGTGATGGCAATATTGATGATGATAACGATGGTTTAAACATAACTAAATAGTAGTAAACATAATACATTATGCAAAAAGATGTTCTCACATACCTCCTAGATTCCAACATTGCTACAATGTCATTCATATTCTTCTTCATCTAACTCAACATCAGTATCGTCGTCTGGTTAATAATCACTATCGTTGAAAAGATCGCTCATAGCGGGATCATGATCAATGTCATTTTCGGTTAGATATTCATCATCAATATCATCAATGTCAATTTCATTGTCTACTACATCATTTGGATGATCAACTTCTTGATTGGATTCTTCATCTGACCAAAAAAAGTTTTATTTTCGGCTTTTCATGGCTATAGCCACAGATGGAATTTTTGTGGCTATAGCCACGAAAATTCCATCCGTGGCTATAGCCACGATCGTTGGGGAAATTTTCATTTTTTTCCAAAAATCTAAACTATTTTTCCACGAAAACATCAATTTTAACTGTTTCATGGCAAAATTTCGTGGGACTTTTGAGCCATATGTAGTAGTGTATATGGAAGATGCAAACAGAGGACTATCTGTACCAGCAGGATCTATTCCTACCATTGGGAGGAAGAGCAAAGTAGCCGGCGGCCATGAAGGATGAAGAATGGGAGGTTCTTGATAGAAAGGATCTGGGAACAATACGGCTGAGCCTGGCTTCATCAGTGGCTTTCAATATCTCAAAAGAAACGACAATGGAAGGTTTGATGAGCGCACTAGGTAAGCTGTATGAAAAACCCTTGGCCTCCAACAAGGTATTTCTAATGAAGCGTTTATTTAATATGAAGATGTTTGAAGGTGGATCTGTTACTGATCATTTAAATGAGTTTAATACAGTTACAAATTAGCTAAGTTCTGTAAGTGTGAACTTTGATGATGACGTTAGGGCTCTTCTAATCGTGTGTTCATTGCCAGAATACTGGAATAGCTTGGTCATGGCTATAAGTAACTCTGTCTCTGGTTCAAACACCTTGAAATTTGATGATGTTATTGGTGTTATTCTTAGTGAGGAAATGCGAAGAAAAAGCATAGATGAGACATCAGGTAATGCATTTACTATGGAGAGCAGGGGAAGACAAAAGGAGAGAGGAAAGAGCCAAGGTAATCGTGGCAAGTCTAAAACGGGCAGATCCAAGTCCAAACTGGAAAAAATAGAGTGCTGGAACTGTGGAAAGAAAGGACATCTGGAGAAAGACTGCATATCTCTAAAGAAGAAAGGAGATGCATAGAAGGAAACTACCCAGGAAGAAAATGTAGCAGGTGATGTGTTACAAGATGCTTTGATTCTTGCATTAGATAATACTAATGATTATTGGGTAGTAGATTCAGGAGCTTCATGTCATGCTACACCCCATAGGAAATACTTTCATGAGTATGTTCCTGACAATTTTGGACATGTTTTATTGGGTGATGATGAGCCATGTAAACTTGTTGGAATGGGTAAGGTATGGATAAAAGTTAAGAATGGAACTGATTCACTGTTAAAAGATGTTAGGCATATTCCTGCTATGAAAAGAAATCTGATCTCAATAGGGCAGTTGGGAGATGGTGGATGTCTATCTACATTTGGAGAAAAGTGGTGGAAGATCTTTAAAGGATCAATGGTGATATCAAAGGGAGATAGAATAGGTACATTGTATTTATGTCCTCATAATACTGACCATTCCATCTCTTTAGCTTCCACAGGAACATATACAACATTGTGGAATTATAGGCTTGGCCACATGAGTGAGAAGGGGATGCAAATTCTCCACTCAAGGAAGTCACTACAAGATTTGAAGCGGGTAAGTTTGTAATTCTATGAAAACTGTGTTTATGGATAAAAAAAGAGAGTCAAATTTCTCAGGGTTGGGAAACAGGAGAAGAATGAAAAGTTAGAGCTAGTGCATACAGATGTATGGGGACCAGCTCAGGTATAATATCTTGGTTTCTCTCATTATTATGTTAGATTTTTTTATGATGCAACTAGGAGAACTTAGGTTTATTGCATTAGACAGAAATCTGACTTGTTTGCTATTTTTAAGAAGTGGAAAGCTTTGGTTGAGAATGAGATAGGAAAAAGTTTGAAGTGTCTCAGATCTGATAATGGAGGTGAGTACTACGGCAAGGAGTTTGATAGTTACTGTTCATACCATGGGATTCGTAGAGAGAAGATAGTCCCAAGAACACCACAAGAAAATGGTGTGTCTGAAAGGATGAACAGAACGATCATGGAGCATGCAAGGTGTATGAGATTGCATGCAGGATTGCCCTTACAGTTTTGGGTGGATGTTGTAAATACTGTTGTTTATTTAATAAACATAGGACCTTCAAGTGCTTTGGATGGTGGTATTCCAGAGGAGGCATGGATAGATAAAAAGGTAAACTACTCATTTCTAAGATCATTTGGTTGTGAAGCATTTGTCCATATTGATAAACAAAATAGAACAAAGCTTGAAGCTAAATCCAAGAAATGTACCTTTATTGGATATAGGGTTGATGATTTTAGTTATTGTTTATGGGATTATGAAAATCACAAAATCATTAGAAGTAGAGATGTCATATTCAATGAAAAGGTCATGTATAAAGATTAGTTGCAGGGAAAGAAACAGGAAAAGAAAAACACAAAGTACACAGTACTTGATGAAATTGAAGAAAATGAAGTTTCAAAGGTGCCAGAAAATCAAGAACAATAGCAAGTACCTGAAACTCCTGCAACTGCAAGAAGATCTACCAGGGTAAGTAGACTCCCTGAACGATACTCTCCTTCAATGTATTATTTGTTGATGACTGATTCTGGTGAACCAAAATGTTATGAAGAAACAATGCAGGTGGAAACTAGAAAGAAGTGGGAGCAAGGCATGAATGAGGAGATGGACTCATTGGTAGGAAACCAGACTTGGGATCTGGTTTAGTTTCCTTCTGGTAAAAGAGCATTGCAGAACAAATGGATTTATAGGTTGAAGGAAGAAGAAGGAGGCAAGAAGCGGTACAAGGCCAGACTTGTTGTAAAGGGGTTTGCACAGAAGAAAGGTATAGATTTTGATGAAATATTTTCTCCTGTTGTTAAGATGACTTCAATTAGGACTATCTTAAGTCTAGTGGCGGTAGAGGATTTGCATCTTGAACAGTTAGATGTAAAAACAACCTTTCTCCATGGGGATTTGGAGGAAGAGATATACATGCAGCAGCCACAAGGGTATGAGGTCAAAGGTAAGGAGAACTTGGTATGCAGGTTGAAAAAGAGTTTGTATGGCTTGAAACAAGCTCCAAGGCATTGGTATTTAAAATTTGACAGGTTTATGAAAGAACAAGGTTATAGTAGATGTCAATCTGACCACTGTGTTTATTTCAAGAAGCTAGACAATGAAAGATATATTATCTTGTTATTGTATGTGGATGACATGCTTGTTGCAGGGTCTAACATGCAGGATATAAATGTACTCAAAAGAAAGCTAGCTAATTCATTTGTGATGAAGGATTTGGGTGCTGCGAAGCAAATCCTTGGTATGAGAATAACGAGAGACAGGAAAAATCGCAAATTGACATTGTCTCAGAGTGAGTACATACAAAAGGTGTTGGATAGGTTCAGAATGCAAAATGCAAACCAGTAAGTACACCTTTGGCCAACCATTTTAGTCTAAGTAAGGAAATGTGTCCCAAGACATAGGAAGAGACAGATTACATGTCCAAGATTCCCTATCAATCAACAGTTGGCAGTTTGATGTATGCCATGGTGTGCACAAGACCAGATATTGCACAAGTAGTGGGAGTTATGAGCAGATATATGAACAATCTAGGTAAAGAAGATTGGAAGGCAGTACAGTGGATTCTCAGGTATTTTAGAGGTACCACCACTAAGGCATTATGTTTTGGAGGTTCAGACACTATTCTACAGGAATATGTTGATGCAGATATGGCAGGTGATAAGGATAGCAGGAGGAGCACCACAGGGTATGTGTTTACTGTAGGTGGAACAATAGTAAGTTGGATTTTGAAGCTGCAGAAGGTTGTTGCAATTTCAACAATGGAAGCAGAGTATGTTGTTGTTACAAAGGCTAGTAAAGAGATGATTTGGTTGCAGAGGTTTATGGAGGAATTGGGTAAGAAGCAGAAGGATAGCAGGTTGTATAGTGACAGCCAGAGTGCCATTCATCTTGCAAAGAACTTAGCATTCCATTCCAGGACTAAACATATACAGCTCAAGTACCATTTCATACGCTCTATTCTGGAAGATGAACTGTTGAAGCTGGAAAAGATACATACTAGCCAGAATCCTACAGACATGTTTACAAAGGTAGTGACCAGAGAGAAACTGAGTTCCTGCTCGGTTTCAGTTGGCCTTCTATCATGATGGCGAAGAGGAGAAAGTTGCCAAGTCCAAGGTCCAGCAAGTACAGCAGCAGTGGAGTTGTTGTGATTAGTCTCCAAGTGGGAGATTGTTGGTTGTGGAGCAGATCTTCCAGTCTCATAGATGATATTGTCTCAGCCGTGCACCCCGGAGGACTGTACACCCATTCTACATTTTTAGGGGTTCAGGGCTATTTTCGCCAGTTGTTTTGCATGCCCATGGTTTTTGTGTATGCCGTAGTATTTTCCCATTGTATTTCCCCTATAAAAGAAAGACATTGTAATACGGCTAGTGTAAGATGTATTAGGTTTTATGCATTGTAAAGATCTTTGAGATCTGAGAAGAGAGACTGTGAGACAGTGAAGAGGAAGTGCAACGGGTGTGCTGTAGGTTGTATCCCTTCACTTTGTTTGATGAAGTAATAATAAGGACTGACAACTTCAGTGTGGATGTAGCCCAAGTTGGGGTGAACCACGATATATCTGTTGCTCTCTTGTAATGTGTGTGTGATTATATTTGCATTTTTGTATATTGTTATTTCTCTGCGATCCTATTTTTTCAACATTTTGTTCTGTACATATACAACTGTCCTAGCTGCTTCTACCCATAGGTGCATAGGAAGATCCTGGTCATGCAGCATTGCCCATGCTACTTCCATGATTTTTCCATTCTTCCTTTCTGTAACTCCATTATGTTGTGGATTGTATGGATCAGTCAACTCCCTCTTAATCCCTGAATCACTGAATAGTTTCTTGAAATCACCTCAGGTGAATTCTCTGCCATTGTTGTATCTGAAAGTCTTGATATTTTTATCCGTTTTATTTTCCATCAAGGCTTTGAATTTCTTGAATTTATCAAACACTTCATCTTTGTTCTTCAAGAAATAAACCCAAGTCTTCCTGGAGAAGTCATCAATGAAAGAGACATAGTAAACATACCCACTCAGAGAACTGGATGACATTGGACCACATACATCGGAGTGGATAATTTCCAAGATTCCTTTTGATTTGCTTTCACTGCTTGGAAATGCCTTCTTTATGTTCTTTCCTTTTGCATAGCGTTTGCAAACACCTTCATGCTTTTTCTTTATTTCAGGAAGACTCTCTACAGCTTTGCTTGCAATTGGTAGTTCCCTGTAGTGCACATGTTCAAGCCTTCTATTTCAAATTTCACCTGGCTCCATGGATTCATGTACCATGGCATGTTCAGGTTGTCCCTTTAATTTATACAAACCTCCCTCTTGCTCTCCAATCACTACTGCATCATCAATAGTTTTACCTTTTGGCCACATTAGTACTTGGCCATCTACAAATGCAACCCTCATGCTTTTTGCTTCCAATGCAGATATGGAGAGTAAGTTCTTCTTGAGCCCAAGTACATATAGCACATCTTTCGTCTTCAAGGACTTCAAAGAGTCTAGGTTGTGGGAGGCTTCACCACTTCCTTTGATAGGATATTGGTAGTCATCCCCAAGTTTCACCTTATATGGTGACTCATGTTAAGATAGATTAGAAAAGGATTCTTTAAACCTAGTCATGCATTTGGAAGCCCCATTGTCAATAAGCCAATCATTACAACAATGAGAAATAGTACCTGTGAGAGCAGATATTAGAACATATTCATCTTCACTTGATGAGTCATCACTTTCTGCCCTAGCCTTCTTCTTTGGTGGTTCATCATCCTCAACAGCATGAGCATGATATCTTCTTTTGTTATTTTTCTTCTTCTTGTTGAAGTTTTTGTTATTGTTGTCCCTTTTGTTCTTGGGACAATCTGCAGCAAAGTGTCCATTTTCATTGCAAGTGAAGCATCTGAGATCTTTCTTATGATGGCGGTGTGAAGGTCTTCTTTTGTGAGATGAATCCCCTTTGATCTTCCCTTTCTTGGTGTGAGCTTTGAGAGCTTGATCTTCATTCCCCATCTTTTCTTCTTTGGCCACCAGCCTTGCTTCTTCTTGTGAGCATTCCTCCACAGTACACTGAAGGAGATTAGTTTCCTTCTTGCATAGATTCCTTGAATAAATGAATCCCATGAACTAGGTAGGCCATTCAAGGTGGTCATAACAATTTCACCATTCTCCACCACTTCATCCACAGCTTCAAGTTGTTCCTTGATCTAAGAGACCTTGGAGAAATAAGATTGAATGGTCTCTCCATTCTGATGTTTTACCCCTTTCAATTGGTTTCGTGGAGTCATCTTCTGATTTATGTTCTTCCCTTCAAATAGCTTGGTTAGGGAATCAAACATCTCCTTGGGTGTCTTTAGAGATGACACATGTGGTATGAGATGGTCTTTGATTGAATCAGCAATGATCCTCTTTTCCTTGACCAAATTCTTCATATGTAAGGCCTTAGCCTCTTCTCCCTCTAGGACACGGACCTCTTCACTTATGTAAGTGTCCAATTCATTTTCTTCCAAGATTAACCCAATCCTATACTTCCATGCTCGGAAGTTATCATCCCCTTCAAGCTTATCCTAAAGCTTGGTGTGGTGACACATCTTTAAAGAGTACTTTAAATGGAAATAGAAAAAATTTAGATCTTACCACTTGATTTGCTGAAAACTGGATCTCGTCTCGGATTAGGGTTTGACAGAGAAACCCTAAAAATTCAAAATGGAAATTTCAACTTTATGAAAGGATAGCAAGATGCGCCTTGATGAGCTGATCAGCATGGTATACTCAGAATTTGAAATCTGCAAAGTTTCACCCTTTAAAAATGCCTTTTAGTCTTCCCAGATTCACTAGGGAGGACCCTGAATTAGGGTTTGCATTTCCCGGAGCTTCACCCAACCAAAAATTTTGATCCAAATCTCTAAACCTCAATTTTTTCAAGGAGCTTCCAACTATGTCTTCAGATTTTAGACATTCCTATTTTTGTGGAAACCCTAATTTTTAGGGCCAAAACTAAAAGTGCCCATAATTGAATTCTGATTGGACAGAAAGATTCACCTTTCTGAGGAGAGTCAATCTATCATGTTACTTTTCCAAAATCTATGGAGAGACCCAATAAACAAGAAACCCTAGTTTCCACCACTGCACAATGTCTTCTTATCAAGGAAGCTTTGATACCATGTTAATTTTTTAGTATTAATTCAATATGCTCTAGGATCTTTACTGAGAGAATAACATGTACATCATATCAATCATAGCAATGCATAACAATCACATCAAGCAATCACATGAGACAATAGACACACAGAGTTTACTTGGGGAAAACCATAAAGGTGAAAAACCCCAATAACTTCCTTAGAGATAGAAAGAGAAAATAGTACAACCCAAGTACAAGAGATAGTCTTCTACTAGCAAATGATCCTCCTCACATGTGCGCCACTTTCCGAGAGAGATAGAAGTGAGTAATGAGTGATCAAATAGAGATCTCCCGATCTCTATTTATACTTGTCCTGTCCTGCCCAATAAACTAGTGGGGTCAACGTGTCTAGCTTAGCCTAATAAGCCATGGTTAACTTAATCAGGGCCGACCCCACACATGGTGGTCTAATAACACATCGGAAAGTTACGAAACTTGCGACACTTGTCAATACAAATGACGACACTTCCGTATAGAGGAATAATACATCTCTATAGGAGTACAATATACATAGGTGAAATACATTCTGAAGTTACATATACATCAACACCCTAATGCACATGGTTCATTTCTTTTATAGATTTACATATTGGGCATGGACCCTGACTGATGCAGACTATCGTTATATACTAGGAAAAAAACCCAATGTATTTATTTATGTTTTTATGATGAGATTGGGTACAAACCCTAATATACTAAGATGATATTTTGTTACATAATGTGCAGAGTTATGGTTTACATGATTGATTTATATGATGTGTTGAGTGTGGACTCAGGAACACATAGATGAGATATGTACTGGGCATAAGCCCCGATGTACATAGAGGATTTTATTACGTACTGAGCGTAATCCCCGATGTATGTAGAATGTTGGGCATAGGCCTTGGAGCACTCCAAGCTTGCTAATGAATACCGGATCCGAGGCCATTTGTACAGTTTAGATGTGCTTCACAACCACATTCTAGTACTAGTGTTGAGCAGGATGCTATGGAATTGCACTAGCGTAACGCCCATGTGAGAGTGTTGATTTAAAGCTATGAAGAGAACTCGGGGTTACTTGATCGTAAAAGTGTTGAGTCGAGAAGACTCTTAATAGTACTTCTATTCATCACATTTATTTAAATTGGTTAAATGAATGATTTTCTATCTATCATCAAGGACTGTGGGAACTACCATGTTAAATGAGGGAATCCAACATGCAAGAGAGAGACTTAGAGGCACCTAACCTAGCCAACTGACCAAGCTTACCAAAAGACCTTGTCCAAAGAATTGGACCTTGTAATTAATATTTATCAAAGAAGTATTATGGTATGTACATAATTAAATCAAGAGTTATCATATTTAATTATTTAATAATTAGATTTACTATTTATAAAAGAAAAATATTTCTTATGTAAATAACATGCATAAAGATTATGCATAAGATATTTTTCATGTCACTATTATTACTAATATTATTAATAGTATTATTATTTAGTTGTGATCTAACTTAAAGATACATCTAATTGTAACAAATAAAGGTCCTAGATTAACTAGGAGTAAATAATTAGTAAAATATCTTCTAAAGATATTATAATTCAAATTAAATAAAAAACTAAATATTATTATTCAAACAGCTATATTCCAAACAGAACTCACCTATATAAAGAAGGGCATTTCCCAAGGGAGGATCATCTTTTTTTATTATCATTCTCTTATGAACAGAAGAGAATCACTCTGCAGAATTGAAGCAGCCTACTACATTTTCCATATCTGAATCAACAGCTTATCCTAGGGT
Organism: Larix kaempferi; assembly: GCA_027924585.1. Taxonomy (NCBI): domain Eukaryota; kingdom Viridiplantae; phylum Streptophyta; class Pinopsida; order Pinales; family Pinaceae; genus Larix; species Larix kaempferi. Next base: position 2,950,376 of record BSBM01000133.1, on the reverse strand, counting down.
CTCTACTTCTCTTATTGCATGTTGGAACCATCTTGGGGGGATCCAGTTAGAACTAGGAATGGTCTAAGGGTCATGGTTGGGAGGAACATGGTTGTCCCAAAGTTATCCAGTTAAAGATCATCCCACAGGTCAGCTAGGTCCATACATTTTTTCCATTAACTAGTATTTGAGTGTGCAAGTTCTGCAAAGGAGGATGAAGTGTTACACCAAAATCTCATCACCCTTGTGCAAGTGTCACATGTGTCACAAGTGTTGCAAGTGTCGTCATCATGAACTAGTGTCGTCACCATGACCATTACAAGTGTTGTCATTATGACCAAGTGTCATCATCATGACCATTGTGATAATGTCGTCATCTTGACCATTGTGTAAACTCTTTGCTATGACCCCTAAACTCATTCTGGGATAAAACACATCCAACTGAGAGATTTCCCTACCTAGTTGACATCTTTCAGTAGGTTGTCGTACTTCTCCTTCCTCTAGGGTGTGACGTCGCAGTTTCTGGTCAACTAGGGTGAGACACTGTCGCACTTTGGCCTTCTACAGGGTGCGACAGCCCGCTTTGTTGCTCTGTGTCCTCTACCAGGTTGTGACGAGGTTGGTTAAAGGCTATTTTTGGGAGTCTTGAGGTCTTTATAGAAGTTTGTTGAGGTGGAGACCTATCCCTGGACTCTAGGGGATGTGGCATTTCGGTTCCTAACCTAATGGGAAGATCCCTTAACCATCTCCCCCTAATTCTCAACCTACCCTATCTCTTTAGCCCTATATAAACACCCCCTCTGTCCATGGGAAATGGGAAAGGTCTATGGTATCCTTATGCTGATAGAATCCATATTAGTGATTGGGAAGCTTGTACCATCTTAGACATTTGGCTTTGACATGTTGGATGGAGGATGCGACATTGAGTCTTTGGTTGTAGCTTCATCCTTTTTATGTATTCCCACCTTTTAATACAGTTAATATAATCTCTTTCCATGAATGTTGTCTCATTGATGATTTTTAGAACTTTCTTCCTCAACTATTAGTTTAGATCAGTTATTGTTTAGATATATTGTACTTCTTGAATTGTTTCCATATTGTCTTGGTAGGTCTTGCAGCTGGAGATCTGACGACTGCGGGACTTGGAGAAACAACAAGGAGAGGGATCCATGATCTGAAAGTTATGATATCTAAGTACTTGATCTATAATTGATCTAGGGAAGTAGATTCATATTCTGTACTATTTTTTCTAGACTCACTTTATGCTAGGGATATTCGGCTCACGTCTGCTTGAGTGGATTGTCCTTCAAACAAATATGGTGACTCCGCTGGGGAATAGAACAGTAGAATTGATCTCATGTATGTTTGATTTCATCTCTTTTCTCTGAACCATTTCTATCCTTTTTAAGTCTCCCCCCCATCAGATCTCTACCATTAAATATTTTCTTATGTTTCCTTGATTCTCTTTGAGGTCATCACCAAGCCTCCTACCCTTTTACCTTGAGGGATCTCACTTTTTTACTACTCAAAATTTGACTGTCGCACCTGGTTTGAGTCTTCCCTACGCCACTGTCTGACCGTCTCACTTTGCCTAAAAACCAAACCGTGACAGTGTCGCACTTTTCCTGTGCACAACCTGCGATGTTGCTCTGTCTAATAATGCAGGGTGCGATGACCTCCCCAACTGAGTTTTGAAAGTGATTTCCTTCATTTTTTTTGGGTTTTTGTTTGATTGATTTTGTTTTGTGTGTTCCATATTCCAGTTATGGAACCCCTAGACACAGCTTATTGCCTTTTTCCTCCATTGTTGGGTCATTTTGATATTTGGATCCATGTTTGGCCCTTTGAGTAAAAACTAGTTCTTTGCTTGCATTTTTAAGCGAAATGGGTTCTATTTTTGAAAAAACATTCCTACAGTCGTTTTGACCCATATTAAGGTTTTGAGATCATTTTTGGTTTGGCGTGATTGGCTTGTTTTAAATACTTGAAGAGTGTGGGATATCCATGTCTTTTTTAGCCTCTTTCTTGGTTTATGCATCTTGTTTCCTTTACATTCTAAGCTATCTGATGATTATTGGAAAAGATTGATTGTTTGTCTCCACATTAGTTCAAAGAAAAGCTTGATTTTGTCACTCTTTTGCTATATTCATAAAATTGGAAATTATAAGTATTCTTCTTGCTTTAATTTGATCATTTTGCATTTTTGGTCTTACATTCATAGGAAGAAGAAAAGGCTTGTTTTAGTTTTGTGTACATTTGAGTTAGACAAGATTATTAAGTGCTTTTTCTTTGTCTTGCATTTGATTTGAAACGTTTGTGGAATCATTCTTTCCGTAGCTTAGATGTGTCTTTTTCAAGTGTAAAAATATAGGAAATAGATTAGAATTATTGCATTTGGTGTTCATAAGAAGATCTCTTTTTGTCACTTTAGGATATTTTGGTTATCATTTTATATGATTGATTGTCATTCATTACAAAAACTAAAATTTTCATTTGCATTAGGTTGTGTATTTGGGAATGTAAAAGGACTCTCTCTCCCATAGCTAGAAATTCATTGAAAGAAAAAGTTGCATTGATTCATTCTATATGCATGGTTTGAGTCAGGTCTTCACACCATCAAGTTGCACTTCCATCACCTATTTGAGTAATACAACGGCCATTAAAATTTATCTCCCTAACTCAACACACTTTAACGTCGCTTGAGGATAAAAAGAATTTGGTAGTTAGGTAGGACACTGGGAATAGGAATCCAAATAATTCCCCCTTGTCATTTTACATATGAAACATAGTTGTTTTCTCTAAGGGTGCTAAAATCCTCTTGTATTTGTTGACACAATCATCGATTGACACAATCATCGACCAGTTTTTTGAAAGGGCCTCCCGTTCCATGGGGGTAAGCAGGGAGGACAGGTTCCAGACAGACTTTGTGGAATATCGCACTCCACTTATCACCCAAGGACATCTATCCATTGTCTTCGTTGTATTTTTCGGCCACCATACTGGTTGTACAAGGGCCAAAAGGTGGAAGCTCCAGTATCCTTCTCGGACGTGTCATGAACGAGGTAGCTTAGTGACTTTTCTTCTAGGGATATTTTACCCAGGATCCCTTTTGGTAGAGGGATGTCCCTTCATATTTTGGTCTCTCACTTCGTATTGCCCGACTTGGATTTCATCACCTTGCGGGGGATCCCATCTGTTGAGGTCTCCAGACCTTAGTTAGGAGGACTGCTTGCTATTATACCTTGTAGAGGGTCTTTTATTTCTTAGTGTTGCTTGTTGGCTTTCTGGCCTCTTTTTTATAGCTCGCTTGATGTGGCATTGGTTGCAGTAAAGTTTTTTTATCTTGATTTTTTGGCTTGTGTGCCTCTTTTTCTTCTAGCTCCCCCTTTGCACGCTCGGTTTCCTGAGTGTTTTTTGAGTTCTTTTTAGCAAGACTTCATCTGCATCACTTGGTCTTGTTCCATGGATCCATCTCCATGCATCCAAGCTTCTTCTGGGACTACAAATCTAGAGACCCCTTTTCAAGGGGTACCTTTCAATTTTCCTCCAGTTGGAGATATTGGTCCTCCCTTCATTGCTACTTTAAATCTTCTTGGATTAACCATAGGATTACCGGTATGGTTATTCAATCTTGTGATTTCGGTTGTACCCAATGTTTCAAATGTTAACTCTCCACCACGAGAGTGTCAATCCCAAACTGATCCTTCCCCTTCTTCTTTGGATGCATCTTCTTCCATTTCTTCTTCCTCGCATGATCAAAGCAGTGGTGTTAGTAATTAGAAGGATAAGAAGAAGAAGAAAGGGAAGATTAAGAAGAAGAAGGCTAAGAAAGAGATCCAACATCAACCATCTTCCTCTGACGACACTCATTCTATTCGAACACCTCGTAGACCCAAGTTCCCTTGCAAGCTTTGCAACGGTGATCACCTTCTCAAGGATTGTTCCGGTCTTTTCAAAGTGTTAGAAGAGTGGTATAAAGCCTCCAAACCAACTATATCATCATCCTCTGGACATCATACTGATGATACCCCATCAACCAGTGACTCTATGGTCAAGGGTCAGAAAGGTAAAGTCAAAAATCCTTGCTTGTTATGTAAGGGTATGCACCTTACTTACCTTTGTCCACGCATGGATGGATCTTCACAGTTGTTGGAATAAATTACTGTATCTCAGAACCACCTTCCAACTCGATATCGTAAGTTGTCCCTTGACCCCTCGTTGGTTGATGAAGTGGTCGATCCAACCCCATCCTTGGTCGATCCCACTCCTTCTTCAAAGAGTGAAGTTGAAGTGGTCGAGTTGATATCAACTCCACTCAATCCCACTCTTTCATTGGAAAATTTCCAGACTAAAGTAGTCACCATGACACGATCTTCGTCTCATTCTAATCTTCCAGTTGAGAGTGAAATAGAAACTGCTGATGTTTTTTAGGTCAGTTCATATTGTTCTGGGCGAGGGGAAATCATGTCCATTCCCACAAGACCCTCTCCAAGTACTGAGGTCATTTCCTTTGATTGGAATGGTCTAGTAGAATTTTGTCTTCCTTCGAGTGTTCCTTTCCAGCTATCTGTAGGAATTTCCAATAAGGAAATCTTTCGCACTATAGTGGATGAGGGAGCTTCTGTTAGTATTTTATCCTCAACTGCTTAGCAAGCTATTGGTTCCCCTTAGCTTGTGCCAGTCACTGACCAGATACTGGCTTACAATAGAAGGCCTACTTGTAACATCTCGCAAATTTCATAAAAATTTAAAATTTTTATAATAGCATTAATTAAGATAATAATAATTGCAGAAATAAATATTGTGATTATGACATCATTAGATGTGCAGTTGTTAGTACTAAACATGCTTTAATTTTTGTCTTAACAGCAGTAAGATAATGACAATTGTTATCACATAACTAGTAAAATGATTATGATGACAATGAAATAAAAAGATTGGAAAAGCGATGCGACTCTTTCTCTTTTGCAAAGATACTGACATTTTGACTTTGCTGCATAAGGGTGTCCTACGAGGTACCCTGGAGCTTACTTAGCTACAACACTAAAGCTTATTGAATGTCCTATGTGCAGACGACAGGTAAGAATGAAGTACATGTAGTTCAATTTCAGTGTCATAAATAAATAGAATATTAAAATTTCTATTGCGACTATTCTGAAGTGAGCAAGTATGGATTTCAATGCTATACTTACTGTTTTAAACTATAGTCTGACAATTTCATGATATTTAATTAATGTCATCTATATACGTCATTCTACTGATGGTTTTGTCAATGTACTAGCTAGCTTAAATGTCGTCTCTATCTTTCCATCGTTGATGTAATACATATATCGCAAGTCATTAAATGTTTATATGAGAGAGTAAGGTAAGAACTTATAGCATCGATCAGTCTTCAAGCTAATTCTAAAATTTATTGTATCCATTTGAAAGACTATTATACCAACTATATAATTTATAGTTTTGATAACAGAGTTTGTAATATCACATCCAAGGGTCACAAAAATAATCTGGTTAAGTAAGGGCTATTCCCTTCGTAACCATAGTGATACTTATAACCCTTTTTAAAGGCTTGTATCTAACTTGTATAAATGCAAAATATGAGATTATGTCAAGGGTGACTATAGTTATTTCCTTAACTAAAACCTAAGTCATAGCTCATTATTACTTAAGTCCGTAATTTAAAAACTTGAGACTATATAAACTTTGAACTATTGTTCTATACAATATTATCAATTTAGTGTTATGATATAAACCTTGGGTTATGAGAATATATGTTTATCATTGGTTTTTAAAACAACGTAGTAGTGTGTGATAAGAATCAAAGTCTTGAAAACCATGCGATCTTTGAAAATTGAAAATATCAAGTCTATGAGTTTGATAAGTTCTAAGGGTATGTCTAAATGCATAGATACGAATGTTGGTATTATAACACCTACATGTATTATGAAATTGTTACTTGGAACCATAAGAACTTTAGGTTCGAAGAACCATATCCTATAATGTATAACGTAGTGTAACACCTTGTAATCATAACGATGGGAACGAGTTCTGATAGTATTAAATGATTGACACGTTGATGGATACGCCAGTGATACGAATCTGTGTTGGTGATTGTGAACTTGGTCTACAATAATGGCTGTCCAGACTGTAAGTAATATGGATTCAATGAGCCTCCACGTAAACGCAAACCCAACAAATGGTGAATGTAGTAGTTCCATGTAATACACCTTTGTTGCAAGTTATCCGAGCTGGCTGTCGATACATCCAACATAGATTAAACGTGGTATTGGCAATGAATGAAAAATTAATAGGGTAGTTGTTCGCTCCAATGTATGGAGTGTTGGCATGCTTTCGATCGTCGATCAACATCGATGCTTTCCATTGGATCAAACCCTAGATTTGTGTTGATGTCTTGGTTGACAAAGAGTGTTTTGTTGTTTATTGTTGTGTTTGGTCTTGGCAGTGTGGCCGACAGGATACCAAAATTTCGGTGTGGAAACTGTATGACGTTTCGACCTCAAGACCTCAGGTTTCAAAGGTTACAGTTCTCTTCCTATTGAAATGGCGTCATTGATACACCGTGTATCTAGTTTAAATTGTTAACAGTTGGTAGTTTTGGAACTCATCGTTATAGTTTGAGTCCATGGTTTGCCTTGGTGTAAAAGAACCTAGGGTTCTTGTCTCATTTCAGTGTGGCATCATTCTGTAGCTGGTGAAAGTGGAAAGCTTTGTTACTTACAATAATGTAATTTTTTCCCTAAACAAATAAAATTTCATTCGGTTTATCTTTCGTTTTGAGAAGATATTCGTCGTCTAAGCTATCATTTGTGTGTCAATTGCAGGTTATGAAGGTGTGTTTCGAGCGATGGTTTGGTAAAGTTGGAAAGCTTTCCAACGGTAAGCTCCGGGTCTTCCCATAAGCCCTCGTAGGTGCTCTGTAAGGTTGATGGGGTTTCAAGAATGGAGTTGCATGTCCTGCCGTGACTCGTCATGGTTGTTTAATCAAAGCTATGTTTTTAAAAACATATTTTGCTTGTTATCAAGACTCTCATTTGATTAAATGATACTTGGTTTCTATTCTTTAAAAAAAATCGATGTTGTGGACTGAAGTTGTAACTTGTCGATACTTGAGGATTTTGGTTTCTTTCAATCTGTTGGAAAATGAAAAAAGACTCTGTATAATTTGTCTGCAAAACATGTTGTAAAAACTCATTATGAGAATCATGACTTCGTTTGTTAATTTATGGTATAGAGCCGTGAGCTCGTTCACTGTGTAAATAATAATTCTTCTTTATCAACAATGTATACTGTGTAGCTTCTGTATAAATAAGTCTATGATAAAGGGCTTGCGGCCGTAGATTGATATCATGAATTTCGTCTTAATCTAGGGTTTGTAGGTCTTCATTTTGAAAAGGTATCTCTAAGATAAGTGTTGAGTGTTCTCTGTAGTACTCGTTATGTTGACAAACATAATGCTGTAGGTTTTTGTTTCTAAAATTAGGTTATGTGGAATTTGTTTTGTTGATAGCTATGTTCAAAGAAAATTTCGATATAGTTTTCCTTTTGTGTGAAGATGAAAAGAATAGGACTAAACAGGATTTATGATATCGATTAGGGTTCAATTCAATGTCTGTGTAGAATGTAATGTTTCTCTGTTGTAAAAACATCTAAGTTAGCAAATATATTGCTGTAGATTGTCGTCGTGTTTCGTTGTGTTTCTAAAATAGGGTTTGTGAACCTATTTAGTTATAAGTTATGTAAAGTATGTTTTTGAAAATGAACTTTCAAGTAACTTAGGTTTGATCCTAAGTCTGTGAGTAAAATGTTTGCAAAATGAAACAAAAGAGGAAAAGATACTTATAGTTTCGATTATCTACTGAATATAATAACTGTCAGCAATAGAATATTGATATGATCTCCATTATCTGTTTGAACTAGATAAATTTATAAAAATGATAGAATAAGAAATGAAGACAATGTGTGTATATGTGTAATGTGAAAACTGGGAAATATAGAATGACTGTGTAATGCTTATGTTTACAACATGTAAATAATGATGATAATACTGTTTTTAATTTGAAGCTATGGTATAAACAAGGTTTGTCGATTTTCATTCGAATACTACACAAACTAATACAATGTACAAACTATAATATATATACACAGAAAAGAAATCAATACTTATATTTTATGAAACAATGTTGTAGTTTAGAACCATTTTATATAGTAAATTTTACTACTGGAAAATATAGGGCAGAATAATAAAACATAATTCGATCACTGTTCTATCTATTCGAATCAATGGCATTTTCCTATCCTCTAATCTATTTTTAATTTCCATATCTCTACTAGAGTACGATGCTTCAAAACAACATGTGGAAAAATAGATATATTGGTTTATCAATTCAACTTCAACGTTAAACTTAAACATTCAGACTTAAAACAATTATAGAATTAGATCATTTTTTGAAAACAGAAAAATAGAAAATACTAGTTAAATAGAACATAGTTATTTACTGAGAATAAGTAGAAAATCTGTAGAACCTGAGAAAGTCTATAGGGAAACAAACATCCCAAGAAGACTGTTCTACCCAACCAACTCCTGAAAACAGTTAAGTACTATCTTAGGACCCCCGAGCCTGTTCACTGAACCACCAGGAGAAAGAAACTCAAGAATTAGGACTTCTTTTTGCTGTAGGAATTAACTTCTGAATCTTCAATGGGTAGCCGTACAAAGACTTCCCCAACAACTCTATTTCTTCTCAGCAATATGCAGACTTAATATTTCAGTCACCACTAGCCTCCCTATTCGAATCTCTCTTGTAATCACTTGATTCACAAGAAGAAAATATTCTGCAGAAATATTGATTCAGAGCTTCCTGCCCAATTCGAATTTTCCTTTATATGCTGCCTAGGCCTTTTTAGATGTTACTGGGTCATTAAATGAGCTACCTGCTCACTCCCTCCACCTAGGGGATAATGCCCTATTTTTAGGGGTAGTTGTCCCATAACCAAGAGCTAGTGGTGTGATGCAACTGCTGCCATGTGTCCCATGCCTTCCAACAGCTTCCATTCCTCCTAGTGGGTCAGTGAACACTCATTCAACAGTCCTCTTGGGTGTTTGTCTCCTAATTAATTTATTTAAATAATAATATTCAGTAATTACATTCATCCATGATCAAAACTGATCATAATTACAAAACTTTGTAATTAAATTTAACATAAAGTATTTTGCAAATAAAATTATAATTCTCAGAAATTTGGGTAGGGTACATACACCCCCCCTTTAGTCTCAACATCGCCTTCGATGTTGGCTAATCACTCCTTGAGTGTTCCTGAAACAGAGTTGGGTATGCTACCTGCATACTACTCTCCAACTCCTAGGTTACCTCTTCTGGGCTAAGGTGCTTCCATTGCACCTTCACTTTCCCAACGCTGCGATTCTGGAGAATAGTTTCCCTCCTTCTGAGGATACAATCTGGTTCCATCGGAAAATATCCATCTTGTCCCACCTGTACATCATCCTAGTTTACAACATGAGTAGTATCGTGCACATATTTGTTTAAAAACGATATATGAAAAACATTATGTATTTTCAGGTTAGGTGGCAAAGCCAGTTGGTATGCCACTGCTCCAACCTTAGATAATAATTCAAAAGGACCGCAATACTTGGGTGCCAACTTGGCACAACTTCTCAATTTCAATGAACTCTTTTTCGGTCTTACCTTGAGGAACACATGTTCACTGACCTGGAACTCTTTATGCGTTCTTTTTGAATCTGCTTGACTTTTCTGCCTATCTTGGGCAGCTTTTAAATGTCCTTGCACCTGTTTCACAATTAATTCTAACTTCTGCAATAATTAAGGTCCTAAAACAACTCTATTTACTGGATCATTCCACGAAACAGGTGTATTACATTTCCTACCATAAAGAATTTCAAAAGGACTAAGTCTGGCCAATGCATGGTAGTGATTATTATAAGCAAATTTTGCTAAATGCAAGTAGTCTTCCCACTTACCAGGCTAATCCTTAACATACATTCTTAATAAATCTTCTAAAACTTGGTTTACTCTTTCTGTCTGACCATCCGTCTGTGGATGAAATGCTGTACTAAAATTTAAAGTCGTGTTCATATCTTTAAACAACGACCTCCAGAAGTTACCCGTAAACTTCGAGTCACGATCTGAAATTATTACTTTCGGTATTCCATGTAGTCTAAATATCTGTTTCATAAAGATCTCTGCAATATCTGGAGCTTTATGCATAGTCTTTATGGGTATGAAGTGTGCTGCCTTGCTGATTTTGTCCACTACCACCATGATTGAATCATATTGTTTCTGATTTTTAGGCAATCTAGTAATAAAATCTATGCTGATCACTTCCCATTTCCAACTTGGTATTGGTAATGGTTGCAACAATCCAACAAGATGTTGGTGTTCAAACTTCACCTTCTGACAGCCCAAACACTTAGATATGTACTCTGCTACTTCATCTTTCATTTTGGGCTAGTAATATTCTTTTCTCAGCATAGTAATTGTCTTTTGATACCCTAGATGACCAGAATAGTGACTTTTATGTATCTCAATTAATATCAGAAATTTTATTTCTAGTATATCTAGTACATATAATCTGTTTTTAAACAGTAATAAACCATTTTCCTTCATGTTGTAATCTACTATACAATTTTCAGAACTGTTGTTTGTTGTCTTTTCCTTCATTTTTCTGTATTCTTCATTTGTTTCACCTTTTTCCAGAATCTGATTTTCCAAATCAGTTGAATAAGTACTGATTGCTGAAATGAAATTTAGTTTTTCCTTATGACTCAAGGCATCTGCAACCTTGTTCTCCTTCCCTTTAATATGTTGAATTTTGAAATCATACTCACTTAAGAACGTCAACCATCTAGCTTGTCTAGCGTTCAGGTTTGTCTGATCCAATAAATATTTCAGACCCATGTTATCTATCAACAAGGTAAACTTCCTGCCAATAAGGTGGTGATGCCACATTTTTAAGGCATGAATAACTGCCAATAACTCTAAATCATAGGTAGAGTACTTATTTTCATGTACTTTTAGCTTTCTAGATTTGTATGCCACCGCATGACCTTCCTGTGTTAGGACTCCACCAAGTCCATCATTGCATGTGTCTGTACAAACTACAAAATCCTTGTTGGGTTCTGCTATCCTCAAAATAGGTGTTGTCATCAATAGTTCCTTTAATTTCTTAAAATTGTCAGCACATTTCTTATCCCAAACAAATTTCTTCCCTTTCTTTTGCAAGAAAGTTATGGGGTTGGCAATTTTTGAAAAATTCTCTACAAAATTTCTATAATACCCAGTAATGCCCATAAATGATCTTACATCTGACACATCTTTAGGAACTGACTAGTCATTAATGGCCCCTATCTTGTCGGGGTCAACTGAGATTCCTTCTGCTAAAATGATGTGTCCTAGATACTGAATTTTGTCTTTGTGGAAGTCACACTTACTAAATTTGGTGTATAGTTGGTGATCTCTTAATACATGTAAGATAATCCGTAAATGTTCATCATGCTCTTCTTTGCTTTTTGAGTACACTAAAATGTCGTCTATAAACACAACAGCAAACTTGTCTAAGTATTTATGCAAAATATTATTCATCAAACACATAAATACAGCTGGAGCATTAGTCAAGTCAAATGGCATGACTGCGAACTCATAATGTCTATACCGAGTTCAGAAAGTTGTCTTGAAAATATCTTCATCCTTAACTCATACTTGATGATATCCTGATCTTAGATCAATCTTTGAAAATACAGTTGCTCCACGCAGCTGATCGAATAGATCATCTATGCGGGGCAATAGGTACTTATTCTTGATCGTCATCTTATTAAGCTGGCGATAATCTATACACAGTCTTAAAGTTCTATCTTTCTTCTTAACAAAGATGACAGGTGCACCCCAAGGAGACACACTGGGTCTAATATACTTCTTGTCAATAAGCTCCTTCAACTGTGATTTTAATTCGTTTAACTCCAGTATGTTCATTCTGTACGGAGCTTTAGAGTTTGGTACTGCTCTTGGTACCAACTCTATGGTAAAATCTAAATCTCTTTTGGGTGGTAATCCTGGAATCTCCTCAGGAAATACATCTTTAAAATCCCTTAGGACAGGTATGTCTTCTGAGTTCAGTTTTTTCTCTTTATCCATATACTCATCATTTACTACGTTTACTGCAAACATTTGGCATCCTTTCCTAACTGCCCTCTTAACTTGCATGGCTGAAATCTATCTAAGGGTTACCTTCCTTGGAATCCCTTTTATTTCTACAGTTTTCCCTTCATCATTTAAGCATTTAAAACTTTTTCCATAATAGTCCAGGATGACATGATGGGCTTCTAACCAATCCATCCCAACGATAATATCATAAGAACCTAAAGGTAGAATATTCAACTTGATTTTTGTTTGTAAATGATTCATGGACAACACACCATTTTCTATAAAATCTGACACTTTCCTCTTTATTCCAGTTGCTAGTCTAACTAGCCATGATTTACTAAACTTTTCGGCTTTCAGTTTAAGAATTTCCACAATATCTGGTGATATATAACTTAGAATAGCACATGGGTCAATTAAAACAGTAACAGGATGGTCATGTATCATACCTTCAACCTCTACCATGGAGATTTGATGATCTGCTTGCATGTTATCAAGTGCTGCGTTAATTCTTGGCATCTCCCTTTCTACGTCTCCAACAGTAGGTTCAGTCTCTCTAGAGTTGATGTTGTTTGTCTTCCGCTTCCTTAAGGGACATTCTAATGCATAATGGGGGCCTTGACATTCAAAACATTTAATATGTGTCTTTGGCTCATTGGTCTTGGCAGTATTAGGTGCATTTTTGGGTGCTGTAGAATTCTGCTATGAATTATTTCTGGAATTCTTCCCTTAATAATTCTGGTTCTGAGAATGTTTCCTTTGAAATCCGGAATTTCCACTGAATCTGAAATTTTTCTTTTTCTGCTCAAAATTGTTGGGTTTATCATTTTTCTAGTTTGACATTCCTTCTCTTTTCCAATTGGTATCATAACATAAAAATGCCTTTCTCATAGCCTCCTCCAATGTTTTAGGACTGTCGTACTCAATTCTGTCTTTAATGCTGAAAGGTAAACAACTTAAGTACCATTGAATTTTTGGTTTCTCTTCTATGAAGTATGGTACATATCTCAGTAAGTTCAGAAACTTATTGTTCATTTCCTTCATATTCATACCTCCCAACTTCAAATTGTAGAACTCTTTAGATTTTTCTTCGTAGTACTGCTCAGATAGATACTTCTTTTTGAAATATCGTTTGAAAGCACTCCAACTTACATCTTTATCCTTGATGCCCTTTTACCCTTTTGATGTCTTGCCACCAGATATCCGCTTTTCCGGTCAATTTATATATAGCCATATTTGCCTTTAAGAACTTTGAATAGTTGTAGATCTGGAAGTATTTCTTCATCCCTGACAGCCAAGCTTCAACTGTCTCACCTTTCTCAGTTTCTTCATTGAAAGTTGGAGGTCTTATCTTCTTGAATTCTCTAGAAATTTGCTCATATTCCTTATGATTTTTCCTTCTTGGTTTGGAGTCTCCTTCACTGCTGTCACTGGTATAGTTACGCTTCCTTTTGCATACTTCAATAGCATCTCCTGACGAGGTTGAGCTATCTTTTACTTCGCTGATTTTTATGTTCTAATTTTTATCAGTGTGAGGCATGTCCTCAACTTTGGGAATATATTCATTGTTTCTTTCTTGTTCCTCTGTTTGGTTGTGTTCAAACAGCACTTGATTTACTTGTTCTTGTGCTTGCAGAATCCTTTCATTATCTAGTTTCACAGATCTGATTTATGCTTTTAATTCTTGAAAGGCACGTAACAGTTTCGTCGAACTGTTATTTATTTCCCCATGAACTTCCTCTACATAGTGCTATCCCGAACTGTGACTATTTGGCTGAAATCTGTCACTTAAATGTTCAGCTGAGTTCTCCATACCTGTAACTGAGATAATTTTTGAATAACATAATAATTAAATTTTCAAATTAGTATAATTTTCTGCTGTATGAAATTTTTTTGCTGCGTGTTTTGGACCTCATTCAGGCATAGAGTTCGAATCTTTGCTCTGATACCACATGTAACATCTCGCAAATTTCATAAAAATTTAAAATTTTTATAACAGCATTAATTAAGATAATAATAATTGCGGAAATAAATATTGTGATTATGACATCATTAGTTGTGCATTTGTTAGTACTAAACAGGCTTTAATTTCTGTCTTAACAGCAGTAAGATAATGACAGTTGCTATCACATAACTAGTAACATGATTATGACGACAATGAAATAAAAAGATTGGAAAAGCGATGCGACACTTTCTCTTTTGCAAAGATACTGACATTTTGACTTTGCTGCATAAGGGTGTCCTACGAGGTACCCTGGAGCTTACTTAGGTACAATGCTAAAGCTTATTGAATGTCCTATGTGCAGACGACAGGTAAGAATGAAGTACGTGTAGTTCAATTTCAGCATCATAAATAAATAGAATATTAAAATTTCTATTGCGACTCTTCTAAAGTGAGCATGTATGGGTTTCAATGCTATACTTACTGTTTTAAACTATAGTCTGACAACTTCATGATATTTAATTAATGTCATCTATATACGTCATTCTACTGATGGTTTTGTCAATGTACTAGCTGGCTTAAATGTCATCTCTATCTTTCCATCGTTGATGTAATGCATATATTGCAAGTCATTAAATGTTTATATGAGAGAGTAAGGTAAGAACTCATAGCATCGATCAGTCTTCAAGCTAATTCCAAAATTTATTGTATCCATCTGAAAGACTATTATACCAACTATATAATTTATAGTTTCGATAACATAGTTTGTAATATCACATCCAAGGGTCACAAAAATAATCTACTTAAGTAAGGGCTATTTCCTTTGTAACCCTAGTGATACTTATAACCCTTTTTAAAGGCTTGTATCTAACTTGTATAAATGGCAAAGATGAGATTATGTCAAGGGTGACTATAGTTATTTCCTTAACTAAAATCTAAGTCATAGCTCATTATTATTTAAGTCCATAATTTAAAAACTTGAGACTATATAAACTTTGAACTATTGTTCTCTACAATATTATCAATTTAGTGTTACGATATAAACCTTGGGTTATGAGAATATATGTTTATCGTTGGTTTTTAAAACAACATAGTAGTCTGTGATAAGAATCAAAGTCTTGAAAACCATGCGATCTTTGAAAATTGACAAATATCAAGTCTATGAGTTTAATAAGTTCTAAGGGTATGTCTAAATGCATAGATACGAATGTTGGTATTATAACACCTACGAGTTTTATGAAATTCTTACTTGGAACCATAAGAATTTTAGGTTCGAAGAACCATATCCTATAATGTATAACGTAGTGTAACAGCTTGTAATCATAACAATGGGAATGAGTGCTGACAGCATTAAATGATTGATAGGTTGATGGATACGCCAGTGATACGAATCTGTGTTGGTGATTGTGAACTCAGTCTGCAATAATGGCCATCCAAACTGTAAGTAATATGGATTCAATGAGCCTCCACATAAACACAAACCCAACAAATGGTGAATATAGTAGTGCCATGTAATACACCTTTGTTGCAAGTTATCCGAGCTGGCTGTCAATACACCCAACGTAGATTAAATGTGGTATTGGCAATGAATGAACAATTAATAGGGTAGTTGTTCGCTCCAATGTATGGATTTTTGGCATGCTTTCGATCATCAATCAACATCGATGATGTCCATTGGATCAAACCCTAGCATTGGGATGATGTCTTGATTGACAAAGAGTGTTTTGTTGTTTATTGTTGCGTTTGGTCTTGGCAGTGTGGCCGACAAGCTGCCAAAATTTTGGTGTGGAAACTATATGAGGTTTCGACCTCGAGACCTCAGGTTTGAGAGGGTTACAGTTCTCTTCCTTCTGCAATGGCGTCATTAATAGACCGTGTATCTGGTTTAAATTGTTAACAGTTGGTAGTTCTAGAACTTGTCGTTATAGTTTGAGTCCATGGTTTTCCTTGGTGTAAAAGAACCTAGGGTTTTCGTCTTGTTTCAGTGTGGGATCATTCTGTAGCTGGTGAAAGTGGAAATCTTTGGTACTTACAGTAATGTAAGTTTTTCCCTGAACGAATAAAATTTCATTCGGTTTAGCTTTCGTTTTGAGAAGATATTCGTCATCTAAGCTATCGTTTGTGTGTCAATTGCAGGTTATGAAGGTGTGTTTCGAGCGATGGTTTGGTAAAGTTGGAAATCTTTCCAACGATAAGCTCCAGGTCTTCCCATAAACCCTCGTAGGTGCTCTGTAAGGTTGATGGGGTTTGAAGAATGGAGTTGCAGGTCCTGCCGTGACTCGTCGTGGTTGTTTATTCAAAGCTATGTTTTTAAAAACATAATTTGCTTGTTGCTGAGACTCTCGTTTGATTAAATGATACTTGCTTTCTATTCTTTAAAAAAAATCGATGTTGTCGAATGGAGTTGTAACTCGTCGATACTTGAGGATTTTGGGTTCTTTCAATCTGTTGGAAAATGGAAAAAGACTCTGTATAATTTGTCTGTAAAACATGTTGTAAAAACTCGTTCTTAGAATCACGACTTCGTTTGTTAATTTATGGTATAGAGCCGTGAGCTCATTCACTGTGTAAATAATAATTCTTCTTTATGAACAATGTATACTGTGTAGCTTCTATATAAATAAGTCTATGATAAAGGGCTTGCGGCCATAGATTGATATCATGAATTTTGTCTTAATCTAGGGTTTGTAGGTCTTCGTTTTGAAAAGGTAGCTCTAAGATAAGTGCTGAGTGTTCTGTGTAGTAATTGTTATGTTTACAAACGTAATGCTGTAGGTTTTTGTTTCTTAAATTAGGTTATGTGGAATTTGTTTTGTTGATAGCTCTGTTCAAAGAAAATTTCGATATAGTTTTCTTTTTGTGTGAAGATGAAAAGAACAGGACTAAACAGGATTTATGATATCGATTAGGGTTCGATTCAATGTCTATGTAGAATGTAATGTTTCTCTGTTGTAAAAATCGTCTAAGTTAGCAATTATATTGTTGTAGATTGTCGTCGTGTTTCATTGTGTTTCTAAACTAGGGTTTGTGAACCTATTTAGTTATAAGTTATGTAAAGTATGTTTTTGAAAATGAACTTTCAAGTAACTTAGGTTTGATCCTAAGTTTGTGAGTAAAGAGTTTGCAAAACGAAACAAAAGAGGAAAAGATACTTATAGTTTCGATTATCTACTGAATACAGTAACTGTCAGCAATAGAATATTTATATGATCTATTAGGATATTTAGACAATTAGGAGTTAGTTAAGATCAACTTGTGTAATATATCCGTTAGGGATAGTGTGTTTCTTTAGTATGCATTAGTATGCATTTGTAAATACTTAATCCGACGGTCACGATATGTTCCCGACATAGAGTGATCCGACGGCTCAACTTCTCTTAGATCAAACCTAATCTTGATCCGTGGCTTAGCACCCGATTGGTTTATGATCTCTATTTAAAGAGAATGGAGGGTCATTATTTAGGTGATCGATTATGAGAAGCTCATTTGTAACCTTCTTTCTTTGCATAATAAATTGTCCCGTAGAAGCTATTTGGTCGAGGCCGTGGAGTGTTTCCCTCAAGAGGGTTTAAACCACGTCAAAACATCGGTGCGTTGATCTGTGATCTGTTTGTGTGAAGTGGTTACTCTTGGTGTTCAATCCTTTGGTAGTACCCTATGTACCTGAACATGGTATCAGAGCTTTTATGAAGATCCGCTTTCGGTTATGATCTAGATCTTGAATTGTTGTTGCCGAAACTCAAAAGGGTTTCCGGTTTTGGTATTTCTGTGCATTTCTAGATTGCGAGAAGTGTTCCATTGCGTCCGGAGCACCTTTTCCATTGGGAAATAGTTTTCGTTTGATCAAAAACGGTTCCCGGTTGCTTCAAAAATGCGTATTTCATCAGATCTGAAGGTATAATGTTACAGTGACGCATTTTTTTACTGTTTGTTTTAAAAGAAAAACAAATCTCATATTTTATCATTTTTTACTGTTAGATTTTTTTTGGGTTCGGATTGTTGCTTTCCCTGTCTGTGTATGCTCTTTGTCGTGCACCTTGCGCGATCTCGGCAAATCAGAAATGAAGAGAAAACATAGACTTTCCGGGCAAGCTAATGAGATCTATTTCCACAAGTGTGGAAAAGTTTTTTTGTTTCGATTTGTGGTGTGTTTTGCAGAAAAAAGGGAAAGCACGCAAATCGAGCAGGAAGAGTAAAAAAAAAAGCCCCCTTCCTCATTCCCATATTTTACATACCTTTTAATCTAGCTGACTTGGTTCAAAGTTGTTTTATTCCTTAATAGGTCTTGGGTTCAAGTCTTAGGAAGTTACTTTTATAAGAAAAAGTGCATGCAATTTCTATTTTCAAGTTACTTTATTGTAAAGTGCATCTCACTTAAATAATAAAAAAAATACAAATACAAGTGAGTCACTTAAGTTCCTTTTTTTAGCTGGTCATTTTCTATCTGCCACGTCACTATTGGGGACATCTTCAAAAGTTTCTTTGTTCAAGCATAACTTCATCATAGAGAGTCAATTTTCAGTGCCGTTTTTTTTAAACCACCTATTTTTTCGAGCTCTTCACATCCAGACTATTTATTTCTGCTTTTACAGCCATTAATTCACAAATATGGCCGCCCCTTGTGATATTCTACTTACGAGTTCCAACTATTTCACATGGAAATCCCGTATGGAGGATGTTCTACGAAGTAGAGGACTTTTCAGAATTACCTCAGGGAAAGAAATAGAACCTACTGATGATGATAAGAAAATCAAATGGACAAGTAGATATGATGAAGCTCGTGGATTGATTGGGATGTCAATCTCTACTGATTTGCGATTCCACATATCTGGAATTGATGAACCTGATGCTGCTTAGGACAAGTTGGAATATGTGTTTGGTAAACACAATGAAATTCGAGGTCACCAACTCGAAAATGAGTTTATTTCTTTAAATCCAAGTGAATTTTCATGCATTCAAGATTATTTATCTAAGTACAAAACTCTTAAACTCTTATGTGCAGAATGTAAGATTAAGAGGGAAGACAAACAATGCATTTATCATATTCTTTCCAAACTTGGACCTGCATATTCTATTTTTGTATCTACATTTTACTCCATGAAAGAATCCTTGAATGCAGCTAGCTATCAAGAGACTAGTCTTGAATCCTTTTGTGATTCCTTGATTATAGAGCAAGATAAACTCATTCATCTTGGAATAATCAAAAATGTAGATACATCTGGGAAAGCCTTATTGTCCCAACAGAAAGAAAAGCCCAAGCCTCCCAAGAAACAAAATTTTTGCAATAATAAGTCAAACAAGGGTCCAAAATCCTCTCAGTCGGCTCCTTCTTTAAAAAATGACAAAGGATCCAAGCCAAAAGGCAATAAGACTGAGTGTCATTGGAACTATTGCGGGAAAGATAATCATGATGAATCTAAGTGTTTCAAGAAGATGGCAGCCTTGGAAGTAGCAATGAAGAAGCACCACATCAGCCTAGATTCACCTTCAGAATCTGCCTCTCATGGACATGCGCTTTGTGCTTCTGGTTATTCTTATAATGCATCTTCTTGTTCTACTTCAAATAAATGGCTCATTGATTTTCGAGCATCTTATCATATGGTTAAGGATCAAGCCATATTTTCTACTATGCATGAATGTAACACCAAACAAATATTTGTTGGTGATGATAGATCTCTAAGTGTTGTAGGAGATGGAACAGTTCCAGTAGATAATGGTCATTTCACTGATGTACTATGTGTTCCAAGAATTTCCTGCAATTTGTTATCAGTCTATCAAATCCTTCATTCTGGTGAAGGTAAAACTGTAACCTTTACACCTCACCAAGTTGTTATCAAGGATTTTAAAGATCCTCAATAGGTCCTAGCTACCGGAATTTTTGATGATGTTACCAGGTTGTACAAATTTAACAACTTTGGGTCATCACCTTTTCCTTCAGTTTTTGTTACTCATAGTGATAACTTGAGCAAACTTTGGCATGAGCGATTTGGTCACTTAAATTATCACTCATTGCAACAACTATGTAAAGACAATATGGTGACAGGTCTTCCGATGGTATCTTGCAGGGATGGTGTTTGTTCCGATTGTGTACTCAGAAAACATCATCGGGATAGTTTTGACAAACGTGCCTCTTGGCACGCCTCGGTTCCCTTGGAGCTTGTGCATAGTGATTTGTGTGGTCCTCTTCCATCTGCTTCCTTTTCTGGTTTCAAGTATTTCTTAACTTTCATTGATGATTACACCAGACGCACTTGGGTTTATTTCCTAAAACTTAAGAGCGAAGTATTTAACTTGTTTTTGGCCTACAAGGCACTTGTTGAAAAACAATCTGATCATCAAATTATTAAGTTAATATCTGACAATGGAGGAGAATATGTTAACAAAAAGTTCACTACTTTCTGCACTGAACAAGGCATCCAACAACAACACACTGTTCCATATACACCACAACAAAATGGTGTAGCTAAGCGGAAGAACCGCACTTTAAAAGAAATGGCTAATTGTATGATCCAATCTAAGGGACTAAGTCTTCAATTTTGGGCTGAAGCCATTAATTGTGCAAATTACATAGTTAATCACACCCCTACTAAAGAATTACAAGGTATCACAACGGAAGAAGCATGGAGTAAAACTAAACCTGATGTAAGTCACTTTCATGTGTTTGGTAGTGAAGCATGGGCTCACATTTTGGATGAAAAACGGAAAGCAATGCAGCCTAAAAGTGAAAAGTGCATATTTGTTGGATATTCTGAAGATGTAAAAGGTTATAGAATTCTTCAACCACATTCTCATGATACAATCATTAGAAGAGATGTTAAATTTGATGAAAATCTCTTGGCCTACGAGCCTAACTCGACGATTGTGCCATCTTTGGCCTGCGATCCTGATTCGGCGTTTGTGCCTTCTTTTTCTTCTTCCAACTTCCTTGACAGGTTTCCAACACCAGTTTCTGATGATGATAGTGAGGATGAAAATCCACCTCTGCCTACTCATGTTCCTCTAGTTGCACCAGCACAAGTGCTTCCTCGATGGGTCCGTTCAACATGTGAAGCAGCTGGTGATCTTGCCGGTGATCCTAGAGATCAACGTCGAACACGTTCTCAGTTTCAGCAAGCCTCTTCTCTTTTGTCTCAAGTTTTCGAGAATCATGATCCAGAAACTTTTGCAGAAGCTTTAAGTAATCCAGATTGGGATGCAGCTATGGATGAAGAATATCGTTCCTTAATGGCGAATGATACTTGGGATCTTGTACCTCTTCCAAAAGGAAGAAAACTTGTTAGATGTAACTGGGTCTACAGAACTAAGTATGCATCAGATGGAAGTGTTGAAAGACTTAAGGCAAGGTTAGTTGCCAAAGGTTTTTCCCAAGTTGAAGGGATTGACTACAATGAAACCTTTGCTCCTGTCGCAAAAATGAACTCCATCCACCTTGTTCTTTCCCTTGCAGCCTTACACAATCGGGAAGTCCATCAAATGGATGTCAAGTTTGCCTTCTTACATGGTGATTTACAGGAGGAAATTTACATGGAACAACCTCCTGGATATGTTCAAAATAACTCTATCCTTGTCTGCCGCCTTAAGAAATCCTTATATTGCCTTAAACAAGCTCCTACAGCTATGCCAAAATGGATAACTTTCTCCTTGATAGTAGTTTTTCTAGATGCCATTCTGACACCAATGTGTATACCAAGAAAGTAGGAAACCATCTCATCATACTTGTTCTATATGTTGATGACCTTATTCTTACTAGTAGTGACCCTAAGCTTATAACCTATGTGAAATCCAGTCTTAAACAAAATTTTGAAATGTCAGACTTAGGACATTTGCATTATTTTCTTGGTCTCCAAGTCTTGCAAACCAAAGAAGGAATCTTTCTTTCTTAGTCTAAGTATGCTTGTGACCTTCTTCATCGCTTTCACATGAAAGATTGTACACCAACCCCTTCTCCCTTCTAGTTTGGAGTCAAACTTTCTGCCACTTGTCCTTCACCTGAAGTAGATGCCACCTTGTATCGTCAGCTTGTTGGTAGTCTCTTATACTTGACTCATTCCCATCCCGACCTTTCCTTTGCCGTTGGTTGTGTTGCCCGTTATATGCAAACACCTCATGAAAGTCACTGGAAAGGAGCTAAAAGAATACTTCGATATATTCGAGGTACAATTCAGTTCAGGATTCATTACAGTATAGGGGGGAAACCTTTGTTGGTTGGTTTCACTGATTTAGATTGGGCTGGAGATCCTGATGATCGAAAGTCTATTGTAGGTTATGTTTTCAGTCTGGGATCTAGACCTATTACTTGGGCTTGTAAGAAACAACAAGCTCTTTCTCTTTCTTCAGTAGAGGTAGAATATCGAGTAGTAGTTAACGCCAGCCACGAAGCTTTATGGCTTCGACAGATCCTTTCAGATTTTGGATTCAAGCAGTAGCAGCCTACTCCACTTTGGTGCGACAATCAAAGTGCCATCAAGCTTGCCAAAGATCTAGTTCTACATCAACGCAGCAAACATATTGAGCTACATATGCACTTCATCAGAAATCTTGTTCATGATCGTGTTCTTGAAGTGATCTTTTTCCCTACAGATGATCAAGTTGCAGACATCTTCACCAAGTCTCTTACAAAAGCGACGTTTTCTAAACTTCGATCTATGTTAGGAGTTCAGGAACTTGTCATTAAGGGGGGATAGGCTCTCATGCCTCCTTCCTTCTCCTAATAGTGTCACTTTTGTAAATCATTCAATCCTATCCCAAGTTGTTCTTAATGGGGGATGTTAGGATATTTAGACACTTAGGAGTTAGTTAACATCAACTTGTGTAATATATCCGTTAGGGATAGTGTGTTTCTTTAGTATGCATTTGTAAATACTTAATCCGACGGTCACGATATGTTCTCGGCATATAGTGATCCAATGGCTCAACTTCTCTTAGATCAAACCTAACCTTGATCATCGCTTAACACCCGATTGGTCCATGATCTCTATTTAAAGAGCATGGAGGGTCATTGTTTAGTTGATTGATTATGAGAACCTCATTTGTAACTTTCTTTCTTTGCATAATAAATTGTCCCCTAGAACCTATTTGGCCGGGGCCGTGGAGTGTTTCCCTCAAGAGGGTTTAAACCACATCAAAACATCGGTGTGTTGATCTGTGATCTGTTTGTGTGAAGTGGTTTCTCTTGGTGTTTGGTCCTTTGGTAGTACCCTGCGTACCCGAACATGATCTCCATTATCTGTTTGAACTAGATAAATTTATAAAAATGATAGAATAAGAAATGAAGACAGTGTGTGTATATGTGTAATGTGAAAATTGAGAAATATAGAATGACTGTGTAATGCTTATGTTTACAACATGTAAATAATGATGATAATATTGTTTTTAATTTGAAGCTATGGTATAAACAGGGTTTGTCGATTTTCATTCGAATCCTACACAAACTAATACAATGTATAAACTATAATATATATACACAGAAAAGAGATCAATGCTTATATTTTATGAAACAATGTTGTAGTTTAGAACCATTTTATATAGTAAATTTTACTACTAGAAAATATAGGGCAGAATAATAAAACATAATTCGATCACTTTTCTATCTATTCGAATCAATGGCATTTGCCTATCCTCTAATCTATTTTTAATTTTCATATATCTACTAGAGTACGATGCTTCAAAACAGCATGTGGAAAAATAGAGATATTGGTTTATCAATTCAACTTCAACATTCAGACTTAAAACAATTCTAGACTTAGATCCTTTTTCGAAAACAGAAAAACAGAAAATACTAGTTAAACAGAAAAAAATTATTTACTGAGAATAAGTAGAAAATCTGTAGAACCTGAGAAAGTCTGTAGGGCAACAAACAACACAAGAAGACTGTTCCACCCGACCAACTCCTGAAAATAGTCAAGTACTGTCTTAGGACCCCTGAGCCTGTTCACTGAACCACCAGGAGAAAGAAACTCAGGAATTAGGACTTCGTTTTGCTATAGCAATTAACTTCTGAAACTTCAATGGGTAGCAGTCCAAAGAATTCCCCAACATATCTGTTTCTTATCAGCAATATGCAGACTTAAGATTTTAGTCACCACTAACCTCCCTATTCGAATCTCTCTTGTAATCACCTGATTCACAAGAGGAAAATATTCTACAGAAATATTGATTCAGAGCTACTTGCCCAATTCGAATTTTCCTTTATAGGCTACCTAGGCATTTTCAGATGTTACTGGGTCATTAAATGAGCTACCTGCTCACTCCCTGCACTTTGGGGATAATGCCCTATTTTTAGGGGTAGTGTTCCCATAACCAATAGTTAGTGGTGTGATGCAACTGCTGCCATGTGTCCCATACCTTCCAACAACTTTCATTCCTCCTAGTGGGTTAGTGAACACTCATTCAACAATCCTTTTAGGTGTTTGTCTCCTAATTAATTAATTTAAAATATAATATTCAGTAATTACATTCATCTATGATCAAAACTGATCATAATTACAAAACTTTGTAATTAAATTTAACATAAAGTATTTTGCAAATAAAATAATAATTCTCAAAAATTTGGGTAGGTGACACTACTGGACCTTTAGAGATCCTTCCTCAGTTGCCTATCACTTTGGGAGGTAAAACTGTTTATATTGATGTCATGGTTGTCCAAGGTCCCTTAAATTTCAATTTTCTCCTTGGACGTGATTATGTCTATGCTATGAGAGCCGTAGTGTCCACACTCTTTCGAGTGATGTATTTTCCCTATGATGGGAGGATTGTGACCATTGATCAGATTTCCTACGTGACACCCACTCATCACATGACTGCCAGTCATCAAACTTCCCTAAATGTTCCACATGTTTTAGTGGTTTCTCCCCCCCCGTGATGGGGGGTAGGTCTCCAGCCTCTGGGAATCATGCTGGATTCATTCCCCTAGAATTTTGTACTGGGGGCACTCTACCAACCTCTGGTCATCATGTTGGTTAATTCCCAAGCAAAGTTTCCCTTTTGGTTTTAAGATTATGTAAAAATGAAACCAGTCCCAAGCATGGTTTACCTTTGGTTTCAAGCTTGTGTAAAAATGAAACCATCCCCAAGCATAGTTTCCCTTTGGTTTCGAGCTTGTTTAAAAATGAAACCATTACTAAGCATGGTTCTACTCCTATGCCAAGTTCATTAAAAAATGAAACAGTATCTTGTGAGCATAGTTTTATTCCCTTTCAAGCTCGTTAAAAAATGAAATGGCCCTTTTTGGAGCATAGTTTTATTCTCTTTCAAGCTCGTTAAAAAATGAAATAGACCCTTGAGCAGAGTTTACCTTTGGCTTCAAGCTCATTAAAAAATGAAACCAGTAAGTTTGAGTAGAGTTTACCTTTGGCTTCAAGCTCGTTAAAAAATGAAACCAGTAGTTTGAGTAGAGTTCTTTTCCTGTGTCAAGCTCATTAAAAAATGAAACAGACCCTTTCCCTTTGAGTCAAGTCTTCTCGTTTACTTAGTACCTGAACCTTCTTTTCACCCGCCTATGCCTTAGGTGAATTAAATGAATCTTGGGGCACATGTCTTCAACCTCTGGACGTTATGTTGAAGTCAACTCGATTTCCTCTCCACACCACGTTTGAGTTAAGTCACTCAATTCTAGAAATCATGCTGGGGGCATGGACCAACCTCTGGATACCATGTTGGAGAAGAGTCCACCAATGGGAACATTTTCGAGCATACTTCCTCTTTGGGTTTTTGAGCTCGCTAAAAAATGAAACAGTACCTCTAGAAATCATACTAGAAGTAAGCCATCAGTTTCTAGTGCTGGGGGCAAACTTTCCATCATGTTGGGAAGAAACCTACCAATGGGCATCATCCCGAGCATAGTTCATTTTCTGTTACAAGCTCGTTAAAAAATGAAGTAGACATCATGAGCATTATTTTTGCCTATCCTCTAGCTCGTTAAAAATAGTAAGATATTATTTGAGCTTACTTTTCACTTTTTTCATGCTCTGGTTAAAACATGAAAAATGGTTTGAGCTTACTTTTCACTTTTTTTGTGCTCTGGTTAAAACATGAAAAGTGGTTTGAGCTTAGTTTTTAATTTTTAGTGCTCCGATTCAAATATGAAAAAGATTCCAAGTGCTTTTGATACCATTATCGTGCTTGTTAAAAATTTGAGTAAAAAGGTGTGTCTAACGAGTATGGGTTTATCACTTTATCCGGCCTCGCTAGACTATTTACAGAAAAGGAATTGTGCCGAGTTTACTTTTTCCTTTGTCGTACTACAACAGAAAAACTAGGACACAAAATCCATATTGAATTGATAAGATGCTTAACGCTTTACAAGAGCTCGCCTTTTATAAGGTTTGAGCATTCTTAAGAAGGGTTACGTCCCTTCAATTAAACTAATTAATAATTTACTGATTAATTTAATACAATATTTAATATTCATAACATTGCCACTCCCTTTTAAAGAGCTTTGTTCTCAAAGAAATGGCAATGAGGGATGTAATTGTCGAAATTGTTTTGATTCCCATGTTGCATCTTCTTCGGGAAGATTTTTCCATTTTATGAGGTATTCTTTAATGACTCGCGTTCTTAATCTCTTCTCTCTAGTAGCAATGATAGATTCTGGCTCGAATATGATTCTTCCTTCTTCATCTAACAAGGGAAGTATTGTTTGTGCCTTCTGGTGTTGACCTATCATCTTTTTCAAACATGAAACATGAAAAACATTGTGGATACGACTTGTAGTTGGCAATTCCAACACATATGCCACCTGACTAATCTTCTTATTGATTTGATATGGGCCATAAAAACATGGAGCCAATTTATTTTTTCGACCTTGTTTAAGTGATAATTGTTTATAGGGTTGTAGTCTTGCACATACCCAATCTCCAATTTCAAATTCTCGTTCTGTTCGGTGTCGATCTTCTTGTTGTCTCATTCTATTTCTGGCAGTATTCAAATTCTCTTTAAGTACTTGGACAACCTTTTGGTTTTCTTCTAAATGGTCATTTACTGATGCGACCCTTGCTTGGTTGGTGATGAAATCCTTCCATTTTGGGGGTTCATATCCATATAGGGCTTGAAATGGTGTCATTCTTGCATATGTATGATAAGTAGAATTATACCACCATTCCGCAAGATGTAGCCATTGGAACCATTTATTTTGCTTATCAGTTACAAAACAACGGAGGTAGGTTTCTAAGCATTTATTGACAACTTCTGTGTGTCCATCTGTTTTGGGATGATAAGCTGAGCTCATGTTAAGAGACATTCCAATTTGCTTGCAAAACTCTCTCCAAAAGTTCCCTTTAAACTTGGCATCCCTATCACTTACTATAATCTTCGGAAAACCATGTAATTTGTAGACATTTTTACAAAACGCTTCGGCTGTTTCTTCTGCCGAATCAGTTTTCTTCACTCCAACAAAATGTGCATATTTGGTTAGCCTGTCTACCATAGCTAGTATTTTGTCTTTTCCATCTGATATGAGTAGACCTTCAATGAAATCCATTGAAATTCCTCCCATTTCTTATTTGGAATATGTAACGGATGGAGTAACCCCGGACTTGAGATATTCTTGGTTTTATTCCGCTGACAAATGTCACAATATTCAACATACTTGTGAATGTCGGCATACATACCCTTCCAAAAGAATGATTTCCTTGCGTTATAGTAGGTTTTAAAAATTCCTACATGACCAGCGGCTGGGCAGTCATGTGACTCTTTAAGCGCCTTGGTCTTAAAACTGGAATTGGAACTTAAGTAAATACATCCTTTGTACCATAAGAGATCATTCTTCTATTCAAACTTCGGATACTGATTTATGTTGTTAATTATGGAGCAAACCTTTGAATTCTTGGCATATTCCTTACGAATTTGGTCCAAAAATTCTGGGATCACCATGGATACGGCGTAGACTTGTATCTCTTCATCTTTCCTTGATAAAGCATCAGCTACTACATTGTCCTTCCCCCTTTTATGTAGGATCTCCATATCGAAGGTAGAGATTTTCTCTATCCACTTTTGTTGTTCGGTTGTTAATGTCTTCTGTTGTAATAAGTGTTGTAGACTATTATGATCTGTTCAGATTAGGAATTTACTTCCCAAAAGGTATTGTCGCCATTTAGTTAATGCATGCATGATGGCAAGCATTTCCTTGTTGTATGTAGATTGTAGGTATTCTCTTTTGTTCAACTTCCTGCTTTCAAAAGCGATTGGATGACCTTCTTGCATTAGCACAGCTCCTATCCCAAACCCTGAAGCATCACATTCGATTACGAATGGTTTTGCAAAATTAGGTGTTGTCAAAACGGGAGTTGAAGACATAATTTGTTTCAACATTTCAAAGCATCTTCTTGCTTCATCATCCCATTGAAAAGAATTTCTTTTTAGGAGATTTGTTAGTGGGGCAGTGACATGTGCATAGTTCCTAATGAACCTTCGATAGTAACCTGTTAATCCCAAAAATCCTCGCAATTTTGAAACATTCTTTGGTTTGGGCCACTCCTTCATCGTCTGGATCTTCTTTGGGTCCACCTTAACTCCTTCCTTTGAGATTATATGACCGAGATACTCCACTTCTTGCTTCCCAAATGTGCATTTTGACTTTTTTGCATAGAACTGGTTTTCCTTCAGAAGAGGTAGAACCTCTTCTAGATGCGTCAAATGTTCTTTCCATGTCTTGCTATATATAAGGATGTCATCGAAGAATACTAACACAAATTTCCTTAGGTATGGCTGAAATAGTTCATTCATAGTTTCCTGGAATGTGGCAGGGGCATTGGTTAACCCAAAATGCATTACTTTGAATTCATAATGTCCTTCATGAGTTTGGAAAGCAGTCTTTGCAATATCCTCTAATGTGACCCTGATTTGACAGTACCCTGACCTTAAATCGAGTTTCAAAAAATATTTTGCGTCATGAAGTTCATCCAGCATGTCATCGATGAAAGGGATTGGAAACTTGTTCTTAATTGTTATTTTGTTTAATCCTCTATAATCTATACATAATCTAAACGATCCATCCTTCTTCCGTACTAGTACGACTCGAGCTGCATAAGGGCTTCTACTCTTGGTGATGACACCACAATTTAGTAGATCTTGAACCAAACTTTCTATTTCTATTTTGTGGTGGTGGGGATACCTATATGGTTTAACCTTGACAGGATTTGACCCCGGTTTAATCTTGATTATGTGTTCTATACTCCTTTCTGGTGGTAGCTGCATGGGTAAGTCTTGAAATATGTGTTCATGTTTCAGGAGTAATTTTTGGATTTCCTTCTTGAACTCATTTGGTTCCTCCTCCTTTCCTTCCAGTTGATGACATTGTATTACGTATGTTGATGCCCCTTTTCGAATGAGTTTTTCCATATGCTGAGATGAAACTACTTGTGTGTTTGGTGGATGAAAACCATATAGCTTAAAATTTTGCCCTTGCCACTTAAACTTGATGAAATGTTTTTGATTATTGGCAGAATATGTTCCCAAAGTTTGTAACCATTGGACTCCCAAAACGATGTCTACTCCTCCCAATGGTAAGGTGTAGAGTTCTGATTCCAGTTCGAAGTCTTGTATTTGAAGTCTCACCTTGTGGCACTTTCCAACTTTTCCGATCTTCCTGCCATCTGCAACCATCACCTTCATGTCTGGAACTGGATGTATGAACAACTTGAGTTTTCGTGCCACTCTTATATCAAGAAAGTTGTGAGTGCTTCCAGTGTCTACTAGCATTGTAACATTCTCATTTTTTATATGCCCTTTTAACTTGAGAGTCTGTGGTTGACTAATGCCTGTCATGGCTGCTAGGGAGATTTTGGGGGTCTCGTCAATCCCGGCTGCCATATTTGCGGTTTCCTCCTCTTCATCTTCTGGCTCTTCTTCTGATTCACTATTCTCCTCTGCTTCACAAGTATATAATTTCTTTGAGCTGTCCTCTGGGCGACAATTATGTTTAGGATTCCATTTGTCTCCACATCATCGAAATTTTCCTTCCCTCATTCATTGATTCTCGAGGCTCTTCCTATCGTCCCTTCTAGGCGAAGGGATGTATTTGTTTGAATCATCCTCCAGAGTCGACTGGATGTTTCTTTGTGCGTATGACTTCCCTTTATTTGATTGGAAACTGTCAAATTTGGCCTCGACTGCTTTTGCTTTTCGTCTTGCTGCCTCGACATTCGTTATGTCATGCATTTTTAACTCTTTTTGTATGTATGGTTTTAGTCCTCCCAAGTAGGTTTCCAACCGTTGTTTGTCGGATAGCCCAAATACTCTGGTAGCGAGGGATTCCCATTGATGCGTGAATTCTTCGACGCTTCCCCTTTGTTGTAATCTGGTAAGTTTTGAGAAGAATTCATCTTCTGTGATTCCTTGAAACCTTTTAAAGAAATAATTATTGAATAAGTTCCAAGTGTATGCAAAGTTGTCTCCCTTCCACCACATATACCAGTTGTAGGCATATCCTTCAAGGTGTATTGAAGCATACTTGACCTTTTCTTCGTCCATTGTAATGTTATATATGTCGAAATACTCTTTTGCTTTATTCAACCAAGGAAAGCATTGGCCTTCTCCTCCATTATATTTCGTCATTTCTATTTTTGCTCTCGGCGGGTACATTACAAATGGTTGGTATTGAGTACCTTTCGTCCTGTTGCGTTCTGGTGACTCAGAATTGGAAGATGGGGTAACCGACATATCTGAGCCATGTTGTTTATGATTTTTTTCCTTATCATCCATTTTTTGTAATATCGCCTGGATACCTTTCTGGCTCTCAGTCACTTTTTGATCTAACATTTTTTGTTCCTTGCTCATAATGTCGAACTTGTCGTCTATTTTCTGCTCCATTACCTGAATGACTTCATCCTTAATTTCTTTCTTAAGCGCTTCCTGGCTCTTGGTGATCATTTCCTTGAAAGTTTGGAAATCCTTCTCTATTTTTGCAATTTTAGCTTTTAACTCCGTCGTCATGCTTCTTAAGTGTGGTAGTGAATAATTGGACCCAATTTTAGCTTATGGGATTAAGGACAAATAAAAATAAAAATAATTATCTTTAAAAGTAATTTTTATTTTTATTAAAAAAACAATATAATAATAATATTGTTATATTATATTATTATAATGGAATAATATTATTATATTATTATAATGGAATACTATTATTATATTATTATAATGGAATACTATTATTATATTATTACAATAATATTATATTGGAGTGAATAAGGAGCGTTATGGCTTTACGAAACGGGGTTGAGATGGGCGATGTGATGGTGATGGGCGGACTTGGGGATGAGAAGTGTGAGTGCAGAAAGGAATGGCGGCAGGTGGATGGGGGAGCACGTAGGCAAAGAGGGGAATGGTGGGAAGGTGGATGGGGAGCACACAGTGGGAGGGACAGCGCAGGAGTGGGAGGGACGAAGATTGCAGGTAATGGGCGAGATGCAGGCAGAATGGTGGTGCAGCAGTGGGAGGGACAAGAGAACACGGGGTGAAGGGTGAAACGAGGGGGGTGGGACGAGGGGAGAAGAAGCACGGTGGATATGGAAGCAAATTGGAGGGAGAGAGATGAGTCGGAATGGTGGGTGCAATGAACAGAAGAGAGGTAGACGTGGAGTAGGGTGGAAGAGTGGAATATGGAGGAGATACAAGAGATGAATGGAGTGGAGGATGTTGGACAGATCCTTGCACGAGAAACTTCACGCAGTGAACACTAGAGCGAAGACTTGCCGAGAGCCGAACGAGCTCTAATACCAAATGCAACAGAAAAACTAGGACACGAAATCCATATTGAATAAAAAGATATATTATTGAATTGATAAGATGCTTAACGCTTTACAAGAGCTCGCTTTTTATAAGGTTTGAGCATTCTTAAGAAGGGTTACGTCCCTTCAATTAAACTAATTAATAATTTACTGATTAATTTAATACAATATTTAATATTCATAGCACGTACTCGATCATCAACCATGACAAAGTTGTTCATGGAGTCCTCTTTAAACTCTTTTCAGGCTCTCGAAATATGAAAATATTTCCAAGTGAACTTGTCATGTTCACGCTTGTAAAAGGATTTGAATGGCCGTCTTCCTGGTGATAGTTTACCCCTTTTTCAGACCAGGGGGCACTACTTACGAAAAAGGTATACTCCAACCAATCATGACTGGAAGATTCATCTCCCGTGTTGTTTTACCCTTTTTCGGTCGATGAGGCTAACTTTATAAAAAAGGATCGTTGGAGTCTTCTTTAGTTCTTTTTAGAGTCTCTAAACATGAAATGACGACCGAGTTTACCTTCTATGGGCTCGTTAAAATTTTACATTGAAGGGCCCGCCATGGGATGAACCCCTCCTATCCCAGGTTTGGAAAATATTTAGGATTGGACTCATCTATGAGATGAGCTATATTGAGCATCTGGTTACCCTCATCAAGCTCATAAAAAACACATGAGGTACTCATCAATCATGATGGGGAAAAATAAAAGATTTTATGTTACACCTTTATCAGTGGCAGTACCTAGTCGTTCTTGAACATGGCACTCATTTGCATTTGCATACAGTACTTGGGTCATCTGTTTTTCCTCGAGTTCCACTTACTTCTTGAGTCTTGTTACTCCTTTGACTCATTCAAAGAAAGCTTCCATCATCAGTTGCATTAGGAGTTAGTGACATACTCGTCAAGTCAATACTGCCAAGTCATGCCATGCCCATGTTCAAGAGTACTTTCACTATTCATTATCTACAGTTTGTACACCTTCCATCATGTTGGTCTACTCTGAGTCAGTCTCGCATGTTATTGTACCATCCTATCCACTCTACACATCCTTTGTCGTGTTTCGTGTCGATGATGGGGGATTCATCATGGCCCTCCTTCGATGGATTCATCCTTGTCGACTTGAACACATCATCCAAGGATTCAAATTTAGAAACCAATCAAGTACCTTGGCCCTACATGCCTCAATGGCAGGTTACCTCTCTTTCAACATGAGTTCACATCATTGACTCTTCATTGAAAGATTCCATTAGGCATTCGACTTCAGCTCATTGATTCACACTTAATGGTATGTACTGTGATACCTTGGGGATCATTGACATTAATGGTGATTCCCCTCGCACTTGTTAAAGGTATACATTAATAACCGGTAATCAAGTGGTTTCTACCATGTTCGACTCCAAAAAATTGCGATCACATGGATAGATTTGTATCATTGCAAGTTCAACTTGAAGACCCTGGGAAGTTATTTTCTACCCGGGATGCGATGGAGATTGTTTGAGATGCACAGATCCCCTTTGTATTGGTTGTGGTTGTGTTGTCAATTAGGAGTTACATGGATCCACTTTTGTATTGGTCGTGGCTATGTTATCATCTCATCATGGATCTAAGATTGCGTCTAGCAGCCATGATTGTGTTCAGTCGGTTGAAGGAACAAGAATTCCTTACTAAGTAAATAACCAGTACAAGTAACGTAAAAAAGCCATAAATGACTTGTAGTAAAGTAAAAGATGAATAATATGATGAATGATAATGGTTACATAGTTTTGGGGCTTTTATAGGCCCGCCATGTACCTTTTCGACAAAAGGTCATGACTATTGATAATTGTTTAATTAATAAATTAATATTAATATTTAATATTAATTTATTATTATTTTGTTGTTACATTACCTTCCCCATAAGGTAATCTTTGTCCTCAAAGCTATAATTTGGAAAAGAATTCTCTTTAACTCTTATTCTCGCTCTTAATGTCTTCTCAAGATCTTTGGTGCTTGTAACTACGACACTTGAAGAAACAAGACAATATAAATTCCAAATTCCTGAACTTATGTGTTGCATATTTTGGGAAGTGATCCACTCAAAATCTATCTTCATTGGATCTATTTGATAATTTACTATTCAGATAGAACTTCTCAATTTAGGCTTCCATGCAGGTTGTTAATTTTGTCTGTGTTCCTTCTCAATGATGTAGTCGGGTTGTCTGTGAATAGAGTATTGTTTATTTTTCTCTTGACGTTGTTGTTGGTCATAAGGACTCATATGATTTGGGTAACGATAAGGAATCTTAATCTTTTGTGATTGTTCTTCAGAACCATCTTCTTCTAATGTTAGTGATTTGTCACTATACACATTCTTCTGAACTTGAGCATTGATTGACTCTTTATTGGCTCCTTCTTTTGGTGTTTGATTTTGAGCGTCTGATGACTTCTCTATTGGATGAGTCATCATTTTGTTGATTAATGATTCTTTGCAATCTAACTCTTCATGTAAAGATTCTTATCATGCTTTAGCTTTCGAACTTGTATAAGTAAGTCTTGATTATGTCTTTTTAAGCATAAGAGTTCTTCCTTGGACTTGTCAACTTCATTTTGATTGTCTTGACTTTTGTGTTCTCTTTGTTTTAAGATTTTTATTTGCTCTAGCAATTCTTGATTAACCCTTTTTAAGGAAGATATTTCTTCGTCCTTGCCTGATAATTCTTTTTTAAGATCTTGATTCTCCTCTTCTAACTTTTGATTGCGTTGTGCTTTATCCTTTGCCTTCTTGACTTGCAGAAGTAATTTCTGATTATGATCTCTTAGACGAGAGATCTCTTCATCTTTTTGTAGTAAATTTTTGTCAGCTTTCTTCTTGAAATATTCATTTTCCCTTAACAATCCCTAATTGTGATAATTATCATTTTTTAATTCTATGATTTGCGTGGACAACTCCTTATTCTTCTCTTCTAGATACAAATTGTGTTTCTTTGCTATTTCACATAATATAGATTCACATTGTATAAATTCCATTTTTATTTTGAAAAAAATGGTGTAGAATGGTTGGTTGGGAGGAATGATTGTAACCTTCCCCACCCAAGTTCAAATCTCACTTTTGGTTTGTTGTTAGGGAATAAAACCAAACCCACTTTTCACAAAATCACGTGCACCTTAAAACCATGTGCGGTTTTACTTCTTACTTTTACTTTTTACTTCTACTCACTTCTAAACTTTACTTTTTTTTTTTTTTTCCTTTTCTTTTTTCTTTTTTACTTCTTTGGGCCAAGGGCCTGGTTTTGGACAAGGTCCTAGATTGGTGGCTACAAGCCTAGATCGGGAAAAGCTCTGATACCACTGAAGGAACAAGAATTCCTTACTAAGTGAATAAGCAATACAAGTAATGTAAAAAAGCCATAAATGACTTGTAGTAAAGTAAAAGATGAATAATATGATGGATGATAATGGTTACATAGTTTTGGGGCTTTTATAGATGTACCTTTTTGACAAAGGGTCATGAGTATTGATAATTGTTTAATTAATAAATTAATATTAATATTTAATATTAATTTATTATTATTTTGTTGTTACATCGGTCTTTACTATCATGGATCTGCAGTGTATTGGTCGGTAGCCATGCTTTGTGTTGTATGAGACTTGTGGATCTCTAATCATTTCTGTAGCAACTCCTTCCAATGAGCAAGTCCTTGCCATTTTTTTTACTACAAAGCATTTCACCTGTCTCATTCTATCAGCTTCATGCTTTGGGGGGAATTCTGTTACACCAAAATGTCGTCACCCTTCTGCAAGTGTCGCAAGTGTTTCAAGTGTCATCATCATGACCTGGTGTCGTCACCATGACCATTTCAACTGTCATCACTATGACCAAGTGTCGTCACCATGACTGTTGTGATAATGTCGTCATCTTGACCATTGTGTAAACTCTTTGCTATGACCCCTAAACTCATTCTGGGCTAAAACACATCCAAATGAGAGATTTCCCTACCTAGTTGACCTCTTTGAGTAGGTTGTCGCACTTCTCCTTACTCTAGGGTGCAACATCGCAGTTTCTGGTCAGCTAGGGTGAGACACTGTCGCACTTTAGCCTTCTACAAGGTGCAACAGCCCCCTCTGTCGCTCTGTGTCCTCTACTAGGGTGCGACGAGGTTGGTTAAAGGCTATTTTGGGGAGTCTCGAGGTCTTTCTAGAAGTTTGTTGAGGTTGAGACCTATACCTAGACTCTAGGTGAGGTGGCATTTCGGTTCCTAACCTAATGGGAAGATCCCTTAACCATCTCCCCCTAATTCTCAAACTACCCTATCTATTTAGCCCTATATAAACACCCCCTCTCTCCATGGGAAAGGGGGAAGGTCTATGGTATCCTTACGCCGATAGAATCCATACTAGTGATTGGGAAGCTTGTACCATCTTAAACATTTGGCTTGGACATGTTGGATGGAGGATGCAACGTTGAGGCTTTGGTTGTAGCTTCATCCTTTCTATGTATTCCCACCTTTTAATACAGTTAATATAATCTCTTTCCATGAATGTTGTCTCATTGATGATGTTTAGAACTTTCTTCCTCGACTGTTATTTTAGATCAGTTATTGTTTAGATATATTGTACTGCTTGTATTGTTTCCATATTGTCTTGGTAGGTCTTGCAGCTGGAGATCTGACAACCACAGGACTTGGAGAAACAACAAGGAGAGGGATCCACGATCTAAAAGATATGATATCTAAGTACTTGATGTGTAATTGATCTAGGGAAGTAGATTCATATTATGTACTATTTTTTCTAGACTCACTTTGAGCTAGGGAGATCCCGCTCGTGTCCACTTGAGTGAATTGTCCATCAAACATCAAGCTTCAAGAACCAGGTATGAAGTCCAAATTTCCATATAGTTCAATTAGATCTAGGAACTTAAAATAGGATTTATTATGTAGCAATTATGTTTCTGAACTTTATAATTTTATTTCTTTTTCTTTCATAGAGCAAGGGCCAACTGGCATGGGCTCTTAGGGTTACATTCTAGGATCAAAATTGTAATTTATTATCTCTGTTAAATTTAAAAGTATTCCCTAAACATTTCAAGGGTCTACCAACGCTATCCTAGCTAGCCTGTGCTAGACACCTATTTCAATAAAAGCTTTAGAATCCAAACTTTTATTTTAATAATGATTGATATCTGAACTTTTAAACTTTATAGAATGAAATCGCATTGTCCTTCTAAACCCTCTTACTGTACTTTCAATTTATTCCATTTATATTATTAAGCTAGGGCTTAACCCTTTTATTCTTTAAGACAAAACTCAGGAAATTGCAAGAGATAAACATTTTAAACGCAGGCTATCCATCAACATGTGAAAATTCTCACAGCAGATCTAAGAGATGATGTATACCACACAAGAGTAATTATGATTAAGCAGGAAAATAGAAGAAGAGTGAACAATATAGTATAATGAGCAACAGAATAATATGGTACAGTAGAACTCAGATAGAAGCAATAATACTTCACACACACTAATTAATTAATCACAATATGGAAAAATAAATAGTACAATGGTAGAGAGGATTCGAATGCCTAAGGTGGCAATTCGAATTAGCCTCTCAGAGTGATCATAAGATCAATAGAGTGTCATCAGAGCACAACTAGGTGTCCTCATGATCATCGGAGCACAACTGGAATTCTTCATCATCATCAATGGAGTCATCAATGCTCAAGTAACTGTCAACCATCAGTCAAACTGAGTCTGGTAGATGTAACTGAGTGTAACTTAGTGACTGTAACTTACTGTAACTGAGTGTGACTGAGTGACAACTGGACTGGTAGGTGAAGAAGGGCGATTTGCTCCCTAAAATCAAGGAAGAAGGGAGCATTAAGCAACTGGAGGGCTAAAACTGAATAGTGAGAAGCTTCTGGGGGCTGGCTAACTGAGGGCTAGGTGTTGGACTGATGACTGGGATGCATGTAAACCCTAGAATGCATGCAAACCCTAGAAGTGCATGCATGACTAAAAATGTAAATGATCAAAATACTGGTGGGACTAGGATGGAGTATAGGAATATCCTAACACCCCCCCTTAATCCATACTGGGCCCTGGTAACTAAGACCAAAGGTCACCCAATACAATCAATAATAACAATCAATAAACCAAGGAAGTGGGAAAGTTTCATGGGAAACATACCCCCTCCCCAAAAAATAGACTGTGAGGCACATATAAAAATAAATGCTCCAAACTCAAGCAAGTGTGATGCTTGGTCATATGTCTGGAGGTATCTTCTCCTTGGGAAGAAGTGGATCATGCTCAAAAAGCATGTGCTTGTACTTGCTCTTCAGATCGAATGTGATGAGAACAAATCCAACAGTATGAGAATGATCCTTGAACCTGTGATTCGAATCAGCTGAGGTAGGATCAAATTTTTGAATGTGCATATAGTCTTTTGTCTTCTCCTTCAAACCACCATGGGGAGATTATGCCAAAAAGAACTATTACATGTTTACTTGAAATCAAAATCAGATTTAGGACTTAAAAACCAGTTTCTTGAGATCTCCTTTGAACCAGCAGGGGTGAGATCAAAACTATCATATGCATGAGAAATTATCCCAAGCAGTAATTTCTTAGAACCCAATTTAGATACAAGACTTGAATCATGGTTTCTTGAGATCTCCTTTGAACCGTGAGAGGTGAGATCAAAACTAGTAGATGCATGAGAAATTATCCCAAGCGAATGGCAATGGCCATATTCTTCAATGACCTTCTGAAAGCATGGAATTATGATCATATAGTAGTATAAAAGAGGAGATAGCTGGAGAGGAGCGAATGCATTACCTTCAATAACTATTTTGACCTCCGAAATAATCATGTGATCATGATGCAAACCAACAGACTTTGGTGCAAGAGAGGATTTAGGACCTTCTGCAATATCTAGAGTGTGAGCTGGCACAGAAAGAGAAGAAGGATTGAGCATGAGTGGAGAATCTGCAAGTTCTTTGTCAACAACTTCAATATGAGATGATACTGGTTCATGATCTGAGAGACCATCAAGAGGAGCGAATGCATCACTTTGGTTGCTTTCGAATGGGTTAGGACCAAGTCCTTCATTCTTTCTACCAAATTTTTCATCCAAGTGAGCCCACAACTATTCTGGAGTCCCAATATCAATAATGATTGGGAGCAATATGTAATCTGGCATAGTAAGCTTCATTCTTCCAATGTGCATGTCACCTTTATTCAACCATTCAATCTTCTCTTCAGAGGATTCAAACTATCTTTCAAAATAGAAATCAAAGAGATCATGGCTCGTCAAATATGCTTTTTTTTTGTTTCCATTCATCATAGTTGAATAGAGAAAGAGGAGTGATTTCTTCTAATTTTGGATACATTGAAGCTATAGAAGACCTACAAAAGCAATAGAGAATACTGCTACAAAGATGCAGAAACTGCTGCAACTGGTGCACTCGAAATCTTGGTAATAACCTGCAAAAAACTCTCAAGAATGGAGATAAACAATACTCTCAACATGCTCTGATACGATGTGAAAATCCTCATGGCAGATCTAAGAGATGATGTATACCTCACAAGAGTAATTATGATTAAGTGGGAAAATAGAAGAAGAGTGAACAATACAGTATAATGAGCAATAGAATAATATGGTATAGTAGAACTCAGATAGAAGCAATAATACTTCACACACACTAATTAATTAATCACAATATGGACAAATAAATAGTACAATGGTAGAGAGGCTTCGAATGCCTAAGGTGGCAATTAGAATTAGCCTCTCAGAGTGATCATAAGATCAATAGAGTGTCATCAGAGCACAACTAGGTGTCCTCATGATCATCGGAGCACAACTGGAAGTCTTCATCATCATCAGTGGAGTCATCAATGCTCAAGTAACTGTCAACCATCAGTCAAACTGAATCTGGTAGGTGTAACTGAGTGTAACTAAGTGTAACTGAGTGTAACTGAGTGTAACTGAGTGTAACTGAGTGTAACTAAGTGTAACTGACTGTAACTGAGTGTAACTAAGTGTAACTGAGTGACAACTGGACTGGTAGGTGAAGAAGGGCGAGTTGCTCCCTAAAATCAAGGAAGAAGGGCGCATTAAGCAATTGGAGGGCTAAAACTGAATAGTGAGAAGCTCCCGGGGGTTGGCTAACTGAGGGCTAGGTGCTGGACTAATGACTGGGATGCATGCAAAATGCATGAAAACCCTAGAAGTGCATGCATGACTAAAAATGTAAATGATCAAAATACTGGTGGGACTAGGATGGAGTATAGGAATATTCTAACACAACATAGCATTTTTAAGATCATTGGTTTATTTTTTTTAAACCTACAACTTAAAAACAAAACATCCAATATGCATATAACTTCCCCAAACAATCAACTAATACGATTTCCCCATCTATACCTTTCAGTATTTCGAATCTTATCAACAACAAAGAAATCAAATGGAAAAACTAAACCATTAGATTCACAATATAGGACCCATGCAGGTCTTCTTGAAGCCAAACTAAGTCACACTCAGTTCATTCTTTTATTCTTTAAAAGGGATAAATGAAATGCAGGTCAAGGTATCGAAGCCCCCTACCAACACATCAAAACTTCAAACAGTTGGTATCGCTGGTATCTTGGATACGCAGCATGGAGACCCCAATCATAAATTCTTAGGAAAACAACTAACAAGCACATATTCGCCATCTAGGGTTTACAATATCTTCTTATCATATCTTAAATCTCAAATCTAGGCGAAACCCCACAGTTCAAACAGAGATCAACGCATATCCTAAACACCACGATTTCATTAAAGCAGTCTTCCATTAAAATAAGAGCATCCTATAGAGATTTACGTAAATATTTTAGACAGCCGCCATCCACTAGCCAGCAAACTTTCAACAATAGAACTACAACTTAAACAACTCGTATTCACATGTTTATCCATATAAATTGCTTCATGCCAAAACAAAAACGTAGAGCTTGTATACATTAGAATTTACCAGGGCATTTCAAGATCCATCCCTCTGCCAGTGGCATGATAAAACCCTACGCCTAAAGAAATCTTAAAAAAACAAAACTAACATAGGTTCCCCCAACTTCAACAGAGAGCTTTCGCTAGAAAACCCATAACCATTAGGAAACGCAGGTAGAGAAATCCAAATACCAGTATTTTATACAACACTACACGCTGTGGATAGTGATTGCCATTTAAAAAGATTTAAAGATTTATTACAGAGCTTCACTTTCAACTACGACAACAAGAAAGAAACCCTCAAGGGTTATCCCATCATCAAACAATATAAACACATCATAAATATTGACCAGGTCAAAAACCCCAGTTACTCCAAATATTCTTCTTTAAAATCGTCTTCCTTCCAACTACCAGTCCAGCCAAAGGCAACCCATTAGAAACTTCGAATCTAGTTATAGAGAGCCCAAAGGACTCAATGAAGTTACAAAACAAAAAAGCTCAAATCTTTAGAGCCTTGCAACCATAGCTGCGATAGGAAGGGATGAATGATTGGGAGGACCTGGAATTACCATTCTTATGCAAAAAACCAAGATTTCGGTCACTTGTTAGCATCCAATGCAGTGAGTACCATAACCTATAATCTGCCAGTGAAGCAATAAGAAGCCACGAGTTAAATATGAGATGAAACGAATACTTACAGGATAAATGAAGAAATTCTTAAGTTGTGGGTAGAAGTTATCTAACAGTGAATCGTAATCATTCTCCATCTCTCTACATAGTAAACAACGAGTGCATTGACCATGAGCGTAGCTCAGGTCAGAGCACTATCAAGCCAGACGCAGCAAGGAACTACTCTCATCCAAAATCCACGAAAATGAAAAACGCAG
The DNA here is from genome assembly GCA_027924585.1 of Larix kaempferi. NCBI lineage: Eukaryota > Viridiplantae > Streptophyta > Pinopsida > Pinales > Pinaceae > Larix > Larix kaempferi. Next base: position 2,908,696 of record BSBM01000133.1, on the reverse strand, counting down.
ATGTGAAGACCAAGGTAAAAACCCTTTTGTCCAGCTGGCCACAAAACCACGTGATTTTCATATGCAGCATTTAAAACTTCAACCAACATCCTTTAATTTCTGAATAATTTACCCATACGCTATAGTTAGGGTCGTGAGGATATCAACCCATTTGTTTATGTCATGACTTATTCCAAAGAGTTAGTCCTTAACCCTCCCCAAAACATAACACTAGATTATGTTAGGATTTTGATGTGATACCTTAGGGAGAAGCCGTTGTATTTATGCCTGCAAAACATATTGCAAATAGTGCATTAGCAAATTGCTAAGTAAGTCATGATAGTTCCAATATTCACCCCTAACCTCTCGGCAGCTCCGCCGGTGGTATGAATATCAACATCAAGGACCCATAAGTACTCACACTCCTCTCACCAAGTCCATCATGCCTGGATTAGTGATATAAACCAGTTTAAACATTTAAATGAAACAAACATACACCTAAACTTTAAAAGTGAAGTACTTAAAGAGAAAACCTTAAAGTAGTATACTGGAATTAAGTTTTCCAAGATGGTACTATGCACATCACCCTACCATACTTAATCGCTTCTGCAAAAAACAAAAATGATGAAACCAACTCTCTCATAACATAGTTCTCATTGCATCAAACAATTACCGACATAACTTCCCAGTACTGAAGTTAATTTGCATTACATTATCTATTTAGGCAATGTGAATAGTAAAGTGAAATTTTTTTAATTTTTACTGTTTTAGGGGCATTACACCAAGCATAATGCGAAGTCAAGTCCATCAAAAGGATCCTCCATCTCTAATAAAGACCAAAATAAGTTTGAAAAATCCAAGTGTACATACTACAAGAAGGGTAATCATCCTGAGAGTTCTTGTGTGAAGAAGACCATAGATCTAATTGCAAAAATCCTTGAGAAGCATAACATTTCACTCCATCAAGGCGCAATGAAGACTGATCCAAGTGGCAAGCCAGAATATCATGAGAGATTCCATGTATTGAAGGATGGGTTCTCACAATCACACGCTTTTCTTATTGATTCTAGAGCCTCCAACCACATGGTTGTCTCCATAGAGCTATTTTCTTCATTAGATCTCACTGATGGACCAAGAATACACATGGGAGATGAATCTCAAATATTAACTGAAGGGAAGGGTACTATACAGCTTGAGCATGGAAGGTTGAACAATGTATTGTGCATGCCCTCTCTAGCATCTAATATGTTGTCTGCTTACCATATGACACACATAGGTCTACCAAAGAAAGTAGTAATTGGACCTGATTCAATTGATGTTGCTGAGATATCATCTGGGCAGATGATAGCGAAAGGAGTTGCAAATCATGCTTCCAAGACTTATGAGTTCTCCTGATTCTTTCCATACTCCCATCAAAGTGCTCTATTGACTCATGCAAATGAGACAAGTAGACTCTAACATGAAAGATTCAGACACCTAAACTTCAAATACCTACAGCAATTGCACAAGGAAGAGATGGTTGAAGGTCTACTGAATATAAAATTCTCTCAAGGTATCTACAAAGGTTTCTTGGTAGGGAAGCACTAAGAACAAAAGTATGAAGTTGGGAAGGAAAAGAGAGCTTCCTCCATCCTAGATCTGATTCATAGTGATGTTTCAAGACCGATTCCCACTGCTTCAATGAATGGATCCAGATATCTTCTAACCTTCATTGATGACTACTCCAGATGCTATTGGATCTACTTTCTCAAACATAAATCTAAGGTGTTTGAATGCTTCAAAGTTTTCAAAGCCCTAGTTGAGAACACTATTGGAAGGAATATCAAATCACTCAGATCTGATAATGGAGGGGAGTCCATCAAGAAGGATTTGTAGCAACTATGTGCTTCTGAAGGAATTCAGATGTAGCATTATGTTCCATACACACCACAACAAAATGGTGTATGCAAGATGAAGAATATGTCAATGAAAGAGATGGCTACCTTTTTACTTGAAGCAAGAAATCTCCCATCAAATCTCTGGGTAGAAGCAGTAAATTGTGCCACATACATTCAGAATAGGGTACCCCACAAATCTATTGATGGGGTCACTCCATTCGAAGAATTGAAGGGAAACAAACTCGATGTCTCTCATCTAATGGTTTTTGGATCAAAGGCATGGGTCAGAATCCCCACTGACAAGAGGAAAGAAATTCAACCTCAAAGTAGTGAATGCATCCTTCTTGGATATGTAGAATATGCAAAGGATTACAAGCTGATGGAGATTGCAACTAAGAGATGATTCATTAAAAGAAGTGTGCAGTTCAATGAGGATCCATTGCATGATCTACAACCAGCTAATGAAGAATGTATAATTGATCTACCTCATCCATTCGCTCCTAATGATGTTTCTATAGGTGATCCATATTCAGAAGAAGAAGAAGAATACCAATATGATTTAGATCTAGATATTGAGCATGAATATCTAGCAAATCCAGATCTATATCCAACACATACTCCTAATCCAAATCCTAAATGGTCCCAAAATATTATTAATGCAGTTGGGGTTATTGTTGGAGATTCATCTGACTACAGAAGAAAAACATCTCAATACCAATACGCAAACATTTCACTTTTCCATACATATCCACTTCTCCCTAAGAGGTTCTTCATGATGGTGGGGTTTGATCCACAATATGATAGAGATGGTTGCCATGATCTGAGATGGAAAGAAACCATGGATGAAGAACATGAGTCACTGCAAAACAATAGAACATGGGATCTTGTCCTTCTTCCACCAGGGAGGAAACTAATACAGTGCAAATGCATCTACAAAACTAAGCTCACATCTCATGGATATACAACCAAGTACAAGGCTCGGTTGGTTGCAAAGGGGTACTCAGAAGTCCAAGGTTTGGACTACAATGAGACATTCTCTCATGTTGCAAGAATGGATTCAGTGAGGGTTTTTTTGGCCATTGCAGCTTCGTATGCATGGGAGGTACATCACATGGATGTAAAGAGTGCCATATTGCATGGTGACTTGGAAGAAGAGATATACATGAAACAACCTGAGGGATACACTGATGATCCTTCCTTGGTATGTAGACTGAGGAGATCACTATATGGGCTCAAGCAAGCCCCAAGGGAATGGTATGCAAAGATGGATTCCATTTTACTATCACTTAAGTTTGAAAGATGCAAATCTGATTGTAATTTTTACATGCAATAGATGCGAGGAAGTCTAATGCTAATTGTTTTGTATGTGGATGAATTGCTCATCAGTGGTGGATATTCTACTAGGTTGAAGTACATCAAGTCTTCTTTGAACAAAGCATTCACTATGACATATCTAGGACTATTGAGACAATTCATTGGTCTTGAAGTGAATCAAAATGATTTAGGGATCATGGTTTCATAGCCAAGGTATGCATCTAATTTACTAAAAAAACATCATATGGTTTATTGCAGAGTCACATCCCTTCCCTTCCTATCTGGGATTAGATTGGAAGAAGGTGGCTTCACACCCTTGGTTGATAGCACTCTTTACAGACAAATGATTGGTAGCTTGTGTATTTGACACATTCGAGACCAGATCTATCATATGTTGTTGGTGTTTTGGCTAGGTATATGCAAGAGCCACATGAGCTACACTGGAAAGTAGCTAAGAATATCTTCCACTATCTAAAAGATACAAGAGAGTTCGAGATCCATTATTCTGCTAGTGCTCCACTAGATCTGGTTGGTTTTACTGACTTAGACTGGGATGGAGTTAGTACTTATAGGAAGTCCACTTCAAGGTACATAGTCATGATTGAATGAGGACCAATATTCTAGCTAAGAAAAAATCAAGAAGCACTTGTACTTTCTTCAGTAGACTCTAGAGTAAAGAGGGGATGTGAGTGTAGCCATCCAAGCAGTTTGTTTGCATGGGATATTGAATTAGTTTGGAATTCACACTTCTCCTTCAGTTGAACTATTTTGTGATAATCAAAGTGCCATTGGGATCTTCAGTGACTCAGTACAGAAGCAGAGGACCAAACATATTGAGGTTCAAACGCAATACATCAGGGAGCTAGTGCACAACAAGACCATCTCACTACATTATTGTCCTACAGAGGAGATGATTGCAAACATATTCACTAAATTTTTCACTTAGAAGATATTTTTCTATATCAGATCTCTACTTGGTGTGAAAGTTGTCTGAGCTTCCTGCTGTCCTATTTTAAGGGGGGGGTTGCCATGAGGTTTTCCCCATTTCCTTGGTTCATGGACAATTCTTTTATTTTTTATCATTTATTTGATTGTATGGGTGACCTTTGGTATTAGTAACCAGGTCCCATGATGCAAAAGTATGGATTAAGGGAGGCTGTCAGGATATTTTAATACTCCATCATTGTCCTACCTAACATTATTCCATTTTCCTAGTAGTTGATGATGTCATTCCCCCCTAGTAGTGTGAATATGTCATCCAGAATCCTTCTACCAATTTTTGAGGCCTGCATGCATCATTTTAGGACCACTTTATTCAGTTCTCTATTTTTTAGGAACCTACTCAGTGTTCTATTTCAGTTCACCGGAGTTAGCTAACTCTTGTGGGGGGTTAGAGCTTCGAGTGCCACTAATTATGGTCTCATGTACCATTTTCTAACTATTTTTCATGGAAAACTCACTAATGCACCCTCCTTGGTCAGTTAACTAATTGTGTCTTCAATTAACTGAGTTTAGGATCAGTTTGGTTGAGTTTGAGTCTTCCAAAGCACTCCAGTGGTGACAATTCCTATGCTAGATCAACTAATGTTCGAATTCTCTTTTGTGATTCAAATTCTCTCCATTGTAACATCATTGTTGACTATACTAATTATTGGATCATTTGAAATTATTCTGTTCCTACATGAGTTCTCATGCATGATTAATTGTCTACTCATTTTTGCTGCATTTTTCACTCTAATTCTTCTTTTATGATCACTCTTTCTTTGTGAGGTATACTCGGCTCTTATATTTGTTGTGATTTAGAATTTCACAATATGAACTTTGACAACTTGGTAAAAATCAACACTAAAAAAGCAGTAAGGGATATGCCAAAGATCACAAAACCCTCAAACACTGTGTGTAAGCAATGCTAGCATGGAAAGCAAACAAAGATAAGCTTCAATTCAAATGAATACACAACATCTCAGCCATTTGAACTTGTGCATATAGATCTTTGTGGACTAAAAAAAATATAAAATTTGCAAGGAGAGAATTACTTTATGTTACAGAGTATGATAAAGTACCAAGGATAAACTCGCCTCTTAACTGAAATCTTTCCCACTTAATTAGGTGGATAACTTAAGTGTCGGCATGCAAGTGTCGTAACTCAAGTGTCTTCTTTTAGCTTAACATAAGTGTTGTTAGTTAATAACACTTGTTAACTAGATCTTCTTTGTTGTCACTTAGTTAACTCTCTTTAACATAATATTTCTTGATAACATCATTGTAGTGATCAAATTGATTTCTCCTTCATTTACTAATTGCCTTCTTTTATTTTAAGTAAAGTGAAAACACTTTAGTTAACTAGTCCTTCTTATTTAGCACTTAGTTAACCGAATTCACGTTGATTGATTTAATTGTAGTGACCACTATGACTTCTTTAGTTAACTGAGGCATACATTGACGTGGCTTTAACTGAAGCTTGGCAATTCGAGTTCACTTAGTCATCCCATGATCAATTCAAATTCTCTTTTTCTCTATGCTTTTATCTTTACGTATTTATCTTTCACTAAATGGTCAATATCTGCTAACTTTAATTATCCATCACATTACATTATACTAAGAAGAATTATCGGATGTTGTGATTATATTATATTATTTCGGACCAAATTATCATATGCTAAAGTAACTCACTTTAGAGGTGATCAATGTCTAAAGGGGACTTAATAGTAACAAGTGATCATGTTTAATAATATATCACACAAAATTAAATGCTTTTAACAAGTAAAGCATCACCTTTATACATAAGGTCTACCTCTTTATGGGAGGTCCATCCCATGGATTCCTTTAGACGGAAGGTTCACATGAGAATCATGACTTGACACATAAGTCTAGAGCCTTCTCCAACAAGACTTTACAACATCATTACTTTGATCAATTAACTCTATATGGGAGGAATAACCTTTACACAGAAGGTAATCAAAGTGGTCACCTCTATGTAGGAGGATAAATCTTGGTTGCACAAGATATGTTTGGATAATGTCTCCTAATGATCAAGGATAATTTTAAGGACCCATACTTATTTAAAAGTGTATAAACCTTGGAGAATCTTACCAATTCTTAAAATAACAACTATAAAATATTTGGGAATATTTTTCTAAAATTATTTCAATTTCTAAGGATTTTATATAGTTTATATAATAATTTGGCGACTTTTAGAGTGACAAAAGTTTACCCATCAAAATTGGGCAAAACAGGGCTTCAAAAAGTGCAAATTGGCGAATATTTTTTTGGAAAAGAACATGGAAAAATAGCCCATGGGATAAATTTTGCCCCTAAAATTATCCTTGCTAATGATGTATATTTAACACTTACCATGTGGAGGGAACCTATTGACTGATATACTTCCCAGGAAGATGTTGTACTTAAATCACGATATTCAATTTACACATGCCTCAAGGACCAATAATTTCAAGATTTGATGACTTATAATGTACCTGAATAATTATAATATGCTAGTAATAATTTAATTAGTTAAATAATGAATGGTCACCTCTATTTCACAAAAGGAACAAATTAATATTTCAATTATATAAATATAGCCTTCAACATTGTGTAAAGATAGACTTGAAATATAAATTAATAAATAATATATTTTATATATTGGAACCCTGTTATAGTACAATCATATGTGCTAAAATATCTCACAATCCAAGTGCAAGGATTGAAATATATATGGGCATGTGCCTTAAGATAAATATAAAGTCCTACTAACCTCTTCATTGAATGTGTTAGCCCCAACAGATCATTAAGTAACCTAAAAAGGCCATCCTCTTTCAACCCTTTATCCAAAGTCATACTTGCTATACTATAATCACTAATGTAGCACTATTGTCCCTCAAGGGAAACCCTCTAATATTGTCTATATGTCACACAAGAGATTGAAAGGAGGTTTTTCCTCAAACCTATAATATTCATCTCATGAAAATCACCTGAAGGAATTTGGAATGAAATGGAGCCAAATCCTCTAACAGGATAAGTGGCATCACTTCCAACCTCTATATTCATGCTCCTTATCACTCATAAATCCTATTTCATTGTGACCTATCATTGTCATATGTCTATAATATCCACTATCCACATACCAACCAACACTAGAAACAATTTTAGTAGATAAATAACAATACATGGAAGATACAATCTCAAATTGAGAATTCATCTCCTCTACTCCTGCTACAATTCCAGCTACAACCTACTTCATGTCAATTTCCTTCTTCAGGGGAAATTGTCCCAGATAATGTCCCACCTTGCGACAACAAAATCATATGAATTAACTTAGGTCCTTCTTCACAATAAGTGTGTTATCCTAAAAATCATATCATTTCTTTCTACCCTATTTTTCCTTCCTAAGAAGACCAATAACATCTACTTACACTTGTTTATGTATATAAGCTACAATATGATTTCCTCCTACAAAATACCCACTTAAATTTTTGGCAAGTCATGTATATTTCCCTGAGTACAAATACACTAAACAAAAGACACCCAAGAAGGAGCAAACCCTTTAAGGGATATGGATACTATCTCCTAATCCCGAACCTTGGCCCCAACAGTGGTTAATTGATCCTTAAATTAACTAATATTGATTAAAAAGGTCACCATGGTATCTTCATTACTCACATGAACCACTAAGAGTTGGTTTCCTAAGAGTAGTTGAAAAGTGTGCAAATTCTAAAATAATTCAACTCTTCTCAAGGCTACATACAATAAAATCCCCTCAAGGCTACAAAGCTCAGTATTAAATTCCTTAGATATGGTAAATAATCAAACCCTAGCTCCACCAAGAAGAACAAGTACAATGCTCCCTTCAACATTGTGTTCCATACAATATGTCCTCTTCCATTCTTCTTCACAATTACACCCTAGGGTTTATTCCAGAACTCTATTATCCAATATCCAAGGGTAAAACCCTAACAGAACTCTACAAGGCTACAACAAACTCCAAAGATACCAAGAAACCCTAGTGCCCAAGAGAGAGAGACAAAGAGAGAAACAAGGACAAGTGAAGGATTAGAGAGAGAGAGAACAAGTGCTCTCCACTTCTAGGTCACATCTCTACTCAAGAGTGAGAAAGAATGAGCACACAATTCATGTTAATGAAATATCTATCTTTCCTTTATTTATATGAGAGGTAAAGGGGACGGACAATACTATGTGAGCACAAGTCCTTACAAGCAAGCTATATGAGCCCTGATGGGACACATAAGTGCGACATCCAATCTAGATTACAAGTGTTATTCTCGAATGATGATGTCATGCACAATACAGACTCAAAGGTCATGTAACTATAGAAGGAAAGTCCAAATCATTCCATCCCAAGACTCAACAAACTCCATATATCCTCTATTTTTTTTTCTCTTATAGGATAACTACATCATGCAAGAACATTGTCGAAGCCATATGCTATCTAGGGATTGAATGCCTCCACCATGATGCACAATAATCTACAGCACTTGTATGGGTTTCTCCCACCAAATGAACTCTCCATGTCACCATCATGAAGTATGTTCACCATCTAGGGAAGAGATCATCAACACACAATGGAATAATACTATGCCAACATTCAATTCAACATCAACGAAGAAAGATATCTCATGTATGCATATCCATCAAATATTTGTATCTCTTGATATTGCTTGGGGATTGCATTTCTTATATGTTTTCACAAGAACTGCCCTTATAGGATCACATGGTGAAATATGTCGATGGATGGATCATGGGGGTACACTTGTGATTTTTTTAAGAAATGTTTCTTTTTGGTGTTTATGTTGAGGTTATGATGGTTTGCAAGGATATGTTGGATTGTATGCTTGTGAAAATGGTTAAAAACTTTGAGGATTTGTGTAACCCTCCCTTTTTGTTAGTATTTATGTGTCTAAAGTACATTGCCTGGCTATGATAAAATTATTTAAAACTTAGTGAATTTTATGTAAAGGAAATCCATCAACATAGGTTCTTAATAATATTTTAGTGTTATTAATTTGTTGAAGGTATTATAATAAATTAAAAGTGGATTTGCTATGGTTACATGTAACGCCCCATATTTTGACTAGGCGTGTTTATGAGTTAGACACCTTTCACTTTATTTGCTTACTATCTGTTCGACTCAGCTAGACAGAGTGAACTATATTTTCGGCATGTTAGACATGATGATATGTTGCTACTATGTTTAGGATGTTACTGTGCCCATGCTGATATTACAGTTATGATGTTATGATGTTACCATCCTCATGATGTTATTTGGTTTATGTGGTTACTATGTTGTAGTTATCACGAGATTTTTTTATTTCATGATAGTATATGTTTAATAATCATCCTGGATGAAATGTGATATATATGATGTGGTATTTATGCTGTGATCGATTTAATGATTTTATGTGAGGAAATAAATGATGTTGGCAATATGGATCAGACGATGATAGAATGGAAATATTGTTATAAATGTATGGATGCAAAGTACTAATCTGCAGGACACCGGGGCTATGTAATAGCGGGATACTTGATACGAAGTATGGTATAGTACCTATTTTGCAGAGAGCCTTGTTTACCAAAGTTGATGATACGATGACACAAACCAATAATCTCGAGAGCAACAAAGTATGAGTTGATAAGGGCGTAGACCCAGTATGTTGAGAGGGATGGATGTATTGCCCACCCTATGTTTCTATGATACCCGAGGTCGTGGGAGGGCCGTGCTGAGACACGCTCCCCAAGTTGTTGTGATGACGATGGTCGGATGCCTGCTAGGAGAGGTTAGGTCCGCTAGTTAGCCGACGCTACCACTCTCACGTTCTATGTGGCTAGGTCAGTATAGCTGACATCCACTTTTGTACTAGCAGAGGAAGGATAGGGAGGATGCGGACGCAGGTTAGGATGGGAGGATATTTTAGTGAGTACTATTGAGGGTTGGGTATTCCTTGATCTTGAGTTAGTGGTAGTAGGTACATTTCCTTGTACTTGATTGATTGAACTGATGTAATCATAAAAATAACGAAGTGAAATCTTAAAAAAACCAATGATGTTTTAAGTAATGTTATGATAAATGTAACATACTTGTTCTATTTGCATGAAGTATTATTAGTATTAGTTAGCTGTTAAGCATAGGAAATAGGATGTATGTTTATAGTACCTGTCAGACCTGTGCATACGCTGGCCACGCATGCACATTTTGTACATGTGCGATAGTATCAGTTTACGACATACTTATCAATATTTAACAATGTTATAAGTTGTCATAGATAACTCAGTTAAGGTTTGGGTAAACGACATGAGTAATAGATGATCGATTTGCTTATGTATAAAATAAGTTAATTAGTCATATATGTAAACATTGTAATGAACAACTAAAATAATTGCCGCCAATTGTAATTCTCATCAAGTGAAGGTATCGAAAATAGGAAGTATAGCAGATAAACATTAATGCTGGAAGCGTGTACTATCTAATTGTTAATATTGATTAATTAAACCCTTAAGAGTACTTCATTTATTAATTAGGTATGTTAGATTAGTGCTAAGGTACTTAAATCACCATTAATATTTATTATTATGATTATTTAATATTAATATTATTATTATTATTATTTTTTTTATTTTTTTTGACAAGAACGGGTAGGTTTTATATTGATAAAACTATGGCTGAGCCATCCGAAAGATACATCTTAGAATTCGGTCTGAAACCCAAAATTCCTCAACACAGATAAGACCAAAACTGCTTCTTCTAGAGAAACAAGAGACGCACTAATTCTACAATGCTTCTCTACTTCAGGCAGACACAACTTGCTGAAGCTCATACAAATTATTTCAAAGATCCAGTTTGACTACGCGTCAACACTGGATGCCTGGAAAGGGGAGGCTTTTTCTTTTTTATTACTTTCGTCCATTCCACAGAATGTTCTAGTTCGGCATCCAAGAGGGCTTCTTCTACTTGATCAGCCCAGCTTGGGGCTGCAGAAGACGTTGTGGGAATCGGGCTGTCATTCAATGAGACTGTCTGTTCTGCTGGATCACCCGGGGTTTTTGCTGGGTCACCTGGGGTTTTTTCTGAGTCTGGTTCCTTTGAAATACTTTGGTGAGCTGGGATCGCCCCTTCCCACCAAGTGGGCTTCCGACGAGATTTGGCTAATTTCTTTTTTTCTGAATTTTTGCAGTTAGCAGCTATATGCCCTGTATCAAAACATACTCTGCATCTGAAATTTATATGTTCGTAATCTAACTTCACAGTCCAAGATCTGTCTTTACCTTGAAGAATGATTTGAGCAGGAAAACCTTTGGTGAAGTCCATCTCAACACAGATACGAGCAAAGGTTGTAAAAGCCGTTTTTGTTTCAGGACTTCTGCTGTGAAATTTCCCAAGAGCATTTCCAATGGATTGCAGGGATTCAGGCCCCCAAAAATGGAGGGGAAGATTTGGTAACCGGACCCAAACTGGAGCGGAGGATATGTCAGTGGTAGAGGCATCAAAGGAGGGAGTCCAAGGCTGTAAGGACAGTCCAGATATTCCCCAAAACCAGGGTCCAGAGTTGCAGATCTGGTCCCTATCTTCAGGAGATCCAAAAATGACAGTAAAAAACCCTCTAGCACAAGGGCAAATAAGAGCATCAGAGCTCAGAATAGGAGCCCATGCGGACAAGACCCAAGAGTGAAGATCTGCAAGCTTCGGCCAAAATCCATTGAACCTGCAAACCAGGGCGCGCTGAGAGTAGTGATCCGCATGCAAAACGGCTTCCTGACAGACTGGAAGAACCAGATCTGGAGCTTCCACGACCAAAAACGGACGGCCAGAAGAGGAGTCGCTTCCAGCCGCAGCAGCATCAGAGGATACCTGCAATGAACACTTCGGCGGATCTGAAGGACAGGCCTTCAGAGGGGGAGACGAGGGGGCAGCCTTTCCCACAAGGCAGTCCGCAAAGGAGATCGCCATGGAGTCGCAGGAGGAACAGCCGAGCGGCCGAGGGGCGAGAGGCTGCGGCTAGGGTTCCCGGGAGTCGCTAATTTTCTGTAAAAAAAGCCTATTACATTATAGTTAATTTGAAAGTTGAGTAATAATATTAATATTATTATTAATTAATATTGTTATTATTATTATTATTTAAACTAATGTTAAATAATGATAATGTGTCCTTATTGGAATAAAAGAAATCATAAGTGGGTAAGTGAACGTGTTTGCATTATTAAATTAATTAATTTATTGTTATGAAACGAGAAAGGAGTATTATTAAATTATTAAATGAGGAAGGTTAAGATAAAAACTCAATTAAATTTATATTCATAAATTATTGTCATGTCAGACAACCGATTTGAGATTTGATTTTATATATATTTATAATTAAAACAAACTACCACTTCAAAATTGCAAGGGTCAACATGATAGTATTTAAGTATTATTTTAATCAACATATTAAATGGAGGACAAGACTAATATTGAATCCACCGCCTCATGAATGTCTTAAATGGAAAATTTCGAGAATCATTAAATAAGGTACATTCAACCCATCAAATCCAACCTAACTAGTCTTAATACCATTGAACTGCTCGAGAAAATAAGTACTATAAAATAATATTTATTTATGAATTGGATTCTAAAGCAAGCCATCAATTTAATGTTTTGGGGGCTCGAGGGTTTTTTGGAAGGCGGTGGAGTAAACAGGAAGACAAGTGGAGGAGGAAAATGGATCTATAAAGCAATGGTTTCACGGAGATGAAGGGGGGTGGGGTTGGTTTTTGGGAGAAGTACACTTAGTATTTTGAGAAAAAGGAGGAATGCCGAGGAGGGGGATAACTCGAAGCTTTGAGGAGGTGGGAAACTCAAAAGAATGAGGTGGGGTTAACTCTTGAACTATGGAAAGGTACTAAGGAAGGATGCTGTCGGGATTATTGGTTTGTGGGCTCGGGGGCTAGGAAACCCGTCGGTTTCCTAGGGCCAGCACGATAAGAGCTGGTTGGCAGGGTGGTTCATCCATTTTGGTATAAAGGCTTGGAACAGAAAGTCTGCGGGAGCAAAAAGCTTGGACAGGAAAGGCTCCAGGAGCAAGGGAACAATATACAAACTACATCGGTCCAGGTATTCTACTGGTAGTTAGAAAAATGATTTATATTTCAATATACTGGGTATTATGCAAGAAATTACAATCTATGTATGTTGTTAAAATTACTATATGTAGGTGCACTGTATGCTGCTAGACATTTTCTAATCACTAAAATTATGCAGAAAATTAGCATAACGAAAGCATAATGATACTTATTTATTATTGAAATAAATAAGAAAGAAAAACAACTCCGTAGGATCTGGTTACAAACTTGATTTCAAATTCTAGAACTCCGGTGCCCTTCCGGATAGAGGGGCACTACATTACATTTTTATGTGATAGGACCCTAGTACATGAATTGTGTTCACAATTAATGAAGTATTATGATGTGGAATACTGAATTAGGTGAAGCACTCATCCTTTTTGCACAAATTTCAAGGCATTTTAGAGATTATGGTGTTTTTCAACCCTTGGTTTTGTGGATTGGTTTGAAGTTGTGGTGGTATCAGGTGTTGGTATTGTCTTCCAACCCATGGTACTTTATTAATGAAAGAAAATTAATATTTACAATTTACTCATCTTCGTGATTGACTACATGTGTGACTATGTCGGTACACTTCTCTAGGTCACCCTCCTCTTGGCACACGGATTTCGTATATCAACACATGGTTTTTCATATATGTTGATGGTTTTGGGGCTCATGGTTTGAACAAAAGGAAGAGTTTACCAATTTAACAACCTTTACACATTTATCTAGGATGCACTTTTGGAAAATGACTATTTTATTACTTCTTGACAAGTCAAAATACATACAATGCACATTCATCAAGAGTAGGCATGTGGAAGAAAAATATATTATTAATGGATCAAAGGATTATTTTATTATTGTTGGGCACTCATATTGACTTGGAAATTATATTTTGAGGTAGTTATTAGTTGTGGACATCCATGAAGATTATTTGACTTGGCCACTTCAAGGGTTACACTCTAACTACTCCATTATTATATTTCTTCTTTGACTTTTCATTGAGCGAGAAATATATTATATTTTATTGTAAGAGAGAAGAAATCCTCTCTGTATAAAGGATCTCTCTTCATTTCCTCTATAGATCGATTCTGAAAGAAATCCCTTGGAGCTTAGTTGAGCATTAATAAAATGTTTTTGTGTGTGATGATTTCTTTCATATATTTATGTTAGCTCATTTGTCTTGCTTTAGTTTCCTAGACAAGCGTATCTAATACCAGCCTAGATCCAAATCCTAGGCTCTATCAAGCGCCGAGAGGAATCGAATCTCCCGAGGTGCAAACCTCTTCTCATGTATTGCACTCAAGGATATTTTACAAGATCTCTCTCATATTATTACTTTTTACTTTTTATTATTATATTTCATTTATGTTCGAAAAACACTCGAGTCACAAGATCTCCCTCATATTAGTACTTTTTACTTTTTATTATTACATTTTATTTATGGCCAGCAATATCGACAAACACTCGACTCACAAGATCTCCCTCATATTATTACTTTTTACTTTTTATTATTACATTTTATTTATGGCCGACAATATCGAAACACTCGACTCACAAGATCTCCCTCATATTATTACTTTTACTTTTTATTATTACATTTTATTTATGGCCGACAATATCAAAACACTTGACTCACAAGATCTCCCTCATATTATTACTTTTTACTTTTAATTATTACATTTTATTTATGGCTGACAATATCGACAAACACTCGAGTCACAAGATCTCCCTCATACTGGGTTGTAGAGCGCCTCTTGGCATAATAAAAAAGCAAGCATGTTCTTCCTTATTTCACCATGTTATCGAATGTTTTTGTTGATGCATCACATCCTTTTTTCAAAAAAAAAAAAAAAAAAAAAAAAAAAAGACCGTATAATTGTTATTAAAAAACGAATCAAATAGTACAAGGATTGTCTAGGAACATTCAGATGTTCCCTATTACAAAATAAAGCTAGAATGCTTATTAGCCGATACATCAAAAAAACAGTGGACCAAATAACCAGTTCCATAATGACTAACCAACTCCAATTTAAAAAACCAAAAGTCAGACAATATAGCATAATCAGAAAAAGTAACAGTCACCCATATCCTGTAGGCAAGAATCCATCCATTCTTCCTAGCATAAGAAACCTTCAGTACCTTCTAAAGCTTGTTTGGACAGTTTGTCGGCGAAAGAGTTATGCTCCCTGTAGATGTGATCAAAAGTAATGCTCTCATGTTTGGATATATCATGTCTAGTGTGATGACACCAATGCCAGAGTTCTGTAACATTAAGACTAAAATCATTTTCTGCCCATTTTATGGTCACACGAGAGTCCCCAAAAACCTTTAGATTAACTAATCCAAATATATTCGCCACTTTCATAACACACCACAAAGCCAACAATTCAGCTTTCATATTCGTCCCTGTACCACCATTAAGAGGCAAGGTAAAATAATGTTCATCATTCAAGTAGATAACCCCTCCTGCCGCACAAAAACCATTTTGTGCAGCGCCATCAAAAGACAAAACCGACTGTGTAACAATGAGAGAGAAGTGGTTGATCCTAGCTTCACGTCGCGGACCTTCTTTGACCTGATATAACTGAAGCATATTTAAAACAGTCAATACACAAGCATCGACTGCAGGGAATTTATCTTGGAACAATACACAGTTTCGAATATACCATATTGCCCAGGAAACAAAAATAGGCAGAAAAAGAGGAATTATTTCCATTCCGAAAACTAGTTAAGAAGGCAAAAACCAAAATCATCACCATTCCAGGACAGATCAATTTTTAATTCTGAGCAACATAATTACCAAACTTCTTGCATAAACCTGCAATCCACAAAAAGATGAATGATCCTTAAATACATCAAAACTACAATATGAATAATCATAATAGTGTAGATATACAGTTTTACATCTACTTTAGTAATACCATTTGGTAAATTTGGTAAATTTTAACAATTTAATACGATGAGCAATCTAACCGTAATCAGCATTATTGTTTCCCCAAATACATTGCATATTTCATTGTCTCCCTTTCTATCAACAAAACTAAGGGTACATCATTATGTTGTTCTTTTAGTTTTAATATTTTCCTTTATAACTTTATTATTAAATTAGTTTAATAATGTTATTTACAGACTTTAATTTATATAATTTTTAATATAAGATCGTGTGGGTAACTTAACTTACTCTTGAAACTATTACTTTGTTTAGTTGTTTTAATTGTACGTTAGTTATTTTTATGTTTTTTTTGCTTACTATTGTGAAGTAATCTAGCAAAATATTTATTTGCTTTAAATTCATTTTTTTTTAAATAATCCATAAATTTAATCAAAATCTATTTTTGTAACTCTAACTCTCAATGGTCAAGCACCTTTAGAAAATCCACCAGATAATGACAGGAAAAGAAGTTGATAAAGTCGAGCAGTGAAATGAAAAGCCTCCAAATGGGTCAGGTAGAGGAGAGGATACACCAAAGGATGACGCGACTTATCAATTACAGTTACCCTAAGTCGTGTTATCCTTTCGTCTATCCCCTCCCCTACCTCAGGCATTTGGTGGCATTCGTCTCCTCTTCAGCTTTAAGAACTTTTCTTCCTCTCTCATTATTGGCCTGGATTTTCGAATGGTGCATGAGGAGGCAGAGTTGAAGTAATAGACATTGGAAACCCCTTGAGGCAGAGCCTCAACCAATGACCTTTAAATGTTGCCATATATTTCGGTATGTTCTATAAATCTTGATCTTATAGGTATTATATTACTTGAATAGATATATTTCGGCATGGAAAAAAACGAAACAGGAAAATTGATAAATTTCGGTAAAAACACAAAAATTTTCGTGATATATTTATCAAAAATGATATGGCTGCAAGTGAAATAGCGTGAACCCCAGAAAATTCATAGGCAGGATCTCGGTATTCCTTAAAATAATGCCTCCTAAGGTGACCATGTCTGCTTTTTTGCTCGCGTTGATCATCTGCGTCGTTACAGGGTCTCTGTTACCCGCAGGCAAGAGAGCATGAGGTCGTCCTAGTGTGGTCGATACCAAAGATTCAAGGTAAATATTTCATCATTAATAGGATGTGTTTTTCCCTTGTCACAAACTAAAGAGAGGATTCCCTACCTTGCTAGTATAAATTGAAAGTCTTGAATTCCTTGCCTACTCCAGCCTTGAATTCTTTGAAGGTCTTGAAGTCTTGTGACTTCTCCTTTGGGAAGTATACCTAAACCTTCCAAATCAATGATTTTGTATAAATCTTGATCTTATATTACTTGAATAGATATATTTCTAAGTATACCTTAATTCTTCAAAATAACAAATATTAACATTATAAAAAATTAAAAAACTATAACCAATACCTAGAAACAAATAATATTAGTACATCTCCCTTCACACTATCAACGTAATAGAGTAAGGGAAAAGAACACCGGGATCATTTATGGGAAGTTCTTAAACAAACTTTATATTGAATTATTCTTGCTAAGACATAAGAATCAAAACATTTAAGTGAAACTTATGTCAAAGATACTCCGCTTTAAAACATAACTTTTACCGTTGTGAAATATTTGGAAATCTTGATTTCTTTTATAGATAGTAAATGTAAACAACATTTACACAAGTAAATCTGAAGAAGATGTGCGACATGCAATGTTCAACATTCTTGAGAATGAATACATAAAAACTATACATATATATTACGGCGGGGCAACTTGGCTCCATTACACATAGATGAGATCTTACTTTGATCTTTGACTTCTTACAGAGCTTGGGCTCTCAAACACATCATGAACATATTCTTCTTCTCCTTTCTTTCACACATCTCAACACAGACTTGGTTTCGCTTCACCTAGAAGCTACTGAGTTACATTAAAGACTGAAATTAATTTCTACCTAAGAATTTTGACTTGCAGAATACAAACGTGGCTCAATAAATACAAGGAAGTGTGCACGAAGACTTTTAACAAACTGACTGACTGTCTGACATCTCTACGACTCTGCGAACTGACAAAAAGATTGAGTGAGTGAATGACAGAGCCGATGTGGACTAAATGAGCAATCAGCTCGTAATTACATGTTTCCAACACTCCCCCTTAATTATGAGCAGATGGGGATCATTAAACAAACATAAAATTTTACAAAATATTTCAGAGCTGAAACATGCTCTGTGCATGACGAAGTTCACTTTGTAGAACTTGTCACTCCTAAACAACTTCGCAGATATTGGAATGTGTCTCTTGCCAATGGTTTTGTAAAGATGTCTGCTACTTGATCTTCAGACTTACAAAATTCTAAACAGATTTCTTTGTTATTTATCAATTTTATGATAAAATGATACCTTGTGTCGATGTGCTTGGTTCTCTTGTGGAAAACATGATTCTTTGACAATGCGATAGCTGAATTGTTGTCACAGTAAATGGTTGTGGGTTCTTGGTGGTTCTGTGACATATCACTTAACATCCTCCACATCCAAACGGCTTGACATGCAATGCTTGTAGCTGCGACATACTATGCTTTTGTTGAAGAAAGAGTTACAATAGGTTGTTTATTTGAAGTCCATGATACAACACCTATTCCTAAATGAAATGTATTTGCAGACGTATTTTTTCTGTCATCTATGTTGCCTCCATTGTCGATGTCAGTGTATCCAATGAGTTTGAAATTTTATGAGAGTGAATACAAAATACCGAAGTCTTGTGTTCCATTTACATACCTCAAAATTCTTTTACCTGCTTGCCAATGAGATTCTTTTGGTGACTCCATGAATCTTGAGATTAAACTGACTCCATACATGATGTCTCGTATTGTCGCTGTAAGATACATAAGGTTGCCAACAAGCCTTTTAAACAACGTAGGATCTACATTGGATCTATCACCATCCTTACTCCATTTCAAACCTGTTATCACTGGTGTTGGAGGTATCTTGCAATTTAAAATCTTAAATCTATTCAAGACATCACTTGCATACTTCGTCTGAGATATGAATATACCATTTTCATTCTGTTGGACTTCAATGCCCAAAAAATACTTCATAAGCCCCAAATTAATAATTTCAAATTCACTTTCCATGACTGATCTAAATTCCTCTATGCCAAAATCACCAGTAAATATTAAATCATTTACATACAAGCATACAATTAGCTTATTACCTTGCTTGTTGATTTTTGTATACAGCATTGGCTCACATTCACGTATGCGAAATCCATTCTGAATGAGATAAGAGTCAATGCAACTGTACCAAGCTCTAGGAGCTTGCTTCAAACCATAGAGTGCATTTTTCAACCTGTATACTTTGTGTCCTTGTCCTGGGACTTTGTAACCTTGTGGCTACTCGACATATACTTCTTCCTCCAAATAACCATTTAAAAATGCAAACTTAACATCCATTTGATAAACAAGCCATTTCTTATGTGTTGCGATGGCCAAAATTGTTCTGACAGTGTCCATTCGTGCTACAGGTGCAAAAGTTTCATTGATGTCTATGCCAAGCTGCTGTGTGAATCCTGTTGCTACCAATCTTTCCTTGTGCTTCTGCAAAATTCCATCAGCATCTTGATTCGTCTTATAAATCCATTTGATGCTTATTTCATCCTTGTCCTTAGGAACATCGACTAATTCCTATGTTTGTTTTTTCTCAATGCATTTTATTTCTTCATCCATGGCTTCTGCACAAACATTATCTTCAACAACTTCTTCAAATGTTAGCGGATCATTAATTTGAGAGAATACTGCAAAAACCAAGAATGAATTGGGTGTACCAGTCTCATATATCTCACACAGACTTGGGAAATGGCTATTCGGCAGCATAACATTAGTTGAAGCCTGAGGTGCGTTAAATGAAAAGGGAGTCGAGTCGAAAAGAGCAAAATAAGTCGCGCACCTTGAAATTCAGAAACGAGTGGAAGATTTCTGACTTTCAAAAATGATAACAGGCGTACAAAAATGTCGTTTTTCGTTACGTTCCATTTCTGAACCATTTTAGAAAAAGAAACGAAAAATGTCGTCCCATTAACTTCCTGTAGCCAGAGTTTCAGCATGTGATAATCTACGTTAACTTCCTGTACCTTCTCCAAGGTTATTTTGATATCCCATGACATTAATTTGTAATTTTTAAGTTGCCGGTCTATCCCAAATGCAAGTTTCTCTTTCTCCAAATGATGGAAGGATGTAAACTCATTGAATGGCCTTCCTTGAGCTATAAATTCTGTTGTAAAACTTATCATCATTATTTAATCATTCTGTCATGTCTTTCCAAGAAGAATCCTCCCTAAACAAAGAGGGTATAATTGCTGTTTTTTCAACCTACGTGGGTGATTTGTAATTTTTCAAGTTCTTTGCTCCTGAAAAATGAGATCGAAACTTATTTTGTTTTGAATGATCTTTGAAGTATAGTGTCAGATAGAACAGACACAGAAGTCTATTTCTATGTACAAGATAAGTGGCCTTTCCTGGACTATTACAAAAAAAAAAAGCAGGCGGGTGGGTTCTGTGAGAGCCTGTGAAGGCTAGACAAGTTTTTCTAGCTATTCCCAATTGTCATTTATATTCTTGTCATTTATTTCTGAATATATTCTTCTAAAATTCTTTTTCACCATACAAGAAACTCTAAAAAGTGTAAATGGTCCACCCAAAGTTGCGGGTAATATGGAAGCACCTTTTTTATCCATATCTTGTATGCTATATAAAGATCTTAATAAATTTTCTGGCTTTTTTCACACTATGTTCTAGGTAGATGGATAAATGATTTGAAGGCGCAAACAACTTCAAGGCATAAATATCAAATAGTTTGAAAATGAAGCACTTGGATGTCATATTGAAGTCTCAATAACAAAGCAAAGCATTAAGATTTTTAGTTCCATACCAATAAAAATGAAAGCATCATTGATATATCCCATCTTTAATTTTAAAAGTTTATTTTTTTTAATTTTAAAATCATAATTATTTACTATTTTTTTCATAAAAATTACAACCTTGAAATATATTTTGTTGGTAGTTGTCATGACATTAAATGTTTTTTTTTCTCTAATGCTGTTGCACACAGTACTTGAGAAATTGAGAAAGATCTATAAAGCATTTTGATTGTATTGTTATTTTGTTAATTTCTTATATTTTTTTGGCTTTTTGGGATTTTCTTCCATGTTTTTAATTTTCTAAAGAATTATAGAATTGTAAGAGGGTAAGTGGACATCAATCTTATTCCAAAGTCAAATTTATGGATTTTTCCTTGCTAAGAGCAATAGTTACTTCTATTCTTCTTGAAGGGTAGATATGAATTGAAATTGATTTTAAACATAGTGCAACATACTTTGCTTCGCTATGAAAGTGAAGAAAGTTGTAATAGATGATGATAGTTATAATTTCTTAAGGAATAATTCATTATTCTCCTTTCAAGTATGTTTTTAGTTTAGAATGTTGCACTAACATCTAGTATATATTTTATTATACTAGCTAATTCAATAATGTTATCATATGGATACAAATGAAGTTGGTTATTTTCTCTTTCAAAAAAGGTTATGTGAACTAGTTGAAAAAAAGACCTTATTATACATCCAAAAATGTCAATGGAAACATCTTTTGGTAAGGATTAAAGAGTGAAAAATGATGTTTTAGGAAGCATTTTATATCATAACTCTTATTCCTTCCATTGGAAATCATTATGCCACTTCCACGGTGTATTACATAAAATGAGCTTGGTTGGTACTGTATTGATTGTATGTTTGATGTATGTGGGTAACACTAATAAATCAAATGAAAAAAAATGGTGTCAAACATGTCATGTCCATAAAGAAAAGACATAAATGATGCAAAATAAATAAATCGTAAATCCATCATAAGCTTGGATATTATAAGGATCAAGAGGTTTACACCAAGATTTTATCCTTCTAGGTGCTTATTAGATATAGGGATAAGATAGATTTATGCTAGAGTACCATATGATTTCTTGGTTGGGAATTTACATGCCCAACTATCATAAAAAGTTGTTGTAAATATCTAGATAGATGTTTTTCATGGCCAACATTTTAGATTTGAAATAAAGTTTTGGCATCCACTTTCTTTTATTATTCTTCCCATTAGCTTCCCTAAAATCAAGAGTATAACAAGCTCGTCTAACTTCTTATAATTTTTTGATGGAAAATTTAAGATGCAATATAGGCTTTCATTGGGTCAATTCGAATGTTTTATGTACATTGAAGGAACTCAAGGAATTAAGTGTCATAGATTTTGGAACCTAATGAGTATATTTCCTTTCCAATTGGATTGTTGCAACCAATGATATGAATTAGAACTAAAATGTTATGATTAGAGCCATTTTTTTCGATAAAGAGGACAAATCCATATCTTATATTAAAAAATGCATAAAGTTACCATATGAAAAGATAACTCGTATTAAAGAAGGTCTACCCAATCCATTTAAAAGGGAGCACTTAAGTACAAATTTTAATCCTATACAATATTATGAAGAAAGAGTAAAAAATCCTAAAGTCATATAGAAATATCTATGCTCAAGTTTAACAACATAGTCATCCAAGCATGAAATGGTGATGAATGTTGACTAGATCTATACTTCTCACCTAGATATGTATAGTGAGAAATAAGATGTAGAGGGGTTGTTGTTATAGGTCAAATTTACACTTCTGCGTCCCATGATCACCTTGCCTTGTAGATCACACAAAAGGACACAAAGGATTGAAGAGCTAGATTTCCTTGGAGGACTTGCTGCCAGAAGTACACTTCTCACCTAAGAAGATTACAATTTTTCTTGATTTTGACACATGTACGCCCCTCTTTGCACTAAAGACTAGCATACACCTTGAGAAAATACCCTACTCTTCTCAAGGGCAACCAGCGTACATCTCCCAAAAACTTGTAAATGCTTGTTGTAAAGCTAAAAAGTTGCTTCGTGTACTCTACTCTTGTTGTATGAAACCCACGTACATCTTAAGATGAAATCAAAAATATATTAATTTGGCAAATTGGGATTAGTTGAAGTTGGTTCTGCAACTTACCCAACCTCCCAATCCAACTACCTCTCGATCTAAACTGCCTACCTTGTCCCATAAATACAAGGAGGATCCATGAGAGGGGTTACTCATAATACTGACAATAGTCATAAAATCTTGAGAGAAATCTTGGAGGACTGTTATGCTGGAGGAATTCCCAAGTCATTCTGGAGAGCAGAACCCAGAGTCTAGTTGCTGAAGCATCTTGACACGTAAGGTATACTTGTACTGATTTCATGCTTCTTTGACAATAAAAAGGTCGAAATACCCTTCCTGTCCCAAATCAGATATCTATTGGATTGTATGTCTATTTGGCTTAATCTTTGATTATATTTGATGTTAGATTACTGTTTGACATCATTATATTTATATATAGTCAAGATACGCTGAGGAAGGTATTTCTTTGTGTTGCAGGTTCATCAAGCGAAGGATCAAGCGAAAGATTGAGTGAAAGCTAGGACCAGTCATCGGTAAGAAGGTGCCTCTTTCTATACCTTGATCTATTTCATTTGTAAGAACTAGTTTTAATGCAATGAATGTATTTACCTGTCAACCTCGCCTAGTTGGTAGTGTCCATCTCCTCACTATAAGGTAGAAATCCTGAACAACAGACTGGTGACTTCGCTGGGGAGTAACTGTGTGTTTCTTTTCTTCTCTAGGAGACCTAGTTAGGTGTTCTTCTAGCCCCTTTTTTCAGTTTTTGATTGTCTAAGAGGCCTTGTAGGTTTGTGTTCTTTGTTCCTTACTGCCTCACTCATCTCAGTAGTCTATTGCAAAGCCTATTTGTACTGTGCTAAGGCATGTACACTGGTCTTCCCTACTTACAGTAGCGTTTGTTGGCTGGTGAACACCCCTCCTTGCACTGCTTAGTAGCATACACCTCTTGATGTACGCTGGTTTCTACACTGCATAGTGGTGTATAATCTTGTAGTTTCCTATTTGCTATTAGGGTTTGTTTTCAAGATTTTGGTTTCTATTCCAACTTGTTGCTTTTCCTTCTTTACTGACCCTTGAGACCTTTCATGTCTTATTTGAGTCTTGCCAGCCTCTCCAATCTCTCTTAGCTTGTTTTTGCTTGCTTGAGTCTTTTGTAAGTGTCTTTGCTACCTTCTAGCCTTTTCAAAGTTGGTGCACTCCTTTCTTTTTGGTCTAGCTGCACACTTTGATCCTAGTTGCTTGTTGTGATCATACAAACCTGCGTTCTTAAACGCTAGTTGTTTGTGGCAACAATAACACGCTTCCTTGGTCTCTTATTTTTTTTCATTAGGGTTTGACCTAGTTTGAAGTCCTTAGGGTTTCTTTGGAGAGTTGTTTGGTCTAGTCACTTCCTGATTGTTTTTCAGTTTGAGTCCAAGTGAGTAGAAGCCCTCTAGTTTTCTTTCTTTCAAGTTTGTGTGCTTGGTAGGTTCCCTTTTTGGTTTGCTTGCTTACTTTTTACAGTGGATTAGTGTTTTTCTTAGGGTTTTGATGCTTAGGAGAAGCTTTTGAGGTCCTCCTTTCCGCTTAAGAGTGTCTATTTTCCCTATTTCTTTTGTGCTTTGTTTCCAAGTCTCAAGTGTTTCTTTTGTAAAAACTTGGTAGGTCAAGTCTTCCTCAAATCAGTTGATTTGTTTGTGTGAGCCATTTAGCTATTAGTCTTACCCACACTTTTGTATTTAGGTCTTACTTGCACTTTTACATGTTCTTTTTCTTTTACAGTTATCAAAAAAGAAAAAGATTGTTTTAAGTAGCTCAATAGTAAGGTCTAGCATTAGTTTGGAGTAGCTTAGTTTGCTTTGAAATATCAAAAGAAAATACAAAAAGATTTTGTTTTAGGATTGCTTAAGTCTTTAGTTTTGAAAGCATTGTAAACAAAAAGAGAAAATTTTGTGATTTTGAAAGCATTTGTGTAACAAGTACTTTAATTTCTATACAAACCATTCCACACACTGCACTACAACCCTTGAGTAACAAGTAGCCCTTTAAAAAGAATCATTAATAAAATTTATTAGCAACAATTTTCTTTTTAGGTATACACGACATCAACTAGATTAGGCTAGAGTTTCGATCTTAAATCACCTTAACTGCTCGAGACTGGCTTTATTACTCAACAATCATAGTATGAATGTCTTATAGGTAAATCCATCTCTTCCAAATAGTCCTTGGAAACTCTACTTAAACCAGAGCTAAGCACGAGGCCGTGGAAGACTGGAATTGTTGAGGATATCCCCTCACTTTCCCTTCGACCATAAACTAGAGTTGACTCACATATGGGGGTCCTTACGGACTTCGGGCTTTGCTACCCTACCCATGCATTTCGACTAGGATGACGACTACCCCCCCAAGTTATTTCGCATTGATGGTAGCCTTAGTATCAGACTTCTAGGATCTTACACAGGTAGAGTCGTGGTTATTCCCACTTCACCTCGGACAGACGTGGAAGGTAACCCTCCGGCAGTAATCTCGGGGAAGCGATTTGGTGATTCAAGCACTTGCACCAAGTGGACCTCCGGAGGACGCCATGTAGCTGACCGTAGATGCTCTGTTACTTTGTTTGGGCCCTAATCATCCCAGACTTGCTTCTGAGAGTATTTTCCATTGTTTTCCTGGTCTGATTACCTAGGAAATTTTTTAGTGGTATGCTGTTTTCCCCTTAGTTGTAGTGGCCACTAGGTTTTTACTTAGTTTTATTTTATTATAGTTGTGGAGGACCAAGATCTTCGTGAGTCTTAGAGGTTGTAAAACCTTCCCCCACTCATAGTGGAGCCTCTAACGCCATCGCGATGTAGGAGAACTAATTCTCTTAGTTCTTTTGAACTTACGGGACAAACAGAGGTTCTTGGAGAACCACAACCTAGAACACCGGATCGACAAGTTTTGGACACTGTCGAGTTTGAGGATTTAACTGCTACAGAGTTTAATACTCCTTTTAACCCTCCTCTCGTAGACCTTAACAATCTACTTCTGGTACCTCTTGGTTTCAAACAGCCTGAGTTTAGTGCTTACTTATTTACACCGGGTTATACTATGACCAACCCAGGAGATGAACAAGGAGTTCCACAGAGTCCCACAACTACTTCTACGAATGCAAGGATTGCGAATCCTTCTTTATCAAACACTACTTAGTCGAGTTCATTGCAAAATGCTTTAGCCTCGACCCTATCCTTTAGTTTAAATGCTGGCACTTTGGGCATGCCAAGCTCATTAGCCTCGACATCTGCCTCAGCCTCCACACCTACTTTTGGACCGAACAATTTCCCTTTGTCGGGGATACAAGCAATGAGTTTCACTCATTCTTCTACAACACAACCTTTACAAGGTGTAACTCAGAACATTGCTTCTTCATCCATGGTCGGATCCATCCCTTCTTCATCCATCCGCGTCATGGGTACGATGATGGCACCGTCCACTTCTACCACACCTGGATTCAACCCCAATACATGTTATAATGTTAATCCGTCAAATATGCCTCTACTGATTATCCCCTTCTCTTTGTTTGTTGGGGGAGGGGGTAACATCATTAATCCACAGTTTGGTGGGGTTAACCCCCGAGTCACAATGGACTGTTGCCCAAGGATATGACCTGTTTACTTTTGGATGGAACAATTTCAGTCCTTTCATTTCACAACCGATGGTTGGGGGAAACACCAACCAATAATACATGAACCCGGCAATGGGTGGTTCCCAATACCAGGTTCCAGTTTCCCAGATGCCATTGGCTCACCCACATTTACCATTTCTAGCAACTTTAAACTTACCAGATCTTTCGAAACTCACGAAAAACCCTATGCGTCATGATGCTACATGGCCACCCATTCCCACCAAACTTCCCTTAGACATACCAAAGTTTGAAGGCAAGGCCGGTGAGGACCCCGGTGACCATGTCACAACTTTCCATCTCTGGTGTTCCTCCAATTCACTAAATGAGGATTCCTTAACATTGAGGCTCTTCCAAAGAACCTTAACAAGTGTTGCTGCCAATTGGTACATTGAATTTCCTGTGGTGGCCTATAGCACCTTTCGGGATCTTGCCATTGTTTTCTTGAACCACTTCCAACTTCCTGTCCAGTATGATGCCGGTACAGACCTTCTGTGGACATTTCGACAGAATAATGCCACTCATTTGGCTGATCATATTTAGGAGTGGAGGAGGAGAAAGAGGATCATCAAGGCCAACATTCCCCCAGCATTCGTATTTGAATGGTAGCTTAAGTCTCTTCTTCCTTCTGTCTCTAAGAAAGTTGCCACTTCAGGGGTGTCCTCCGAGAGGAAGCCATATTGAGGACTCAACAACTAGACTTAGTTTATGCTCAGTCTGGGTTGTTGTACAAGATAATTCCTGATGCGTTGAGGTCTAATATAGACTTAGGTAAGTTTAAACCTAGACCACATGTGGATGGCATTGTAGGTTCAGTCGATTCTGTATCGTTTGATGCCTTAACAAAGCAAGTTCATGCCTTGTTAGTCAAACAATCTATTGCAGAAGCAACTTCTGTTTCACCCTTCCCTTCTACTATAGAGTTTGTACAGCAAGTGAAAAAAAACCAAAAAGGCTCTCGGCAGCCCAAGAGAAAGGGCAAGAAAGGGGGGGCTAACCAACAAGAGATCGACAACACGCAAAATGCCAAGGAGGGTAAGAAAGAGAAAAGGAAGGCTAAGTTCCCCTGCAAACTATGTCAAGGGGACCACCTTAGTCATCAGTGCCCTCTAATGGAAGAAGCCTAGAAGCTGATCCATGAGAAGAAACCCGCTGTACTAAAAGACCCTTTCCCTCACGGATAGAGTTCAGCTTCTCGCAGCTGTAGTGATGGGGGCACCACTCGTGCCAGCTCTGATCAGTCTTTCGTCAACATGGTTAATTCAGATGATCTGTTGCAAACTCAAGCCAAGAATTATACCCCAGACCCGCAGCAGAAGGACGTACCCGAATCTTCCACTCCTCTTCACATACCAGTGGAGACACTGCCAAAGATACCAAAAGGTGTTTTCAAACAAGCTCTGCACAACCCCAATGCACGGGCTGCTCCCAACTATAATGTTGTGGAGGACCTAGCCCAAACCCCTTGTACCATGTCTACTTTAGAAGTCCTACAAAGTTTCCCATTGCAACGCAGTGCACCTTTGGCAATGATTGGGAGTATGGATTCGTCCCACATGTCTGCACATTTTGATATGTGAGATATCAAGTATTGGTTTCCGTATCATGTCGCCCTCCAGATCAAAGTCATCCATGGTCCTAAGACCATTAGATGAGCTATAGTGGATGAGGGTGCATCTACGTGCGTAATGTCAATTTCTTGCTGGAGAGACTTAGGTGAACCTGAGTTAGCTCCCTCGAACACGATACTCACTGCCTTTGATGGAAGATCTTTCTATCCACACGGAGTCTTACCATCTTTTGACGTCAAACTTGTAGGAAAGCTAGTATCACTAGAGGTTGAAGTTCTGGATGCTCCGCTAGATTACAACTTCTTGTTGGGTAAGAGTTGGACATATGCCATGCATGTTGTGCCATCAACTGTCTTCCGAGTTATAATGTTCCCTAACGAAGGAAAGATCGTCACAGTCGATCAAATTTCATTTACCCGGAAGAACAACCAGGATTCATTGGATTCTTCAATTCAGTTGATTGATCAGTCCCATCCAGTCACTGATAGATTGGGGGCAGGTCTCTATGTGTCATTAATCGACACTTTTGACCTACCTTCTCCTGTTAACTTTACTGGTTCTGAAGACTGTTCTTCGTTTGAGATCCTCACGGACAGTCCAATGATAGATCCGTGGATTCTCCCTACGGTATCAGGACTAGTTGTGCCTTTATCTATTGTAGAGGTAACCTATTTGGATTCACAAAAAACTGTAACTGAACATATCTCCACTCCATTGGTCTCCGCTGAGTCAGATATGGATTATGCTCCTGCATGGTTAGTTGACTCTGCCCACTCTTTTGATTGTCTGGACACGGTTTTTCCCTCTGATGAGGCAATCTTGGAAGCAATGATAGGCCTGGATCATCCTTGGGAACATATGCACCATAGGTCCTATTTTCTTCCCGAACTAGACAGGATAGAAAGAGGCGAGTTTTCTGTGAGACCTGGTGGAAGTGTTGATTTGTCCGTTGTTCCTTCTACTTCAAAAGCTATTTATGATGAAGGGAACATGGAAAATATATCAAGAACCATTCCGATCAACATTTCCATCAAACCTGGGGTCGTGGAAAACATTTTTATTGGAGTAGATTGTTCTCCCAAAGAGATCATTCTGTATACCAATCTCTTTAAAGAGTTCTGTGACGTTTTTGCTTGGTCATACGAGGAGATGCTAGGAATTGACCCCGCCATTGTCGAGCACGTCATCACAACGTATCCTAATGCTAAACTTGTGAGACAGAAGCTCCGTCTAGTTAAACTGCAAAAAGCTGCTTCCATCAAGGAAGAAGTAGAAAAGTTGCTCAAAGACAGATTTATCTATTTGATAGCTATGACGGAATGGGTTTTAAATCCTATTCCGGTAGACAAAAAGCAAGGTACCATCAGAGTCTGTACTGAGTTCCGGGACCTAAATAAGGCTTTTCCAAAAGACAATTACCCCACACCATTCATAGATCAAATCGTCGATGCATGTGCGGGCCATGAAATGTTCTCTTTCATTGATGGGTTTTCAGGATATAATCAGATATAGATCAAACCTGAAGACCAACATAAGAAAACCTTTATTCGTCCCTAGGCCACCTTTGCCTATCGGAAGATGCCGTTTGGATTAAAGAATGCTGGAGCTACTTTCCAACGAGCAATGAATGTTTCTTTTCACGACATCAAACATGTAGTCGAATCGTACCTGGATTTTCTCCCAGCTCGATATCGCAAGAGAAGGGACCATCCTGACCATTTAAGACTTGTGTTTGAAAGATGTAGATACTACAAGATTCGATTGAATCCTAACAAATGTGTATTTTGCGTTGATTCTGGATGACTACTGGGTTTCATAGTATCCAGTCGTGGTATAATGGTGGACCCATTAAAAGTTGAGGCGATTGTAAATCTGCCTCCTCCTCACACCCTGAGAAAAATTCAAACTCTGCAAGGCATGTCCAACTTCTTGAGACGCTTTATCATTAACTATGATAAGATTACAAAAGGTTTCATGAGATTTCTTAAAAAAGACACCTACTTTGTGTGGGATGAGGTTGCTCAAACATCATTTGAGGCCATGAAAAAGGCATTACTTTTAGCCCCTTTGTTAAGCCCACCAGTTTATACGAAGGATTTACTCTTATATCTGACTGCATTCATGTCCACAACTGGCATAGTACTAGTTCAGGAGAATGATATGCTCCAAGAGCACGCCATTTATTATATGTCACGCACCCTGATAGCTCCTGAGATCAAGTATTCTCACATAGAGAAGTTGGTATTAGCTGCTATCTATGTGGTTAAGAGGCTACGCCACTACATATTATTGCATACCACCACAGTGGTTGTGGAGGTCAATCCTTTCCAATATGTTCTCACTCGACACATAATCGGTGGAAAGTTCAAAAAATGGATTGTCATCTTGCAAGAATTTGATTTGGTTTTTCAGTCCGCCAAATCAAAGAAATCACTGGTGTTTGCCGAACTGATTTTCGAATTTCCCAGTGACATAGTACACATTGAGGAAGAATCATCATTCCTGGATGAACATATATTTCTCATAGCTTCCTCTGACCCATGGTATGGGGATATCCTAGTATATCTACAGACTTTGAGGTGTCCCACCACTTTCTCTAAGGATGAACGACGTAAATCTTAAGAGCCATGCGAAGAATTACCTCATCATTTCTGACACTTTGTACAGACATGCGGTAGATTCCATCTTACGCTGTTGTTTAACTTTGGGGTGGATTCCATCCTACACTCTGTCTTTTATTCATTGAGTTGTAAAACATTTGGATATTTGTGTTATGCATCGGGTTCAATTAAAAAAAAAATTGGAGCTCTGTATTGTGCATTGGGTTTGATAAAAACGAGTTGCAGCTCTGTATTGTGCACTGGGTTTGATAAAAATGAGTTGCATTTCTGTATTGTGCACTGGATTTGATAAAAACGAGCTACAGCTCTGTATTGTGCATTGGGTTTGATAAAAACAAGTTGCAGCTCTGTATTGTGCATTGTATTTGATAAAAACGAGTTGCAGCTATGTATTCTGCATTGGGTTTGATAAAAACAAATTGCAGCTCTGTATTGTGCATTGGGTTTGATAAAAACGAGTTGCAGCTCTGTATTGTGCATTGGGTTTGATATAAACGAGTTGCAGCTGTTAAATTTTCAGAATTTACTTCAATCTGATCTAGGATCTTGACTGAGAGAACAACATGTACAGCATATCTACAGTATATCAATCATGGAGACAATAATGCAAGCACACAAGAGACACAAAGATTTACTTGGGGAAAACCATAAAGGTGAAAAACCCCAATAACTTCCTCAGAGATAGATAGAGCAATGATACAACCAACCAAGAGAGATAGCCATAACCTAGCAGCAGATCCTCCTCCTCCATAAGTGCGCCACTCCTCCTTGAGTGCATGTGTGAGAAGTGAGTGAGCAAATAGAGTGCCTCCCGCACTCTATTTATACTTGACTTGACTTGCCTTTTTTACCTAACTCATGTAGGCTCAAACTTTACCACATAACATAATGCTGAGTGGGCCGACCCCCAATAGGGTGGTATAATAACCCTTTGACCCACATGGCCGACCCCCAATAGGGTGGTCTAATAACCCTTTGACCCACATGACTTATACAGGGCCGACCCCAAATAAGGTGGTCTAATAACCCATCAAGTATAAGTTACGACACTTACAATATAAATGACGACACTTCCTTATAGAGGAATAATACCATCTCTATAGGAATACAATATACATTCCGAAGTTACATATACATCAACAGCAGCTTTATATTCTGGATTGGATTTGATAATAACGAGTTGCTGCTCTGTATTGTGCATTGGGTTTGATAAAAACGAGTTGCAGCTCTATATTATGCATCGGGTTTGCTTAAAAACGTTTTTGGAGCTCTGCATTGTGCATTGACTGGATTAAAAACTCTTTGAGCTCTGTATTTGTGCATGGGTTTGTTAAAAATGATTTGCAGCTCCGTATCATTTATTGGATTTGAGAAAAATTATTTGCAGATGTATATCATTCATTTAATTTGAGAAAAACAATTTGTAGCTCTATAGCATTCATGCGATTTAAAGAAAAACATTTTGGATCTCTGTATTTTCCACTATGCTGGACAAAAGCGTTTTGGGGAGATCTGTATTGATTCAGGGAGTTAGAAAATGTTTTGGATCATTGTATCATTTCCTGGTTTGATTTAAAACGTTTTGGGGATTTCTGTATATGCATTTGATGTCTACGATTTGGGAAAAGTAAACTCTGTATTGATTCATTGAGTTGAAAAATGATTTCGATCCCTGTATGATGTAGTGGGTTTAAATAAAAACGTTTTCGGGAAGCACTGTATGTATTCATTGAGTTGAAAAATGATTTCGATCCCTGTATGATGCAGTGGGTTTGAATAAAATGTTTTGGGGAAGCTCTGTATGTATTCATTAAGTTGAAAAATGATTTGGATCCCTGTATGGTTCGTGGGATTGAAGAAAAAACGTTTTTGAAGCCCTTGTATTGTTGATTTTATTGTTGAGAAAATCGTGGATGCAGGAAGAGCTCACATGCTCTGCATTTCATTGTATTGTTCATTTTATTGCTAGAGAAAAACGTTTTGGGTTTCTGTGTGCTGGAAAAAAATGCTTGGGTCTCTATATGTTGGAAAAAAACGTTTTGGGTCTCTATGTGCTGGAAAAAAATGTTTTTGGGATCTCTTTATGAGGTATTGTGTCGATAAAAATGTTTTCTGAGTCTCTGTATGATGCATTGTGTTGATATAAACGATTTTGGATCTCTGTATGAGGCATTGTGTTGATAAAAACGATTTTTGGGATCCCTATATGATGCATTGTGTTGATAAAAATGATTTTGGGATTCTGCATGATGCATTGTGTTTCACCTCTACGCAAATAGAGAATCCAACATGGTTACCTTGGTATATTTTATTCATTTGCTGAGCACCATGGTACTCCAGCATGTTAAGAATATATGCTACCACCAGAATGTATTTATATATGCTATGTGTTAACACCGTATTCTGCCTTAGAGCTCATGATCCCCGTGAACCCTATCTACATTTTCATTTTATGACTCCAGTCATGGGATTCCGTTATATGTGTTATGTTTATAATGGTTATGCTGCCACCATGTCAGTTGGGTTATCATATATGTATATTGCGCCACAATAGTTGGATTATATATATATTTACAGTGTGGATTTTATGCTGCCAACGTTGATGTTGAAGCTTTATTGGAATATATTTGTATGCTACCAAGTGTTGGAGCATGTTGTTTGTCATTTAAATGTATTCATTCTCATATTAAAATGTTGCATGCCGAGTGTTGGAGTATGTTGATTGTTGTTTGAAAGTATTATTTTCATATTAGAAATGTTGCATGCAGAGTGTTAGAGCATGTTGAATGTAGTTTGATAGTATTAATATTACATAAAATATGTTGTATACATTGGATGCATTGGAATCGGCATGCTTTAGTTATGCTACTATTTTTTTTTTTTTGTAAGTTGCAGAGGAAAATTTAATAAACAAAGACGAAAAAGAAGGCAAAAATTACATATGTATCCAAAGAGTCTAGCACCAACTGGGGAGGCCTCAGGTGATGAAGCCACCATCCTAGTCACTCAAAAATACTGAAATAACTGTCATTATACAAAAATAAGACCTCCTGGGTGAGGCCTGCCCAGAAAAAAAAGTTACGTCTTTTTCCAAAAAAAATATCATAATGTTTGGGAGTTCTAGATATCAGAGTGTAAAATAAAGAGAAACAAAAAATTTGAACATCACAAAAATAACCCGGAGCTAGAGCGACCCATCTAGCGGTGTGCCTCTGCAGATGGTGCTTTTGGTTCCTCCTTAAGGATGGGACAACCTGCATAGAAGTATTCAATTGTCTCCGGAGAGGGGAGGATAGGGGAAGAGGTTCCGGGTGCACCATGTCCGTCTTGCGCCACGTTGTTGGCTAACGTAACAGGTGGTTGAGCCATGTTCTTTCTCACTATAGCCTTCTCCTTGGCTGAGCCATCGTCCGATGCCATAGGTTCATTGGTTTCTGCTTCTTTGCCCAGATTTTCCAACTCATTGCTACACCCAAGGGAGAAGATGTCCCAAGTCATGCTAGCATCCATTATGCTCAGGCATTCAGAGGCTTCTGTCAGACTGAATTTTATGTTCCGAACAATGCTGGTGTTGGATTCCCAGCTTGCCTCCATTTCCTCTACCAAAGTACTCATTATATTTTTCATCAGCCAATAATGGTTGATAGCTCCACCATTGGTTCCCAAGGCCAGGAGAGTTGCAACCCTATAAGCGTCGAAACCATCTATGAGACTATGGGTCTGAGCAAAAATTTTCTCTGCATAACCGTTCATTACCATCCCATCCATAGCAATATTAGGATGCCTGCCTGAGCCAGATCCTTTTCTATTGCTACCATGACAGGGGGTGCCTCTAGTTTGTGTCATGGTTTCTGATCTCCAGAGAGCTTCCAGAAATAGGGGCACACAGAGAACCACGATGAGTATCTAGGAAAAAAACACAACAGTAGAGCAATGAGGTGTGTTGACGCTTGGTTTTATG
Source organism: Larix kaempferi (assembly GCA_027924585.1). NCBI lineage: Eukaryota > Viridiplantae > Streptophyta > Pinopsida > Pinales > Pinaceae > Larix > Larix kaempferi. The sequence goes on along the minus strand of BSBM01000133.1, from coordinate 2,873,713 downwards.
GAGCCAAGCCAAACCATTTCCTTCGCATGGAGGTAGTAAATGCAAGAGGATTTCATCCTTCGAAAAGGTGGCATAATTAATGTCGTAGATGCCTTCCAGCGCCTTTGTCCATCATCATGACATCGTTGGCATGTAGCTGGGTGAAGGTCGAGTCTTGGGGCTCGTCCTCAAATCTTGAATGCTCGTTGTCGTCGTGGGGAGCGTGCTAACAGGTGGAGTGTCTTCGAGTAGGGATGATACTCTCAATAACGTGGTACGGGTTGGTGCAGTTTCCAAGTGGAGGTTGGCCCATGTGAGCAGGGATAACACCCACATCCGAGGATGCTACTATTTTCTTTTACATTTACATGCGGTATGCATTGCTTATGTATGCATTGGATGCATTAGAACAATATTCTATTATGTGTAGGGAATTGGTTGTATTGATGGTGCAGGGATTAAACCCCATAACTAGAAACCTTTAAACATTTGTATGTTTCATAAAGCATAGGACTTCAAGCCTGGAGCACATACTTGGGCTAGTAGAGAACAACCCTATAGCTAGGTAAGTGGTTAGAACACGAGATGTGTTCAGGTAGGAGCACTACCTTATGATTTGTAGGATCACTGCAATAACCACTAGGGTTGTGTGTGGTTAGTTCTAGGGAGATGAGACTTAAAAAATCCCTATCCTATTTGTGGATCACCATGCCCAGCTCAGGGGTGGCCTTTAGTCAAACTAAGCAGAAGCCATCGAAGAGCCTACGGTTGGGTGGAGTGTTGCATTTCCCACAACAGTTCCCCTTAATAAATAATTATTCTTGTAAATCAGTTAGATATATTATGAATAATGGAAAGGCATCTAGAGTTATAGAGTATTTCTTTGTAGTATTGATAAATGTTACAAGTATGATGAATACATGAAGAAGAAGACGGGAAGAAACTCATCTCTCACCTCTACCAAATTGGTAAGAAAAGTATGTCTTGTAAATTTACCATAATCATTGATTAATTGTATATATGACATACATTATTAATATGTGTGATGATGAACTATCACCATTGGGTTTTTATGCTTCTAATGTTGAATATATAAGCCTAATTAGTCGAGTATAATTTACTTTAATGAAGTTAAAGTTATAGTCAAAGTTAAAGGGTTTAAATAGTAAGTTCCTCAAGTAGACTTACAAGTAAAGGTTAGAATTCAACAACCAGTGATTAGAGTCTGGAATTATTATACCTTAAGGGATTTTAATAGACTTTATTTAGACATCTATCAGTTGTGGAATGCAAGTGGTATGAAACATACTATAAACTTGTTACATGATCTTCGACATGGTACCCTGATGCTATCAAAAAGGGAAGTGAAAAGTAATGTAAATGAAGAGGAATTTCATGTGTTTGATGTTGAGAACATGTAATACAAATTAAGTGTAATGCATGAGCATGTGATTAGGGGTGCATTAGAGGAATGAACGAACTTCTATTAAAGTAAAATTGCGCACTTGCATGTTCTTTGTGTTTAATGTTTTATGCGGTTAAAGAGTAAGACATTAACCCACATTGAAAGACTCAAATAATAGCAAGGCATATTACAATGATTATACATAAATGTATCTTACGTTAAGTTTACATCAATGTTGAATTATGTAAAAGAATGATGAAAAAGGGGGATGATGAACAATATTGATTGTATTCATTTGTGTGTAAAGAGGAAAGATAATATAAAATAGTCAAATACTCTTGAACTATATAGCTGCACCATTCAATATCATTATCGATTGATATAATGTTTAATAGGTGTAAGAGAAAATAAAATTATTACATGTCATTATATGGAAAAATAGGTGTATATCTTTGTCTATATATATGGTGAGATTAATGATACATATGCATGCTTCTGATGTTAGATGACTCTTGTTAAGAGAACTTTGTTAAATATAACATCAAAGTTATGGAACTAACTTATTGTGTAGAAGGAGTGCTCTTCTATGTTTTACCAAGTTCGAAGCTTTGTGTGGTATTTCTTACGCAAGTTTGTACAAGAAGTTTAAAGTGATTTTCTACCTAAAACCTACTTTATAATATTATAAAGAGAAACTTGGTATTGCATGCATCTATGCTTGGAAAGGATTTTTAATATTGCAGTAAAAATATGTATTGTCTAGATGTTATTCACTTATGGTAGGTGAATTAATGATTGTACAAATGTTAAAGTATGTTAAATAAAACAATAATTTCACCCCATTTCCTCTAGAATGTGACAAGGATTTTGGGTGAGTTACATATTGTATTAGAGCGAAGATTTCAACTCTAGGACCTATAGGACCATTTATGATTGATGCTGCAACATAGGTTTAGAGTTGCAAGGAACTATGGATTGTGTAAAGTGTTATGTGATTCCAAAAAAATATCATGGTTATGTTTTTTTTGTAATTAACCATTGATATCCATGAGGCTTTAGCTAATATCATAATTGGTTGATGTGTGAGAGGAATTGAGCGCACAAATGTAAAATATTGGCAGTTAAGAACCAAAGCTAATCAATGGCGAGAGAATCGCTAAACCATAAAGGATTTCACAAAAATCATTGTAAGTAAATGCCTCTGTATGGTTGTTAAATTTAATATATTGTTATGTGTAGTAGGCTCACCTTAAAGCTTGTGATGGTCAATTCGGTGGCCCATGATAGCAGAATTAGAGTCACAAGGAGAATCAAGGGTTCACTAATGCAATGTTATGAGACATCGTTGCATGCACATGAGACATTATGACTAGAGAAGTGGAAATCTTGAGAGCATCAAGAGAAATTTAAAAGATAACTCTAAAAATAATAAAACCCTCACATTAATAAGAGCCACCCTGCAACTTAAAATAAATCTAACTTAAAATTACAATAAAACTAAGGAAGAAGAATGAAGAAGAGAAGGCCAAGTCCAGAGCACAGATTTGGGGCCAGAAAGGAACACCTATAATTGGGTTTAGAACATGTGATGTGTTTGGGTAGGATCACTACGATTTTAATGTAGGAGCACTGCAATACCTTGAATAGCTGTTAGAGGTGGTTCCATGATTTTAGTGACATAAAAGTCCCTAGAGAACTCTGTAACTAGGGACCACTAGGGGAGTGCTGGGTATTGTCATGTGCGTGATGCACACCCTGAGGGGCATGACACCGAGAAGGTGCTAAGTACCATTTTGTGTTTGGTTCATAACGAGAAGGCTTGGAATTTTTCGGGACTCAAGCGAGTAGGCTTGAGGGGAAAAAGAGTTCCTGGACTGAAGCGAGCAGGCTTGAGGGGAAAAAGAGTTCCCGGACTCAAGCGAGGATGTTTGAGGGGAAAAGGAGTTCCTGGACTCAAGCAAGTAAGCTTGAGGGGAAAAGGAGTTCCTAGACTGAAGTGAGCAGGCTTGAGGGGAAAAATAGTTCCTAGACTCATGCGAGCAAGCTTGAGGAGAAAAAGAGTTCCTGTACTCAAGCAAGGAGGCTTGAGGGGAAAAAGAGTTCCTGGACTCAAGCGAAGAGGCTTGAGGGGAAAAAGAGTTCCTGGACTCAAGCGAGGAGGCTTGAGGGGAAAAGGAGTTCCTAGAATCAAGCAAGTGGGCTTGAGGGGAAAAAGAGTTCCTGGACTCAAGCGAGAAGACTTTAGCGGAAAAAGAGTTCCTGGACTCAAGCAAGAAGGCTTGAGGAGAAAAATATTTACTAGACTCAAGCAAGGAGGCTTGAGGGGAAAAAGAGTTGTCCTGGACTCAAGCGAGAGAGATTGAGGGGAAAAATAATTTTCCAGAATTCAAGCGCGAGAGCTTGAGTGGAAAAAATTGAAGACACCTGATGATGCATGTGAAAGATGCTACAATTGTATGGTTATACCACAGGTATGCAATAAAATAAAATTGCAAAAATATGTGTGTGTTTGAATTTATTTATTTGTGATGAGAATACAGTTATGTTTTCAATCGAAATATTGAGAATTTTGAATAAAGATGCTATTCCATTAAAGGCTACTGCCAAGTATAGTATCTCAGTATGACATGTTTGAAATTTTTTGTACAGATAGAATTACATCTATGAAAGACTGTATAAATTATTAGAGTAATGTTTTCTTACGAAATCTAGTTTATGACTTTATTAAGAGATCATTGATGTAGCCACTTTATGTAGTATGCATATAGATGAATTTAATGGCTTTGAATAATTATAGACAATGAAAAATATTTGTTAGAATGTGGTCATTCTAAGTTTATGAAATGAAAACACTTACAGTTGGAAGAGCCCCGTGGAAGTGTTTTGAATGGGAATAGTACATAGGGTACTGAAAAACATGAGATGCGTGATTTCCCTTTTATTTTGCACTGGATGTGTGGTAGGCACCTAGACTGTCATTACCTATTCATCTAATGAATTATTTACTTTTTTTACTATGAAATCAGTGTCTACGTACTCGTGGACCATTCGGTGTTTGATTCATAGTGTTGGCTACTAAATTTTTTTGAAAAGGGCGTGATGTATTTTGGTGAATACTTATCCAGGCCGAAGTTGTGTAACTTCAATAAGCATATTGTGAAACTTTGTGTTGGTTTATTAAAAGCTAATATGTGAGATGTTAGCAAGACATTGCAGGTGAAATAAACAAGCACAGTAAAAAAGTAAGTGACTATGCATAGGAGCATGTGGTTCCGAAGTTTTATGTTTTATATTATGAAACTAACATTTGAACCAGGTAGAACTAGTACCAAAATTGCAAAGTATTTGCAATTGCCCAAGATAGGAAGCAGAGCGATACGTGAGATAAGTATTGTACGTATAAAAACCATATCTTTGTGATGTTTTTGTTATAAGATTATTGTGTCGTTAATATATATAAGTATTGTACGTATAAAAACCATATCTTTCGAGCTCTATATTTTGCATTGGGTTTGATAAAAACGAGTTGCATCTCAGTGTTGTGCATTGGATTTGATAAGAACGAGTTGCAACTTCGTATTGTGCATTGGGTTTGATAAAATGAGTTGCAGCTCTGTATTGATCTTATATTACTTGAATACATATATTTAGGTATGGTAAAAAACAAAACAGGAAAATTGATCAATTTCGGTAAAAAAAAACAAAACTTTTCCTGATATATTTATCAAAAATGATATGGGTGCAAGTGAAATAGCGTGAAGCCCAGAAAATAATGCCTCCTTTTTTGCGTGAAATAGCGCGAACCATGTCTGCTTTTTCCTCGCGTTGTTATCTGCAGCGTTTGCTAACAGTTGGAGCTGCCAATTATGGAAATATTTGTATGCGAGATCCCAAGGATTTTGCGTCGTCACAGGGCCTCGTTACCCGCAGGCAAGATTACAGAGTGCGCCAGTCTGGAGCATGAGGTCGATACCAAAGATTCAAGGTAAATATTTCATCCGAGCTTGTTTTCAGAATTCTACCTCTAATAGTATGTGTTTTCCCTTGTCACAAACTAAAGAGAGGATTCCCTACTTTGCTAGTATAAATTGAAAGTCTTGAATTCCTTGCCTATTCCAGTCTTGAATTCTTTGAAGGTCTTGAAGTCTTGTGACTTCTCCTTTGGGAAGTATACCCAAACCTTCCAAATCAGTGATTGGGTGATAAAGTACCTTACTCCCTCAAGCATCTGCACTGACATAGGCCACATATGGTTGAATGTAGAACGTCTAAAGGTGCTTCTGCTCTATGTGCTAAAAATTTATCAACTTTTCTGTTTTGTTTTACCATATACACATGCTTCAACAAAATAACTCATCAATTTAGATATGTTCTATAAATCTTGATCTTATAGATCTTATATTACTTAAATAAATATATTTCTAATCATACCTTAATTCTTCAAAATAACACATGTATTAACATTATTTAATAAAAGAAAATAAAAAATTAATAAACTATAACCAATACCGAGAAACAAAGAATATTAGTACATCTCCCTCCACAATATCAACGTAACAGAGTAGCACTCGCGCAATGACCTTTGCATAACATACCTGTAATTCTACATAATATCAGTAAATCAAATACTTAAATATATTTTTTTTATATATTTTACATTGCAAACTTGAATTATGTTATGTAGTGACATTGAATTGCAATTTATGTTGTTTTGTGGGCTAGAAGATTGACATTTTTGTCGACCAATTTTGTTACCGGCCTTTTATTATCTATTGGTCACGAAATCTGGAATACAAAAGAGTATAGAAGAGTTTTCAGAGTGAAGGATGTTACTCGAGTGGCAGTGAAAGCAGGTTGAATCCCATTTAATCAATTTGTTGTCATCTTAACAGAAATTCATGACTACACAAGTTTTTTTTGGCTTAACTGAAACATGAGTGGGCTTCTAGGGCCATAGGTAGGGTATGTGAGAGTCTTTGATGACTACACAAGTTGTTTTGGCTGCTCCAAATTGTCATTTATTTATAAATAGATATTTCTTTTGCATTTTTTTCATTTGACATTTGTTTTACCGGCCAAAAATGCCCAAAAAAATTGTCTTGTACAATTCCTTTTTCACTTTACAAGTTCCTTTTTCTTGTTGAAGTGACCTAAGGAAAATTCCAAAATGGTCACGTCGTGGCTTTTGAGACATGGGTTATTTGTTTGTGAGAAGCTATAGAAACAAGGGCAGTTTTTAAAGGGAGATTCTGCAGAACAACTTTTATGCCTTTTTGTTATGCACCATAAAAATCAAAGTGACAAAGGATGTTCTCGCTGTGCTAGGAATTTATATCAACTTGAAGTTTTTGAAATTATCCAATTGGTTTTGGTGACTATGTCACTACGATTATCCTTTTCTCCTACATTATTAATGACAAATTTAAAGAAGTTCTACTCAATATATCTTTTTCTTCTTGAGACGTGATGTTGTCCATGTCAATGCAAGTTGATGTTTTTTTTCATTCAGTGACACTTCAAACAATTGACCTCTTAATAACCAAATGACGGTCAAACTGGCCACACCATATTTTACCATGTATGTTCATGCCATGCAACGGACAAGCAGCGAAGTCAACCCGCTGTTGGTCCCTTGGATGGCTTGAACTTACATATTTTTTAAGGATGGCCATTGGGAATTGATTCGAAGCTCTAAACAGTGTACGTATCTTAATAATTATTTTGGATTCTTTTTTATTATCAACCGAGTTAGTTTTAAAACTATGTTCTAGGTGGATGGATAAATGAGTTTCCATACAAGGATCTTTAAGAAAGGAATATCAAATAAAAGGTTTGATTTTAAGGTTTTTGTAAACAACAATAACAATTGTTTGGTCTATGTCTATATATTTAACCACAAAAAAGCTGGTGCTAAAGATAGCACCATTTTTTATTAGCCGTTATTTTTTTATGTTTTTATGCAAGAATATGAGTTTTTATTGCTATAATTATCTTTTTGAGTATAAAGTTTTAGTTAAACTATATAAGTTGTCAATGTCTTTTTTGGTCATCATTGAGGACAAGTTTCAGAACATGAATGTCAAGGAAGATAACAAGCATAAAATCATATTTTAAGAAAAATCAAGATAGTCCTAGACCTTGTTGTACAAGCCCTTGGTGCGAAGAATGAAAGAGGCATTGAGATGCATTGACTATTTGATGGTGTCATTCTTGATGAAGCAACCTTGAAGATGCCAACATTGAAATATCATAGTAAAGAGTCATGTTCTGATGACTTGGAAGCAATGGTGAAGAATTCTTCTACCAAACACCATGTTAAAAAGGTTAACATGCAAGTTGGCCCTTGTTGTAAAAGCAATGTTAAGAAGTTTACAAACTCTATTAGGTCAACTTCAAAATTAAAGAACGGGTCGGCCAAGAAAATACGATGACAATGGATCCACATTCTCTTGAGCAAAATGGGTATAAAAGGAAGATTGATTTGATGAAATTAGTGTGTGTTTAAAATAGGATATGATGATCTGAAAAATATGTTGAGAAACGAATTGATGGGAATGTTTCCAAGGGCGTACAAATCAATGGAGCTTTGCAGTGAAGACTGGGGTAATTAGTCTTGTATTATGAAATGGTAAAATGTAAGAATATATCCTCCTCATTCGCTAAGAAAGAGACATCAATTTGGCTCAATTAAATTGAAGAAATCCAAAATGTGAATTCAAGCATTCTAAGAAGTTATATTGACACATCATCACTCAATAAATGACAATGTGTTCTTACCATGTAGAGGGAGCCTAGTTGATTAATAGACTCCCTGATAAGATGTCATGCTCAGATCATGATGTTCTATTTACCCATGCATCAAGGACAAATAATTTCACTCATGCATCGGAACCCTACAAGGATAGAATCATGCGCACTAAAATATTTCACAATTCAAGTGCATGGATTGAAACATGTCTTGCCATGTTTCTTTTGCAAAATATAAAGTCCTAAAAACCTCTTCCTTGGATATGTTAGTCCCACTAGATCATCAAGCAACCTAAAAATCCCATCCTCTTTCAACCCTTTATCAAAAGTCCTATAATCACTAGTGGCCCACTATTGTCCCTCAAGGGAAACTCTCTAATGTATATATGTCATACAAGAAACTCTTCAATGTATATATGTCATACAAGAGACCTAAAGGAGGTTTTTTCTCAAACCTAGAAGATTCATCTCATGAAAATCACTTAAAGGCGTTTGAAATGAAATCAATCCAAATTCTCTAACATAATAACTCACATCATTTTCGACCTCTATATAGTCATGCTCTCTATCACTCCTAAATTTTTTTGAATAGTGAACTATTATTTCCATATGTCTAGAATGTGCACTAGCGACATACCGTCCAACACTAGACATAATGTTAGTAGATAAATAAAATGACATGGAAGAGATAGTCTCAAACTAAGAAGTCATCTCCTCAACTCCTACTCTAATTCTAGCTATAACCTTCTTCATGCCCATTTCATTCTTCAATGGAATTTGTCGTATAGAATGTCCCATATTGTGACATCAAAAGCATATGAATTAACTTGAATCCTTCTTCCCTATATATCTATTCCATCCTTCTTATTGAACCATTTATTTCTACCCTTTCTCTCCTTCCTAGAAAGACCAATAGCATCTACTTTCACTTGTTTCTCTAAATAATATTAAAATATGATTTCCTCCTACAAAATATCAACTAATTTTTTTGAGAAATCATGTATATTTCCCTCAGTACAAATACCCAAGACAAAAGGCACGTATGAAGGAGAAATCCATTTAAGGGACATGGATACAGGATCTTGATCTTGAACCTTGGTGCCAATGGTGGCTAATTGATCCTTCAATTAATCGATCTTGATTAAAAATGCCACCATGGTATCTTCATTACGCATATGAACCACTAAAAGTTGGTTTCGTAAGAGTAGATTTTTTGAAAAGTATAAGAATCTAAAATAATTCAACTCCTATCAAGGCTATATACAATAGAATCCTCTCAAGGCTACAAATCCCAGCATTCAAAATGTGCTAGATAGGGTAAATCATCAAACCCTAGATCCGCCAATAAGAACATGTGCAATAATTCCTTCAACAATATCTCCTAGGAAAGATGTCCTCTTCCATTCTTCTTCACTATTCCACCCTAGGGTTTCCTTCCAAAAATTTATTCTTCAATATCCATGGGTAAAACCCTAATCCTAGCACTCTAAGAGGCTATAATAAACTTCAAAGAGACCAAGAAACCCTAGTTCCAAAGAGAGAGAGAGAAATAGGTACAAGTAAAGACTGAGAGAGAGAGAGAGAGGACAATTGTTCTCCTCTTCTTGGTAACATCTATACTAAAGAGTGAGAAAGAATGAACACACAATTCATGTTAATGAAACAATATATATTTCCCTTTTTATATGAGAGGTTATGGAGAGCAGCAATACTATATGGGTACAAGTCCTTACAAGCAAGCTATATGATCCCTTATGGGCCAAACAAGTGAGACATACAATCTAGAGTACAAGTCTTATTCTCTATTGATGATGCCATGCAAAATAAGGATTCCAATGTGGTGTAGTTATAGAAGAAAAGTCCAAAATATTCCATCTTGAGACTCAACAAACCCCATATATCCTCTATAAAAAAATTACGCTTCTAGGGTAGCTACATCATGCCAGAACATTTTCGAAGCCATATGCTATCTAGGGATTGAATCCCTCCACCATGATGCAGAATAATCTAGATCACTTGTAAGGATTTCTCTCACCAAGTGAGCGCTCCATGTGGCCATCTTGAAGTGTGTTTTCCATCTAGGAAAGAGATCATCAACATGCAATGGTATAACACTGATCCAACATTCAACTAAGGTCAAACATCAACTAAGAAAGATATCTCATGTGTGCATATCCATCACATACTGCTATCTATTGATATTGCATGGGGTTTACATTTGTTATTTTTTTCAAAAGGATTGGCCTTATACGACCACATGGTGGGATATTTTGATGGATGTACACTTGCAGTTTTTTGGGCTTGCTAAAAGATTTTGGAAGGTGTATGCTTGTAAAAATGGTTAGAATATTTAAGGATTTGTGGAACGGTTAGAATATTTAAGGATTTGTGGAACCCGCCCTTGTTTATGTAGTGGGAACCCATCAAGATAGATTCTCCGTAACTTTTAAGTGTCAAAAATTTGTTGAATGTGCTATAATAAATTAAAAGTGGCTTTGCTATGGTTTCATTTTTATGTGATAGCACTACGGTACATGAGTTGTGTTCACAATTAATCAATGTATTATGATGCTAAACATGCAATTAGTACATGAGAATGTAAAATTTGCACAAATTTAAAGGCCTTTTAGAGATTATGGTGGTTTTCAACCCTTGGTTTTAATTTCCTATTCGATGTTATCTTCCATTATATATCTTGTGTAGTTTATGGGTTGTGTTTGGTTTGGGGTTGTTGTTGTATTAGGTGATGGTATTGTTTTCCAACCCATGGTATTACATTAATGGAAGAAAATTGATATTTACAATTTACTCATCCTTTTTTGTTGACAATATGTGTCACTTTGTTGGCACAAGTCTCTAGGTCACCCTCCTCTTGGGCACAAGGTTATGGTAATCAACACATGGTTTTGCAAATAAGTTGATGGTTTTGGGGCTCATGGTTTGAATAAAAGTAATAGTCTATGAATTTAACATCCTTTACACATTTATTTAGGATGCACTTGTGAAAAATAGATATTTTATTAATTGTTGACCACTCAAAATTCCTACATTGCACATTGATCAAAGGGGCACGTCTCAGAAATCAATATTTTATTAATGGATCATGATTATTTTATTATTGTTGGACCCTTGGATTGACTTGGAAATTATATTTTAAACCATATTACTATTTTTAGCCATTGGTTATTTTCTATAAAAGAGATTTCTCTCCATTTGATCTATAGCTCTAGTGTGAGATAAATCCCTTGGAGCTTAGTTGAGTGAGAGAAATCCATTGGAGCTTAGCGGATCATCAATTTAAAATGTTTTTGTATGTGAAAATTTCTTTCGTATATTTATGACATGACAGTTCCTTTTTCTTTCTTTAGTTTTCTAAACAAGTGTATGTAAGACAAGGAAGTAAGTGCACTATTTTTTATTTCATTATGTTATCATGTATGTAAGATAAGGAAATAAGTGTACTATTTCTTATTTCATTATGTTAACAGTTTAATGTTTTTGTTGATGCATCACATCCTTAAATAAAAGCAAACTACAATATCAATAATCATATAAAAATTACATACATAGTTTTTTATCTACTTTAGTAATGCTTTTTAATAATTTTTTACAAGAAGCAATCTAACACTAATCAATTCACATATTTATATATATTGCTTTTACATTTCTACAAATACATTACATATTCCATTGTCTCTCTTTTTAAAAGAGACTAAGGGCGTTGGTACTTGAGTTAGAGATTTAGTATTTTTCTTTATGACTTTATTATAATTGTTATAATAATACTATTTTAAAGATTGTGTTTGTAGGTTAAGTTATTCTTCAAAATATTACTTTAATTTTAAGTTATCTAATTTTTTATTCAACTTATTCTCGTAAAATAATCTACAAAAATCTTTTCTTTTTTAAAATAATCCTTAAAAAATATTATCTTAATGCTTAATGATTTTCAGCCCACTCCTTTATGTACTAGTTATATCACATTATCTAGGGTTTTAAGTTTTAGTGCTTATCTAGGGTTTCAAGTTGCAGCGCTTTGGTTATGAATTTTAGGTTATTTCTGCCAAGTTCTGTTGTGGGCAGACTCTCGCCCTGTGTCACTGCTTTGCTCTTTTTCACACCCGAAACTGTAACGCGTGTTCTAATGAGCACCATCTCGGGGGTTTCCATTAATTCATCTCTGAGTCCTCATGCACCATTCTGAAAATGCACGATTATCAGATGTAGAGAAGTTGATAACACCGAACAACAGAATGAAACTCTTCCAAATGGGATGATGCGACTTATCCTCTCCTCTACCTCAAGCATTTGGCAGATTTCATTCTCTTGTTCAGCGTTATAAACTTCTCTTCCTCTAATTATAGCGTGGATTTTCTAATGTTTCATGAGGAGGCAAAGTTGAAGTACTAGAGTTGAGGAGAATGGTTAGTACTAGTGCAACTTTTGTAAGCTAAAACACAAATCAAATGAGGAGGGATCGATGTTGTGCAGCAGGATGGAAATTCAATGGCCCAGACATTCTGAGCATTGATATGGATTCTATGGTGAAGTGATTAAATATTTCAGGCCGGTTCTGAGCATGGATATCATTAATTTGTAATTGTTAAGTTGCCGACCTATCCCAAATGCAAGTTTCTCTTTCTCCAAATGATGGAAGGATGTAAACTCATTGAATGGCCTTCCTCAAGCTAGAAATTCTGTTGTAAAACTTATCATCGTTATTTAATCATTCTGTCATATCTTTCCGAGAAGTATCCTCCCTAAACAAGGAGGGTATAATTGCTGTGTTTTCAACCTACGTGGGTGATTGTGGCTTAAGATCTTTGCTCCTGAAAAATGAGATAGAAACTTATTTTGTTTTGAAGGATCTTTGATTTATAGTGTCAGATAGAACAGACACAGAAGTCTATTTCTATGGACAAGATAAGTGGCCTTTCTAGGACTATTACAAAAAAATTAAAAATATAAGCAGGCAGGCTCTGTGAGAGCCTGTGAAGGCTAGACAAGTTTTTTTGGCTACTCCCAATTGTCATTTATATTCTTGACATTTATTTCTGAATAGATTTTGTTAATTTCACGCATGGCTTCACAAGGCAAAAGTGCCAAATATTGTCTTCTAAAATTCTTTTTCACCTTACAAGAAACTCTAAACAGCGTAAATGGTCCACCGAAAGTTGCGGGTAATGTGGAAGCACCTTCTTTGATCCATATCTATATGAATATCTTAATAATTTTTCTGGCTTTTTTCACACTATGTTCTATGTGGATGGATAAATGTGTTGAAGGTGCAAAGAGCTTCAAGGCATAAATATGAATAGTTTGGTGATTCCTAATTACAAGCTACTTAAAAAGAAGCACTGGGATGTCATATTGAACTCTAAATAATGAAGTGAAGCATTATGATTTTGAGCTGCATACCAAGAAAAATGAAAGTTAAATTGATATGTCCAATCTTTAATTTAAAAGTTTATTTTTTCTAATTTAAAAATCATAATTATTTACTATTTTTTTCATAAAAATTAACTTTCTAATATATTTTGTTGGTAGTTGTTATGTTTATTTTTTCTCTAATATTGTTGGGCACACTTTGATTATATTGTTATTTTGTATTTTTTTGGTTTCTTTGGATTTTCTTTCATTTTTTATTTTCTTAAAGAATTATACAATTGTAAGTGGGTAAGTGGGTATCAATCTTATTGCAAAGTTAAATTTATGGATTTTTTCTTGTTAAGGACAATAGTTACTTGTATTCTTCTTGAAGGGTAGCTATGAAAGTGAAGAAAGTTGTAATAAATTATGATAATTATATTTTCTTAAGGAAAAATTCATTATTTTCCATTCAACTATGTCTTTTGTTCAACATGTTACACTAAGATCTAGTATATATTTTATTATACCAGCTAATTCAATAATGTTATCATAGGGATACAAATGGAGTTGATTATTTTCTCTTTCAAAAAATGTTATGTGAACTAGTTGAAAAAAGACCTTATTATACATCCAAAAATGTCAATGGAAGCATCTTTTGGTAAGGATTAAAGAGTAAAAAATGATGTTTTAGGAAGCATTTTATATCATAACTCATATTCATTCCATTGGAAATCATTATGCCACTTCCAGTGCATTGGTGTATTACATAAAATAAGCTTGGTTGGTACCCTATTGATTGTACGTGAGTAACAATAATAAATAAAATGAAAAAATTAGTTTCAAAAATGTCATGTCCATAAAGAAAAGACAAATGATGCAAAATAAATAAACCTTAAATCCATCCTAAACATGGATGTTATAAGGATCAAGAGGTTTAGTCCAAGATTTTATCTCTCTAGGTGCTTAATAGATATAGGGATAAGATAGATATATACTAGTACCATATGATTTCTTGGTTGGGATTTTACATGCCTAGCTATCATAAAAAGTTGATGCAAATCTCTAGATAGATGTTTTTCATGGACAACATTTTAGAGCCCACACAGGTGTGGCTCATTGGAAATTCGCTTGATATGAAGTCACATGTTGTAAACAAAGGTCACGAGTTCAAATCACACCCGGGCATACCCATGTCCCATGCTTGTGGGTGGTTGTGGGGCACCTAGGGGTATAGTGATAGCGAGATTGGATCCATGGACCCCGTGTCACAGGTGTACCAGCATAGTCTCCAGTTTCTGATCCCCCTAGTTACAAAAAAAAATGGACAACATTTTAGATTTGAGATAATGTTTTGGCATCCACTTACTTTTATTATTCTTCCCATTAGTTTCCCTAAACTCATGAGTATAACAAGCTTGTCTAACAACTTAGAATTTTTTGATGGAAAATTTGAAATGCAATATAGGTTTTCATTGGGTCGATTGGAATGTTTTATGCACTTTGAAGGAACTGAAGGAATTGAGTGTCATAGATATTGGAACCTAATGAGTATATTTCTTTTCCAAATGGATTGTTACAATCATTGAAATGAACCAGAACTAAAATTGTATGATTAGAGCCAATATTTTTTATACAGAGGACAAATCCAGATCTTATATTAAAAAATTCATAAACACCATATGAAGAGATAACTCGTATAAAAGAACGTCTACTCAATCCATTTAAAAGGGACCAGTTAAGTACAAATTTTAATCCTTATACAATATTGTGAAGAAACAGTAAAAAATCATAAATTCATATAGAAACAGCTATGTTCAAGTTTAATAACACAGTCAACCAAGTTTGAAATGGTGAAGAAAATTGACTAGATCTGTACTTCTCACCTAGATATGTATAGTTAGAAATAAGATGTTGCTGGACACAATGTTTACACTCAAAGGGGGGGTGAATCAGTGTGAGGCCAATTTTCAATCCTTTTAAACTTCTACTAGTCAACTAACAATTTATCAATGTATTATACTTCCATTTACATCATTTTTGTATTGAAATTCATCACTAATCATATATGAATCAAAAGAGTTCAACTCATTGAACCATAACAAGTATCACAGCACAAGAAACACAAGACAATTTAATCTTTGTAATCTTTTTCTATTTTTTTGGGATCGACTACAACAATTAATTTAAATCAACACCTACTGATACAAAGAGAACCAAATCCTCATCCAGGACCAACCTAGATTTCTTAGGCCCACCTAAGAAGATTTGAGGTTTCCAAACCCCGGATGCAAGACTAGCTTGCATTTTCTATACAATATAGATACTCAAATCATCGCACACACATATATTCAGCCATTGTCATATCAAATCATCAATACCCAATCAGTCTCAGCCAATCTCATAAATATCACTGTCATCATCACCAACTTGTCACTTCCTTGTCCAAAGCTGTCCACATTAATCATTGTCACTATCATCTCATCATGTTGTCCATGCCTTCACAATCTACTGCTATCTAGGATTACACAAATCTGAATTTATCATGCCCAGAAATAAAAGATCTCCAGTTGTCATATCATATTAGCCCATCAACATTAGCACTTGTCTTTTTCTTCATGTTGAGCACATCTTCAAGAAGCACACCAACAAAATTATGTCCATTAACTCATCATTAGCATTCTATTCTTCATCACACTGTTATCATCATTCAGGTTATAAGTATTCTGTCCGGGAGGCATTCTGTTCATGAGCACATCAGCATCATTCTGTCCAGGAAATTATTCTACCCCATACATACAATCAAATTGTCATTTTTGTTGTCTTTGTGAAGCCCATAAAAATCAGAGATATAAAAATAACTTTCATGCTACTCCTGCTGCTCCCTACCAAACTATACTCATCTTCACTTGACCCCCGAATATTTCCTCAGTTCATCGAAAATCAGAGCTACCCTTCTTTCCACCGAAATTCTTCTTAGTCCAAATCACATCAAAGTAAGGACTCATTCTCCATTTATACTTTTCTTTCCATCAATTTAGGAGGCCGACTTGTCCTTTTGGTTTTATTTTTATCATTGGAATACTTAAATAAATCAAAAAGATTTATGTAAGATGACCATCCTTTATTCAAGGAGTTAACCAACCATGCCACGTCATTTTTCATTTTTAACATACAACAAGAATTACTTGTGGCAACCATCCTTCAACCATTTCATTTTCATGCCACATCATTTGGTCTCTTTTCATTAATTAAAAATAAACCAAATAAGATTTATTTTAGGTGGTCTTGATTTTTATTCCACGTCATCTTTTTCAAGAAAATATATCATCATACTATCCTTCAAAATATTTATTACATAAAATAAAGAATTTAGAATTTGGCCATCAACTTCCTTAAAAGATGCCCGCAAGGGCTCTTTTAGTTGTCCACAAATGTATTCACAAAATGCCCACAAGGGCCTTGTCTAACCCTTGCTTAGGATGCCCGCAACATCACCAAAAATGCCCACAGGCTCTAATGCCATGCCTGCATGGACCCCGTGAAAATGCCCGCATGGCATTTCTAAAATTTCCCGCATGGGCCTTCAAAATGCCCGCAGCAAGCTTTGAGATATGCCCGCAACCTCTTCATTAAAATGCCCACGGGGGCATGTTTAATATGCTCGTGGGGGCATGTTTAATATGCCCCCAGCTAGGGATTTCACATGCCTGGAATGGGGATTTAGAGATTCCTGTAAGGGCTCTCTAAAATGCCTGCAAAGTCAATTATATTATGCCCGCAAATGGCTATTATTGCTTCATAAAATACTTGCAGGCATTCCTCCATTCATTTTTCCTTGTCCACCTCAACAATGTTGCCATATCACCAATCCATCTTGTCCTTTTCCTATTGCCAATTCATCCAATTCAATTACTTGTCCTCCATTATCCTTGCCATGTCCTTCATTGTCCTCTATGTTAAGTCTTGTGCCTTCCATCATGCTTTCTTGCTACTTGTCATCATTGCTTTCCATGTCATCCATGTCAAGTCATGTCACCATCTTTGTTTTTCATGTCATGTTTCATGCCTCCCAATGCTTGGTTATGTCTTTTTCCATCATCCTTCAATATTTTAACTTCTTCAACTTGACCTTGACCTTGCCATATCATCACTTTGACCTTTTTCATTAATGTGTTGTCATCAATGAAAAATTTAGCCATCAGATGTGGAGGGGTTGTTGAACCAAATATATTGACCTCTACTCTTAGATGGTTTAGAAAATGACTCTAGAGTGATGTGGAGAGTCCCTAATTGTGTGCTTGATTTAAAGTGTAACTAGGACTATGGTGATTGCATCCTTGTCTAGAATGTCTTCCTTCATATTTAAATCTTGGTAGATATGCATGGAGCTATGTTGTAATCTTGTGATCTTGTACTTAGCATCCTTGACACATTGTTGACGCATCATACCTATATGTAGAGTGGATTCATAAAGCCATATTATAATGAATTTTTAGTTCACCTATGGATGTCCAATACTCTAATTCCAACATCCCAAACCAAATTTAGGATAGTTCTTCTTATCTAAAGAAAGCATGGATGCCCATAATACACTCTATAACAAAGACTAAAATGGTCTTCATCTAGTAATAAATGCTTTCCACCTTTGTCAAAAGAGCCTTTATTTTATATTCACTCTCTTGACTAGTGTATTTAACTCCATTAAGGTCTATCTCGAAATATTGTCATTGATGTCAAGAAAAATGTTCAATGGATAATAAAAAAAGTCTATGCACTTGAGAAATATTGGGCTCGGGAATGAAATCAATCACCTCATGTAAGGGAACCAACATGTGGTGATGTTGAACAAAAAGAGAGAGAGAAAACAAGCTATCTAGGATAATGTGAAAGCCATTTCATTTAGTAGCTAGTGTTGTTGATTTGGACTAAGAATTTCCATAAGTGACAAAGGGGGATATTGTTGGAAATATTTTCATTGATATCAAGAAAAATGTACAATGGATGATACTAGAGTTTCAACATGCATGAAAGCAATTATCCTAGGTAAGGGAACCACCATGTGGTGACGATGAAAAAAAATATATAGATAAAAACAAGTTGGTCAACATAACGAAAAAAACCTTTCATCTAAGAGTTGGGTTGACATGACTGAAACACCAGCTAATGCCCCATTCTAAATTAACTAGTGGACCCCCCTAAAAAATGATGCATCATATAAATAATGATGTCTTGAAGCATTTTATGTGTGGTGAAGATAATGTGATTATAAGGTAATATGAGTGGCACAAGAATGAAATGATGAGATCCTTCATAACAAAAATTACTTCTTCTTAAGTATGTGGAATATGGATTGTGCATAAGTTAGGGTTTGTCTTGTAAAGAACAGAGTGCGATAGAAAAGTCGGTGCGCAAAAAATTTTCCCCTTCCTTGAAGTCAATTTCATATGATGTCTGGTCAACCTTTTCCATCATACTCTCAACAAAGGAAGTTTGAGTCCCCCCAACTCTGCGACCCTTGTATCCCCTCCACATTCCGTCAATATTGCATCTAGTACTATCACCTCTTGGTTTTACACCTCGCGCTCCTATCAAGGAAACATCATTTCCTTGGTAGTTGCAGGTCTCCCTCTGTCGACACCAGCCCATCTATTCCAAAGGATAGACCAGGAGGTCCCTGTACCTTGGACTAGTCTCCATCAGTGGTGAGTGCCCATGGATCATCTAAGAGAAGTCCTTAGTGCCTCTTAGAATGGTTTTTTCTCACATGCTAAACTTCAACACCATCATCGCACCATTGAGATTTGTGCAGGGAATTAATCCCTTTAGTTATTGGTAAAAGACCCCAAATGTCCCCTGACTCTAGCACATTGGTGAGTCTATTTGGAACCCCCCAGTTGTATGTTTCCCACGGAAAATCCGGGTTGCATTGGCAACAGTATTTGGAAGCACTCCAGTTAGATCTACTTCCTCTAGTACCCAGTTCCGATGCAATTCAGTGTACCTTTGAGATTATGACTCTCATTCATTGAGTCCATCCAGTTGTTGGACACCTTCAGATCCAACATAGCATCAGTTTTTATGGTACCACATTCAATATGGATGCCATTATTTCCATGTATCATTTCTTCAGATCAGTCATTGTCAGACCATGAGTATGTTCCATATTTGAGTCCACTCTGGACCATTATTATGTACCCAGCAATTCTCCATGTATTGTTTAGGTCCCCCTTTTGGGCCTCATTATTATTTGTAGATATTGATACGAGCATGGGTATCCCTACCTCATCCATATATTGAGATTATTCCTCATTCATTGTTGAGGTCATGTATTTTCAGTTTTAGCCTTTGCATTTTGTTATGGAGCATGTATTCTGGTCTCCAACCAGTTTCTGGTCTCCTCCGTCACAATGCTCATACGCATGGAAAATGAAATAACCTGTGATTTCAATCGTCCATACAATGATCTCATGCCCTCACACATCAGGGGGAAATCTGTTAACACCGAAGAATTGTTTCCTAGCTCATCTCCCTAGTCACATAACCCATTTGTCCACTTTACCTACCATTTTGGCCTCCAAAACGCTAAAAAAACCTCAAATGTAACCAAAAAGAAAAAAAATCATTATTTTCCTCCTCAATTAATGAAATTCCTTCAAAAAGTTCAAAACCCTAAAAAAAGGGTTTGAAATTCCCAAAATAAAAGAAAAAAGGGAAAAAAGTCAAAAATAAATTCAAAAAGAGGGAAAACCCCTAAAACCATTTACCAATACTATTGGTTGCCCAAAACCATGGGTCAATACTCCACCTCCCAAAATCTCTATAAAAAGGTGATGGAGGACTCCATTCAACATCCATGATCAACTCTTTACACCCTTATGCTGCCGAAATTCCTATTGAACTTTAGCATATCACCTTGAGCTTTTGTTTCTCATTTCAGTTGAGTCTTGGCCACGATTGGATCATTTGGAGAAGAGAAAAGGAACCCTGGAGACTTGGTGCACTACTCATGTATGGCTGCAAGGGCTCCTACAACCTCACCTTTTGAGGTAACATCATATCGTAAACCATATTTTACACATTAATACAGAAAATCATATTATCATTCTTGGGTTCCTATTCATCTTTATTACTACAGTAGTAATTTGTTTAATTTTTATTTCCATTGTTTCACTCACATATATTAGTTGTCTTTTATTTGTTTACAAGTTTTTACCCATTTACATGAACTGCTACTAAGGATTCCTGAATCCTTAGTAGGTGCTCTTTAGCATGAGTTGGTGCGAAAACACTACCTACAAGGATAATCCATCATTTTTACAAACATAGGACCATGAACATCTTATTTTCCTTCATCAAAACAACATTATCAAGGAAGATCATTAAACTAGTTAGGTATTTCATTTTCATGGATTATATCTTATTACTTTTGCATTACACATTGTTTTATGCACATTCAACATGTTTAGAGCCATGCTTCACTACTGAGATATTTTTTGCAATGACTCATGGTTCAAGGCATGTTCAGGACCCTAAATAATGAAAGGATTTACACTCAAGCGATGAATTAGAATTATGACAAGTGGAAAATGGAGATATGAAAGAGGTAAGGCACAAGCCAGGGTCTTACATACTAGGGTATGGTAAAGATAGGGTTTATATCTTCAACAATTTTATGAATGTGAAATTCATGACCAGCTATTGGTAGCATATTGGAACAAACTAGGGTCTTACAAACCAGGGTATATTTGTTGTATATTTGACCATATGTACATGAAGGCCCAATGATTTTTATTACACTTTAGTTCATGTATTCCTTTCCATTGTACTTGATACTTTGCCATTGTTGTAGCATGCTAGAGTAGGAACACTTCAACAGAAATTCATAGATTCTCATGTACTTATCATTTGATGAAATACAGTAGCATTGATGGAATGTGTAGAATCTATTAGAATTCCTCTTAGTTTGTGAAAATGTCATAAGCTTATATTGATGATATGCGTAACATGTTTTACATGACAGAGGTTATTCAAACATATTTTGACTTATTTTGGTAATTTTTTTTTTTCCTTCCAACCATAATCCTAATAAATGGGTATGAACCCTTGGCGTTGACAAAAAACCACAATTTTAAATTAGATATCAAATTTTACATGCATGTACTGAGCTCATTGAACTGTTGAAAGATATTATTAGTTCGTTCCATTAAGATAATGTTTTCATAATACAATGGTGAGATGTGATCAATGCAATAAATGTAAGAGAATAAATATTGCTTAAAATGTAATTATATAAATTTCAATAGAATAATTTATCAATTTGTGGCAGAAATAAGTCATCACAAGAACAAGTGGAAACTCAAGAAAAAATATGCAATATATTGTATCATGCATTGATAGTCGAATGTTTGTAATACAAAATATGGCAAGTAGTCAGCCCTTAAATGGCCTGTCAATATACATGTATCCCTAAGTACAGTAATGTACATGTATGTCAAAACACACATATCCAGGACTAGGAGACATCAAAATCAATCTTTCACATGTTTTTCTCGACTTTGCTCTATCAACCATCTCCCTAGGATCGCTCTGTATCTCACGAGTCTGCAAATAAAAGATCATTATTTTTACAAATAACTGTACTAATACGCTCCCATTAACAAACTTAAAAAAATATCTTATATCAAAATTATTTATGACAAACACTCACCAAATCCATTCGGGGTATAGATGCCTACGGTGTACTCATGGAAGTCCTCTCTATAATTGTGGTCTAAAAATAAAAGATCATATCTCAATTAATTCAACAATTCAACATTGATCAACATGTTTGTGAAAATTGAATAAAAAGAATTGTCCATTAATGAACCTCTCACCACAAGAGGAGACTTGATCACAACCATGGATTAAGCGGAGGGGTCAGGAACTGATGCTGCTAATGGGTACAATCACTAAATGGGGAAATAGTTAGACATGCATGAATAAAAAATATAGTAACATGGTTAAATACTATGCATTGTAATTTTTTGAAATAGTTACCTCTATATGACTTGTTTCTCTTATAGATGTGACACTAACTACAACATCAATGACCCTTGTTAGGTGAGGTGTAGAGGGATCTCTCATGTGTATGCTATAAAGGACATCCACACCCTTTCTAGGAGTGGATCCTCTCTTATACACTTGTAACTTCTGCACATTTGGACTATGAGGAGAGGAAATTGATGACTATTTCCTAAATATAGCAAGTGGTGGATATAATCACCATTTACCGACGTAGTTAGAAATGCATTGATCAATGAAATATCATGTATTAACAAACTGACAATGATGAAATACATATCGATGTACGATATGCTTCAATAAATTCTAAGAACATTCTGCCACTTGTTGATCCCCTATGGGTTGTGTACCACCTATCTCCCCACTAGGGGGATATCAATCGATGAAATGATTTCCCTTTGAGGGGGATCTACAACCTAAAATTTAGAAAATTGTAAATATTAGATCATGTAGCATTAATTAAGTAACATGTGATAACAAACTAAAATGTATTAAAATAATGACATGTTGAACAGTTACCTCAGTGTGATCTATTGTTTCCGAAGTTATGACTTCGAAATTCTATGTCACAATAGATCTAAAGAGATGAGGAAAGCTCCCAAAGAAAGAATGAGTAGAAAAATTGAAGAAGAGTGAAAACTATAGTAAAAAAGAGAAGAAGAAGAAGAATGCAACATAACTCAGATAAGAGTAGAATAATGCCACACTACTCAATTATCAGTATAATGAAAATGTTAATACAATGGAGATAATTCGAATCATGCAGGAGAATTCGAACCTCAATTGGTCTAGCATAGGGATTATCACCATTAGAGTGCTCCGAAAGACTCAAACTGAACTAAACTGAACCTAAAATCAGCTAACTGAAGTCACAAACATTTAACTTAATAAGGAGGGATAAATAGTGAGTTTTTCATGCATGTCAATTAGAAAAGGGTGCATGAGGCCATAATCAGTGGCATTTGGAGCTCTAACCCCCCACAAGAGTCAGATAACTCAGGTGTACTGCATTGGAACATTCAATGGGTTCTATCAAAATTAGAGAAATTTTGAGGTAAAAAGTGAGCCTTAAAACAATAATACTTTACAACAAAAATCACCAATAGGATTCAAGATGATAATGTCAACCATGGGGGATGAATCACCATTTTTGGGTAAAAAGGTAAAATGGTAAAACAGTGAAAAAGTGAAAAAACTACTTTGTCAACTCGTATTTTCAACTTATCTCCCTATAAATTCATTCAAATTTCGAGCAAGGGCACTTATTGGATGGGGAAGTCAATTCCACTTCCAATGAGTACCCACTCGACATACTTTTGATGGACCCTGGTCCACGAAAAACAAGAAATTCTTGAAAAAATGTGATGATCAAATCACCATCACATTTTTTCACGCGTTTCTTGTTTTTCGGGGAGCGTGGTCCATCAAAAGTATGCCGAGCGGGTATTCGTTGGATGTGGAATTGAATTCCCCATCCAAGGAGTGCTCTTGCTCGAAATTTGAGTGAATTTACAATGATACAAGTTGAAAATACGAATTGAAAAAGTAGTTTTCTTCTTTTTTCCTCCAAAATTTGATGAGGTATGCTAATATTATTTTATTATTTCCATTATTATTTTATAATTATCCTTAGGAGGCCCATTTTACACCTCAAAATTTCTTTAATGATAGGGAACTGACTATAGTGGTCCTAAAATGATGCATGCAGGGATCAGAAGGTGGTAGATGGATTTTGAAGGACATGTGCACACCACTAGGGGGAAAATGACATCATCAACAACTAGGAAGAATAAATAATGGTAGGTAGGACAAGGATGGAGTATTGAAATATCCTAACAATCCCCCTTAATCCATACTTTTTCATCCTGGGACCTGGTTATTGAGATCAAAGGTCACCCATACTTGATCAAATAAATGATAAAAAATAAATAATAGTCGATGAACCAAGAAAATGGGGAAAACCTCATGGGAAACCGCCCCCCTCAAATTGGAATGAAACACACCAAAATATTAATTGCTCCAAAATCAAATAGGTGTGATACTTGATCATATGTCTAGAGGTATCTTCCTCTTGGGAAGAAGTGGATCATGCTCCAAAAACATGTGATTCTATTCTCCTTCAGTGGATGCAATCGAAAATGGAGGCTTCTTGATTTTTCTCTTCAGACCAAACATGGTGAAAAAAAATCCAAAACTATGAAGATCATCCTGGAACCTATTATTCAAACCAGCTGAGGTAGGATCAACTCGAGGAATGTGTAGATAGTTATTTGATATCTCCTTTGAACCAACATAGGTCAGATCATAACCAAATGAACTATGACATGATGGTGGTGGATTGGAATTCAAATCATCTCTAAGAATTGATAGATGGTTTCTTGTGATCTCCTTTGAACCAGTAGGGGTGAGATCAAAACCAAAATCCCCAACATATGCTTGAGACTTGAACCCAAGTGAATGGTAGTGTCCTCCATCTTTAGAAAAACTCTGAGAGCATGTGCCAATGATCAAATAGAATTTCATAGGAAGCATGTGATAAAGGAGGACGATTGCATCACCTCCAAACTTTGATTTAACCTCCAAATCATTATGCACACCAATAGACTCATGTGAAAGAGAGGATTTAAGAACCTCTTCATATTCTAGAGTATGAACTGGCTTATATTGCTTAGAATTCGAAATAGAAGACATTGAGAACATGAGTGTTGAATTTGCAGCTTCTTCCTCATCTTGAACAACTTCATTATGAGATATGATTGAGGCTGAGACATAATTAGAGAGAACACTTAATGAGGTATCGCAGGGCTTGTTCTCCAAATAATTTGCATCAATCTCTTCATTTTACTTTCCAGCTTCTTTGTCCAGTTAGGCCCATAGATCACTTGGATTTTCAACAATTTCCTTCAGGTAGCGCATACTAGGAGACATAGCAATACACATTGCTCCAAAGGTTCCGTCACAGTCATTTAGCCAATCATTCTCTTCTTCATAGGAAGCAAAATCTCTCATAACACCAATACACATGTCAAAAAGACCTTGTATCTTTAGATATGCTATCATGTTTGGTTTCCACTCATCCTAGTTGAATGGAGAGAGAGGAGGAATTGCTTTCAGATTGATGGAAGTTGTTGTAGAATACCTGCAAAAACAATAGAAAATATATGTTACTGCTACTGCAGCATAACTGCTGCAACTGCTAAAAACTGATACAACTACAAAAAACTGTTGCAACTGTTGCAACACTCAAAAAATTTGAATAACCTGCGAAAAGATATCAATTTTTGGAGATAGACTACTCCGAAGAACTGCTTTAGGACATTAGTCACTTTTATCCAGATCCGTCACACCTAGCTAGACCTCATTGGATTTATCCAATGAATTCAATGAAATGGCACCAAGATTTGTTGTGGAAATCGAGAGGCATATGGTGCACTACCGAAAGCAGCTGCTCAACTTATTCTCTCCATGGCTCTGATACCATGTGAAATTATATGCCACAACAGATCTAAAGAGCTAAGGATACCTCAAAAAGAAAGGATGAGGATAAAATTTGAAGAAGAGTGAAAACTGCAGTAAAAAAGAGAAACACGAATAATAATGAAACAGAACTCAAATAATAGCAGATTAATAATGTCACACTACTCAATTATCAGTATAATGAACAATGGTAATACAATAGAGAGAATTCAAAAAATGCAGGAGAATTCGAACCTCAGTTGGTCTAGCATAGGGATTATCACTATTGGAGTGCTATGGAAGACTCAAACTGAACTGAACTGAACCTAAACTCAGCGAACTGAAGTCACAAATAGTTAACTGACTAAGGAGGGAGAAATAGCAAGTTTTTCATGCATGTCAATCAGAAAAGGGTGCATGAGGCCATAATCAGTGGCATCCAGAGCTCTAACTCCCCACAAGATTCAGATAACTCAGGTGGACTACACTCGAACACTCAGTAGGTTCCTATAAAATAGGGAACTAAATGAAGTGGTCCTAAAATGATGCATGCAAGGCTCAGAAGGTGGTAGATGTATCCTGGATGAAATATGCACACCACTACGGGGAACATGACATCATCAACAACTAGGTAGAATAAATAATGCTAGGTAGGACAAGGATGGAGTATTGAAATATCCTAAGAATGACAACATCTTGTACATCAAATGGTTCTAGTGCATGAGCCTCTGGACTATCCTAGGAATCGTCGGTGGAAAATTCTTGCCCCTCGTCCTCTTCTTGTAGCAACTACAAGTTTTAAAATAATTAAAAATATTAGCAATCTATATATGTGTATAGTAAGGAAAAATAATTTACAAACAACACTTAATTGTTAACCATTTACTTACCTAAGTAAAATACCCAATAAAGCTATCATTTGTCTAGATAGGACCAAAGAAAGGATGGAAACATATTGTGCATGGGTGGGGCTCTCGGTTGTGCTCATGATGTGCAGTTCTAGTTCCACTACTAGATTCTCTTCAACCACTGGAAGGTGGTGGCTCTACCCCATTGAGAGGTGGTGTCTCTAATCCATTGAGAGGGGGTGGATCTACTCCACAAATAGATGGTGGATTTGATGGCCCTTCTTGGTATGTACAATGAAGATATGCTATATGGTGAACAACCGCCTGTGCCAACAGTAGGAATGACACCTGTGTCTATGGGACCAACTGATGTGCAAGAGGACACGTCTGTCTTGGGTATCTTCTTGTGAGGTGGAGCTACTAGAAGATTGGGATCTATGTGCATTACATTGGGATGTTGTTGAGGCATCCCCATCCCAACGACCTGGTACTCCAAGATATAAAAATAATTAACATGCTTCCCCAAAACAAATTCTACATACATCTTTCTAAGAAAGTATAATGGCATTTCCTTGACTTTATGTGGTGCTACATCAAATACCATCTACCATAGGTCCATCCAATTATCTATGAATAGTTTATATGTACACCGCTCAATAGAAATATGCCTTTTGTTTACATCTGGGATTTCACTTGTCTGTGGATCTCTAAAATGGGTAAAGATATGTTGTTTTGTTATCTTCAACTTCTTAACTTCCTTCTAACTAAGTCCATCAACATATTCTTGCCTCTTTCTCTCTCTATACATGGCAATGTCTCGGAGTGCGCCATTTGACCTACTAAAGGTATCTATCATTGCATCCAAATTGAATGCAAGAATACGATGCATATCATCAACAATAACAATTGAGGCTCGAATGTATTTGAGCCTCTGAATTTCTCTTTCAATGTTTGTGTGTGGATCCATGGTCGTCACTGCAATAATAAAAAAAAAAACAAATCATTAGAAACATATACATGTGCTATAATGACATCTCTCAAAAATGAAAAATGTAAAAACTTTTTGCAATAACGAATACATTACAAACATAAATATAATCTCAATATACTATATTAACAACTACATGTAAACCAAAGTGGAAGGTGAGGATCACCTACATGTAAATCGATTAATAATAGATGGTGGAGAGATCCTTTGTATCTAATTCATATCATGTTCATGGCCCTTTTTTTGCTCAAAATCTAGTGTATGATAAGGAAGATTTGGTGGTCAAGTCCTTTGCATCAGTAAGAAGGGGAAATATTTCAAATGTGAGGGTTGATCTACGCTTGTTCCATGAAGTTAATCTGCTATCAATTGATAGGGATGAAGACCCAAATCCACCAATTTTGTTTCTTGGTGGTGAAGGAGGTAAAAAAAGATGTGGTGGTTCATGTTTGCAACAAAGTAAGTGGTGTGTCTATAAGGAGGGAAACCTAGTCCCTTGGGTTTTGGGGGATGATGCAAAGTACATCATGCCATTGGATTGGCTTCACAAGGAATGGTTTGACATGTTTAGGGTAAAAGAATGTGTGGAAAAAAACCATAGGGTTTGGTTAAGTCAAGTCTAGAAAGCAAATCTAGGTTATAGTCCATAGTTCCTCCTCCTAGCCAAAGGGTAGATGGATTTCCTTTTCCAATTTGCAATATATGTGGAGAAAATATTGAGGAAAATTTGGTGTTGAGATTCAAATCCCTTATTGCTTAGGTGGATACACAATTCATTAAGGGGATTTGTAATGTCCCCATCTCTGGTAAAAGTTTTATTTTCTCATTTTTTGTCTATCTTACATGACAACACTATCTAAAACCTAAACTAGTTCCTGTAATGCAACCTAGAGTGGAAAAAGGGCATGGTGAACCACAAGGGGGAGAGTATTTAAGTGGTTAGATTTGCGGTGTTCTTGGGCTTGGATTAGCTTTTAAACTTGAGTTTTAAGTTAATTTAACTATGATTTATGTCTATGTGGCTTTTAATTAAAGCCTCGTAACTATTGATTCATAATACATATGTATATGTATTATTTAATATAGGTACATGTGTTTTTATGAGATAAAAATGCATAAATTTTTGTTATATGCATATATTTTATGTTTTTATATAATTAAATAGAAATGCATATATTTTATTATTTTCATGCTTTTATAGAGATATGAAGAAATGGATATCTGATTGATATATATATATATATATATATATGTTTTTATAGAAAAATGTGGTGAATGATTATTACTTTTTTTAACCTAGTTTTGGATTGATGCGTGGAAGCTTTGGGGACAGGAAGAGGAAGCCAAACAAATTTCTCGATTATTGTATTGGGTTGGATATAGCATTTTATATCTCTGCTTATCCCTGGTGATTGGAGGGAAAAACGTTTTGGAGAGCTCTATATTTTATTCATTGAGTTGTAAAACATTTGGATATTTGTGTTATGCATCGGGTTCGATTAAAAACATTTTTGGAGCTCTGTATTGTACATTGGGTTTGATAAAAATGAGTTGCAGCTATGTATTGTGCATTGGGTTTGATAAAAATGAGTTGCAGCTCTGTATTGTGCATTGGATTTGATAAAAACAAGTTGCAGCTCTGTATTTTGCAATGGATTTGATAAAAATGAGTTGCAGCTCTATATTGTGCATTGGGTTTGATAAAAATGAGTTGCAGCTCTGTATTGTGCATTGGATTTGATAAAAACGAGTTGCAGCTATGTATTGTGCATTGGGTTTGATAAAAACGAGTTGCAGATCTGTATTGTGCATTGGGTTTGATAAAAACGAGTTGCAGCTCTCTATTGTGCATTGGGTTTGATAAAAATGAGTTGCGGCTCTGTATTGTGCATTGGGTTTGATAAAAACGAATTGCAGCTTTGTATTGTGCATTGGATTTGATAATAACAAGTTGCAACTCTGTATGGTGCATTGGGTTCGCTTCAAAACATCTTTGGAGCTCTGCATTGTGGATTGATTGGATTAAAAACTTTTTAGAGCTCTGTATTTGTGCATGGGTTTGTTAAAAATGATTTGCAGCTCTGTATCATTCATTGGATTTGAGGAAAATGATTTGCAGCTTTGTATCATTCATTTAATATGAGAAAAATGATTTGCAGCTCTGTAGCATTCATGGGATTTAAATAAAAACGTTTTGGGTCTCTATATTGTCCATTATGCTGGAGAAAAATGTTTTGGGAGATTTTTCTTGATTCAGGAAGTTGGAAAACATTTTGGATCATTGTATTCTTTCCTGGTTTGATTAAAAACGTTTTGGAGATTTCTGTATATGCATTTGATGTCTACGGTTTGGGAAAAGTAAACTCTGTATTGATTCATTTAGTTGAAAAATGATTTGGATCCCTGTATGATGCAATGGGTTTAAATAAAAATGTTTTGGGGAAGCTCTGTATGTATTCATTGAGTTGAAAAATTATTTCGATCCCTGTATGATGCAGTGGGTTTGAATAAAACGTTTTGGGGAAGCTCTGTATGTATTCATTGAGTTGAAAAATGATTTGGATCCCTGTATGGTTCATGGGCTTGAAGAAAAACGTTTTTGAAGCCCTTGTATTGTTCATTTCATTGCTGTGAAAATCGTGGATGCAGGAAGAGCTCACATGCTCTGCATTTCATTTTATTGTTCATTTTATTGCCGGAGAAAAACGTTTTGGGTCTCTGTGTATAGGAGAAAAATGCTTGGGTCTCTATATGTTGGAGAAAAACGTTTTGGGTCTCTATATGTTGGAGAAAAACATTTTGGGTCTCTATGTGCTGGAGAAAAACGTTTTTTGGGATCTTTGTATGAGGCATTGTGTTGATAAAAACATTTTATGAATCTCCATATGATGCATTGTGTTGATATAACCGATTTTGGGATCTCTGTATGAGGCATTGTGTTGATAAAAATGATTTTTTGGATCTCTATATGATGCATTGTGTTGATAAAAATGATTTTGGGATTTTGTATCATGCATTGTGTTTCACCTCTGCGCAAATAGAGAATCCAACATGGAATATTTTATTGATTTGCTGAGCAACATGGTACTCCAGCATGTTAACACTATATGCCTCCACAAGAATGTATGTATATATGCTCTGTGTTAACACCGTATTCTTCCTTAGAGCTCATGATCCCCGTGAACCCTATCTGCATTTTCATTTTATGACTCAAGTCATGGGATTCCGTTATATGTGTTAAGTTTATAATGGTTATGTTTCCACCACGTTAGTTGGGTTATAATATATGTATATTGTGCCACAATAGTTGGATTATATATATATATTGATAGCATGGATTTTATGCTGCCAACGTTGATGTTGAAGCTTTATTGGAATATATTTTTATGCTGCCGAGTGTTGGAGCATGTTGTTTGTTATTTAAACGTATTCATTCTCATATTAAAATGTTGCATGTCGATGTTGGTTGTGGAGCCTGATCTACAGATTCAGAGATATTATTATTCAGCCCTGTCTGTACCCTAGGTTTGGTTATGATCCCAGCATGATCCACAGGGGGTTTAGGGGCAGCGCCCCCGAGGAAACTTTTTGGGGCTGTTTTTGCCAACAATTTTCGGGCCCATGGTTTTGGTTAACCCATGGTATTTTCCCATTGTATTTCTCTTATAAAAGAAATACATTGTAATACGGCTAGGGTTGATGTATTAGGTTTTATGCATTGTAAATATCTCTGAGATGAGAAGAGAGACTGTGAGATAGTGAAGAGGAAGTGCAGCGGCTGTGCTGTAGGTTGTATCCCTTCACTTTGCTGGAAAGAATAATAATAATGACTGGCAACTTCAGTGTCGGCGTAGACCAAGTTGGGTGAACCACGATATATTTGTGTTTCTCTTGTAATGAGTGTGTGATTATATTTGCATTTCTATTTATTGTTATTGCTCTACGATCTTGTTTTTCTAACAACCGAGTGTTGGAGCATGTTGATTGTTGTTTGAAAGTATTCTTTTCATATTAGAAATATTGCATGCGGAGTGTTAGAGCATGTTGAATGTAGTTTGATAGTATTAAACTTACATCAAATATGTTGTATGCATTGGAATCGACATGCTTTGGTTATGCTACTATTTTATTTTTTATTTTTTGTTGTTGTAAGTTGCAGAAGAAAATTTAATAAACAAAGCCGAAAAAGAAGGCGAAAATTACATATGTATCGAAAGAGTCTAACGCTGACTGGGGAGGACTCAGGTGATGAAGCCAACATCCATTTATGGAAGTTTCTAACATAAATGTTTTATCATTATGGTTCAAATAATTAATAACAATGAGTAGCATGAATAAATGTATTTAACTATCTCACTCGTGAATAATGAACCATGTTTGAAAGTGGGCATAGCAAGAATGTGGGATAAATTTGAAAGGATCATTCTATACCCTGTGGGAAATATATTAAGTGATGAGAAAAATATAAGTACATATTGATGAGCTAGATCTAACTAGTATAATGTGGAATGCTACTTGGAATGGACATACGTTATTAATATGTCTGATGATGAACTATCACCATTGGGTTTTCATGCTTCTAATGTTGAATATATAAGCCTAATTAGTCGAGTATAATTTACTTTAATGAAGTTAAAGTTATAGTCAAAGTTAAAGGGTTTAAATAGTAAGTTCCTCAAGTAGACTTACAAGTAAAGGTTAGAATTCAACAACCGGTGATTAGAGTTTGGAATTATTATACCTTAAGGGATTTTAATAGACTTTATTTAGACATTTGTCAGTTGTGGAATGCAAGTGGTATGCAATGTACTATAAAATTGTTACATGATCTTTGACATGGTACCCCGATGCTATCAAAAAGGAAATTTAAAAGTAATGTAAATGAAGAGTAATTCCATGTGTTTGATGTTGAGAACATGTAATAGAAATTAAGTGTAATGCATGAGCATGTGATTAGGGGTGCAGTAGAGGAATGAATGAACTTCTGTTAAAGTAAAATTGTGCACTTGCATGTTCTTTGTGTTTAATGTTTTAGGAGGTCAAAGAGTAAGACATTAACCCGCATTGAAAGACTCAAATAATAGCAAGGCGTATTACAATGATTATACATAAATGTCTCTTACGTTAAGTTTACGTCAATGTTGAATTATGTAAAAGAACGGTGAAAAGGGGGATGATGAACAATATTGATTGTATTAATTTTTGTGTAAAGAGGACACCTAATATAAAATAGTCAAATCCTCTTGAACTATATAGCTGCACCATTCGATATCATTATTGATTGATATAATGATTAATAGGTATAAGAGAAATAAAATTATTACACGTCATTATATGGAAAGATAGGTGTATATCTTTGTCTATATCTATGGTGAGATTAATGGTACATATGCATGCTTATGATGTTAGATGACTCTTGTTAAGAGAACTTTGTTAAATATAACATCAAAGTTATGGAACTAACTTATTGTGTAGAAGGAGTTCTTCTATGTTTTACCAAGTTCGAAGCTTTGTGTGGTATTTCTTACCCAAGTTTATACAAGAAGTTGAAAATTATTTTCTACCTAAAACCTACTTTATAATATTATAAAGAGAAACTTGGTATTGCGTGCTTCTATGCTTGGAAATTGTTAGGAACCTATGTCAACCCTTCTTTTTACTATGTTAGTATATTGTTGTTGGACGTATATGCTTTGTAAGTCGTCCCGTAGTATTTGTTGATCGGTAGTTTATATTAGCCCATAGTATTGACCCATAGTATTGGACGCATATGCTTTGTAAGTCGTCCCTTAGTATTATATGTCCCATGGTTTTGACTCATAGTATTGGGCATAGACTTAGTATATAAGTGTGTGTTGAGGGCATTGAAGGCACCGTGAAGTTAATTGTATTGAGCTTGCTCAAAGGAGGTTGCCCCCTCAAAGTGGCCCGTGATGAATATAAAAGCGATTCTATTCTATTATTTCTGATATCTCGTGTATTTGCATTAATTAATTATTGCAGTTACATCACATCTGGTTTCAGAGCACTTTTCTTGGCACAAGTGGGAATTTTTTTTTTCTTTTTTTGGGCGGCGAATTTCAGATCAATTTTTGAAACTTTCTACACAAAATCTGAAGACACCAATTGCATATCTGAATTCCTCTTTCAAAAATACGGAGTTAAAAAAAAAAAATCATCTCATTTGGAGTTCTAAAAGTGGATATATCGTGGATTTAAAATCAGCAATTATTCAGAATTTCGGTGACGGCCGCGGAAATTGCGGCGAGAAAATATTTTGAGTGAGTGCCCAGATTTCTATTCCGCTTTCATGGGAAGAAGCAGAGTGGTTGTTCCAGTTTCGGAAACATGCTATAATAGCGATTCTGAGCAATATAGATCCGGTTTTTGAACATTGGGTGGAATTTCAGCCCAAATTTTTTCTGTTGCAGGTTCGGATCTGGGAATAATCCCTATCCGCTTAACTGTGGGAAGTACTTGGGCATAAGCCCTAAAACTCATTCTGAGGAGTACCATAGGAACCCTGAAGTAGCTGGCCCATTGAGAGGACCTGCCAGCGAAAAGGGCAACGACCCCTACCTGATTGACTAGTTCCCACCCGTGAGGTAAACCAAGAGCTGTCGTTTGTGGCAAAGCTGTTATCAGTTTTACCTGAGCCGTGGAGTGAGGGGTACTGCCCCAATACGCAAGCCGTTAGACAGCATTGGTGGCCGAGTGAAACCCCTGAACTGTTAGGAAGCTGCACATACCTGGGGTCCATATCTACTTTCAGCTGAACTATTGTCAATCACTGTTGCGCCGTTCCAGATCCATTTTGCAAGCCGTTCCAGATCCATCCATTCGGCGTTGTTCCAGATTCCTTCCGAGCCATAGCTGCTCCAGTCTGTATAATAATAAAAAAAAAAAAAATCCGAGCCATAGCCGCTCTAGTTTGAAAAAAAAAAAAAAAAAACCGCTCCAGTTTGCATATTTCATTCCTGAGGACCCTATCCTCAATTCCCCTTCCTACAGCCCGAAATCTCACATTTGTCTATTTTTAGGGTTTGCCATAACTTCCTCAGATTTCACCCAATCACCTTCAAATTTTACCACAGAGTTCCTTTTTGAATTTTGCTTCTTTGTTCCCCTCTGCCAAATTTTCCCATTCTTTCACCCCGCTTCTGAAATCCTCATTTTTGCTTCCCTGTCTATCCAACAGTGTCCAAAACCTAGTCAAACCCCAATTACCCTTCTGATTTTTTCCCAAATCCAAATTTTCCCTTACTGAAGTAGTTCCTGTTTTTGTTTTCCTACCCAGTCAACCAGAAAAAAAAAAAAAAAAAAAAAAAAAAAAAAAAAAAAAAAAAAAAAAAAAAAAAAAAAAAAAAAAAAAAAAAAAAAAAAAAAAAAAAAAAAAAAAAAAAAAAAAAAAATCCTGGTTATGGTTGTCACCCGTGCAGGACCAACAACCATGGAGGAAGCACTTGCAGCCATCCAAGCCAAACTCCAGGATCTGGATGAAAAATTTCTCAGCCTCCATCTTCAGCATTCAGCCATGAACAATACCAGACAGCCAAAATCTTTTGCAGCCACTGGGTTCTCTTCTTCTAGCAATTTTCGTAGGCCGAAGCTTGATTTTCCTCGCTTCAATGGTACTGATCCGACTGGATGGATATACCGGGCAGAACAATATTTCAGTCTGCATAATACTTTTGATGTTCAGAAAGTTCCACTTGCATCCTTTCATTTGGAACAGGAAGCCCTTCAATGGTACCGTTGGTACATCAAAGCTCATCCCGAGCCAAACTGGACAGATTTTTGCCATCTCATTTTGCCGCGATTTGGTCCTAGTGCTTTTGACGACTTCACAGGAGCACTCACTAAACTTCACCAAACTGGCACAGTGAGAGAGTATCAGACGGAATTTGAGAAACTAGCCAATCACACAGAAGGATTGTCTGATGAATTCTACAGGAGTTGTTTTATCAGTGGTCTCAAGGATGAAATCCGCTCAGAGGTCAAAATGTTTTGTCCCAACACAATGATGGAAGTCCTAGGGTTGGCTAAGCTGGCCGAGGACAAGATCGCAGCTCAACAATGCTCCAAACCCACCTTTGTTCCCTTCAGAAATATGGGTTCCCAATGACCTTTCATCACGCCTTCTCCTCAACCAACTCCTATCAAGCATTTGTCTGAAATAGAAATGCAGGCACGCCGAGAAAAAGGGATTTGCTATAATTGTGATGAGAAATTCACTCGGGGACATAGATGTGTTCAACAAAAGCTCTATATTTTGGATGTGGATTTTCTGCCTGCCTTAGAACTTGGTGAAGAAGCTACAGATACAGTAGATGATCAGGTCGACATTCAACACCTGCCTGTTGACACCCCATCTTAGGATGACCCACCCGAGATCTCTCTCCATGCTGTAACCGGAGTCACCACCCCACAAACAATGCGAGTCAGGGGATACTTCAAGAAGCTCCATCTTACCATCCTCATTGATTCTGGTAGCACTCATAACTTCATTGACCCTTGGATTGCCAAACAAGCTGATTGTTTTGTCCATCCTTGCTCCAACTTTGAAGTCATGGTTGACAATGGGGGTATCTTACCTTGCAAGGGGAAGTGTCACAATGTGCGTATCTCTATGGAAGATTATAACCTACGCTCTGACATGTTTTCCTTGTCCTTAGGCGGATGTGATGTGGTTTTGGGAGTTCAATGGTTATGCACACTTGGCCCCATCTTATGGGATTTTGCGGAACTTTGGCTGCAGTTCAAAGTCAATGGGGCACAACACAAATTTATGGGCTTACAACCAGGGTCTCTCTGCATCATCAGTTCACATCATCTGGAAAAAATCCTTAAGAAGAATTCACATGGTGTCATCGCTCAGCTCAATTCCATTCAGATGCACCCATCAATAGTCTCCACTACTTCCTTCTATAGATATGCAGGTATCTTTGCTGAACCAATGCGCTTGCTGCCTTCAAGAGACCTTTCCAGTAAAAATGTAGCCACATCTACCTCTTAGCAGGAAATGATGGCTATTTTGCATGCAGTACAGAAGTGGTAGCCATACCTATTAGGAAATTATTTCTGCATCAAGACTGATCTCCCAAGTCTGGAAATTTTTTTGGAACAATGGGTCTCCTCCCCAACACACCTGCATTGG
The DNA here is from genome assembly GCA_027924585.1 of Larix kaempferi. Classification (NCBI taxonomy): domain Eukaryota; kingdom Viridiplantae; phylum Streptophyta; class Pinopsida; order Pinales; family Pinaceae; genus Larix; species Larix kaempferi. Next base: position 2,836,703 of record BSBM01000133.1, on the reverse strand, counting down.
GTTATCCAACTCATGGGTTGTCCCTATGTGATCACTTACAAGAAGGGTAAGGACAATATGGTGCAAGATGCTTCTTCTCGCACAATTGATGACCCAGTTTCTCTTACAGCTCTTTCTCTGCTTGTTCCAAATTGGTTGCAATATGTTCAACAGGGCTATCTCTTCTATGAACTCCATGCTTCTTCATCAACAGGGCACTCTGGGTTTTGCAAAATGTATGACCGAAAACAATGTAACTTCTTTTGGTCGGGACTAAAAATGACAATTCAACAGATGGTGGCTGACGATGATACTTTCGAAGTCAGCAAGGGGGAAACGACACTCCTTTCGGGATTGCTCAAACCCGTGGCCATCCCTACACAGCTTTGGCCAACTATTTCTATGGATTTCATAACAGCGCTCTGGTGGTACAATACCACATCTCAAAGGACACCATATGAAGCAGGCTATGGAAAAACACCGCCTGTTCTTCTTCCATACACCCTTAGCAGCTCTCCAGTTCAGGAAATTGACTCGGTTCTTCGACACCGCGATCAGATTCTTCTCATTCTGCAGGACAATCTTCACATGGCCAGAATTCGCCTGAAACAACAACCCGATCAGCACCGTTCTGAGCACATTTTCCATGCAGCTGACAGGGTTCTTCTTCATCTACAGCCTTCCAAGCAATCCTCCTTGACACTCCAAAGGCGTCAGTGGCCCGAAATGCAAACCGAAGATGCTATTGAGGAACCACTCCTTCAGATTCTGCAGCAATTTCTCCAACCAAAGCTTTGAGGACAAAGCTTTTTCTAAGGGAGAGGGGATGTTAGGAACCTATGTCAACCCTTCTCTTTACTATGTTAGTATATTGTTGTTGGACGCATATGCTTTGTAAGTCGTCCCGTAGTATTTGTTGATCCGTAGTTTATATTAGCCCATAGTATTGGACGCATATGCTTTGTAAGTCGTCCTGTAGTATTATATGTCCCATGGTTTTGACTCATAGTATTGGGCATAGACTTAGTATATAAGTGTGTGTTGAGGTCATTGAAGGCACTGTGAAGTTAATTGTATTGAGCTTGCTCAAAGGAGGTTGCCCCCTCGAAGTGGCCCGTGATCAATATAAAAGCGATTCTGTTCTATTATTTCGTATATCTCGTGTATTTGCATTAATTAATTATTGCAGGTACATCAAAGAAATGATTTTTAATATTGTAGTAAAAATATGTACCTAATTGTCTAGATGTTATTCATTTATGGTAGGTGAATTAATGATTGTACAATTGTCGAAGTTCCTGGATTCAAACGAGGATGCTTGAGGGGAAAAATATTTCTTGGACTCAAGCGAGGAGGCTTGAGGGGAAAAGGAGTTCCTGGACTCAAGTGAGTGGGCTTGAGGGGAAAAGGAGTTCTTGGACTCAAGCAAGAAGGCTTGAGGGGGAAAAGAGTTCCTGGACTCAAAAGAGAAGGCTTGAGGGGAAAAGTATTTCCTGGACTCAAGCGAGGAGGCTTGAGGGGAAAAAGAGTTGTCCTGGACTCAAGCGAGAGGGCTTGAGGGGAAAAATAATTTTCCAGAATTCAAGCGAGAGGGCTTGAGTGGAAAACCTTGAAGACCACGTGATGATGGATGTGAAAGATGCTACAATGGTATGGTTATACCATAGGTACGCAATAAAATAAAATTTCATTAATATGTGTGTGTTTGAATTTATGTATTTGTGATGAGAATACAATTATGTTTTTGTAATGCTTGCCTCAGCACTTATGTTTGAGTTTGGTTATTTTGGACTCATGATTGATTAGAGTATTTGAGACCTATGATGGATCAGACTACTTTTGAGACCTACGACTGATTTGACTATTTGAGGGCACGGGTTTGAAGTGACCCAGAGTGTTTGCTTTAGATTTTATATGTGAAATAAAAATGGCTAGATAAATGATGATTTGCTTATACTCGACTGACTGAGAAAATGAAAAATGTTGAAATTACTTGAAATGAAAAATGATGATTTGTTTATACTCAACTGGCAGAGAAAACAAAAAGGATGATACAAATGTTTATTAGTGCAGCGCTACTAAATATGCGTTTGAGTGTGTGTGCAGTGGCAAGTAAGACGATTTACTGACTGACCCACAATGGAATTATAGGGGTCGTAAGAACAGAAAGAACACTTAAGGGTACGACGACTGACTGTCAACCCTGAATTAGCAATTCACGCACGGGCGAAGCTGTTTAAGCTCACCCGGGGAAGCATATGTTGTACGGGAAGAACCATAACGATTTGGTCACATGCGATGAGTTGAGGGGCGCCCAATAAGGAGAGCCTTATCCCTCAATACCCCTCACTCTCCGAGGAGCGTAGTTGAGAGATCGCGGTAACGACTCCCGATCACTACGTAGTACTCCCCATAAGAAGAAAGAAAGATATTGTCGGAAGGGCCCGCCGAAGAAGTACCTAGACGAAAGAAGAATGGAAAAAGAAAACTACTCATACATACATAATTAAATAATATACATGTGGAAGTTTTAGAGAATTAAATAATAAATTATTCAATATTTTATTATTATTATTATCACAATGATTATGCTATTATGGTTGAGAAAGAAATTTGAAATTGAGGAAAGATAATGTTCTCTTTTTTTTTAATTAATGGAAATATATTTTAATTATTTCAAAATGAAAAGATTTTAAATAGAATAAAGAATTATCTTAAATATTTTCCTTTTACTATAAAAGAAAAAGATGGTAAATACAATAAATCATTATTTAAATAAAATATTTCTTTTATTTTAGAAAAATAAAAGAAAATATTTTAAATAGAATAAAGAACTATTTGAATAAAATATTATCTTTTATTATTAAAAAAAAAGATTTGAATTTAGTAAGAAAGTATTTTTAATTAAAATATTTTCTTTTATAAAACAGAAAAAGAAAAGGAAAATAATAGAATAAACATGGATCTTTCTACAACAGCTAGATTTGAGAAGACAAACACAAGTGAGACTCTCTTAAAGACAACTACATCTACCTTGCACTGATTTAGGGAGTTAGGTGTACACATTGAGTGAAAAACAGACACTTGTAATTGAGAATAAAGCTAATTAAAATATTAAACTAATTTAAATAACGTGCATGGAGAGACACATGGCACAGAAGCTTTTCCTATATAAAGAGGGAGGAGAAAGAGAGAGGGATCTCTTGCTCCCTAATGCTGGATGGTCTCATAATCTCGGATTATGTTATGATCCTTGGAGTTGGGATTAGTCGGAACGAGGATTGTGATATCCTTTCGGGAGGCTATTTGTGTGTGTTCTTACGACCTCATGAGCTCGGGGGTTTGAGGTGAAGAAGAATAACCTCGATAAGGTAGGGTGGTCAACCGAGGTGTCGGTCGGTTATTTCACGGAGGCTAGATGACAGATCGGACTGCGGCTTCGAAAGAAGCACCTACGACTAGATCAACTACTTTTGCTGGTATTTTTCTTTTAGAAGTAAATTTTCATTTATCAAAATTCTGTGTGAAAAAGTATTCTGAGATTTATAAGATGCTTTTACATTCAGCCATGACTTTTGAAGGATATAAATAGTTATTTTGCTTTGGTCAAATATTCTGGAAATTAAATTCATACATTATGATGGTAGAAATAATACCTGATATTATCTTAATTCATGTGTAATTTGTTTCTTTAAATCTGGCTTGGATCTCTGTTTATTCGCTAATCAAAACATTATTCTACAAATTCGTATCTGGATAATTTGTCTTCGGGTTAAGAAGCGTTTTGTTTCTGCAACACATTTATCAATTTAATTTCTGTGTCTCTTACGAATATGATAAGGACTTATTTTTCACCTCTCTGTATTGAGCCAAGACCCAAATCGATTGCTTTCGGCTCTGTAACATTAATTGTGGAAAACGAATCGGTCCAGATACGCAGGTAAATCTCATAGTCAATTTTGAATCTTAGCTCTGTATTTATTTTAAAATTTGTTCTATTTTCCTGGCAGACCGAAAATTACAAGCACGGGACATTGTTTCCAGGTTAATGTTTTCAAAATACATTCGTCTTTTATCTTCAAATCTACTCCCTTCAAATCTCATGATCGAAAGAAATCGGCATCTCCCCAAATTTGTTAAATTCGATCTGTGTTAGATTTGTGCTGATTTCAGTTTACATCCGATCCAGTTGAAGATCAATCCGTTCTTGTAAAAAGAAAAATCGATGTTTCAATATCCACGGGCGTCCCCAGATCTAGGGCGTCTTCTGAAAAACGATTAATTAAAAACTCAGTAACTCGTTATGATTCAGTCCTTCCAGATCTAGAGTGACTCCTGCGTCTAGTTTTGTGTGGAAGACGTTTGCTTTTACTCTGCCTCAAATTGCCATCACGATAAAGGGATTCAATTCTATGACAACCTAATTCTGTCTTCTTCTCATAGCCCTTCGAAAACATTGGATCTCTCTCCAGAATCGATGGTGTCTCATTTATAGATCATCCTTGTAATATAGATCCCCATCTTAAACTTTATTTTGAGTTCTTCAATATATCTCTGTACTTCAGAATAAAAGGTATTCCAGATCCTGGCCATGGAATCAATCTAAGTTTTCGAATTACTCTGAGGCGACTTCAAGTTTCGTATCAAAAAAAATTATTGGGGTTTTGACCGTGTCTTTCACAGTCCAATCTTGTAATACAGGATATTAAATATAAATTGGATTTCATCACCTTTAGGTAGAAGCGAACTCCGATGAAGAAACTGGGTAATCGATCCATTTTCCTTGGATCAGCGTCTATCTCCATTAGCCCCAAATTCTTATGGTTTGTTTCCAACCATCAATTCGGTGTCATACTTTAAAACTATGAAACGATCTTGATTTCTCTGTGTTGCTTCCATTTTAGATTGGTAACTTCATACTCAAACCTCAACCTTGAAGAGGCTGCGTCAAGTCCCATGCCGATGGGTGATTCGGCTCATCGTCCGAATTAAAAGATCCTTAAAATTTACCCTTGGTGTTCAGTCATTTCTTTAAATTCGCCCTATGAAATATTATATGGTGGAAAATATGTCATTTTCTGGTTTATAGAATTGAATTGAATTCAAAATAGATACTGGAATTTATATGTCTTTTGCTGGTCAATAGAATCCAAATGAATTTAAAATTTCTACTGGAATTTATATGTCTCCCGTTGGTCGATCGAACCGAATTGAATTTAAAAATGACTACTAGAATTATATGACAGTTATTGATTATAGAGCCGAAACGAAATCGAAATTACTATTGGAAGTTATATGTCTTTTGTTGATCAATAGAATCGAATTGAATTTAAAAATGACTACTAGAATTATATGAAAGTTATTGATCATAGGGCTGAAATGAAATCGAAATTACTACTGGAATTTATATGTCTTTTGTTGGTCAATAGAATCGAAATGAATTCAAAATGACTACTGGAATTTATATGACAGTTATTGATTTATAGAGCCTCAATGAAATCAAAATTACTACTGGAGTTTATATGTCTTTTGTTGGCCAATTGAATCGAAATGAATTTAAAATAGATACTGAGATTTATATGACAGTTACTGGTTTATAGAACCGAAATGAAATTGAATTGAATACTGGAATTTATATGTCATTTGTTGGTTTATAGAATTGAAAGGAAATTGAAATGAATACTGGAATTTATATGTCATCTATCCGATTTATAGAATTAGAACAATTTCGAATTGGATTCTGGAATTTATATGACAGTTCCTTTTTAGGTGAGAACTAATTAGTATTAATGCTTTGTAATACGTATCAAATGGTTAGTATTACCCAAAAAATATTGATTGTATCAATAGCACACTATTTCATGTATGGAGTTAGTTTATGATGTGAACACATGTTATTTAATGATACATTTGAGTGTGATTATTAGTGGTATAATATGTAAAGATTGATTTTTAATTAATATTACATATTATGGGTATTAATAACTTTTTTTGTAAAGGCTAAATATGTAATAATGTATTAATCCATGCTGCCTCAACTAGAATATATATATATATATATATAAAGGTTGAGTGGTGAATATAGAAGACTATTTGATTATTGCAAGTGTGTATTTTTGTAGATAAAAATTATGTTTCATATAAGTGTTTAGACTCTTATTTATTGGAGGAGAATATCACTTTATGTATCTCATGTTGTAATTGTTTAGGTATGTAAATTGAGATGAAAACTTTAGTAAGGGAGAAATTGGTTAGGTACACTTCTTAAGGATAAAGATTGTTATGCTTTCACTTGCTCTTAGACTCGAATGAAATGCCTTAAATCTACTTTAAAAATAAATAAATAAATAAAATTCACTTACTTAACTCTACGAACCTTACAGTTTTCAATCGAAATAATGAGAATTTTGAGTAAAGCTGCTATTCAGTTAAAGGCTACTGCCAAGTATAGTATCTTAGTATGACATGTTTGAAAATTTTTGTACAGATAGAATTACATCTATGAAAGATTGTATAAATTCTTAGAGTAAAGTTTTCGTACGAAACCTAGTTTATGATTTTATTAAGAGACCATTGATGTAACCACTTTATGTAGTATGCATATAGATGACTTTAATGACTTTGAATAATTATAGACAATGAAAAATATTTGTTAGAATGTGGTCATTCTAAGATTCTAAGTTTATGAAATGAAAAGACTTAGAGCAGGATGAGCCCTATGGAAGTGTTTTGAATGGGAACAGTAAGTAGGGTACTGAAAAACTGATTCCCCTTTTATTTTGCATTGGATGTGTGGTAGGCACCTAGAGTGTCATTAAGTCTTCATCTAATGAATTATTTACTTTTTTTACTATGAAATCAGTGTCTACGTACTCATGCACCATTCGGTGTTTGATTCATAGTGTTGGCTACTAAAACTTTTTGAAAAGGGCGTGATGTATTTTGGTGAATACTTATGTAGGCCAAAGTTGTGTAACTTCAATAAGCATATTGTGAAACTTTGTGTTGGTTTATTAAAAGCTAATATGTGGGATGTTAGCAAGACATTGCAGATGAAATAAACAAGCACAGTAAAAAAGTAAGTGACTATGCAGGAGCATGTGGCTCTGAATTTTTATGCTTTATATTATGAAACTAACATTTGAACTAGGTAGAATTGGTACCAAAATTGCAAAGTATTTGCAATTGCCCAAGATAGGGAGAAGAGCGATACGTGAGATAAATATTGCAGGTATAAAAACCATATCTTTGTGATGCTTATGCTATAAGATTATTGTGTTGTTACTATATATTGGAAAGAGACTGTGTTTGCATATGGTAGAAATGCAGGGAATGAGGATGAACAAGTGAAGTAGTGCAAAAAGTGGCAAAACACGGAGGACAGTGTTCTTCCAAGAGCGAGAGTTTTGTAATGTCCCCGTCTCTGGTAAAAGTTTTATTTACTCAATTTTTGTCTATATTACATGATGACAGTATCTAAAACCTAATCTAGTTCCTGCAATGCAACCTAGAGTGGAAAAATGGCATGGTGAACCACAAGGGGGAGAGTATTTAAGTTGTTATACTCGCGGTGTTCTTGGACTTGGATTAGCTTTTAAACTTGAGTTTTAAGTTAATTTAATTATGATTTATGTCTATGTGGATTTTAATTAAAGCCTCGTAACTATTGATTCGGAAGACATATATATATATGTATTATTTGATATAGATACATGTGTTTTTATGAGATAAAAATGCATACAATTTAGGTATATGCATATATTTTATGCTTTTATATAATTAAATAGAAATGCATATATTTTATTATTTTCATGCTTTTATAGAGATATGAAGAAATGGATATCTGATTGATATATATATGTTTTTATAAAAAAATGTGGGGGATGATTATTATTTTTTTTAACCTAGTTTTCGAGTGCTGCATGGAAGCTTTGGGGGCAGGCAGAGGAAGCCAAACGGTTTTCTTGTTCTTTCAATTAGGTTGGATACAATTTTTTAAATGTCTGCTTATCCCTGGTTATTGGAGGGAGAAACATTTGGATCTCTGCTTTTTTCATTAAGTTTGATAAAAATGTTTTGGAGAGCTCTATATTTTATTCATTGAATTGGAAAATGTTTGGATCTATGTGTTATGCATTGGGTTCAATTAAAAACGTTTTTGGAGCTCTGTATTGTGCATTGGGTTTGATAAAAATGAGTTGCAGCTCTGTATTGTGCATTGGATTTGATAAAACCAGTTGCAGTTCTGTATTGTGCCATTGGGTTTCATAAAAACGAGTTCCAGCTCATTATTGTGCATTGGATTTGATAAGAACGAGTTGCAACTCCTTATTGTGCAGTGGGTTTGATAAAAATGAGTTGCAGCTCTATATTTTACATTGGATTTGATAAAAACGAGTTGCAGCTCTGTATTGTGCACGGGGTTTGATAAAAACGAGTTACAGCTCTATATTGTGCATTGGATTTGATAACGAGTTGCAGCTCTGCATTATGCATTGGGTTTGATAAAAATGAGTTGCAGCTCTGTATTATTCATTAGGTTGACTTAAAAAGGTTTTTGGAGATCTGGATTGTGCATTGATTGGATTAAAAAGGTTTTTGAGCTCTGTATTCGTGCATGGGTTTGTTAAAGATGATTTGGAATTCCGTATCTTTCATTGGATTTGAGAAAATGTTTTATAGCTCTATATCATTAATTTAATTTGAGAAAAATGATTTGCAGCTCTGTAGTATTCATGGGATTTAAATAAAAACGTTTTGGGTCTCTGTATTGTCCATTATGCTAGAGAAAAACGTTTTGGGGAGCTATGTATTGATTCAGGGAGTTGGAAAACGTTTTCGATCGTTTTATTATTTCTTGGTTTGATTAAAAACGTTTTGGGGATTTTTGTATATGCATTTGTTGTCTGCGATTTGGGAAAAGTAAACTTTGTATTGATTCATTGAGTTGAAAAACTATTTGGATCCCTTTATGATGCAATGGGTTTAAATAAAAACATTTTGGGGAAGCTCTGTATGTATTCATTGACTTGAAAAACGATTTGGATCCCTGTATGATCCAATGGGTCTGAATAAAACATTTTGGGGAAGCTCTGTATGTATTCATTGAGTTGAAAAACAATTTGGATCCCTGTATGGTTCATTGGTTTGAAGAAAAACGTTTTTGAAGCCCTTGTATTGTTCATTTTATTGCTGAGAAAATCGTGGGTGCAAGAAGAGCTCACATGCTTTGCATTTCATTGTATTGTCCATTTTATTGTTGGAGAAAAACGTTTTGGGTCTTTGTGTGCTGGAGAAAAACACTTGGGTCTCTGTATGCTGGAGAAAAACGTTTTGGGTCTCTTTGTGCTGGAGAAAAACGTTTTGGGTCTCTGTGTGCTAGTGAAAAACGTTTTTGGGATCTCTATATGAGGCTTTGTGTTGATAAAAACGTTTTCTGAATCTCTGTATGATGCATTGTGTTGATATAAACGATTTTGGGATCTCTGTATGAGGCATTCTATTGATAAAAATGATTTTTGGGATCTTTGTGTGATGCATTGTGTTGATAAAAATGATTTTGGGATTTTGTATGATGCATTGTGTTTCACCTCTGCGCAAATAGAGAATCTAGTGTGGTTACCATGGTATATTTTCTTGATTTGTTGAACAGCATGGTATGCACTGTATGAGTCTCGAGGGTTAGCACTGTATGCTTCCACCAAAATGTATGTATGATATGCTCTATGTTAATAGTGTATGTTGCCTTAGAGCTCATGATCCCCGTGAACCCTGTCTGCGTTTTCATTTTATGAATCTAGTCATGGGATTCTGTTATATGTGTTAAGTTTATAATGTTTATGCCACCACCACGTCAGTTGGTTTATAATATATGTATATTGCGCCACAATAGTTGGATTTTATATATATATATTTGCAATGTGGATTTTATGTTGCCAACGTTGATGTTGGAACTTTATTAGAATATCTTTTTATGCTGTCGAGTGTTGGAGCATGTTGTTTTTTATTTAAACGTATTCATTCCCATATTAAAATGTTGCATGCCAAGTGTTGGAGCATGCTGTTTGTTGTTTGAAAGTATTCTTTTCATATTAAAAATGTTCCATGCGGAGTATTAGAGCATGTTGAATGTAATTTGATAGTAGTCATCTTACATCAAATAAGTTGTATGCATTGCATGCATTGGAATCGACATGATTTAGTTATGCGACTATTTGCTTTTACATTTACACGCAATATGCATTGGTTACGTATGCATTGGATGCATTAGAAAAGTATTCTATTATGCATAGGGTATTGGTTGTATTGACGATGCAGGGCTTAAACCCTGTAACCAGAAACCTTTAAACATTTGTATTTGTCATAGAGCATAAGAGGTCAATTCTGGAGCATAGACTTGCGCCAACAGAGAAAAACCTTACAACCAAGTAAGTGGTTAGAACATGAGATATGTTCAGGTAGGATCACTACCTTATGAGTTGCAGGGTCACTATAATAACCACTAGGGCTGTGTGTGGTTAGTTCTAGGTCGAAGAGTCTTAAAAAATCCCTATCGTATTTGTGGATCACCATTCCCAGCTCAGGGGTGGCCTTCGGATAGACCTAGTAGAAGTCGTCGAAGAGCCTACGGTTGGGTGGAGTGTTGCATTGCCCAAAATAGTTCGCAAGTTAATTAATAATTATGCTTGTCAATCAGTTAGATATATTATGAATAATGGAAAGCAATCTAGAGATATAGAGTATTTCTTTGTAGTACTGATAAATGTTACAAGTATGATGAATACAAGAAGAAGAAGAGAGGAAGAAACTCGTCTCTCACCTCTACCGAATTGGTATGAAAAGTATGCCTTGTAAAGTTATCATAATCATAATTGATTAATTGTATATATGCCCTTCCATTTATGAAATTTGCTAACATAAATTTTTTATCTATATGGTTCAAATTATTAATAACAATGAGTAGCATGAATAAATGTATTTAACTATCTCACTCGTGAATAATGAACCATGTTTGAAAGTGGGCATAGCAAGAATGTGGGATAAATTTGAAGGGATCATTGTATACATTGTGGGAAATATATTAAGTGATGAAAACATATAAGCACATATTGATAAGCTAGATCTAACTAGTATAATGTGGAATGCTACTTGGACAGGACATACTTTATTAATATGTGTGATGATGAACTATCAACATTGGGTTTTCATGCCTCTAATGTTGAATATATAAGCCTAATTAGTCGAGTATAATTTACTTTAATGAAGTTAAAGTTATAGTCAATGTTAGAGGGTTTAAATAGTAAGTTCCTCAAGTAGACTTACAAGTAAAGGTTAGAATTCAACAACCAGTGATTAGAGTCTGGAATTATACCTTAAGGGAAATTAATAGACTCTATTTAGACATCTATCAGTTGTGGAATGCAAGTGGTATGCAATGTACTATAAACATGTTACCTGATCTTCAACCTGGAAAGTGAAAAGTAATGTAAATGAAGAGTAATTTCATGTGTTTGATGTTGAGAACATGTAATAGAAATTAAGTCTAATGCATGAGTATGTGATTACGGGTGCATTAGAGGAATGAATAAACTTTCGTTAAAGTAAAATTGTGCACTTGCATGTTCTTTGTGTTTAATTTTTTATGCAGTTAAAGAGTAAGATATTAACTCGCATTGAAAGAGTCAAATAATAGCAAGGCCTATTACAATGATTATACCTAAATGTCTCTTATGTTAAGTTTACATCAATGTTGAAGTATGTAAAAGAATGTTGAAAAGGGGGATGATGAACAATATTGATTGTATTCGTTTTTGTGTAAAGAGGACAAGTAATATAAAATAGTCAAATCCTCTTGACCTATATAGCTACACCATTCGATATCATTATTGATCGATATAATGTTTAATAGGTGTAAGAGAAAATAAAATTATTACATGTCATTATATGGAAAGATAGGTTTATATCTTTGTGTATATCTATGGTGAGATTAATGTTACATATGCATGCTTATGATGTTAGATGACTCTTGTTAAAAGAACTTTGTTAAAGATAAAATCGAAGTTATGGAACTAACTTATTGTGTAGAAGGAGTGCTCTTCTATGTTTTACCAAATTTGAAGCTTTGTGTGGTATTTCTTACCCAAGTTTGTACAAGAAGTTGAAAGTGATTTTCTACTTAAAACCTACTGTATAATATCATAAAGAGAAACTTGGTATTGCATGCCTCTATGCTTGGAAATGCCTTTTAATATTGCAGTAAAAATATATACCTAATTGCCTAGATGTTATTCACTTATGGTAGGTGAATTAATGTTTGTGCAAATGTCGAAGTATATTAAATAAAAACAAAAATTTCACCCCATTTCCTTTAGAACGTGACAAGGATTTTGGGCAAGTTAGAGTATTGATACTTTGGAAGAATTGCCATGTGTTAAATAACAATTTCGAAAAATTTTAGTTTTGGAATTTTTATTTACTTGGATTTGTAATTTAGGGAAATATAAATATTTTTATTTTTATTAAGGAAATGAGGCAACAATGAATATTTGGATGCATACCTTTCCAATCCTCCTCGATCTTCAAATTCACCCTCCACTTCCACGTTAGCAACCCTGAACGCTCAAGCGTTTTGGTTGAAATCAACCAGTGAACAGTGGACGCAAAGTGCGGAAGCAACCTATTTTTGGATTTTAATATATTAACACGAACATGCAAGCGTTATGTATTCCAATGATGCTCGAGCGTTATAGTATTCATAACAATTGTGTCTTATGTATTTCTATAACGCTCAAGCATTATTGAATTCATAACGCTCGATCATTATGTATATATATAACACTCAGGAGTTTTGATTTCCAATCATGCATGTTAAGTGACATGGCAGGCTCGGCCTAGTTCAAATAAATTATCTTGCATTTTCCTTTCACTAAACATTGACACATTTTGTGAAAGCACAATTGCATCTAAAAGGTCCATCAACTTCATGCGAGGGCCCTCAAGTTTTTTTTTGTAAACTAACACCCACAACGATTTGAACTTGTGACCTTCCATTTACAAATTCTTGTCTCAATTACTCACTACTAATTTCTATACCCACACGGGAATTTGGATAAGTCTTATAGAAATAATGAAAAAACACAATACCAACATACTCTTTTGAAGAAAGCAAAGTAGGGTTGAACTCCTAATGTCCCTAACACAAGATCAATATCATAACACAACATGAATCATTCTAAATGAAACGAGCCTGAGACTAGAATGAAATTCAAACACTATCGATAATTATTTTACATTAAACAATATTACCAACCTAGAGATACGAGGCCACAATAATCCATAATTGTAAATATAGAATTAGCCTTGGTTGCTAGTACAAAATGGCATATTTGTGACTACGTGACTAAAAATATTAGTTTAAACATTTTTATAATCTAAAAAATAGAAAATTTGTTCAATTTTGATTTTTTTTAAGTGACACAACACTTAATTGTAAACATAGAATCACCCTTGGACACTAATACAAATTGTATTATTTGTAAGTATGTCACTAAAAAAATAGTTTAGAAAAATTTTATAATCTAAACACCAGAAAATTTGAACAATTTTGATATCATAAAGGAACTTGGAGAAGGTGGTATCTCAGTGAATCAATTAGATTTCCTACATTATTGTAGAATATTGCAAGAGGTGGAAGAAATAACATAAAGTGGATTGGGTAATTCATGACAACATTCTATAAATGACCGTTTTACTATGTGAAAAAAAATTGAACAAGGAAAATTTTCTCATGTAAGTAGGAAATAAAAAACATCAAGCTAAGATATGTTGGAAACATGTGCATTTCCAAACAATTGTCATATCCTTAGATAAGGTCATTAATACTCACACTTCGAACCATGGCACCACCAAATTAGGTGGGTGAAGAGAGCAAGAAGAGGTTAAGATTAATTTACATAAAAAGAAGCTACAGATTAAAATATTTATAACGTGTAGTAAAGAGATTGTTTCACATGTAATTATTGTAGGAACATCCTCTAAAAACGGGAAAATAACACACCTAATCGAGGTAAATTTAGTAGAAAGAAAATACACTTGATCTCAAGAATTCAGGGAGGATCAAGCACCAACCCATCAATATATTGCAATCCAATGCGATCGGGAATCACATGAAAAGAAAATTACCAAGAATCAATTTAAGGGAATTTTGTCAACTAAGAGTGAATAAATTAATTGAAGAAATTAATTGGTTGAAGGAACATAATCAGAAATTGTTGACATAAGTTAAGAAATTAAAATGTAAGAAGATATCCTCCCCATTTGCTCAGAAAGAGACATCAATTGGCTCGATTAAATTGAATAAATCCAAAATGCGAATTCAAGCATTCTAAGAAGTTAGATCGACACAACATCGCTCAATAAATGACAATGTGTTCTTTCCATGTAGAGGGAGCCTAGTTGATTAATAGACTCCCTGGTAAGATGTCATTCTCAAATCATGACGTTCTATTTACCCATGCGTCAAGGACAGAGAATTTCAAGATTTGATGACCTGTAATGTACTTGAATAATTATAATAGTCTACTAATAAATTAATTAGTTAAATAATTAGTTGTTGGGCCTCTCTTTCAAAAGAGGGGAAAATTTATATTTCAATTGTGTAAGTAGTCTTCAACATTATTGAAAGATAGACTTGAAATATAAATTAATAAAGATTATATTTTATATATCGGAACAATTCAAGTGCATGGATTGAAACATGTCTGGCCATGTTTCTTTTGCAAAATATAAAGTCCTAAAAACCTCTTCCTTGGATATGTTAGTCCCACTAGATCATCAAGTAACCTAAAAATCCCGTCCTCTTTCAACCCTTTGTAAAAAGTCTTGCTTTCTAGACTACAATCACTAGTGCCCCACTATTGTCCATCAACGGAAACTTTCTCATGTATATATGTCATACAAGAGACTTAAAGGAGGTTTTTTCTCAAACCTAGAATATTCATCTCATGAAAATCACCTAAAGGTATGTCACTTATTTTGGATTCTTTTTTATTATCAACCGAGCTAGTTTTAAAACTATGTTCTAGGTGGATGGATAAATGAGTGTCCATACAAGGATCTTTAAGAAAGGAATATCAAATAAAAGGTTTGATTTTAAGGTTTTTGTAAACAACAATAATAATTGTTTGGTCTATGTCGATATATTTAACCACAAAAAGGTGGTGCTAAAGATAGCACCATTTTTTGATTAGCCGTTATTTTTTTTATGTTTTTATGCAAAAATATGAGTTTTTATTGCTATAATTATCCTTTTGAGTATAAAGTTTTAGTTAAACTATATAAATTGTTAATGTCTTTTTTGGTCATCATTGAGGACAAGTTTCAGAACATGAATGTCAGGGAAGATAACAAGCATAAAATCATATTTTAAGAAAAATCAAGATAGTCCTAGACCTTGTTGTACAAGCCCTTGGTGCGAAGAATGAAAGAGGCATTGAAATGCATGGACTATTTGATGGTGTCATTCTTGATGAAGCAACCTTGAAGATGCCAACATTTGAAATATCATAGTAAAGAGTCATGTTTTGATGACTTGGAAGCAATGGTGAAGAATTCTTCTACCAAACACCATGTTAGAAAGGTTAACATGCAAGTTGGCCCTTGTTGTAAAAGCAATGTTAATAAGTTTACAAACTCTATTAGGTCAGCTTCAAAATTAAAGAACGGGTCGGCCAAGAAAAGATGATGACAATGGATCCACATTCTCTTGAGTGAAATGGGTATAAAAGGAAGATTGATTTGATGAAATTAGTGTGTGTTTAAAATAGGATATGATGATCTGAAAAATATGTTGAGAAAAGAATTGATGGGAATGTTTCCAAGGGTGTACAAATCAATGGAGCTTTGCAGTGAAGATGGGTAATTATTCTTGTATTATGAAATGGTAAAATGTAAGAATATATCCTCCCCATTCGCTAAGAAAGAGACATCAATTTGGCACGATTAAATTGAAGAAATCCAAAACGTGAATTCAAGCATTCTAAGAAGTTATATTGACACATCATCGCTCAATAAATGACAATGTGTTCTTACCATGTAAAGGGAGCCTAGTTGATTAATAGACTCCCTGATAAGATGTCATGCTCAGATCATGATGTTCTATTTACCCATGCGTCAACGACAAAGAATTTCAAGATTTGATGTAATGTACTTGAATAATTATAATAGTCTACTAATAAATTAATTAGTCAAATAATTAGTTGTCGGGCCTCTATTTCAAAAGAGGGAAAAATTTATATTTCAATTGTATTTATAGTCTTCAACATTATGTAAAGATAGATTTGAAATATAAATTAATAAAGATTATATTTTATATATCCGAACCCTACAAGGATAGAATCATGCGCACTAAAATATTTCACAATTCAAGTGCATGGATTGAAACATGTCTTGCCATGTTTCTTTTGCAAAATATAAAGTCCTAAAAACCTCTTCCTTGGATATGTTAGTCCCACTAGATCATCAAGTAACTTAAAAATCCCATCCTCTTTCAACCCTTTATCAAAAGTCCTATAATCACTAGTGGCCCACTATTGTCCCTCAAGGGAAACTCCCTAATGTATATATGTCATACAAGAAACTCTTTAATGTATATATGTCATACAAGAGACCTAAAGGAGGTTTTTTCTCAAACCTAGAAGATTCATCTCATGAAAATCACTTAAAGGTGTTTGAAATGAAATCAATCCAAATTCTCTAACATAATAACTCACATCATTTTCGACCTCTATATAGTCATGCTCTCTATCACTCCTAAATTTTTTTGAATAGTGACCTATTATTGCCATATGTCTAGAATGTGCACTAGCAACATACCATCCAACACTTGACATAATGTTAGTAGATAAATAAAACGACATGGAAGAGATAGTCTCAAACTGAGAAGTCATCTCCTCAACTCCTACTCTAATTCTAGCTATAACCTTCTTCATGCCCATTTCATTCTTCAATGGAATTTGTCGTATACAATGTCCCATATTGTGACATCAAAAGCATATGAATTAACTTAAATCCTTCTTCCCTATATATCTATTCCATCCTTCTTATTGAATCATCTATTTCTACGCTTTCTCACCTTCATAAAAAGACTAATAGCATCTACTTTCACTTGTTTCTCTAAATAAGATTAAAATATGATTTCCTCCTACAAAATATCAACTAATTTTTTTGAGAAATCATGTATATTTCCCTCAGTACAAATACCCAAGACAAAAGGCACGTATGAAGGAGAAATCCCTTTAAGGGACATGGATACTAGATCTTGATCTTGAACCTTGGTCCCAATGGTGGCTAATTGATCCTTCAATTAATCGATCTTGATTAAAAATCCCACCATGGTATCTTCATTATGCATATGAACCACTAAGAGTTGGTTTTGTAAGAGTAGATTTGTTGAAAAGTATAAGAATCTAAAATAATTCAGCTCCTATGAAGGCTATATACAATAGAATCCTCTCAAGGCTACAAATCCCACCATTCAAAATGTGCTCTATAGGGTAAATCATCAAACCCTAGATCCACCAATAAGAACATGTGCAATAATTCCTTCAACAATATCTCCTAGGAAAGATGTCCCCTTCCATTCTTCTTCACTATTACACCCTAGGGTTTCCTTCCAAAAATTTATTCTTCAATATCCATGGGTAAAACCCTAATCCTAACCCTCTAAGAAGCTATAATAAACTTCAAAGAGACCAAGAAACCCTAGTTCCAAAGAGAGAGAGAGAAATAGGTACAAGTAAAGACTTAGAGAGAGAGACAGGACAATTGTTCTCCTCTTCTAAGTAACATCTATACTAAAGAGTGAGAAAGAATGAACACACAATTCATGTTAATGAAACAATATATATTTCCTTTTTTATATGAGAGGTTATGGAGAGCAGCAATACTATATAGGAACAAGTCCTTACAAGCAAGCTATATGATCCCTTATGGGCCAAACAAGTGAGACATACAATCTAGAGTACAAGTGTTATTCTCTAATGATGATGCCATGCAAAATAAGGATTCCAGTGTGGTGTAGCTATAGAAGGAAAGTCCAAAATATTCCATCTCGAGACTCAACAAACCCCATATATCCTCTAAAAAAATTACGCTTCTAGGGTAGCTACATCATGCGAGAACATTTTTGAAGCCATATGCTATCTAGGGATTGAATCCCTCCACCATGATGCAGAATAATCTACATCACTTGTAGGGATTTCTCTCACCAAGTGAGTGCTCCATGTGGCCATCTTGAAGTGTGTTTTCCATCTAGGAAAGAGATCATCAACACGCAATGGTATAACACTGATCCAACATTCAACTAAGGTCAAACATCAACTAAGAAAGATATCTAATGTGTACATATCCATCACATACTGCTATCTATTGATATTGCATGGGGTTTACGTTTGTTATTTTTTTCAAAAGGATTGGCCTTCTACTACCACATGGTGAGATATTTTTATGGATGTACTTGCAGTTTTTTTGGGCTTGCTAATAGATTTTGGACGGTGTGTGCTTGTGAAAATGGTTAGAATATTTAAGGATTTGTGGAACACGCCCTTGTTTATGTAGTGGCAACCCATCAAGATAGATTCTTAGTAACTTTTAAGTGTCAAAAATTTGTCGAATGTGTTATAATAAATTAAAAGTGGCTTTGCTATGGTTTCATTTTTGTGTGATAGCCCTATGGTACATGAGTTTTGTTCACAATTAATCAATGTATTATGATGTTAAACATGCAATTAGTACACGAGAATGTAAAATTTGCACAAATTTAAAGGCCTTTTAGAGATTATGGTGGTTTTCAACCCCTTGTTTTAATTTCCTATTTGATGTTAATATATCTTGTGTAGTTTATGGGTTGTCTTTGGTTTAGAGTTGTTGTTGAATTAGGTGATGGTATTGTTTTCCAACCCATGGTATTACATTAATGGAAGAAAATTGATATTTACAATTTACTCATCCTTTTTGTTGACTATATGTGTCACTATGTTGGCACAAGTCTCTAGGTCACCCTCCTCTTGGGCACAAGGTTATGGTAATCAACACTTGGTTTTGCAAATAAGTTGATGGTTTTGGGGCTCATGGTTTGAATAAAAGTAATAGTCTATGAATTTAACATCCTTTACACATTTATTTAGGATGCACTTGTGAAAAATGGATATTTTATTAATTGTTGACCACTCAAAATTCCTACATTGCACATTCATCAAAGGGGTAGAGATAAATATTTTATTAATGGATCATGATTATTTTATTATTGTTGGACCCTTGGATTGACTTGGAAATTATATTTTAAACCATATTACTATTTTTAGCCATTGGTTATTTTCTATATAAAGGAGATTTCTCTCCATTTGATCTATAGCTCTAGTGTGAGATAAATCCCTTGGAGCTTAGTTGAGTGAGAGAAATCCATTGGAACTTAGTTGATCATCAATTTAAAATGTTTTTGCATGTGACAATTTCTTTCATATATTTATGATAGTTCATTTTTCTTTCTTTAGTTTTCTAAACAAGTGTATGTAAGATAAGGAAGTAGGTGCGCTATTTCTTATTTCATTATGTTACCATGTATGTAAGATAAGGAAGTAAGTGTACTATTTCTTATTTCATTATTTTAATAGTTTAATGTTTTTGTTGATGCATCACATCTTTAAATAAAAGCAAACTACAATATCAATAATCATATAAAAATTATATACATAGTTTTTTATCTACTTTAGTAATGCTTTTTAGTAATTTTTTACAAGAAGTAATCTAACACTAATCAATTTGCATATTTATATATATTGCTTTTACATTTCTACAAATACATTACATATTCCATTGTCTCTCTCTTTATAAAAGAGACTAAGAGTGTTGGTTCTTGAGTTAAAGATTTAGTATTTTTCTTTATGACTTTATTATAAGTGCTATAATAATACTATTTTAAAGATTATGTTTGTAGGTTAAGTTATTCTTAAAAATATTACTTTAATTTTAAGTTATCTAATTTTTTATTCAATTTATCTAATTTTTTATTCAACTTATTATTGTAAATTAATCTACAAAAATCTTTGTTTTTTTTTAAATAATCCTTAAAAAATATTATCTTAATGATTAATGATTTTCATCCCACTCCTTTATGTACTAGTTATATCACATTATCTAGGGTTTTAAGTTTCAGTGCTTATCTAGGGTTTCAAGTTGTAGCGCTTTGGTTGTGAATTTTAGGTTATTTCTGCCAGGTTCTGTTGTGGGCACACTCTCGCCCTGTGTCATTGCTTTGCTCTTTTTCACACCCGAAACCGTAACGCGTGTTCTAACGAGCCATTGGATCTGTCTCAGGGTTTCCAATAATTCATCTCTGAGTCCTCATGCACCATTCTGAAAATGCATGATAATCAGATGTAGAGAAGTTGATAACGCTGAACAACAGAATGAAACTCTTACAAATGGGATGATGCGACTTATCCTCTCCTCTACCTGAAGCATTTGGCAGATTTCATTCTCTTGTTCAGCGTTATAAACTTCTCTTCCTCTGATTACAGCGTGGATTTTCTAATGTTGCATGAGGAGATAGAGTTGAATTACTGGAGTTGAGGAGAATGGTTAGTACTCGTGCAATTCTTGTAAGCTAAAACACACATCAAATGAGGAGGGATCGATGTTAAGATAAAACACACATCAAATGAGGAGAGATCGATGTTGTGCAGCATGATGGAAATTCAATGGCCCAAACATTCTGAGCATGGATATGGATTCCATGGTGAAGTGATTAAATATTTCAGGCCGGTTAAGAGGGGTAGATATGCACCTTTTGAGGTGATTAAATATTTTCAGGCCGGTCAAGAGGGGTAGATATGTACCTTTTGAGGAAGGATATGTGCCATTTTTCCACCACCTGCTTCTCTACCATTAAACATAAAGAACACTCAATTTTGGATGTGTAAAGTTACAAGATGTTGGGAGAATTATAAACTGCAGTCTATAAAACGGCCAAAAACAATCTGAGATGGTTTTTCAAGCTCTATTTATTTATTTAAGTTCAGTTTTAGGTATAGATTTGAGATGGTTCTTAAAGCTCTATTTATTTATGTTCAGTTTTAGGTATAGAAATTAACGAGTAGGAGATAAAATATATCTTGCTTGCTATCTGCGAATTTTTGATGAGAGAGATTTTGATGTAAAATGTTATTATTTTCTATGTAAATTCTATATATTGAGCATCGTTAATTTTAGGATCATGCCAGCTTACCACTCTATCAAGTTCTGACATTTATGGCATGCCAGAAGATAATACAACTTCTTGCCATATTCAAAATTTGTAGTTCAGAGTTTTCTTGCCATATTCAAAATTTGTAGTTTAGAGTTTTTGTAGTCCACATCTACATTAACTTCCTGTAACTTCTCCAAGGTTATTTTGATGTCCCATTACATATCATTAACTTGTAATTTTTAAGTTGCTCACCTATCTTAAATGCAAGTTTCTCTGTCTGCAAATGATAATCTACCTTAAAACTTCCTGTAACTACTCCACGGTTATTTTAATGTCCCATGACATATCATTAATTTGTAATTTTTTAGTTGCCCGCCTATCCCAAATGCAAGTTTCTCTTTCTGCAAATGGTCCAAGGATGTAAACTCATTGAATGGCCTTCCTCAAGCTACTTAAAAAGAAGCACTGGGATGTCATATTGAACTCTAAATAACGAAGTGAAGTATTATGATTTTGAGTTTCATACCAAGAAAAATGAAAGTTTCATTGATATATCCAATCTTTAATTTAAAAGTTTAATTTTTTTTAGTTTAAAAACCATAATTATTTACTGTTTTTTTCATAAAAATTAACTTTGGAATATATTTTGTTGCTAGTTGTCATGTTTATTTTTTCTCTAATATTGTTGGGCACACTTGAGAAAGATTGTAATATCCCAAATTTTTGACTAACTATGTTATGATGTCATGTGACCCCAGTATATTTGATTTATTATGTTTACATAGCATTTATATGTCTTGATTTATTTCCTTTATGAGTGATGTATTGGGCATGGACCCTAATTTGTTTCATTATTGAATATATGCGGGGCAGGAAAGCCGAATGAATAAACTATGTTGTATTTCGAGAAGTGATTACAAAATTATGATATACTGAGACTTTCTCTTTTGTTACATTATACTGTGCAGAGTATGATTTACATGGTTGATTAGTCAATGTGTTGAGTGTGGACTCAGGAACACACAAAAGACCTATATACTAGGCCTAAGCCCCGATGTATTTAGAGAATTCTATTTCGTACTGGGCCTAAGTACTAATGTATGTTGAGTGTTGGGCATGAGCCCTGGAGCACTCCAAGCTTGAAAGAAATGATTACCATATCCGAAGACATTTAATTATCCTAAATGTGCCTCACAACCACATTCTAGCTCTAGTGTTGAGCAGAGACTCTGGAATTGCACGAGCGTAACGCCCATGTGAGAATGTTGAGTTGAAAGGTTCTGAAGAGCACTCGGGGTTACTACTTCTCAAGTGTTGAGTCAAAGAGGACTCTGAATAGCACTTGCATGTCTTATCACAACTATTTCAACTTGATTAACTAAATCTTATTATCATCATCTACTGCGGGAACTACCATGTTAAAATGAGAGAATCTGACATGCAAAGGGAGAGACTAGAGGTGCCTTTACCAGCTTACCGAAATCATCCAAAGAAATGGACCCTTCCCTTAAAAAGAACTAAAAGAAACATCTTGTGAAACAAAATGCTAAGGACCCCAAAGTAGTATTATTATCAGGAGCTTCAATAATAAATATATATATATATATATTGGTTAATTATTATATATATATTCTTTTAGAAATGTTTACACTTTATAGATATATATTTATGGATAAGTGGGCTACCACTTACTAAATATTATTTATTAATATTTAGATGGTATTGTAAATTGTATATTATTATTATTATGAAAATATCTAAAAGATTAAATAAACACTTTAATCAAACAGGTTGAGAAGTCCTAGTTCCTAATAAACTAGCAGTTAAAGTAAACAAGTATTATTTTATAAATTAATTGTTTTAAAGAAACCAGTAAAATCCAACAATCCTAATTTCAAGATTTGTCCTACTTAAGGAGGATGGACCCCAAAGATTGGGGGATATTTTTATTTTGGTATTATTATTATGCCAAGAAGAACTCTCCGCTGAAGAAAGTGAATTCTACCAATAGATTTGGAGATCTGAACCAGCTACACACCTAGGGCCTCTACTTCTCACAGATCTATACCCTACCTAGACTCGATATAACCCTAACAACTTTACATTATAATTTGACAGTGTTTAGAAATGCCAGAAAGTCACAAACGCAGATGCGTAAACGAAAACAGAGATCAAAGGTCAAATCCCACGACTATCTCACGCCCCAAAACTGGTAGGAATCCCCTACACGGGTTGTGGTCATCAATAGTAGAGGAATAAAAGCACTGAATACAACTTGGAAACCCTCCTCATATCAACAACCATTATATTCATGCCATTAGTAAGATAGGCGAAGTATGCTAACCCTAGTAGAAGAGATAGAGGCATAGAACATCCTCATTTATATCCTATACAGGCAATACTTTATTTACATAGTAAACATCCTAGCAAATCTTTCAATACAGTAACAAATAAAAATTGTAATTGACACATAAATCACAGCCATAGTTCCCAAATTGAAGGTGCTGAGACCTGTTATCATTGAATGATTACCATACAAACAGATTTCCCAAAATACTCAAGAACCCATAATAGAAGCATCAGCAAGTTTCGGCTTAAAGCCTTAGATTCAAACAAAGAAATCTGAAATGTCTCATTCAACCTTGCAACTGTACAGGAGTCATTCTTAGACAAAATAGCATTTCATTATTACAAGATTTCGCAGAATCGAATGGCCAGTAAGACCCAGTTACTAAAACAAGTTCTTTTACTCTTCCACTATTAAAATTACGGTGAGAATCCCATCCTTTCAGGGCTTGCCAAATGACACATAACGACCTCCAAAGGTGATTTAGTAAGCCCAAGGCTTACGAAAGCCTCCATGCTAGACCAGGATAAACACATACATACAAACACCAGAGGTGCGAGAGGGAGGGCCCAAGTGGGTAAGTCAGACTTACCATTACCCTAGCCATGGCACCATGAACCATCATAGCTCCCTGACCAAAGCTTTATCACCTGTCATTTTGCAACAAGTTTAATAGTTAGTCAAAGATCGATACAGAAATATGAAAGTGTCAAAAGCAATGAGGAACCATTCGTCCCTTACCTGTAAGAAGTAGGAACGCCTTACCATAGTCCACTTCAATACCTACCAAGGGTACTGACCACGAGCAGGGCTCGGGTCAGTATACAACGCAAACACCATATAATGAAGAGCAGAGCCAGAGATAGAGAAAGTCGACTACAAGGAACAGTGATAGAAAACCCCAAGTCATTACCCAAACCCTCGTGGGACAGCCTATTACTCATACTCATTAAAAGCGCATTTAAGAATATACCAGTCTCTTCATAGTGGAGGTTCGATTTAATTACAAAGTCTATAGTGAATTCGTGGGTATAACCCCACTTGCTTTTAAAACTCAACAGGATTGATTTTTGTACAAAGTATATAGTAAGACTATGACCCACCCCATGTTTCATTCAAAGTACTTTAAACTCTTAGTTGTACACCTTACATTGGGGAGACCTTTATGTATGAACCCCCATGGTAATGGGATCCTCATTTTATACAAAATTATCATTATCCTGGTGAGACAGGAATAGTAGAAAAATGTGCACCAACTATTTAAGGATAGCACTCTCAGATAGAATAGACCTGCAAACATAGGAGTACGATTTAACATTAGCATGTTGCTAAGTAAGTCCGACCACCACAACATTCACCCATACCTCTTGGCAACCCTGCCGAGGTATGTAATTACCTCTCCTGGAGCAGAATAGTACCACCATATGAATCACATACCGACATCACAGAAGTCTATCACCTGAAGGCGACATTAGACATCATAATTTAGACCATATAGTTCTTAAAACAATAATGAGTGTTATTTACAACCAATAGTTATAATTGCAACAGAAACATGACTTCATAGTGTTTTTTCCACACCGCTTCCGCAACTCAAAAACAATACATAACAGGGACCATGTAATGCAAAGGAGATTGGCTTACATTTGTTCATACAAGTAGGAATGTTTGAGCACATTAAATCTAAAGTATGCAGTTTGTTATTAGAAACTAACGTTTATTGCAGAGAGTGAAAATTTTAAATTTTTTGTTATTTTTGGGATATTACAAGTGGTATCAGAGCGAGTTACAAACACTAAGTGACCTATTGGGCTCACTACCAAACACAGCTACAGAAACAAGAAAATGTTTAAATTATTGTATTATGTTTTTACGAAAAGAATTAAGTAACACATTGTTTTCCATCAACAGATACTTATATAAATTTCAGGTACAAATAGTAGTAGAAAAATGAGTGCAGAACAAGGCAGGAGTATACGAGGCAACCTAAGTTCTCCACCATGAGAGCAAGAAATCATGGTGGAGTTCAACTCAAATTTGGAGAAATCCATGCAGCAGCTAAAGGTAGAATTCCAGAGTTTCAGGGATGAAAATATGCAAGAAAGAACAGAATAGCAGGCTATAAATGAAGCCTTACTCTAGAGCCTAATAGTGCCAAAACCCCCTGAACATCCTACTCTCGATCCCCTTAACACATGGAAAGAAACCAGTTACAAAATAGGAGATCAAGCAGAACATAAATCAGAACCATTGGAAGAGGACTGTAAGAGCTCTTCCAATGACAATGGTTATCCACCTCCTTGCAAGAAAAGGAGGAAGAGTGATGACAGCTTACAAGGGGAGTTCATAAAGATAAGGGCGCCAACTTATGACAGGGAAGTTAACTCAATAGAAAAGGCTGAAGAGTGGTTGTTAGGAATGAACAAATACTTTAAGGTTCATAATTACTCCAGTGAGATGCAAGCCCAACTAGCCATATACAACCTAAATGGAAAGGCTGCCAGATGGTGATGGGACCTAAAACACATTAAGGGACAAGAGCTGCGAGACATAAGCTAGGACAATTTTAGTAGAATCTTTCAGGATAAATACATGTCTGAAAGATTCTTCGACAAGAATATAAAAGAATTTCATGAGCTGAAAATGGGTTCCCTGACTATGGAAGCTTTCATCAATCGGTTCTTAGACTTGCTGCACTATGTGCCTTATATTAAGGACGAGAAGGTGAAAATCTAGCAGTTCTTGGGTGGGATGCCACCAAACTTTAGAGAGAAAATAGAATTCGACATGCCCAAAACTGTTGACATAACCCTACATAAAGCCAGGCTGTGCTATGAGCATGGGCAGCCAAGGAACAATAACATCCACAGAAATAGGGACAGATTCAGGACCTTCTCAGACAACTGCAGGCCGGGTTTTAGACCCCCACCTTTCTGGAAACATAACAACAGTTTCCCACCAACAGAAGCTTCAGCCGACCCCAAGCTCGACCTAATGCACCCACACCACCAGCCAATGGGCCAGCCTTCAACAAAGGGGCAAAGACAGTCCCACCAACTGTTTCTTGTTGGAAATGCTAGGGACCACATTACTACAGAGACTGCCCCAACAAAACAGATGGGACTTTACAGAACATCTAAATGGAACATACCGTGGGGGACGTGGAAAAAACACCGAGGATTTATGCTGCCCTTGATGGCGGGTAGATACTTCATCAAGCCACCATGGTAGAAATTGAGGGTAAGATATCTAACAATATCATTTGAGTTTTAATAGACCATGATGCTTGTTGGAGCTACATCTCTCCTAGAATAGTAGATTCTTGTAAATTAAACCAAAAGAGTCACAAAGCATCATGGCTGGTAGAATTAGCCACCGGTACCAAGCGAAA
This sequence comes from Larix kaempferi, assembly GCA_027924585.1. Taxonomy (NCBI): domain Eukaryota; kingdom Viridiplantae; phylum Streptophyta; class Pinopsida; order Pinales; family Pinaceae; genus Larix; species Larix kaempferi. Next base: position 2,809,742 of record BSBM01000133.1, on the reverse strand, counting down.
AGTCTCCGAACTAGTTAAGAATTGTGAGATAGATTTGAACGGCTTTCTAACTAGAATAGATTTGAACATCTTACCACTTGAATCTTATGACGTAATAATAGGCATGGATTGGTTGGAAGGACATCATGCCTTGTTGGATTGCTTAAATAAGTCAATCCTATGCACAAATAGTCAAGGAAACCAACAAACCAGCCAAGGTATACCTCAGGAAGTATCAATATGGCAGATATCAGCAATGCAAGCAAAGAAATGCTTAAGAAAGGGTTGTACACTATTTGCAATCCACCTTCAATCAATAGAAGCCGATAGGGAACAAAAGATCGAGGATTTCCCGATACTAGTAGAATTTAGAGACGTGTTTGCCGAGGAGATACCCGGGTTACCACCCAAGCGGGACTTAGAATTTTCCATAGAACTAACCCCAGGATCAGTACCTGTCTCTACGACCCCGTACAGTATGAGTACACTCGAACTGGTATAATTCAAGATACAATTACAACAACTAATAGACAAGGGTTACATTCGACCGAGTGTTTCTCCCCGGGGAGCACCAATCCTCTTTGTTAAAATGAAGGACGGCATGATGTGTATGTGCATCGATTACCGCCAACTCAACAAGTTAACCATCAGGAACCGTCATCCACTCCCTAGGATCGATTACTTGTTTGACCAAGTCGGAGGAGCAAAGATATTCTAGAAGATCGACTTGCGATATGGATATCACCAAGTGAGAATCCGTGACGAGGAAATCAGAAAGACCACGTTTCGCACCCGATATGGCCACTACAAGTTTGTATTAATGCCTTTTGGTCTGACGAATGCACCCTCCAACTTCATGTGCATGATGAACAATGTTTTCAGTAAATATCTTGACAAATTTGTTCTAGTATTCATAGATGATATCCTGATCTATTCCAACAATGAAGAAGAACATGAAGAACACCTCCAAATAGTCCTACGGATATTGCAAGAACATCATCTATACGCAAAATTTAGCAAGTGTGATTTCTATAAACCTCAGATACAGTACTTAGGGCATATCATTTCTGAGAAAGGAATAGCGATTGACCCCGAAAAGATCAAGACTATCGAAGAATGGGCCACACCTACTTGTGTTTTTGACATACGGTCATTCCTAGGTTTAGTTGGTTATTATCGAAAGTTCATTGAGAACTTCTCTCGGATCGCTTGCACCATGACCGCATTACAGAAGAAAACCAGTAAGTTCATCTGGACAGACAAGTGCAAAGAAAGTTTTCAAAAGTTAAAACATCTTCTGATTAGCGCACCAATACTACGAATCGCCGGCCCCAATGGGGACTTTGTAGTTTGCACCGATGCAAGCAAGGAAGGAATCAGTGGAGTCCTTATGCAAGATGACTTTGCCATCCGCTACGAGTCAACAAATCTAAAGGAACATGAGAAGAACTATCCTACTCATGACCTCGAATTGGCTACCATTATCCACGCTCTAAAGATGTGGAGACATTACCTCATGGGTAAGAAATTCGTACTAAAGACGGACAACATGAGTCTAAAGTACTTATTCAACCAACCAAACCTAAACGCTAGATAGGCTAGGTGGTTAGCCTTTCTTAGTGAGTATCACTTTAAACTAAAACACATCAAGGGGAAAGAAAACAAGATCACCGACGCCTTAAGTCGACGAGCTCATATGTTATATGAGGTAATCGAAAGTTGGATGGACTCCAACTTACATGACATAATTAGAATGGCATGCCAAAATGATAGGTTCTATGTCGAGATCCTTAAAAAGATCCAGGAAGATAGGCTTTTTCAACAACAGAAAGAATACAAGATAGATGAATCAAGATTGTTATGGTCAAAAGAGAGACTTTACGTTCCCGAGGGGGGGGACATTAGACCTAACATACTCATTGAATTCCATCGAAGCCCCTATTCAGGACACCCCGGATATCAAAAGATGATTTCAGCCATAAAGAAACACTACTTTTGGCCTAAATTGAAAGCTAACATCGCATTGTTCATCGCAAAGTGTCAGTAATGTCAATTGGTCAAAGCAAAACACCAACACCCCTCCGGACTACTTGAACCATTACCCATCCCAGAATGGAAGTGGGAGGTAATAAGTATGGATTTCATTACAGGCCTACCCAAGAGTAAGAAACAAAATGACTCCATCTTCATAGTAGTAGACAAGCTGTCTAAAGCCGCATGTTTTATACCAGAAAAATCTACCTACAAGGCAGTTCACATTGTGGAAATCTTCCTAAAAGAGAGATTTTTCGGTTACACGAGATACCCAAAGAAATTATCTCGGATCGAAACACAAAGTTCACTAGTAACTTTTGGAGAGCATTGTTCTTCAGATTAGAAACACAACTACAGTTTAGTACCGCATACCACCCCCAAACCGATGGACAAATGGAACGAGTAAACCAAATCTTGGAAGACATGCTGAGAATGTATGTAATGAACAATCCCACTAAGTGGGAAGACTACTCACACCTTGCGGAGTTTGCATACAACAACAGGTATCAAACCTCGGCCAAAATAAGTCCCTTCGAGGTACTCTACGGTCGAAAGTGTCGAACCCCCGTCACCTGGGATAGCCCGGTGGACAGGCTTATGCTAGGGCCAGACATACTAAAAGACTTGGAACAACTAGTCTCCAAAGTGCAACTGAATTTAAAAGAAGCACAAGACCACAAAAAGAGTTATGCAGACAAGAAAAGAAAGGACAAGGACTACCAAATCAGTGAACATGGCTTCCTAAGAAAAAAAGCGAAATGAATCTCGTTAGGTTTGGGACGTTGCGGTAAACCAGCTCCAAGATTTTGTGGACGTTTTGAAATACTGGGCAAGAAGGGTCCAGTAACATATGAGTTAGCCCTACCAGCACATATAAAAGTTCATAATGTTTTTCATGCTTCTTTATTAAAGAAATATGTATACGATACTAAACATGTCATTGATTGGTCCTTATTACAGGTGGAGCCCCAAGGGGAGTTCACGCTAGGACCACTCCACATTCTAGACAAGAGATACATCCAGCTTAGGAGGAGAACCATTACTCAGTAGAAACTGCAATGGAGGCACTTTGGACCAGATGAGGCCACTTGGGAGAGTGAGGCTACCATGAGAGAGACATAACCCTCCTTGTTTCACGATCTCATTTCTCGTCGCTAGGAAACACCGGGACGGTGTTGTTCTAAGCAGGGAAGGATGTAATATCCCAACTTTTTGACTAACTATGTTATGATGTCATGTCGGGTCACGGCCCTAGTATATGTGATTTATTATGTTTGACATAGAATTTATATGTTTTGATTTATTTCCTTTATGAGTGATGTATTGGGCATGGACCCTGATTTGTTTCATTATTGAATATATGCGGGGCAGGAAATCCAAATGAATAGAGTATGTTGTATTTAGAGAAGTGATTACAAAATTATGATATACTGAGACTTTCTCTTTTATTACATTATACTATGCAGAGTATGATTTAGATGGTTGATTAGTTAGTGTGTTGAGCGTGGACTTAGAAACACACAAACGACCTATATTCTAAGCCTAAGCCCCGACGTATTTAGAGAATTCTATTTCGTAATGGGCCTAAGCCCCGATGTACGTTGAGTGTTGGGCATGAGCCCTGGAGCACTCCAAGCTTGAAAGAAATGATTACTGGATCCGAGGACATTTAATTATCCTAGATGTGCCTCACAACCACATTCTAGCTCTAGTGTTGAGCAGAGGCTCTCGAATTGCACTAGCGTAACACCCATGTGAGAGTGTTGAGTTGAAAGGCTCTGAAGAGCACTCGAGGTTACTACTTCTCAAGTGTTGAGTCAAAGAGGAATCTGAATAGGACTTGCATGTCTAATCACAACTATTTCGACTTGATTAAATAAATCTTATTATCATCATCTATTGTGGGAACTACCATGTTAAAACGAGGGAATCTGACATGCAAAGGGAGAGACTAGAGGTGCCTTTACCAGCTTACATAAACCATCCAAAGAAGTGGACCGTTCCCTTAAAAAGAACTAAAAGAAGCATCTTGTGAAACAAAATGCTAAGGACCCCAAAGTAGTATTATTATTAGGAGATTCAATAATAAATATATATATATATATTGGTTAATTATTATATATATATTCTTTTATAAATGTTTACACCTTATAGATATATATTTATGCATAAGTGGGCTGCCACTTACTAAATATTATTTATTAATATTTAGATGGTATTGTAAATTGTCTATTATTATAAATATGAAAATATCTAGAAGATTAAATAAACACTTTAATCAAACAGGTTGAGAAGTTCTAGTTCCTAATAAACTAGCAGTTAAAGTAAACAAGTATTATTTTATAAATTAATTGTTTTGAAGAAACCAGTAAAATCCAACAGTCCTAATTTCAATATTTGTCCTACTTAAGGAGGACAGACCCCAAAGATTGGGGAATCTTTTTCTTTTGGTATTATTATCATGCTAGAACTCTCTGCTGAAGAAAGTGAATTATACCCATAGATTTGGAGATCTGAACCAGCTACACACCTAGGGCCTCTACTTCTCAATTTGCATGTCAGAACCAGCTCGGGGGATTCATACTGAACCAGGAACAGTTGTAGAATCATGGTTGGGAGGAACGTGGTAGTCCCAAAGTCATCCAATCCAAGATAAATTCTCAGGTCAGCTAAGAGCTCGGGAGGTTTTCATTAATTAGTGGTTGAGTGTGCAGATCATCATCAACAGGAACAAGCTACAGGGATCAGTAGGACATTAACAGCTGGAACAAGCTACAGGGATCAACAGGTATGAGAGCTGTATAAACCCTCTTATAATTTATACATTGTTTGTTCATGCATGAAACTTTAAATTAGTAATTTTCTAAATTTTTGTTTTAAAACAAGTTTTCCCAGAGTCGATTGACATTCCTAGTCTTTGCTAGTCATTGTATTGCTTACTAGAATATTAGAATCGTTGATCTAATTCAACTGAAATCTTTTATGGTTATTTTTCTTTCATCTTAAACAACAGTTGTAAACTTCATCAAGACATTTTAGAAAATGAGATCTAGTTTTGCTTTAAACAGAGGAATCTTTAGTCCAGACATTTGGAATACCCAACAACACCAAATCCGACGTAAGAAAAACATAGCATCATTCTTCGTATCAATTCTTTTCTATCTACTTCGTTTCTTCGAAAGCCACACGAATTTTTACACCCACTGCATTGGTTTTAAAACAATGACAATAGGAAGAATACGAATCCTCGATTTCTTTTATACATTCCTCTTTTCTAATACAAAACACATGTAACATTCTACCAACGCTAACACCATCGATCTAATCTTCAAAGAGCATAGAGTTGCAAAATCTCACAGATCGATACCCAACCCAAACTCGATCTAACCCTAACAACTTTACATTATAATTTGACATTGTTTAGAAATGCCAGAAAGTCACAAATGCAGATGCATAAACGAAAACAGAGATCAAAGGTCAAATCCCACGACTATCTCACGCCCCAAAACTGGTAGGAATCCCCTACACGGGTCGTGGTCATCAATAGTAGAGGAATAAAAGCACTGAATACAACTTGGAAACCCTCCTCATATCAACAACCATTATATTCACACCATTAGTAAGATAAGCGAAGTATGCTAACCCCAGTAGAAGAGACAAAGGCGTAGAACATCCTCATTTATATCCTACACATGAAATACTTTATTTACACAACAAACATCCTAGCAAATCTTTCAATACAGTAACAAATGCAAAATGTAATTAACACATAAATCATAGCCATAGTTCCCAAACTGAAAGTGCTGAGACCTGTTATCATTGAATGATTACCATACAAACAGATTTCCCAAAATACCCAAGAACCCATAATAGAAGCATCAGTAAATTTTGGCTTAAAGCCTTAGGTTCAAACAAAGAAATATGAACTGTCTCATTGAAACATTGCAACTGTACAGGAGTCATACTTAGACAAAATAGCATTTCATTTTTACAAGATTTCACAGAATCGAATGGCCAGTAAGACCCAGTTACTAAAAAAAGTTCTCTTGCTCTTCCACTATTAAATATACAGTGAGAATCCCATCCTTTCGGGGCTAGCCAAATGACACATAACGACTTCCAAAGGTGGTTTAGTAATCCCAAGGCTTACGAAAGCCTCCATGCTAAACCAGGATAAACGAATACATACAAACACCAGAGGTGTGAGAGGCAGGGCTGTGGCTAGGGTTTTACCCCTAGCTTGTGCAAATGAGCACCTACTAAGGAGAAGGGACTCCTTAGTAGCAGTTCAGTAAATGTAAATAATTAAGCTAAAACAGAAATAGAAACTACTCTACAACATGTGCATGAAACATAAACAACAATTTGGAAACAATGATTTTGTATTAATATTACCTTCAATGTGAAGGTTGATGAAGCTTCTTGCAATGTCCAAGAGGGTTGCTCCAAGCTCCAATGTGCTCCTCCTCTTTCTCCAATGGTGGGAATGGGCCAAAAGAGGCTCTCAAGGTGAAAGTAGTTCAATGGTGAACTAGGGTTTCGAGAGAGATTTTGGCAGAGTAAGGGTATACTTGATTGTGGATGTGGAATAAGGGATCTCCATCACCTATTTATAATTTTTGGTGGTGGAGTGCTGACCCATGGTTTTGGGAAACACATGGTTTAGGGCAGCTGTATAGGGTTTTTTCCTCCTTTTCCTCATTATTTTATATTTTTTATTCCCTTTTTAGGGGTTTTTTGCTATTTTAGAGGAATTTTGGATATTTTTGGACGAAAAAAAGGGGTTTTTTAGCCTTTTTGAGGATTTTTAGGCCTTTTGGAGGCATTTTAGGCCTTTTGGAGGCTTTTTAGGCCTTTTGGAGGCCTTTTAGTGGGATTTTTGGGGTTTTTAAGGGAAATATGGTAGGAAAATGGACAAATGAGCCATATAATGTGGTAGATGAGGTAGTGAACACTTTTTGTGTGTTAACAGATTGCCCCCTGATGTGCGAGGGTAGGAGCTCATCGTATGGCCGATGGACATCATAAGGCATGAATGGTTTTCCTGGGGAGTGGAGAGAAGAGAAGAAACAAACTGAAGCCCGGAACAACAATCCCGAACAAACTGCAAGAACTAAAAGTACATAACATCAATAATGGATGAGGAATCATCTGATCATATGGATGAGGCGGGCATACCCATGCTCGTATCAAGATATAACATAATAAAAATGGGGTCCAAAATATGGGGACCTGAAATATACATGACCTCAAATACTAACTGAGGAATAATCTCAATATATAGACGAGGCGGGCATACCCATGCTCGTATCAAGAGACATAAACAGAACTGTAAGGCCTGAAAAGGGGGACCTGTAAGATACATAGATAACCACTGTGTACATCATATGTGTCAAGAGGAAACACAAATCTGGGACATACTGTTGGGCAGACCATGTGTAAGCTGAAGAACTGGTGCACTGGAATATCAATAGTGCTGTTGACTGGGGTACCAGAGGAAATGATGAGCTGCTGGATCATAATGACTGGGAGCAATAACCTCGATGGTACACTGAGCTGGAACTGAAATGGGTACTCAAGGAAGCATATAAATGGATGGCTTCCGAATACAAACGCCAACGCAGCCCGGACATCCACGGGAACATACAACTGGGCGTTCCGAAGTGACTCACCAATGCGCTAGAGTCGGGGGAAATCCGGGGTCTTCGACTAAAAACTAATGGGATATAATCCTACGCGATCCTCAACGATGCGATCAAGGTGCTGAAGTCGAGCATGTGAGGAACAACCACTCGGAGAGGCAATGATGACTCCTCTCAGAATGATCCATAGGCACTTACCACAGATGGTGATAAGTCCAAGGCGTAGGGACCTCTGGGCCTATCCTCTGGAATAGAGGAGCTGTCGTCGACAGAGGGAGACCTACAACTATCAAGGCAATGATGTGTCCTTGACAGAAGCACGAGGTGAAGAACCGAAATGTGATAGTACTGATGGCAGGATTGACAAACTGTGGAGGGACAACTGGGCAAGTAGAGTGGGTGGACTCAAACTTCCTTTGTTCAGAGTATGATAATGGGAATGATCAGGCAGCATATGAAACTGACTGAGGGGAAAAGGGATCATAGCTGTATTGGATCGGGGAAGGTGACTGGTCTGAGGGAGACTCAAGCTGTGGTAAAATGGCAAGAGACTGCAAAATACTCTGAACAAAGGCGACCTGATTGGGGGTGCTGCCGAGATGATCAATCATAGTGCCAGGAGGCACGGGAAGGGACTTCTTCATGGGTTAAGGAACTAGAAGAAGTGTGTGTAAAGTGATATTGTCGTGTGGATTTATACGAGCCCAGGACAGTTCATGCTCGTGGTTGCTTTCAATTTTAAGGAGTCTGAAAGCAAATAAGAAGACTCTGAAGTAATGGGATGGTACTGTCGTGTGGATTTTACGAGCCTAGGACAGTTCATGCTCGTGGTCACTTTCAATTTTAGAGAGTCTGAAAGCAAATAAGAAGACTCCAGGGGGTTGCTTTTTCGTAAGTTTAGTCTCCAAGGCCCAAAGAAGCATAAAAGGATGCAATGAAAAACTCTTCTAGCCGGTGTGACTAGAGTATTCCTTTTTCATAATTAGTCTACCAGGTCCGGAAAAGGGTTAAACTTATACCAGATAGACGCCCTTTCAGGTACTTTAACGAGCATGAAAGGAAGCAAGATTGCTCGGCGATCTTTTCATTCTTTTAAGTGTAATAAAAGAGCTTAACGAAAACTCCCTAAGTGCCTTTTTCGTAAAGGACTTGTCCGACCCGAAAAAGGGATAAAATTATACTGAACAAAAGGAATGGCCAGGAAAGGAGGAAGTGTTCAAGCAAGGATCAGTAATGAGCTGGGAAAGCGCGAGGGCTGGGGGGGAACACTGATGGGCCTCCTTGCGGGGTGGATGAAATGGTGGCAAAATAATGAAACATTTGCAGTATGACAGGAGTGAATGGCTCATGTACAAAAGTGGAACAATCCGATAGCGGCCGATGTGGTGCGCAAACCGAGGCAGTAAGGTGTCAGGACATAATGTTGAAATTGTACCAAGTGGGAGCGAGAAATGATCTCAAGCATCATCATGAGCTCAGAAAAATGAATCCGGCGATATAAAGGGTGTCGAAAACGGAGAATGGCCGATGTGGCACGCAAACCGAGGTGACGGGGGCATTTGAAAAAATACCCAAAAATCTGGGGGTGAGAGCGATAAATGATCTCAAGCATCATCACCAGTTCAGAAAAATGAATTCGATGATATAAAATATGCGAAAAATGGAGAACGGCCGATGGGGCACGCAAACCGAGGCGACGAGTGGTGTCGGGACACAATGTTGATATTGGTCCTGGTGAGAGGGAGAAATGATCTCAAGCATCATCATGGGCATGGAAATATGAATTCGGCAATGCAAATGGTGTGAAATATGGAGGTCGTAAGGACTCTAGAATGGTCAAAGGAAATAACTAGGTGTATAAAATCAACTATACAAGTGATATGTGACCTCAAAAATGGTAGAGATCACGTATGTGAAAAAGTGAGCAGGGTTAATGACCTGCCCCCATGCTATGTGCATGGGGTTTGTGATTGTGGATCACATATGTGTTGGTATGAACAATGGGTTCAGTGACATGCTGAGGTAGATGTGATGGGGAAGGTTCAAAATGGTTGATCATGCCCCCTATCCCAGGGTCGAGGTAATCTATGGTGCCCCTGAGCTCAGAGGTGTCAATGTGGTGCTCTATAATGGCGGGGTCAAGACCGGGCATCCCGGTATAGGACCAAGCAAAGACATCATGGAACTCTCTGAAAAGGTTTTGGTAGTCCTCAATCTCTTGCTGAGTGCAGGAGGCTCCTAAGGCAATGCATTCATTGACGCTAGGGGGGTCGGAGATATCTATGTGGATGGCGGGTGAGATATTGGCCATGTTACCCTCCTTGAAGGCGTCAGGGGCAGGAATAGGGTCCTTGAACCAGTCGACCTTCGTGGGGAGGAAGTCCTTGGACTCAACCGTGAATTGGGTGGCTGCGCTAGAGGAGGATTCTTCCGGGATGAAATAGGAACGGTGGTGCATGTCATCCCAGGGATAATCCAGGGTAGTAAGGGCCTCAAGAATCTCCTCATCAGTACGGAAAGTTTGCGTCGTCAAATCAGTTGATGAGGGGATAGTGGTTGAAGAGATCATATAAATGGTATTAACCTCTCCTGAAGGGGAGGAGACCGAAGGGTGGATCTCCTCAATGGTGGGTGGTGCCGTCTCAAGATCCAGATTGTTCATCTCATAGAGAGCCGCTCTATAATCCGAGAGATCGGGGCAATGATGTGAGTAATGCCCGTAAACACCGCATATGGCGCAGGGGTGGTTGGTACGCAGGGACTTGTCTTTAGACTTGGGAGTGGGGTTTAGTTCGACAACTGGGATGTTGGGGTCGTCGTCGAGCATCTGCATGTGTTTCTGTAAGGCTGGTAACTGTGGACACTGATGAGTTGCATGGCCTAACTCATCGCACAGCGAGCATTTGGGAGGAGCATGAAACACTGGGGGATTCTTTACTGTCTTGAGAGGTGGTACAGCAGTGTAAGGTTGGGGGCCTCTGCCCCCAGTGGATTTAGGAGTAGGAGGGGGATTCATGGAGGACGAAGGGGTAGTGACACCGGGGGGTGGCTGAGTGGTAGTAGCCATGGGTTGCACCGGTTGGAGGACGACACTTGGTGTCGACGGGGGAAGGGGAGGCGAAAGGTACCAGATGGGTAATCCCAAGATTAACCCAGGGAGGCTAAGGGTAGCCATAACTGGGGCGCTTACTACTCCCGATGGAGGGACCAGGAAGGGGATTGTATGGATAGGTGTAACACCAATGTGGCTAGGTACCAATGGTGGTTTATGCAACAAGGGTGGTTGATTATTAGGAGGTTGGTTATCGTGGGACAAGGTACATAAGTTAGACACATCAGGTGTAGATGCCGAGGGAGGAATGGATTGGAAGGTGGAGGTCATCGGCATGTCTGAGTAAACTCTGAGCCCCGTAGAAGAAACAAACGAGGTGGTTGTACTAGAAACAGGCTGCTCAACCATGGGGAGGACGTTTTCGGGTGCCGCGGGAGCACTGGGATCATAGTAGGTGAGTTGGTCAACCTTAACCACGTGTCCCTCATGGGGGAACATCATGGTGCAAAAAATGGAAGAGGAAACCGCCCGCATGGCATACATGTAGCTGCGGCCAAGTAAAAGGTTATAATCCAATTGGGCATTGATTACGTCGATGTCGATAAGGACGGTTTTACCACCTAACTGGACGGGGACATTGGCTAGGAGGCCTTGGGGCTGAGCCGACCGACCGTCGTAGGCACGTAATGCAGTGGTGGAATGATGAAGAGTAGGGGATCCCAACTTCTGCCATACGAATGTAGACATAACGCATGTGGAAGCACCTTCATCGATGATGCATCGATGGATGACAAGATTCCTAATGGAAACAGAAACTTGGAATGCTAGGGAGGAAGGCAAGCGAGGTTCGAACTGGTCCAAATCAAATGCCATCAATTTCAAATCATTTGGGTCAATCCCCCCAATGGCGGAGGGTAAAGTCTTACGCTGGGAGGGGCAGTTCTTCAAGACCTCTAATGCAAGCATGGCTGCGGGAGATTGGGCTAAGTCGTCTACGATGTTGTAGTTTGATGCAGTGCGTGCATTAGGGTTATTGTTGATACAGCGAAGTGGGAAACAAGGTGCTTTGGGAGCGTCGTCTAGTGGAGGCAGAGGTATACGTAACGCTTGATCAGTGGGATGAGTGTTAGTAGGGTTATCAGTGGGAGGTACTTCAGTGGTGGAGCCATACTGGTTTCGATGAGTCTGGAGGTTGATGTCAGTGGATGACATCATCAACAAGTGGTGAGTTCCCGAGTCAAACATGGGTTGATCGAGAGCAGCGTATGTGATTTGCTGTTGGGGCTGGGTGTTGGCTTAGGGGGGAGCCAATGGCTGAGTGTTCACGACACCTTGGTTTGGTAATGGGTTTTGCAGCACCAAAGGTGGTTGCTGAGGTTGAGGGGGGTTAGGTGGCGCCTGAGGAGCTGCATGCCCTTAGAGGTGGGCATTGTCAACCCAGAGCTGCCGAGCTCGCTCCAAGTGTGGGAAAGCATGCGTGTAGTGGCCATAGACCCCGCAAATAGAACAAGGGTGGTTTGTTCGCAAATTGGGTTTTTAAGCCTGCTTGGGCGGGCGATCAGGGTTTTGGTTAGCAGGAGCTGCATTATTATTGTCGGGGGGATTCGCCGGTTGACCAGCTTGGTCTGTAGGTTGGTTATTTCCACGATTACGGCCCTTGCCGCGGTTTTGTTGGCCCTGGTTGCATTGGTTATTCTGGTTTTGCTGTGGGTTTTGTTGGGCGTAAACTTGCCCTTGGGCAGCAGGGGGGTTCTGAGGTTGCGCAGGTGCGGGAGCAGGCTGCGGTGGATGATATGCAAGTGGAGGCTGAGCAGATGCAACAACTTGAGGGGGTTGCTGATATGGTTGCGGAGCAGGTTGTGGGTTTGCCGCAGGGGCTTCCTGTGGCGGGTAATAAGCGGGTTGGGCTTGTGAAGGTGCAGGAGCGGGGGCGGCCTGCTGGTGGTAGTAAGGCTGAGGTGCGACCGGGGGGGCATAAGCAGGAGTCGCATGACCGAAGCACTGAGGAGGACATGAGGGTCCATGGTGGTGGTGATGTGTCATGGGAGCATACGAGTTGGTTGCTCCAGACTGTGAGGTAGGCCGCGAAAGGTCGGGGCCAGGGGTAGGACGTGCTATGGAAAATGGTTGGGGATGCGAAGAAACACGGCCAATGATACCGTCTGCAGCGTGGGATGCCCCCGACACATCATGCTGGGAGGGGTCTCCTCGAGGGGCGTCAGGTATAATGGTATAAAGGTAACTCGACTGGGCGTAAATGAGGTCGAACTGTTGGGCCTTAAGGATGGCCTCTTCTTCAGACTGGGGTCTTTCTGATGCCACATCCTTAGCAATAACAGGGAGAAGGGATTTGAGGAACCAATCTAGGAAGATACAGTCGTCTAGTTTGATCTTGCATAAGCTACGGCGTCGATGCCACTCATGGATGTGGTCCATGATGTGGGTAGCCGTGTTTTGTCTGCAGGATAGGAGGATCTCAACTCCCACGTCATAGCGGACAGGCAACTGGAATAACTGCAGGAAGGTCGAGGCAAGGGAAGCAAAGGTGGCGTGGGTCCCATGGGGTTGCTTGATATACCACTTGGCTGCAGAGCCAGTGAAGGTGCGCTGTAAGAGACGGAGGCGAACAGAGTCGTCCACTATGGAGTTGGAGGAACACCATAGGTGGAAGGACATGATATGGTTTTGTGGGTCCTCACCGGCCTTTCCATCGAACTTAGGGATGTCAGAGGGGAGCTTGGTAGGCATATGAGGCCATGCAGGGTCATGTCGGATAGGGTCGTTGGTCAATCTGGCCAGGTCAGGTAGGTCGAGGCTAGCCATGAATGGCAAACTGGAAGAAGGATGTGACACAGTAGTGGGTTGAACCGAGTTGGGGCCAATGCCCCCAACTGGAGGGACAGGATTTGGGATGGTGCCCCCAAGTGTGGGAACTAAGGTGGTGGAGGATGGTCCGGCACCACCCTGGGTAGTGTGAGCCACTGAGGGAGTGGGGATCGGTATCCCAGCTGCGGGAATGGGTGCAGTGAGGGGAACGGTAGATGGGGGCCCCATGGAGGGCATACCCAAAGCAGGTGTAGTAACTGGTGTAGTGGTGGATGTGCCACCAATGGTCCCTATAACAAAAGGAGTGGAAGTCGTGCCAGCCATGGGGCTAGTAGGGGCAGTGTAAATGGGGTTCTCAGACTCTGCCTCAGAATCGGAGGTAAAGTAAGGAGTGTCAATATCTGGTGACAGAGACCTACATCACTGACGAGAGGAGTCAAGGGACAAGGCTCTAGATCTGTGATGAGTGGTATCAACAGATGATGATCGGAATCTATGACGGGTGGTGTCAAGTGAACTGTGTTGTGGGGGATCGCCCCTGAGGTGCCGAGAATGTCTCAGGGACTCAATGGTGACAGATGGTGTCTAATCTCTGTGGGTTGAGGTGAGTAAAAACAGCTCAAAAACCCTAATGCAACCGAGTGTGCAGAAGGAGAGCTCAAAAAACAAGGCACTCAGGCCAACAACCAACTCAAAACACCCATTGCAATAGCTGTGCTACAATAGGTGGAGTATCAACAAAGATGGTCAGAATACCAACAAGCAGCAGGTTTCCTAGAAATAAAAAATGGTGGACTCACTAGACCAAAGGGAGGTAAAGGAGCATGCAAACACCTAACTAAAAGTATTCTGACTCAACTAGACATATCCTCTGCAAGGTGATGAAATCCAAGTCAGACAATATGAATAGGAAAGCCAAGTGGCTATGATATCCCCCTACCGGGAGGGACACCAGGTAGTCAATCCTAGAAGAATGGAAACTAAGATACCCCATTCATGACACGTCCAGAAAGGTGAATCTGCCATTTAGTCCGTTTACCGCAATACCCCTATACAGGGATATCCCGCGAACCGTGAAAGGTAGCCCTTCGGTTACTGAATGGAGTGCGGTATTCCACTCAGGCCTCCGGAACCAATCTCCCGACTTCAACCCTCCTAAGGGAGAGGCCCTCTGATAAACTGGTCGTGACCGTGCCAAAAAGTACTAGGGGATTTTGGTTCCCTAATTGGACAACAACTATGTCTCAAGTGTAAATAACCAAGGGGTGTTATTGGAAGCCTATCCCCCCGATCCTACCTAACTACAAAGATTCTTTTGTGTTCCCCAAGTGGGGTTAGAATATTGGTTGAGTTAGGTACTTTTTAAGGCTCACTTGAATTATGTGATAGAGTGTGTGCTCGTGAGGTGATGAACCCAAAATAGAAGTGCCACAAGGGTGGCAACTTCTAACTATCAATAATACTGAAATTGAAACTTTAGCTTGCAAAATTTTCTGAATTAAAAATACTGAAATTTTAAAAAGATTCTGTAAAGGGAACAAAAATTATGTTGCAGAAAAGGCTGTAGGGAAGTAGGGCTGCAGGTAGGATAGAGGGCTGTTCAGATGCAGAAAATATTGCAGCAAAAGGGGCTGGGCTCAAATTAGGGAAAAAAATGCAGAAATCAGACCACGGGTCTGTGGCGAATCAGAACAGGCGGACCGCGGGTTTAAGGGAAACAGACGCGGACAGGTAGCGGCTATTGGGACGATAGTTGCAGTCGGGACACAGGAAACGGGGAAAAAGGCACAGTCGGTTCGCAGGAAAAAGGCTAACAGGCATGGTCGGGTTGCAGAAAAAGAGCTAAAAGTCGTCGTCGGGACACAGGAAAATGGCCGACAGGCGCAGTCAGATCGCAGCAAACAGGCTGATTAGTCGCGGTCAGATCACATGTAACAGACTTGAATCCGCCGGCAGGGCATCGGAAACAGTCTGAGAGCCGCGGTCAGGTCACAGGTAAGGGCCTGAAAGACGCGGTCGGGATGCGACTGCAGAGGAAAAAGACGCAGTCTACGGCGGCCGAAGGGTACAGCCGAAAGGAAATTTTTTTTTTTTTTTTTAAACTGAAACCAGAAATTCAAGATCTAGGGGAGTCGCCAAAACTGTGGCTAGGGTTTTACCCCTAGCTTGTGCAAATGAGCACCTACTAAGGAGAAGGGACTCCTTAGTAGCAGTTCAGTAAATGTAAATAATTAAGCTAAAACAGAAATAGAAACTACTCTACAACATGTGCATGAAACGTAAACAACAATTTGGAAACAATGATTTTGTATTAATATTACCTTCAATGTGAAGGTTGATGAAGCTTCTTGCAATGTCCAAGAGGGTTGCTCCAAGCTCCAATGTGCTCCTCCTCTTTCTCCAATGGTGGGAATGGGCCAAAAGAGGCTCTCAAGGTGAAAGTAGTTCAATGGTGAACTAGGGTTTCGAGAGAGATTTTGGCAGAGGAAGGGTATACTTGATTGTGGATGTGGAATAAGGGATCTCCATCACCTATTTATAGTTTTTGGTGGTGGAGTGCTGACCCATGGTTTTGGGAAACACATGGTTTAGGGCAGCTGTATAGGGTTTTTTCCTCCTTTTCCTCATTATTTTATATTTTTTATTCCCTTTTTAGGGGGGTTTTGCTATTTTAGAGGAATTTTGGATATTTTTGGAGGAAAAAAAAGGGGGGGTTTTTAGCCTTTTTGAGGCTTTTTAGGCCTTTTGGAGGCATTTTAGGCCTTTTGGAGGCTTTTTAGTGGGATTTTTTGGGTTTTTAAGGGAAATATGGTAGGAAAATGGACAAATGAGCCATATAATGTGGTAGATGAGGTAGTGAACACATTTTGGGTGTTAACAAGGGCCCAAGTGGGTAAGTCAGACTTACCATTACCCTAGCCATGGCACCATGAACCATCGTAGCTCCCTGACCAAAGCTTTATCACCTGTCATTTTGCAACAAGTTTAATAGTTAGTCAAAGATTGATACAGAAAAATGAAAGTGTCAAAATCAATGAGGAACCATTCGTCCCTTACCTGTAAGAAGTAGGAATGCCTTACACCATAGTCCACTTCATTACCTACCAAGGGTACTGACCACGAGTAGGGCTCAAGTCAGTATACAATGCAGCCACCATACAATGAAGAGTAGAGCCATAGATGGAGAAAGTCAACTACAAGGAACAGTGATAGCAAATCCCAACTCATTACCCTAACCCTCATTGGACAAGCTGTTACTCATACTCATTAAAATCGCATTTAAGAATCTACCAGTCTCTTCATAGTGCAGGTTCGATTTAATTACAAAGTTTATAGTGAATTCGTGGGTATAACCCCACTTGCTTTTAAAACTCAATAGGCTTCATTTTTGTACAAAGTATATAGTAAGACTATGACCCACCCCACGTTTCATTCAAAGTACTTTAAACTCCTAGTTGTACACCTTACATTGGGGAGACCTTTATGTATGAACCCCCATGGTAATGGGATCCTCATTTTATACAAAATTATCGTTATCCTAGTGAGATATGACCAGTAGTAAAATGTGCACCAACTATTTAGGGATAGCACTCTCAGATATAATAGACCTACAAACATAGGAGTACGATTTAACATTAGCATGTTGGTAAGTAAGTCCAACCACCACAACATTCATCCATACCTATCAGCAACCCTGCCGAGGTATGTAATTACCTCTCCTGGAGTAGAATAGTACCACCATATGAATCACATACCGACATCACAGAAGTCTATCACCTGAAGGCGACATTAGACATCATAATTTAGACCATATAGTTCTTAAAACAATAATGAGTGTTATTTACAATTAGTAGTTATAATTGCAATGGAAACATGACTTCATAGTGCTTTTTCCACACCGCTTCCACAACTCAAAAACAATACATAACAGAGACCATGTAATACAAAGGAGATTGGCTTACATTTGTTCGTACAAGTAGAAATGTTTGACGACATTAAATCTAAAGTGTGCAGTTTGTTATTATAAACTAACGTTTATTGCAGACAGTGAAAATTTTAAATTTTTTGCTATTTTTGGGACATTACAAGTGGTATCAGAGCGAGTTACAAACACTAAGTTACCTATTGGGCTCACTACCAAACACAGCTGCAGAAATAGGAAAGTGTTTAAATTATTGTATTATGTTTTTACAAAAAGAATTAACTAACACATTGTTTTCCATCAACAAATACTTATATAAATTTCAGGTACAAACAGTAGCAGAAAAGTGAGTGCAGAACAAGGTAGCAGTATACGAGGCAACCTAAATTCCCACCATGAGAGCAAGAAATTGTGGTGGAGCTTAACTCAAATTTGGACAAATCCATGCAGTAGCTATAGGCAGAATTCCAGAGTTTCAGGGATGAAAATATGCAAGCAAGAAGAGAACAGTGGGCTATAATGAAGCCTTACTCCAAACCCTAATAGGGGAAAAACCACTTGAACATCCTACTCTCTCTATCAATCCCCTTAACACAAGGAAAGCATCCAGTTACAAAATAGGAGATCAAGTAGAACATAAATCAGAACCATTGGAAGAGGACTGTAAGAGCTTTCCCTATGACAATGGTTCTCCACCTCCTTGCAAGAAAAGGAGGAAGAGTGATGACAGCTTACAAGGGGAGTTCAAAAAGATAAGGGCCCCAACTTATGACGGGGAAGTTAACTCAGGAGAAAAGGCTGAAGAGTGGTTTTTAGGAATGAACAAATACTTTAAGGTTCATAATTACTCCAATGAGATGCAAGCCTTACTAGCCATATACAACCTAAATGGAAAGGTTGCCAGATGGTGGCGGGACCTAAAACACATTAAGGGACAATAGCTACGAGACATAAGCTGGGACACTTTCAGCAATATCTTTCAGGATAAATACATGTCTGAAAGATTCTTCGACAAGAAGATAAAAGAATTTCATGAGCTGAAAGTGGGTTCCCTGACTATGGAAGCTTTCATAAATCGGTTCTTAGACTTGCTGTACTATGTGCCTTATATTAAGGACGAGAAGGTGAAAATGCAACAGTTCTTGGGTGGGCTTCCATCAAACATTAGAGAGCAAATAGAATTCGACATGCCCAAAACCCTTGACATAACCCTACATAAAGCCAGGCTGTGCTATGAGCACGGGCAGCCAAGGAACGACAACATCAACCGAAATAGGGACAGAATCAGGACCTTCTCATACAACTGTAGCCTGGGTTTTAGACCCCCACCTTTTTGAAAACATAACAGCAATTTCCCACCAATAGAAGCTTTAGCCGACCCCAAGCTCGACCTAATGCACCCACACCCCCAGCCAATAGGCCAGCCTTCAACAAAGGGGCAAAGACAGTCCCACCAACTGTTTCTTGTTGGAAATGCCAGGGACCACATTACTATAGAGACTGCCCCAACGAAACAAATGGTACTTTACACAACATCCAAACGGAAACTACCATGGGGGACGTGGCAAAAACAACGAGGATTTGTGCTACCCTTGATGGCCGGTAGGTAGATCATCAAGCCACCATGGTAGAAATTGAGGGTAAGATATCTAACAATATCATTTCAATTTTAATAGACCATGGTGCTTGCCAGAGCTACATCTCTCCTAGAATAGTAGAGTCTTGTAAATTAAACCAAGAGAGTCACAAAGCACCATGGCTGGTACAATTAGCCACCGGTACCAAGCGGAAAGTCTCTGAACTAGTTAAGAATTGTGAGATAGATTTGAACGGCTTTCTAACTAGGATAGATTTGAACATCTTACCGCTAGGATCTTATCACATAATAATAGGCATGGATTGGTTGGAAGGACATCATGGCTTGTTGGATTGCTTAAATAAGTCAATCCTATGCACAGATAGTCAAGGAAACCAATGAACCATCCATGGTATACATAAGGAAGTATCAGTACGGCAGATATCAGCATTGCAAGCAAAGAAATGCTTAAGAAAGGGTTGGAAACTATTTGCAATCCACCTTCAATCAATAGAACCTGATAGGGAACAAAAGATCGAGGATTTCTCGATACTAGTAGAATTCAGAGACATGTTTCCCAAGGAAATACCTGGGTTACCACCCAAGCGGGACTTAGACTTTTCCATAGAACTAACCCCCAGATCAGTACCTATCTCTAGGACCCCGTACCGTATGAGTACAACCGAACTGGTAGAACTCGAGATACAATTACAAGAACTAATAGACAAGGGTTACATTCGACCGAGTGTGTCTCCCCATGGAGCACCAATCCTCTTTGTTAAAAAGAAGGACGGCATGATGCACATGTGCATTGATTACCACCAACTCAACAAGTTAACCATCAAGAACTGTTATCCACTCCCTACGATCGATGACTTGTTTGACCAAGTCGGAGGAGCAAAGATCTTCTCGAAGATCGACCTGCGATCCGGATATCACTAGGTGAGAATCCGTGATGAGGAAATCAGTAAGACCATGTTTCGCACCCGATATGGCCACTACAAGTTTGTAGTAATGCCTTTTGGTCTGATGAATGCACCCGTGAACTTCATGTGCATGATAAACAATGTTTTCAGTAAATATCTCGACAAATTTGTTCTAGTCTTCATAGACGATATCCTGATCTATTCCAAGAATGAAGAAGAACATGAAGAACAGTTCCGAATAGTCCTAAGGATATTGCGAGAACATCATCTAAACCCAAAATTTAGCAAGTGTGATTTCTATAAACCTCAGATATAGTACTTAGGGCATATCATTTCTGAGAAAGGAATAGCGATTGAACCCGAAAAGATCAAGCCTATCGGAGAATGGCCCACACCTATGTGTGTTGTCGACATACTGTCATTCCTAGGTTTAGCCATTTATTATCAAAATTTCATTGAGAACTTCTCTTGGATCGCTTGCCCCATGACCGCATTACAAAAGAAAACCAGTAAATTCATCTGGACAAACAAGTGTGAAGAAAGTTTTCAAAAGTCAAAACAACTTCTGATTAGTGCACCAATACTACAAATCGTCGACCCCAATGGGGACTTCGTAGTTTGCACCGATGCAAGCAAGGAAGGACTTGGTGGAGTCCTTATGTAAGATGAATTTTCCATCTGCTACGAGTCAAGAAAGCTAAAGGAATATGAGAAAAAATATCCCACTCATGAAATCAAATTGGCCACCATTATCCACGCTCTAAAGATGTGGATACATTACTGCATGGGTAAGAAATTCCTACGAAAGACGGACAACATGGGTCTAAAGTACCTATTCGACCAACCAGACCTGAATGCTAGACAGGCTCAGTGGTTAGCCTTTCTTAGTGAGTATCACTTTGAACTAAAACACATCAAGGGGAAAGAAAACAAGATCACCGATGCCTTAAGTCGACGAGCTCATATGTTATATGAGGTAACCGAAAGTCGGACGGACTCTGACTTACATGACAGAATTAGAACGGCATGCCAAAATGATAGGTTCTATGTCAAGATCCTTAAAAAGATCCAGGAAGATAGGCTTTTTCAACAATAGAAAGAATACAAGATAGATGAATCAGGATTGTTATGGTCAAAAGAGAGACTTTACGTTCACGATGGGGGGGGGACATTAGACCTAACATACTCACCGAATTCCATCGGAGCCCCTATTCAAGACACCCCAGATATCAAAAGATGATTTCAGACGTAAAGAAACGCTACTTTTGGCCTAAACTGAAAGCTGACATCGCATTGTTCATTGCGAAGTGTCAGGAATGTCAGTTAATCAAAGCAGAACACCAACACCCCCTCCGGAATACTTCAACCATTACCCATCCCAAAATGGAAGTGGGAGGTAATAAGTATGGATTTCATTACAGGCCTACCCAAGAGCAAGAAACAAAACGACTCCATCTTCGTAGTAGTAGACAAGCTGTCTAAAGCCGCACATTTTATACCAGTAAAATCTACCTACAAGGCAGTTCACATTGCGGAAATCTTCCTAAAAGATATTTTTAGGTTACACGGGACACCCAATGCAATTAGCTCGGATCGAGACACAAAGTTCACTAGTAACTTTCGGAGAGCATTGTTCTCCGGATTAGAAACACAACTACAGTTTAGTACCGCATACCACCCCCAAACCGACGGACAGACAGAACTAGTAAACCAAATCTTGGAAGACATGTTGAGAATGTATGTAATCAACAATCCCACTAAGTGGGAAGACTACTTACACCTCGCGGAGTTTGCATACAAAAATGGGTATCAAACCCCGGCCAAAATGAGTCCCTTCGAGGTACTCTACGGTCGAAAGTGTCGAACCCCCGTCACCTGGGATAGCCCGGTGGACAGGCTTATGCTATGGCCATACTTACTAAAAGAATTGGAACAACTAGTCTCCAAAGTGCAACTAAATTTAAAAGAAGCACAAGACTGCCAAAAGAGTTACGCATACAAGAAAAGAAAGGACAAGGACTGCCAAATCGATGAACATGTGTTCCTAAGAATAAAAGTGAAACGAAGCTCGTTAATTTTGGGACGTTGCGGTAAACTAGCCCCAAGGTTTTGTGGACCTTTTGAAATACTGGGCAAGAAGGGTCCAATAGCATATGAGTGTTCAGTAGCATATGAGTTAGCCCTACCAGCACATATAAAAGTTCATAATGTTTTTCATGCTTCTTTATTAAAGAAATATGTATACGATACTAAACATGTCATTGATTGGTCCTTATTATAGGTGGAGCCCGAAGGGGAGTTCACACTAGAACCACTCCACATTCTAGACAAGAGAGAGGTCCAGCTTAGGAGGAGGACCATTACTCAATTGAAAGTGCAATGGCGGCACTTTGGACCAGATGAGGCCACTTGCGAGAATGAGGCTACCATGAGAAAGACATACCCCGCCTTGTTTCATGATCTCATTTCTAGTCCCTAGGAAACACCGGGACGGTGTTGTTCTAAGCGGGGAAGGATGTAATATCCCAACTTTTTGACTAACTATGTTATGATTTCATGTCGGGTCACGGCCCTAGTATATGTGATTTATTATGTTTGACATAGCGTTTATATGTTTTGATTTATTTCCTTTATCAGTGATGTATTGGGCATGGACCCTTATTTGTTTCATTATTGAATATATGCGGGGCAGGAAAGCCAAATGAATAAACTATGTTGTATTTCGAGAAGTGATTACAAAATTATGATATACTGAGACTTTCTCTTTCGTTACATTATACTGTGCAGAGCATGATTTACATGGTTGATTAGTTAGTGTGTTGTGCGTGGGCTCAAGAACACACAAAAGACCTATATACTGGGCCTAAGCCCCGATGTATTTAGGGAATTCTATTTCATACTAGGCCTAAGCCCCGATGTGCGTTGAGTGTTGGGCATGAGCCCTAGAGCACTCCAAGCTTGAAAGAAATGATTACCGGATCCAAGGACATTTAATTATCCTAGATGTTCCTCACGACCACATTCTATCTCTAATGTTGAGCAAAGGCTTTGGAATTGCACTAGCGTAACGCCCATGTGAGAGTGTTGAGTTGAAAGGCTCTGAAGAGCACTCGGTGTTACTACTTTTCAAGTGTTGATTCAAAGAGGACTCTGAATAGCACTTGCATGTCTTATTACAACTATTTCGACTTGATTAAATAAATCTTATTATCATCATCTACTGCGGGAACTACCATGTTAAAATGAGGGAATTTGACATGCAAAGGGAGAGACTAGAGGTGCCTTTACCAGCTTACCGAAAGCGTCCAAAGAAGTTGACCCTTCCCTTAAAAAGAACTAAAAGAAGCATCTTGTGAAACAAAATGCTAAGGACCCCAAAGTAGTATTATTATTAGGAGCTTCAATAATAAATATATATATATTGGTTAATTATTATATATATATTCTTTTATAAATGTTTACACTTTATAGATATATATTTATGCATAAGTGGGCTGCCACTTACTAAATATTATTTATTAATATTTAGATGGTATTGTAAATTGTATATTATTATTATTATGAAAATATCTAAAAGATTAAATAAAGACTTTAATCAAACAGGTTGAGAATTCCTAGTTCCTAATAAACTAGCGATTAAAGTAAACAAGTATTATTTTATAAATTAATTGTTTTAAAGAAACCAGTAAAATCCAATAGTCCTAATTTCAAGATTTGTCCTACTTAAGGAGGACAGACCCCAAAGATTGGGGGATCTTATTCTTTTGGTATTATTATTATGCCAGAACTCTCTGATGAGGAAAGTGAATTCTACCCATCGATTTGGAGATCTGAACCAGCTACACACCTAGGGCCTCTACTTCTGAATCTGCATGTCAGAACCAGCTCGGGTGGATTCATACTGATCCAGGAACGGTTGTAGAATCATGGTTGGGAGGAACGTGGTAGTCCCAAAGTCATCCAATCCAAGATAGATTCTCAGGTCAGCTAAGAGCTCAAGAGGTTTTCATTAATTAGTGGTTGAGTGTGTAGATCATCATCAGTAGGAACAAGCTACAGGGATCAGCAGGACATTAATAGCTGGAACAAGCTATAGGGATCAACAGGTATGAGAGCTATATAAACCCTCTTATAATTTATACATTGTTTGTTCTTGCATGAAACTTTAAATTAGTAATGTTCTAAATTTATGTTTTAAAACAAGTTTTCCCAGAGTCGATTGGCATTCTTAGTCTTTGCTAGTCATTATATTGCTTACTATAATATTAGAATCATTGATCTAATTCAACTGAAATATTTTATGGTTATTTTTCTTTCATCTTAAACAACAGCTGTAAACTTCATCAAGACATTTTAGAAAATGAGATCCAGTTTTGCTTTAAACAGAGGAATCTTTAGTCCAGACATTTCGAATACTCAACAACACCAAATATGACGTAAGAAAAACATAGCATCATTCTTTGTATCAATTCTTTTCTATCTACTTCATTTCTTGGAAAGCCACATGAATTTTTACACCCACTACATTGGTTTTAAAACAATGACAATAGGAAGAACAGGAATCCTCAATTTCTTTTGTACATTCCTCTTTTCTAATACAAAACACACGTAACATTCTGCCAACGCTACCACCATCGATCTAATCTTCAAAGGGCATAGAGTTTCAAAATCTCACAGATCGATACCCTACCCAAACTCGATCTAACCCTAACAACTTTACAATATAATTTGACAGTGTTTAGAAATGCCAGAAAGTCACAAATGCAAATGCATAAATGAAAACAGAGATCAAAGGTCAAATCCCACTAATATCTCATGCCCCAAAACTGGTAGGAATCCCCTACAGGGGTCGTGGTCATCAACAGTAGAGGAATAAAAGCGCTGAATACAACTTGGAAACCCTCCTCATATCAGCAACCATTATATTCACGCCATTAGTAAGATAAGCAAAGTATGCTAACCCCAATACAACAGACAGAGGCGTAGAACATCCTCATTTATATCCTATACAGGAAATACTTTATTTATACAGTAAACATCCTAGCAAATCTTTCAATACATTAACAAATGCAAAATGTAATTAACACATAAATCATAGCCGTAGTTCCCAAACTGAAGGCACTGAGACCTATTATCATTGAATGATTACCGTATAAACAGATTTCCCAAAATACCCAAGAACCCATAATAGAAGCATCAGTAACTTTCAGCTTAAAGCCTTAGATTCAAACAAAGAAATCTAAAGTGTCTCATTGGAACCTTGCAACTGTACAGGAGTCAAACTCAGACAAAATAGCATTTCATTTTTACAAGATTTCGCAGAATCGAATGGCCAGCAAGACCCAGTTACTAAAACAAGTTATTTTACTCTTCGACTATTAAAATTATAGTGAGAATCCCATCCTTTCGGGGCTAGCCAAATGACACATAACGACTTCCAAAGGTGATTTAGTAAGCGCAAGGCTTACGAAAGCCTCCATGCTAGAGTAGGATAAACACATACATACAAACACCATAGGTGCGAGATGCAGGGCCCAAGTGAGTAAGTCAGACTTACCATTACCCTAGCCATGGCACCGTGAACCATTGTATTTCCCTGACCAAAGCTTTATCACCTGTCATTTTGCAACAAGTTTAATAGTTAGTCAAAGATCGATACAGAAAGATGAAAGTCTCAAAAGCAATGAGGAACCATTCGCCCCTTACCTGTAAGAAGTAGGAACGCCTTACACCATAGTCCACTTCAATACCTACCAAGGGTACTGACCACGAGTAGGGCTCGGGTCAGTATACAACGCAGCCACCATACAATGAAGAGCAGAGCCAAAGATAGAGAAAGTCGACTACAAGGAATAGTGATAGCAAACCCCAACTCATTACCCAAACCCTCGTGGGACAGGCTGTTACTCATACTCATTAAAATCGCATTTAAGAATATACCAGTCTCTTCATAGTGGAGGTTCGATTTAATTACAAAGTCTATAGTGAATTCGTGGGTATAACCCCACTTTCTTTTAGAACTCAACAGGCTCAATTTTTGTACAAAGTATATAGTAATACTATGACCCACCCCACGTTTCATTCAAAGTACTTTAAACTCCTAGTTGTACACCTTACATTGGGGAGACCTTTATGTATGAACCCTCATGGTAATGTGATCCTCATTTTATACAAAATTATCGTTATCTTGGTGAGATACGACCAGTAGTAAAATGTGCACCAACTATTTAGGGATAGCACTCTCAGATAGAATAGACTTGCAAACATAGGAGTATGATTTAATGCAACAGAAAAACTAGGACGCAAGATCCATATTAAATAAGATATATATTATTGAATTGATAAGATGCTTTAACGCTTTACAAGAGCTCACCTTTTATAAGGTTTGAGCATTCTCAAGAAGGGTTACGTCCCTTCAATTAAACTAATTAATAATTTACTGATTAATTTAATACAATATTTAATATTCATAGCATTTAACGTTAGCCTGTTGCTAAGTAAGTCCGACCACCACAACATTCACCCATACCTCTAGGCAACCCTGCCGAGGTATGTAATTACCTTTCCTGGAGCAGAATAGTAGCACCATATGAATCACATACTAACATCACAGAAGTCTATCACCTGAAGGCGACATTAGACATCATAATTTAGACCATATAGTTCTTAAAACAATAATGAGTGTTATTTACAACCAGTAGTTATAATTGCAATGGAAACATGACTTCATAGTGTTTTCTCCACACTGCTTCCGCAACTCAAAAACAATACATAACAGATACCATGTAATAGAAAGGAGATTGGCTTACATTTGTTTGTACAAGTAGGAATGTTTGACCACATTAAATCTAAAGTATGCAGTTTGTTATTATAAACTAACGTTTATTGCAAACAACAAAAATTTTAAATTTTTTGCTATTTTTGGGACATTACGAAGATCTAGACTCTAGAAAGCATTCTGATTGTATTGTTATTTTGTCAATTTCTTGAATATTTTTGGCTTTTTTGGATTTTTTTTCATTTTTTTTTTTTAAAGAATTATACAATTGTAAGTGGGTAAGTGGGCATCAATCCTATTGCAAAGTCAAATTTAGGTATTTTTCTTTGCTAAGAACAATAGTTACTTATATTATTTTTGAAGGGTAGATATGTATTGAAATTGATTTTAGACATAGTGCAACATACTTTGCTTGGCTATGAAAGTGAAGAAAGTTGTAATAAATTATGAGAGTTATAATTTCTTAAGGAAAAATTCATTATTGTCCTTTCAACTATGTCTTTTGTTCAACATGTTAGACTAAGATCTAGTATATATTTTATTATACTAGCTAATTCAATAATGTTATCATAGGGATACAAATGGAGTTGATTATTTTCTCTTTCAAAAAATGTTATGTGAACTAGTTGAAAAAAGACCTTATTATACATCCAAAAATGACAATGGAAGCATCTTTTGGTAAGGATTAAAGACTAAAAAAGGATGTTTTAGGAAGTATTTTATATCATAACTCATATTCATTCCATTGGCAATCATTGTGCCACTTCCAGTGCAACGGTGTATTACATAAAATAAGCTTGGTTGGTACCCTGTTGATTGTATGTGAGTAACAATAATAAATAAAATGAAAAAATAGTTTCAAAAATGTCATGTCCATAAAGAAAAGACAAATGATGCAAAAAAAATAAACCTTAAATCCATCCTAAACTTGGATATTATAAGGATCAAGAGGTTTAAGCCAAGATTTTATCTCTCTAGGTGCTTAATAGATATAGGGATAAGATAGATATATACTAGTACCATATGATTTCTTGGTTGGGATTTTACATGCCCAGCTATCATAAAAAGTTGATGTAAATCTATAGATAGATGTTTTTCATCGACACCATTTTAGAGCTCGCATAGGTGTGGCTCATTGGCAATTCGCTTGATATGAAGTCACATGCTGTAAACAAAGGTCACGAGTTCAAATCACACCCAGGCTTTCCCGTTTCGCATGCTTGTGGGAGGTTGTGGGGCACCTAGGGGTATAGTGGTAGCGAGATTGGATCCCTAGACCCCGTGTCAGGTGAGTACCAACGCAGTCTCCAGTTGCTGATTCCCCTAGTTACAAAAAAATGGACAACATTTTAGATTTGAGATAATGTTTTGGCATCTACTTACTTTTATTAATGCTCCCATTCGTTTCTCTAAACTCAATATTATAACAAGCTCGTCTAGCTTCTTAGAATTTTTGGATGGAAAATTTAAAATGCAATATAGGTTTTCATTGGGTCGATTGGAATGTTTTATGCACTTTGAAGGAACTCAAGGAATTGAGTGTCATAGATATTGCAACCAAATGAGTATATTTCTTTTCCAAATGGATGGTTACAATCAATGAAATGAACTAGAACTAAAATTTTGTGATTAGAACCAATATTTTTGATACAGAGGACAAATGCAGCTCTTATATTAAAAAATGCATAAACACCATATGAAGAGATAACTCGTATAAAAGAAGGTCTACTCAATCCATTTAAAAGGGACCACTTAAGTACAAATTTTAATCCTTATACAATATTGTGAAGAAAGAGTAAAAAATCCTAAATTCATATAGAAATAGGTATGTTCAAGTTTAATAACACAGTCAACCAAGTATGAAATGGTGAAGAAAGTTGACTAGATCTATACTTCTCACCTAGATATGTATAGTCAGAAATAAGATGTTGTTGGACACAATGTTCACACTCAGAGGGGGGGTGAATGAGTGTGAGGCCAATTTTCAATCCTTTTAAACTTCTACCAATCAACTAACAATTTATCACTGTATTATACTTCTATTTACATCATTTTTGTATTGAAATTCATCACTATTCATATATGAATCAAAATCATTTAACTCATTGAACCATAACAAGTATCACAGCACAAGAAACACAAGACAATTTAATCTTTGTAATCTTTTTGTATTTGTTTTGGACCGGCTACAACCGCTAAGGTAAATCAACACGTACTGATACAAAGAGAACCAACTCCTCATCTAGGACCAACCTAGTTTTCTTAGACCAACCTAAGAATATTTGAGGTTTCCAAACCCCAGATGCAAGACTAGCTTGCATTTTCTATACAATATACATACTCAAATCATCACACACACATATATTCATCCATTTTCATATCAAATCATCAATACCCAATCAGTCTCAGCCAATCTCATACATATCACTGTCATCATCACCAACTTGTCACTGCCTTGTCCAAATCTATCCACATTAATCACTGTCACTATCATCTCATCATGTTGTCCATGCCTTTGCAATCTACTGCTATCTAGGATTACACAAATCTGAATTTATCATGTCCATAAATAAAAAGATCTCCAGCTGTCATATCATATTAACCCATCAACATTAGCACTTGTCTTTTTCTTCCTGTTGAGCACATCTACAAGAAGCACACCAACAACATTATGTCCATTAACTCATCATTAGCATTCTATTCTTCATCACACTGTTATAATCATTCAGTTAATAAGTATTCTATCTATGAGCATTATGTTCATGAGCACATCAACATCATTCTGTCCAGGAAATTATTCTACCCCATACATACAATCAAATTGTCATTTTTGTTGTCTTTGTGAAGCCCATAAAAATCAAAGATATAAAAATAACTTTCATGTTGCTCCTGCTGCTCCTACCGAACTATACTCATCTTCACTTGACCCCCGAATATTTCCTGAGTTCACTGAAAATCAGAGCTACCCTTCTTTCCACCAAAATTCTTCTCAGTCCAAATCACATCGAAGCAAGAACTCATTCTCTATTTATACTTTTCCTTCCATCAATTCAGGAGGCCGACTTGTCCTTTTGGTTTTATTTTTATCATTGGAATACTTAAATAAATAAAAAAGATTTATGTACTTGATGACCATCCTTGATTCAAGGAGTTAACCAACCATGCCACGTCATTTTTCATTTTTAACATCTAACAAGAATTACTTGTGGCAACCATCCTTCAACCATTTCAAGGAGTTAACCAACCATGCCACGTCATTTTTCATTTTTAACATCTAACAAGAATTAATTGTGGCAACCATCCTTCAACCATTTCATTTTCATGCCACGTCATTTGGTCTCTTTTCATTAATTAAAAATAAACCAAATAAGATTTATTTTAGGTGGTCTTGATTTTTATTCCACATCATCTTTTTCAAGAAAATATATCATCATACTATCCTTCAAAATATTTATTACATAAAATAAAGAATTTAGAATGTGGCCATCAACTTCCTTAAAAGATGCCCACAAGGGCTCTTTTAGTTGTCCACAAATGTCTTCACAAAATGCCCGAAGGGCCTTGTCTAACCCTTGCTCAAGATGCTTGCAACATCACCAAAAATTCCCACAGGCTCCAATGTTATGCTTGCATGGACCCCGTGAAATGCACGCATGGCATTACTAAAATTGCCTGCATGGGCATTCAAAATGCCCGCAACAAGCTTTGAGATATGCCCGCAGCCTCTTCATTAAAATTCCTGCGGGGGCATGTTTAATATACCCGCAGCTAGGGCTTTCACGTGCCCGGAATGGGGATTTAAAGAGATTCCCACAAGGTCTCTCTAAAATTCCCACAAAGTCACTTATATTATGCCCGCAGATGGCTATTATTGCTTCATAAAATGCTCGCTGGCAGTCCTCCATTCATTTTTTCTTGTCCACCTCAACAATGTTGCCATATCACCAATCCATCTTGTCCTTTTCCTATTACCAAGTCATCCATTTCAATTGCTTGCCCTCCATTATCCTTGCCATGTCCTTCATTGTCCTCTATGTTAAGTCTTGTGCCTTCCATCATGCTTTCTTGCTACTTGTCATCATTGCTGCCTTGTCATCCATGTCAAGTCATGTCACCATCTTTGTTTTTCATGTCATGTTTCATGCCTTCCATTTATTTCTTATGTCTTTGTCCATCATCCTTCAATATTTAACTTCTTCAACTCGACCTTGACCTTACCATATCATCACTTTGACCTTTGTCATTAATGTGGTATCATCAATGACAACTTTAGCCATCAGATGTGGAGGGGTTGTTGAACCAAATAAATTGACCTCTACTCTTAGATGGTTAGAAAATGACTCTAGAGTGATGTGGAGAGTCCCTAATTGTGTGCTTGATTTAAAGTGTAACTAGGACTATGGTGATTGCATCCTTGTCTAGAATGTCTTCCTTCATATTTAAATCTTGGTAGATATGCATGGAGCTATGTTGTAATCTTGTGATCTTGTACTTAGCATCCTTGACACATTGTTGATGCATCATACCTATATGTAGAGTGGATTCATAAAGCCATATTATAATGAATTTCAAATCACTATGAATGTCCAATACTCTAATTCCAACATCCCAAGCCAAATTTAAGATAGTTCTTCTTATCTAAAGGAAGCATGGATTCCCATAATACACTCTATCACAAAGACTAAAATGATCTTCATCTAGTAATAGATGTTTTCCACCTTTGTCAAAAGAGCCTTTCCTTTATATTCACTCTCTTGACTAGTGTATTTAACTCCATTAGGGTCTTGCTCGAAATATTGTCATTGATGTCAAGAAAACAGTTCAATGGATAATAAAAAAAGTCTATGCACTTAAGAAATTTAGGCTTGGGAATGAAATCAATCACCCCATGTAAGAGAACCAGCATGTGGTGATGCTGAACAAAAAGAGATAGAGAAAAGAAGCTAGCTAGGATAATGTGAAAGCCATTTCATTTAGTAGCTAGTGTTGTTGATTTGACTAAGAATTTCCATAAGCGACAAAGGGGGAGATTGTTGGAAATATTTTCATTGATATCAAGAAAAATGTACAATGGATGGTACTAGATTTTCACATGCATGAAAGCAATCATCCTAAGTAAGGGAACCACCATGTGGTGACGATGAAAAAAAAATATAGATAAAACAAGTTGGTCAACATAATGGAAAAAACTTTCATTTAGTAGTTGGGTTGACATGATTGAAACACCAGCTAATGCCCCATTCTAAATTAACTAGCGGACCCCCCCAAAAAATGATGCATCATATAAATAACGATGTCATGACGCATTTTATGCATGGTGAAGATAATGTGATTATGAGGTGATATGAGTGGCACAAGAATGAAATGATGAGCTCTTTGATAGAAAAATTTACTTCTTCTTAAGCATGGGGAATATGGATTGTGCATAAGTTAGGGTCGTCTTGTAAAGAACAGAGTGTGACATAAAAGTTGGTGTGCAAAACTTTTCCCCTTCCTTGAAGTCAGTTTCATATGATGCCAGGTCAACCTTTCCATCATACTCTGAACATAGGAAGTTTGAGTCACCCCAACTCTGGGACCCTTGTATCCCCCTCACAGTCCATCAGTATTGCATCCAATACTATCACCTCTTGGTTGTACACCTCGCGCTCCTATCAAGGAAACATCATTTCCATGGTAGTTGCAGGTCTCCCTCTATCGATGCTAGCCCATCTATTGTATAGGATAGACCCAGAGGTCCCTGTACCTTAGACTCATCTCCAACACTAGTGAGTGCCCATGGATCATCTAAGAGGATTCCTTAGTGCCTCTTAGAATGGTTTTTTCTCACATGCTCGACTTCAACACCATCATCACACCGTTGAGATTCGTGCAGGGCATTAATCCCTTCAGTTATTGGTCGAAGACCCCAAATGTCCCCTGACTCTAGCACATTGGTGAGTTTATTTGAAACCCCCTAGTTGTATGTTCCCACGGACATCCAGGCTGCGTTGGCAAAAGTATTTGGAAGCACTCCAGTTATCTACTTCCTCTAGTACCCAGTTCTGATGCAGTTCAGTGTACTTTTGAGATTCTGACTCTCATTCATTAAGTCCATCCAGTTGTTGGACACCTTCAGATCTAGAATAGCATCAATTTCTATGGTACCACATTCAATATGGATGCCATTATTTCCATGTGTCATTTCTTCAGATCAGTCATGGTCAGACCATGAGTATGTCCCATATTTGAGTCCACTCTGGACCATTATGATGTACCCAACAATTCTCCATGTATTGTTCAGGTCCCCTTTTGGGCCTCATTATCATTTGTAGATATTGAGACAAGCATGGGTATGCCCACCTTGTCCATATATTGAGATTATTTCTCATTCATTGTTGAGGTCATATATTTTCACTTTTAGCCTTTGCAGTTTGTATGGAGCATGTGTTATGGTCTCCGACTAGTTTCTGCTCTCCTCCATCACAATGGTCAGACCCATGGAAAAGGAAATAACCTATGATGTCTATCATCCATACGATGATCTCATGCCCTCACACATCACGGGGCAATTTGTTAACACCTAAAAATTGTTCACTAGCTTATCTCCCAAGTCACATAGCCCATTTGTCCACTTTTCCTACCATTTTGGCCTCCAAAATGCTAAAAACTCTCAAATGGTAACCAAAAAGGAAAAAAAATCATTATTTCCCTCCTCAATTAATGAAATTCCTTCAAAAAGGTCAAAACCCTAAAAAAAGGGTGTGAAATTCCCAAAATAAAAGAAAAAAGGGAAAAAAGTTGAAAATAAATTCAAAAAGAGGGAAAACCCCTAAAACCATTTACCAATACTATTGGTTGCCCAAAACCATGGGTCAATACTCCACCACCGAAAATCTCTATAAAAAGGTGATGAAGGTCCCCATTCAACATCCATGATCAACTCTTCACACCCTTATGCTGGCGAAATTCCTGTTGAACTTTAGCCTATCACCTTGAGCTTTTGTTTCTCATTTTAGTTGAGTCTTGCCACGTTTGGATCATTTGGAGAAGAGAAAGGAACCCTGGAAACTTGGTGCACTACTCACGTATGGTTGCAAGGGCTCCTACAACCTCACCTTTTGAGGTAACATCATATCGTAAACCATCTTTTACACATTAATACAGAAAATCATATTTTCATTCTTGGGTTCCTATTCATCTTTATTATTGCAGCAGTTAATTTGTTTAATTTTTATTTCCATTGTTGCACTCACATATATTAGTTGTATTTTATTTGTTTACTAGTTTTTACCCATTTACATGAACTGTTGCTAAGGATTCATGAATCCTTAGTACGTGCTCCTTAGCATGAGCTGGTACCAAAACACTAGCTACAAGGATAATCCATCATTTTTACAAACATAGGACCATGAACATCTTATTTTGCTTGATCAAAACAACATTATCAAGGAAGATCATTAAACTAGTTAGGTATTTCATTTTCCATGGATTCTATCTTATTACTTTTGCATTACACATTTTTTTATGCACATTCAACATATTTAGAACCATGCTTCACGACTGAGATATTTTTTGCAATGACTCATGGTTCGAGGCATGTTCAGGACCCTAAATAACGAAAGGATTTACACTCAAGCATGAATTAGAATTATGACAAGTGGAAAATGGAGATATCAAAGAGGTAAAGCACAAACTGGGGTCTTACATAATAGGGTTTGGTAACGATAGGGTTTATATCTTCAACAATTTTATGAATATGAATTCATGACCAGCGATTGGTTAGCATATTGGAACAAACTAGGGTCTTACAAACCAGGGTATATTTGTTGTATATTTGACCATATGTACATGAAGGCCCAATGATTTTTATTACACTTTAGTTCATGCATTCCCTTCCATTGTACTTGATACTTTGCCATTGTTTTAGCATGCTAGAGTAGGAACACTTCAACCGAACTTCATAAATTCTCGTGTACTTATCATTTGATGAAATACAATAGCATTGATGAAATGTGTAGAATCTATTAGAATTCCTCTTAGTTTGTGAAAATGTCATAAGCTTACATTGATAATATGCATAGCATGTCTTACATGACAGAGATTATTCAAACATATTTTGACTTATTTTGTTAACTTTTGTTTTTTTCTTGCAACCATAATCCTGATAAATGCGTATGAACCCTTGTAGTTGACAAAAACCACAATTTTAAATTAGATATCAAATTAGTATGCATGTATTGAGCTCATTGACTTGTTGAAAGATATTATTAGTTTGTTCCATTAAGATAATATTTTCATAATACAATGTTGAGATGTGATCAATGCAATAAATGTAAGAGGCTTAAAATGTAATTATATAAATTTCAATAGAATAATTTGTCAATTTGTGGCAGAGATAAATCATCTCATCACAAGAACAAGTGGAAACTCAAGAAAAAATATGCAATATATTGTATCATGCATTTATAATCTAATGTTTGTAATACAAAATATGGCAAAGTAGTCGACCCTTAAATGGCCTGTCAATATATATATTTATATATATCTTGTTTACAAATGAAAGGTTAAATAAATACTAAATAGATATCATAAAGTAATATATATAAATATATATAAATAAATAAATAAATATATATATATATATATATATATATAATCATACTTATATATAAAGGAGTATTTGTTTTTACAAACAAACCAGGAAAGAATGCACATCAGGGCTTGGTCAAGAAGATTAAAAGAGGTTGTCACCTTAATCAAACACCCTTCGCCAAGCCACCGACTAATGTTTTTTGGTTTGTTTGTTTCTGCTTGGTGTTTTATTGGGACCGTTTAGTGTAAGAGAATTCTGGGGAAGTTACTTTAACTTCATGAACTATGCGACCAGCATGAGAGATTAGATATCTCATTCATGAGGAGCATGGCCCGAGAAATCGGGGTTTGGTGGGTTAGGTTGGTAGAAACTCCATTTAATAAAAGAAGAGGTTATGAACTCCACTTACTTATCCAGTTTTTATTATTAGTAGAATGGCAACCTTAGAAAGAGCCGTCTTTAAAACATTTAATCCCCCGTCTTTAAAACAGTTAATCGTTGGAATGGGAATTTCGGTGAGAGATCCTTGGGAGTTTGTCCGCTGGAGGAAACCGCCATTTCCAACGACCTTTCCATGTTGTACCATGCAGTTGCATTGAGCATCACAGCATGAACTACAAAGGAGGTGGATTGGTTGTTTTTGGGGGGATTGGGTTACGGTTTTAGTAGATATTGGCGTCCTCTATATGAAACATGCCACCTCTACATCTGGGAAGGAATCCTTGCAAAAACATTGGACCCGAGGTAACACGCTTGGCTCAGTACTTTGGAAAACTATCTACGTGTTAGTTGATCTTTCCAGATTTCCGTGCGAACAAGTAGTTGCATTTTAATATCTTGTTTTCTGTGTTTCCTTTGTTGGAGTTTAAATATGTCCCAGAGCTGGGCGACCTCCTTGTGGAAGGACTGACCCATGCTCAGTTAAAATTTCCCATAAACTGTCGAAGGCTGGGCGATTTCCTATTGAGGATTCGATTCCAGGTTTAAGAGAAATGTTTTACTGCTTTTACATATCAGATATATTACTTCTACATATTTTAATTGCCGACCTCATTCTAAGATCGCTGCAATTTATACTGCATACGATGTCCCATTGTTTTCCAGTTAGTTTTGATGGCTATATATGTTATATGCTATAATTTCTATGGTCGAATGCTTATTTTCATTCTGGATAGTAATACATACTGCTATACCTTGCCTTCGAGTAGGAAGGGGGGCCCGCTCTCATCATGAGTTGTTTTCAAAACTGAACTTGTTAATAGAGAAACTTATTTCAACTCTGTCCTCAGCTCTATGTTCATAATGAATCACTACTCCTAAGTTTACTTTATGTATTGATGATCTCTGTGGATCCCTAGAGGGGTGGTTTAGCTGTTTGAACTCTGCATATAAAATAGATCTCTGCTACAGCGTTAGAGTATGTTTCCTATGGATGGGAAATCCCCTTAATTCCGATTAGGAAGCTGTTGTATTTATAGTTGCCACCGTATTATGATCGTAGCCTCCTTTACAACGTTGAAGCCCGTATTGTTTCCCTATCTGTAAGATTTCATTCTCTATGGCGCAATGGTTATTTGTATTTTTTATGTGTTGTTGCGTTTTGGTGGATCTCCTTGAGAGATATGGCGTATTATTTATTTGTATTTCTTTTTGTGTGCTGCTACGTTTCAGCTGGATCTCCTTTGAGAGCTAAGGCGGAATGGTAAAACCTTCATGCGATTGCAATTGAATTCAAAATATCCTTTTAAATTAGTGTTGACGGTAGTGTTCTGGAGTTAAGACTCTATTTTAGGTTATGTTGGAAGCATACAATTTTGTATTGTAGCTAGTGATACGATTGGATTCTCCTTCTGTATATTGAGGTTAAAAGACAGAGTTTACACTAAGGCAAGTTTTTATCTTTTAAAATTTGATGTATGTTCCATTACTGCAAAACTAGCCAATAACTTGGACAATGTGAATCCTGTGTAATGTTGGATGCCTTCACTGTAAATTTTATCACCCAGGTTGGGAAGTGACGGATCAGAGCACGGATAAGTGGGTTCGACCCCTAGCAAAATAGCCGCATTTCCTGTTCTGAAAAGTTATGTCATATACGTATTTATGTATTTTGCATTAGATAAGTAAATCCGTTGGTCGTAGGGATTTGATTTTATTTCAGAGAGCATATCTGATCAATTATGTTTCTAGAGATACTATGTTTACATAATATACTAGTTCTGAATTGCCGCGAGTTGCATATATATTTTATCCTAAATTGAATTCACAGGACTTGTATATATATTAAACGATAAGATGTTGACTTACTATAAGAAATAGAGTATGTTGGGTCTTTGGTTTGTAATATTTATGTATCTTGAAAGTGTGATTACTAAATATGATTTGGTTTTACCAATCAAATAATATTAAAGTACAATGTTCATATACTTCGTAGCATATCGAGTTCGACCTACATTATAGTTAACAATGTTAGAATTTTAGTTTCGTTTTTAGGTGTTATGCTTATACTCGAATTAGAGATTTTAGTTATGAGATATAGGTCTTTACAAAATCATCTTGGATGAAAGGATTGAATGTGTTAACAAAAGGGTTCTCTAGGAAGAGAGCATCGAGAATTGTGGATTATTACAACTACCGAGTTCGCAAATGTAACCTTTACATATAAATAATATTAATACAAACCCAACCCTTTGTGGACTAGCCTGTGTACGGGTGAACCACGTTATCTTCTGTCTCTCGTGTTTTCCCATGGTTTCGATTGAATGTGTATGTGTAGTGATGGTGATTGTCTGACTTTTCTTTTAGATAAGTTATCTTAAAAGTTGATGTTTTAACACATTTGTCGAATGTACCTTAAGGATATTTTATGTTAAATATTATTCAAATGAGGACCACAAGGATGGAAGTATCACTTTATTTTCAAAGTTGTAAACCTTCATTATAGAATGATAGTATTTTAATATGTGCCATTTGGAGGATCTCTATAGTTGAAGTTACATATTTTTGTAAGCATAGTACACAATCACATTGGTCCTTTGTATATAAGAATCACTTAAAATGAAACGAAACTCCACCTATTGTAAGTATATTCTAACACCCTTGCATAATTATTCAATGATAATTTTATGAAGGGTTAAATGTCACATTTATTAAATAGAAATTTAGATACTGAATATACATTTATATTTCCGCAAAGCTTTTTAATGGGGATTACACTTTTTTGAAGGGAAGGAAGACCACTTAGAAAAATTTTAAATTTTTACAAATTTTGGGTTCGTGACACAGTTATTATGTTAGAGTATTTGGATTGATTTCATTCCAAATGCCTTTAGGTGATTTTCATGAGATGAATATTCTAGGTTTGAGAAAAAACCTCCTTTAAGTCTATTGTATGACATATATACATTAGAAAGTTTCCCTTGATGGACAATAGTGGGCCACTAGGGATTGTAGTCTAGAAAGCAGGACTTTTTATAAAGGGTTGAAAGAAGATGGGATTTTTAGGTTACTTGATGATCTAGTGGGACTAACATATCCAAGGAAGATGTTTTTAAGACTTTATATTTTGCAAAAGAAACATGCCAAGACATGTTTCAATCCATGCACTTGAATTCATCCGATATATAAAATATAATCTTTATTAATTTATATTTCAAGGCTATCTTTACATAATGTTGAAGACTATTTATACAATTGAAATATAAATTTTCCCCTCTTTTGAAAAAGAGGCCCAACAACTAATTATTTTACTAATTAATTTATTAGTAGACTATTATAATTATTCAAGTACATTACAGGTCATCAAATCTTGAAATTCTCTGTCCTTGACGCATGGGTAAATAGAACATCATGATATGAGAATGACATCTTACCAAGGAGTCTATTAATCAACTAGGCTCCCTCTACATGGTAAGAACACATTGTCATTTATTGAGTGATGATGTGTCAATCTAACTTCTTAGAATGCTTGAATTCTCATTTTGGATTTCTTCAATTTAATCGAGCCAATTGATGTCTCTTTCTAAGTGAATGGGGAGGATATCTTCTTACATTTGAATTTCTTAACTTATGTTAACAATTTCTGATTATGTTCCTTCAACCAATTAATTTCTTCACTCTTAGTTGACAAAATTCCCTTAAATTGATTCTTGGTAATTTCCTTTTCATGTGATTCCCAATCGCATTGGATTGCAATATATTGATGGGTTGGTGCTTGATCCTCCCTGAATTCTTGAGATCAAGTGTATTTTATTTCTACTAAATTCATCTCCATTAGGTGTGTTATTTTCCCTTTTTTTAGAGGATGTTCCTACAATAATTATATGTGAAACACTCTCTTTACTACACATTATAAATATTTTAAATTGTAGCTTCTTTTTATGTAAATTAATCTTAACCTCTTCTCGCTCTCTTCACCCACCTAATTTGGTGGTGCCATGGTTCGAAGTGTGAGTATTAATGACCTTATCTAAGGATATGAAAATTGTTTGGAAATGCACATGTTTCCAACATATCTTAGCTTGATGTTTTTCATTTCCTACTTACATGAGAAAAATTTCCTTGTTCAAATTTTTCTCACGCATAGTAAAACTCTCATTTAAAGAATGTTGTCATGAATTACCCAGTCCCCTTTACGTTATTTCTTCCACCTCTTGCAATATTCTACAATAATTTAGGAAATCTAATTGACTCATTGAGATACCACCTTCTTCGGGTTCCTTTATGATATCAAAATTGTTCAAATTTTCTGGTGTTTAGATTATAAAAATTTTCTAAACTAATTTTTTTATTGACATAGTCACAAATAATCCACTTTGTATTAGTGTCCAAGGGCGATTCTATGTTTACAATTAAGTGTTCTGTCACTTAAAAAATCAAAATTGAACAAATTTTCTATTTTTCAAATTATAAAAATGTTTAAACTAATATTTTTAGTCATGTAGTCACAAATATGCCATTTTGTACTAGCAACTAGGGGTGATTCTATATTTACAATTATGGATTCTTGTGGCCTCGTAGCTCTAGGTTGGTAATACTGTGTAATGTAAAATAATTATCAATGGTGTTTGAATTTCATTCTAGTCTCAGGCTCATTTCATTTAGAATGATTCATGTTGTGTTATGATATTGATCTTGTGTTAGGGAGACTAGAAGTTCAACCCTACTTTGATTTCTTCAAAAGAGTATGTTGGTATTTTGTTTTTTCATTATTTCTATAAGACTTATCCAAATTCCCATGTGGGTATAGCAATTGGTAATGAGTAATTGAGAGAAGAATTCGTAAATGGAAGGTCACAAGTTCAAATCCCTGTGGGTGTTAGCTTACAAAAAAAACTTGAGGGCCCTCGCACGAAGTTGATGGACCTTTTATATACAATTGTGCTTTCACAAAACATGTGAATGTTTGGTGAAAGGAAAATGCACAAGCATTTATTTGAACTAGGCATAGGCGGGTCTGAGCCTGCCATGTCACTTAACACGCATGATTGGAAATCAAAACTCTTGAGTGTTATATACATACATAATGCTCAAGCGTTATGAATTCAATAATGCTCAAGCATTATAGAAATGCATAACGAGC
The DNA here is from genome assembly GCA_027924585.1 of Larix kaempferi. Taxonomy (NCBI): domain Eukaryota; kingdom Viridiplantae; phylum Streptophyta; class Pinopsida; order Pinales; family Pinaceae; genus Larix; species Larix kaempferi. The sequence continues at coordinate 2,768,851 of BSBM01000133.1, read as the reverse complement.
GATTGTTATGAATACTATAACGCTCGAGCATCATTGGAATACATAACGCTTGCGTGTTCGTGTTAATATATTAAAAGCCAAAAATAGGCCGCTTCCACACTTTGCGTCCACTGTTCATTGGTTAATTTCAACCAAAATGCTAGAGCATTCAGGGTTGCTAATGTGGAAGTGGAGGGTGAACTTGAAGATCAAGGAGAATTGGGAAGGTATGCATCCAAATATTTATTGTTGCCTCATTTCCTTAATAAAAATAAAAATATTTATATTTCCCTAAATTAAAAATCCAAGTAAATGCAAATTCCAAAACTAAAATTTTTCAAAATTGTTATTTAACATATGGCAATTCTTCCATAGTATCAATCCTCTAACTCACCCAAAATCCTTGTCACATTCTAAAGGAAAGGGGGTGAAATTTTAGTTTTTATTTAATATACTTCGACATTTGTACAATCATTAATTCACCTACCATAAGTGAATAACATCTAGACAATTAGGTACATATTTTTGCTGCAATATTAAAAGGCATTTCCAAGCATAGAGGCATGCAATACCAAGTTTCTCTTTATGATATTATAAAGTAGGTTTTAAGTAGAAAATCACTTTCAACTTCTTGTACAAACTTGGGTAAGAAATACCACACAAAGCTTCGAACTTGGTAAAACATAGAAGAGCACTCCTTCTACACAATAAGTTAGTTCCATAACTTTGATTTTATCTTTAACAATGTTCTCTTAACAAGAGTCATCTAACATCAGAAGCATGCATATGTACCATTAATCTCACCATAGATATAAACAAAGATATACACCTATCTTTCCATATAATGACATGTAATAATTTGTTTTTCTCTTACACCTATTAAACATTATATCGATCAATAACGTTCTCGAATGGTGCAGCTATATAGCTCAAGAGGATTTGACTATTTTATATTAGTTGTCCTCTTTACACAAAAATAAATACAATCAATATTGTTCATCATCCCCCTTTTCACCATTCTTTACATACCTCAACATTGATGTAAACTTAACGTAAGAAACATTTATGTATAATCATTGTAATATGCCTTTCTATTAATTGACTCTTTCAATGCAAGTTAATGTCTTACTCTTTAACTGCATAAAAAATTAAACACAAAGAATATGCAAGTGCGCAATTTTACTTTAACAGAAATTCATTCATTCCTCTAATGCACCCGTAATCACATGCTCATGCATTAGACTTAATTTCTATTACATGTTCTCAACATCAAACACATGAAATTACTCTTCATTTACATTACTTTTCACTTTCCATGTTGAAGATCAGGTAACACGTTTATAGTACGTTGCATATCACTTGCATTCCACAACTGACAAATGTCTAAGTAGAGTCTATTAATTTCCCTTAAGGTATAATAATTCTAGACTCTAATCACCGGTTGTTGAATTATAACCTTTACTTGTAAGTCTACTTGAGGAACTTACTATTTAAACCCTATACCATTGACTATAACTTTAACTTCATTCAAGTAAATTATATTCGACTAATTAGGCTTATATATTCAACATTAGAGGCATGAAAACCCAATGGTGATAGTTCATCATCACACATATTAATAAAGTATGTCCATTCCAAGTAGCATTCCACATTATACTAGTTAGATCTAGCTTATCAATATGTACTTATATGTTTTGCATCACTTAATATATTTCCCACAAGGTATACAATGATCCCTTCAAATTTATCCCACATTCTTGCTATGCACACTTTCAAACATGGTTCATTATTCACGAGTGAGATAGTTAAATACATTTATTCATGCTACTCATTGTTATTAATCATTTGAACCATATAGATAAAACATTTATGTGAGGAACTTTCATTAATGGAAGGGCATATATACAATTAATCAATTATGATTATGATAACTTTACAAGGCATACCTTTCTTACCAATTCGTTAGAGGTGAGAGACGAGTTTCTTCCCAAATACTCTATATCTCTAGATGCCTTTCCATTATTCATAATATATCTAACTGATTGACAATTATAATTATTTATTGACTTGCGAACTATTATGGGCAATGCAACACTCCACCCAACCGTAGGCTCTTTGACGGCTTCTACGTAGTCTGTCCGAAGGCCACCCCTGAGCTAGGCATGGTGATCCACAAATAGGATAGGGGTTTTTTAAGTCTTGTCGCCCTAGAACTAACCACACACAGAGCTAGTGATTACTATAGTGATCCTGCAACTCATAAGGTAGTGATCCTACCTGAACACATCTCGTGTTCTAACCACTTACCTGGTTGTAAGGTTTTTCTCTGTTGGCCCAAGTCTATGCTCCAGAATTTACCTATGATGCTCTATGACAAATACAAATGTTTAAAGGTTTATGGTTACGAGGTTTAAGCCCTACGTCATCAATACAACCAATACCCTATACATAATAGAATACTTTTCTAATGCATGCAATGAAAATGTAAAAGAAAATAGTAGCATAACTAAATCATGTCGATTCCAATGCATCCAATGCATACAACATATTTGATGTAAGATGACTACTATCAAACTACATTCAACATGCTCTAACACTCTGCATGCAACATTTTTAATATGAAAAGAATACTTTCAAACAACAATCAACATGCTCCAACACTCGTCATGCAACGTTTTAATATAAGAATGAATATGTTTAAATAAAAAACAACATGCTCCAACACTCAGAAGCATAAAAAGATATTCCAATAAAGTTCCAACATCAACGTTGGCAACATAAAATCCATGTTGTAAATATATATATAATCCAACTATTGTGGTGCAATATACATATATTATAACCCAACTGACGTGGTGGTAGCATAACCATTATAAACTTAACACATATAACAGAATCCCATGACTGGATTCATAAAATGAAAATGCAGACAGGTGTTCAGATGGATCATGAGCTCTAACGAAACATACACTGTTAACATAGGCATATCATACATACATTCTGGTGGCAGCATACAGTGCTAACATGTTGGAGTACCATGCTGCTCAATAAATCAAGAAAATATACCAAGGTAACCACACTAGATTCTCTATTTGCGCAGAGGTGAAACACAATGCATCATACAAAATCCCAAAATCATTTTTATCAACACAATGCATCATACAGAGATCCCAAAAATCATTTTTATCAACAGAATGCCTCATACAGAGATCCCAAAATCATTTATATCAATACAATGCATCATACAGAGATTCAAAAAACATTTCTATCAACACAATGCCTCATATAGAGATCCCAAAAACGTTTTTCACCAGCACACAGAGACCCAAAACATTTTTCTCCAGCACAGAGAGACCCAAAACGTTTTTCTCCAGCATACAGAGACCCAAGCGTTTTTCTCCAACACACAGAGACCCAAAACATTTTTCTCCAACAATAAAATGGACAATACAATGAAATGAAGAGCATGTGAGCTCTTCCGGCATCCACGATTTTCTCAGCAATAAAATGAACAATACAAGGGCTTCAAAAACATTTTTCTTCAAACCAATGAACCATACAGGGATCCAAATTGTTTTTCAAGTCAATGAATACATATAGAGCTTCCCCAAAATGTTTTATTCAAACCCACTGCATCATATAGGGATCCAAATTGTTTTTAAACTCAATGAATACATACAGAGCTTCCCCAAAACATTTTTATTTAAACCCACTGCGTCATACAAGGATCCAAATAGCTTTTCAACTCAATGAATCAATACAAAGTTTACTTTTCCCAAATCGCAGACATCAAATCCATATACAGAAATCCCCAAAACGTTTTCAATCAAACCAGGAAATAATAAAATGATCAAAAACGTTTTTCAACTTCCTGAATCAATACATAGCTCCCCAAAACATTTTCCTCCAGCATAATGGACAATACAGAGACCCAAAACGTTTTTATTTAAATCCTATGAATGATACAGAGCTGCAAATCATTTTTCTCAAATTAAATTAATGATACAAAGCTACAAATCATTTTTCTCAAATCCAATGAATGGTACGGAGTTGCAAATCGTTTTTAACAAACCCATGCACAAATACAGAGCTCAAAAATGTTTTTAATCCAATCAATGCACAATCCAGAGCTCCAAAATCGTTTTTAAGCGAACCCAATGCATAATACAGAGCTGCAACTCGTTTTATCAAATCCAATGCACAATACAGAGTTGCAACTCGTTATCAAATCCAATGCACAATATAGAGCTGCAACTCGTTAATCAAACCCAGTGCACAATACAGAGCTGCAACTTGTTTTTATCAAATCCAATGCAAAATACAGAGTTGCAACTCATTTTTATCAAACCCAATGCACAATACGGAGTTGGAACTTCTTCTTATCAAATCCAATGCAAAATATTGAGCTGGAACTCGTTTTTATGAAACCCAATGCACAATATAGAGCTACAACTCGTTTTTATCAAATCCAATGCACAATACATAGCTGCAACTCGTTTTATCAAACCCAATGCACAATACATAGCTCCAGAAATGCTTTTTAATCGAACCCAATGCATAATACAAAGATCCAAACATTTTCCAACTCAATGAATAAAATACAGAGCTCCCCAAAATGTTTTTAGAAAACTTAATGAAATAAGAAGAGATCCAAATGTTTCTTCCTCCAATCACCAGGGAAAAGTAGACATTTAAAACGTTGTATCCAACCCAATCCAATGAACAGGAAAACCATTTGGCTTCCTTTGCCTGCCCCCAAAGCTTCCACGCAACACTCCAAAACTAGGTTAAAAAAATTAATAATCATCCCCAACATTTTTCTATAAAAACATATATATATATATATCAATCAGATATCCATTTCTTCATATCTCTATAAAAGCATGAAAATAATAAAATATATGCATTTCTATTTAATTATATAAAAGCATTAAATATATGCATATACCTAAAATGTATGCATTTTTATCTCATAAAAACACATGTACCTATATCAAATAATACGTATACATATGTATTATGAATCAATAGTTACAAGGCTTTAATTAAAATCCACATAGACATAAATCATAATTAAATTAACTTAAAACTCAAGTTTAAAAGCTAATCCAAGTCCAAGAACACCGCGACTATAACAACTTAAATACTCTCCCCCTTGTGGTTCACCATGCCCTTTTTCCACACTAGGTTGCATTGTGGGAACTATTTTAGGTTTTAGATACTGTCATCATGTAATATAGACAAAAATTAAGTAAATAAATCTTTTACCAGAGATGGGGACATTACAAAACTCTCGCTCTTGGAAGAACAACGTCCTCGATGTTGTGCCACTTTTCGCACTACTTCACCTATTCATCCTCCTTCCCTACATTTCTACCATATGCAAACACAGTCTCTTTCCAATATATATTAATGACACAATAATCTTATAACAAAAACATCACAAAGATATGGTTTTTATACCGGCAATACTTATCTCACGTATCGCTCTTCTCCCTATCTTGGGCAATTGCAAATACTTTGCAATTTTGGTACCAATTCTACCTGGTTCAAATGTTAGTTTCATAATATAAAACATAAAACTTTGGAGCCACATTCTCCTATGCATAGTCACTTACTTTTTTACTGTGCTTGTTTATTTCACCTGCAATGTCTTGCTAACATCCCACGTATTAGCTTTTAATAAACCAACACAAAGTTTCACAATATACTTATTGAAGTTACACAACTTCAGCCTACATAAGTATTCACCAAAATACATCACGCCCTTTTCAAAAAATTTTAGTAGCCAACACTATGAATCAAACACCGAATGGTCCACGAGTATGTAGACACTGATTTCATAGTTAAAAAAGTAAATAATTCATTAAATGAAGACTTAATGACACTCCAGGTGCCTACCACACATCCAATGCAAAATAAAAGGGAAATCACACATCTCCTGTTTTTCAGTACCCTACGTACTATTCCCATTCAAAACACTTCCACAGGGCTCTTCCTGCTGTAAGTCTTTTCATTTCATAAACTTAGAATGACCACATTCTAACAAATATTTTTCATTGTGTATAATTATTCAAAGCCATTAAATTCATCTATATGCATACTACATAAAGTGGCTACATCAATGGTCGCTTAATAAAATCATAAACTGGATTTCATAAGAAAACATTACTCTAAGAATTTATACAGTCTTTCATAGATGTAATTCTATCTGTACAAAAATTTTCAAACATGTCATACTGAGATACTATACTTGGCAGTAGCCTTTAATTGAATCGCAACTTTATTCAAAATTCTCATTATTTCGATTGAAAACATAACTGTATACTCATCACAAATACATAAATTCAAACACACACATATTAATGAAATTTTATTTTATTGCTTACCTGTGGTATAACCATACCATTGTAGCATCTTTCACATGCATCATCAGGTGGTCTTCAAGTTTTTCCACTCAATCCCTCTTGCTTGAATTCTGGAAAATTATTTTTCCCCTCAAGCCCTCTTGCTTGAATCCAGGACAACTCTTTTTCCCCTCAAGCCTCCTTTCTTGAGTCCAGGAAATATTTTTCCCCTCAAGCCTTCTCGCTTGTGTCCAGGAACTATTTTCCCCCTCAAGCCTTCTCGCTTGAGTCCAGGAACTCTTTTTCCCCTCAAGCCCACTCGCTTGAGTCCAGGAACTCCTTTTCCCCTCAAGCCTCCTTGCTTGAGTCCAGGAAATCTTTTTCCCCTCAATCCTCCTCGTTTGAGTCCAGGAATTCATTTTCCCCTCAAGCCTTCTCACTTGAGTACATGAACTCTTTTTCCCGTCAAGCCTGCTTGCTTGAGTCCAGGAACTCCATTTCCCCTCAATCCTGCTCACTTGAGTCTAGGAAATCCTTTTCCCCTCAAGCCTCCTCGTTTGAGTCCAAGAACTCTTTTTCCCCTCAACCTTGCTCGCTTGAGTCCAGGAACTCTTTTTCCCCTCAAGCCTGCTCGCTTGAGTCCAAGAAAATTCCAATCCTTCTCGGAATGCACCAAGCACAAAATGGTACTCAACACCTTCTCGGTGTCACGCCTCTCATGGCGTGTATCACACACATGACAATACCCAACACTCACCCAATGCTCCTGAGTTACAGAGTTCTCTAGGGACTTTTATGTCACTAAAATCATGGAACCACCTCTAAGAGCTATTCAGGGTATTGTAGTGCTCCTGCATTAAACTCGTAGTGCTCCTACCCGAACACATCACGCATTCTATACCAAATTATAGGTGTTCCTTTCCAGCCCCAAATATGTGCTCCAGACTTGGCCTTCTCTTCTTCATTCTTCTTGCTTAGTTTTATTTTAATTTCAAGTTAGCTTTATTTTAAGTTGCGGGGTGCCTCTTATTAATGTGAGGGTTTTATTATTTTTAGAGTTATCTTTTATATTTATCTTGATGCTCTCAAGATTTCCACTTCTCTAGTCATAATGTCTCATGTGCATGTAGCAATGCCTCATAACATTGCATTAGTGAACCCTTGGTTCTCCTTGTGGCTCTAATGCCGCTATCTTGGACCACTGGCTTAACCATCACAAGCTTTAAGGTGAGCCTACTGCACATAAAAATCTATTAAACTTAACAACCATACAGAGGCATTTACTTACAGTAGTTTTTGTGAAATCCTTTTTGGTTTAGCGATTCTCTCGCCATTGATTAGCTTTGGTTCTTAACTACCAAGATTTTACATTTGTGCGCTCAATTCCTCTCACACATCAACCAATTATGTATATTAGCTAAAGCCTCATGGATATCAATGGTTAATCACAAAAAAAACATAACCATCATTTTTTTTGTAATCACATAACACTTTACATAATTCATAGTTCCTTGCAACTCTAAATCTATTTTGCAGCATCAATCATAAATGATCCTATAGGTCCTAGAGTAGAAACCTTCGCTATGATACAACATGTAACTCATCCAAAATCCTTGCCATGTTCTAGAGGAAATGGGGTGAAATTATTGTTTTTATTTAACATACTTCGACATTTGTACAATCATTAATTCACCTACCATAAGTGAATAACATCTAGACAATTAGGTACATATTGTTACTACAATATTAAAAATCCTTTCCAAGCATAGAGGCATGCAATACCAAGTTTCTCTTTATAATATTATAAATTAGGTTTTAGGTAGAAAAACATTTTTCAACTTCTTGTACAAACTTGGGTAAGAAATACCACACAAAGCTCCAAACTTGGTAAAACATAGAAGAACTACTTCTACACAATAAGTTAGTTCCATAACTTTGATGTTATCTTTAACAAAGTTCTCTTAACAAGAGTCATCTAACATCAGAAGCATGCATATGTACCATTAATCTCACCATAGATATAGACAAAGATATACACCTATCTTTCCATATAATGACATGTAATAATTTTTTTTCTCTTACACCTATTAAACTTTATATCAATCAATAATGATATCGAATGGTGAAGCTATATAGTTCAAGAGGATTTGACTATTTTATATTAGCTGTCCTCTTTACACAAAAATGAATACAATCAATATTGTTCATCATCCCCCTTTTCACCATTCTTTTACATAATTCAACATTGATGTAAACTTAACGTAAGAGACATGTATAATCATTGTAATATGCCTTGCTATTATTTGAGTCTTTCAATGTGGGTTAATGTCTTACTCTTTAACCGCCTAAAACATTAAACAAAAAGAACATGCAAGTGCACAATTTTACTTAAACAGAAGTTCATTCATTCCTCTAATGCACCCCTAATCACATGCTCATGCATTACACTTAATTTCTATTACATGTTCTCAAAATCAAACACATGAAATTACTCTTCATTTACATTACTTTTCACTTTCCTTTTTGATAGCATTGGTGTACCATGTCAAAGATCATGTAACAAGTTTATAGTACGTTGCATACCACTTGCATTCCAAAACTGACAAGTGTCTAAATAAAGTCTATTAAAATCCATTAAGGTATAATAATTCCAGACTCTAATCACCGGTTGTTGAATTCTAACCTTTACTTGTAAGTCTACTTGAGGAAATTACTATTTAAACCCTTTAACTTTGACTATAAATTTAACTTCATTAAAGTAAATTATACTCGACTAATTAGGCATATATATTCAACATTAAAAGCATGAAAACCCAATGGCGATAGTTCATCATGAGACATATTAATAATGTATGTCCATTCCAAGTATCATTCCACATTATACTAGTTAGATCTAGCTCATCAATATGTACTTATATTTTTCTCATTACTTAATATATTTCCCACAAGGTATACAATGATCCTTTCAAATATACCCCACATTCTTGCTATGAGCCCTTTCAAACATGGTTCATTCTTCACGAGTGAGATAGTTAAATACATTTATTCATGCTACTCATTGTTATTAATCATTTGAACCATAATGATAAAACATGTATGTTATAAACTTTCATAAATGGAAGGGCATATATACAATTAATCAATGATTATGATAAATTTACAAGACATACTTTTCTTACCAATTTGGTAGAGGTGAGAGATGAGTTTCTTCCTGTCTTCTTCTTCTTATATTCATCATACTTGTAACATTTATTAATACTACAAAGAAATACTTTATAACTCTAGATTCCTTTCCATTATTCATAATATATCTAACTGATTTACAGGAATAATTATTTATTATGGGGAACTCTTTTGGGTAATGCAACACTCCACCCAACCGTAGGCTCTTCGACGGATTCTACTTAGTCCGTCTGAAGGCCACCCCCGAGCTGGGCATGGTGATCCACAAATAGGATAGGGAGTTTTTAAGTCTTGTCTCCCTAGAGCTAACCACACACAACCCTAGTGGTTATTGCAGTGATCCTGCAACTCATAAGGTAGTGCTCCTACCTGAACACATCTTGTGTTCTAACCACTTACCTGGTTGTAGGGTTGTTCTCTGCTTTCCCAAGTCTGTGCTCCAGACTTGAATTCCTATGCTCTATAACACATACAAATGTTTAAAGGTTTCTAGTTACAGGGTTTAATCCCTGCGCCATGAATACAACCAATGCCCTACACATAATAGAATACTTTTCTAATGCATCCAATGCATACATAACTAATTCATACTGCACGTAAATGGAAAAGCAAATAGTAGCATCCCCAGATCCGAGTGTTTTCCCTGCTCACACGGGACAACCTCCACTTGGAAACTGCACCATCCCGAACCACGTTATTGAGAGTCTCGTCCCTACCCAGAGACCCTCCACCTGTTAGCATGCTCCCCACGATGGCGGCGAGCATTCAATATTTAAGGATGAGCCCCAAGACTCGACCTTCACCCAACTGCATGCCAACGATGCCATGATGATGGACGAAGGTGCTGGAAGGCATCTGCGACATTAATTCTGCAACCTTTTCAAAGGATGAAAGCCTATTGCATTTACTGCCTCCATGCGAAGGAAATGGTTTGGCTTGGCTCCATAAAACCAAGTGTCGACACACCTCATTGCTCTGCTGTCATGTTTCTTCCTAGATACTCCTCGTGGCTCTCTGGAGATCAAAAACCATGACACGAACTAGAGGCACCCCCCATTGTGGTAGCAGTAGAAAAGGATCTGGCTCAGGCAGGTGTCGTAATATTGCTATGGATTGGACGGTAATGAATGGTTACGCAGAGAAAATTTCTGCTCAGACCTGTAGTCTCATAGATGGTTGGAAAGCTCACAGGGTTGTGGCCCTCCTGGCCTCGAGAACCAATGGTGGAGCTATCAACCATTATTGGCTGATGAAAAATATGATGAGTACTTTGGTAGAGGAAATGGAGGCAAGCTCAGAAGCCAACACCAGCATCGTTCGGAACATAAAATTCAATCTGACAGAAGCCTCTAAACGCCTGAGCACAATGTATGCTAACATGACTTGGGACATATTCTCCCTTGGGCATAGCAATGAGTTGGAAAATCTGGGAAAAGAAGCCAAAACCAATGAACCTGTGGTGTTGGACGACGACTCAGCCAAGGAGAAGGATATAGTGAGAAAGAACATGTCTCAACCCCCTACTACATTGGCCAACCACGTGGCGCAAGATGGACACAGTGCACCCGGACCCTCTTCCCCTGTCCTCCCCTCTCCGGGGACAATTGAAGACTTCTATGCAGGCTGTCTCATCCTTGAGGAGGAACCGGAAGCACCATTTGTAGAGGCATGCCCGTAGATGGGCCGCTCCAGCTCCAGGCTATTTTTGTGATGTTCAACTTTTTTGTTTGTACTTCTTTTACAGTCTCCTATCTAGAACTCCGAGACATTATGATATATTTTTTTCGAAAAATACCCAGCTTTTTTTCTCGCCAGGCCTCACCCAGGAGATCTTATTTTTGTGTAATGATAGTTATTTCAATATTTTTGAGTGACTAGGATGTTGGTTTCATCACCTAAGGCCCCCCCAGTCAGCACTAGACTCTTTGGATACGTATGTAATTTTCGCCTTCTTTTTCGGTTCTATTTATTAAATTTTCTTCTACAAGTTACAAAAAAAAAGAAAAAAAAATAGTAGCATAACTAAAGCATGTCGATTCCAATGCATACAAAATATTTGATGTAATATTAATACTATCAAACTACATTCAACATGCTCTAACACTCCACATGCAACATTTCTAATATGAAAAGAATACTTTCAAACAACAATCAACATGCTCCAACACTTGACATGCAACATTTTTATATGAGAATGAATACATTTAAATAACAAACAGCATGCTCCAACACTCGGCAGCATAAAAATATATTCCAATAAAGCTTCAACATCAACGTTGGCAGCATAAAATCCACGCTATCAATATATATATAATCCAACTATTGTGGTGCAAAATACATATATTATAACCCAACTGACATGGTGGAAACATAACCATTATAAACTTAACACATATAACGGAATCCCATGACTAGAGTCATAAAATGAAAATGCACATAGGGTTCACGGGGATCATGAGCTCTAAGGAAGAATACGGTGTTAACACAAAGCATATATACATACATTCTTGTGGCAGCATATAGTGTTAACATGCTAGAGTACCATGCTGCTCAGCAAATCAATAAAATATACCAAGGTAACCATGCTGGATTCTCTATTTGTGCAGAGGTGAAACACAATGCATCATACAGAATCCCAAAATCGTTTTTATCAACACAATGCATCATACAGAGATCCAAAAAATCATTTTTATCAACACAATGCCTCATACAGAGATACCAAAATCGTTTATATCAACACAATGCATCATACAGAGATTTCGAAAATGTTTTTATCAACACAATGCCTCATACAGAGATCCCCAAAAACATTTTTCTCCAGCACATAAGAGGCCCAAAATGTTTTTCTCCAACATATAGAGACCCAAAACATTTTTCTCCAACATATAGAGACCCAAGCATTTTTCTCTAGTACACAGAGACCCAAAACATTTTTCTCCGGCAATAAAATGAACAATACAATGAAATGTTGAGCATCTGAACTCTTCTTGCATCCATGATTTTCACAGCAATAAAATGAACAATACAAGGGCTTCAAAAACGTTTTTCTTCAAGCCCATGAACCATACAGGGATCCAAATCATTTTTCAACTCAATGAATACATACAGAGCTTCCCCAAAACATTTTATTCAAACCCACTGCATCATACAGGGATCGAAATCGTTTTTCAACTCAATGAATACATACAGAGCTTCCCCAAAACATTTTTATTTAAACCCACTGCATCATATAGGGATCCAAATCATTTTTCAACTAAATGAATCAATACAAAGTTTACTTTTCCCAAATCGTAGACATCAAATGCATATACAGAAATCCCCAAAATTTTTTTAATCAAACCAGGAAAGAATACAATCATCCAAAATGTTTTCCAACTCCCTGAATCAATAAATATTTCACCAAAACGTTTTTCTCCAGCATAATGGACAATACAGAGAGCCAAAACGTTTTTATTTAAATCCCATGAATGCTACAGAGCTGCAAATCATTTTTCTCAAATTAAATGAATGATACAGAGCTGCAAATCATTTTTCTCAAATCAAATGAATGATATGGAGCTGCAAATCATTTTTAACAAACCCATGCACAAATACAGAGCTCAAAAAAGTTTTTAATCCAATCAATGCGCAATGCAGAGCTCCAAAAATGTTTTGAAGTGAACCCAATGCATAATATAGAGTTGCAACTCGATTTTATCAAACCCAATGCACAATACAGAGCTACAACTCGTTATTATCAAATCCAATCCACAATACAGAGCTGCAACTCATTTTTATCAAACCCAATGCACAATACAGAGCTGCAACTCATTTTTATCAAACCCAATTCACAATACAAAGTTACAACTCGTTTTTATCAAACCCAATGCACAATACATAGTTGCAACTCGTTTTTATCAAATCCAATTTACAATACAGAGCTGCAACTTGTTTTTATCAAACCCAATGCACAATACATAGCTGCAAATTGTTTTTATCAAATCCAATGCACAATACAAAGATGCAACTCATTTTTATCAAACCCAATGCACAATACAAAGATGCAACTCGTTTTTATCAAACCCAATGCAAAATACAGAGCTGCAACTTGTTTTTATCAAACCCAATGCACAATACAGAGATCCAAAAATGTTTTTAATCGAACCCGATGCATAACACAAATATCCAAATGTTTTACAACTCAATGAATTAAATATAGAGCTCTCCAAATTTTTTTAAGCAAACTTAATGAGCATAGATCCAAACATTTTTCTCTCCAATCACCAAGGATAAGCAAATATTTAAAACGCTATATCCAACCGAATACAATTATCAAGAAATCTGTTTGGCTTCCTCTTCCTTCCCCCAGAGCTTCCATGCAGCAATCCAAAACTAGGTTAAAATAAATAATAATCATCCCCAACATTTTTCTATAAAAACATATATATATATATATATATATATATATATAGAGAGAGAGAGAGAGAGAGAGAGAGAGAGATCCATTTCTTCATATCTCTATAAAATCATGAAAGTAATAAAATATATGCATTTCTATTTAATTATACAAAAACATAAAATATATGCATATAACTAAAATGTATGCATTTTTATCTCATAAAAACACATGTACCTATATTAAATAATACATATACATATGTATTCTGAATCAATAGTTACGAGGCTTTAATTAAAAGCCACATAGACATAAATCATAGTTAAGTTAACTTAAAACTCAAGTTTAAATGCTAATCCAAGCCCAAGAACACCACAACTCTAACCACTTAAATACTCTCCCCCTTGTGGTTCACCATGCCCTTTTTCCACTCTAGGTTACATTGCAGGAACTAGTTTAGGTTTTAGATAGTGTCGTCATGTAAGATAGACAAAAATTGAGTAAATAAAAATTTTACAAAAGATGGGGACATTACAGATCCCCTTAAGGAATTGTATATCCACCTAAGCAATAAGGTATTTGAATCTCAACACCAAATTTTTCTCAATATTTTCTCCACATCTATTGCAAATTGGAAAAGGAAATCCATCCACCCTTTGGATAGGAGGAGGAACTATGGACTATAACCTAGGATCGCTTTCTAGACTTGACTTAACCAAACCCTATGGTGCTTTCCCGCACATTCTTTTACCCTAAACATGTCCAACCATTGCTTGTGAAGCCAACCCAATGGCATGATGTATTTTACATCATCCCCCAAAACCCAAGGGACAAGGTTTCCCTCCTTGTAGACACACCACTTACTTTGTTGCAAACATGAACAACCACATCTTTTTCACCTCCTTCACCACCAAGAAATGCTATTGGTGGATTTGGATCTTCATCCCTATCAATTGATAAGAGATTTAATTCATGGAACAAGCGTAGATCAACCCTCACATTCAAAATATTTCCCCTTCTTAATGACGCAAAGGACTTCACCACCAAATCTTCCTTATCATACACTAGATTCTGGGCAAGGTAAGGGCCACGAACATGATAGGAATTAGAGACAAAGGATCTCTCCACCATCGATCATTAATCGATTTACATGTAGGTGATCCCCACCTTCCACTTTGGTTTACATGTAGTTGTTATTATATTGAGATTATATTTATTTTTGTAATGTATTCATTATTGCAAAAAAAATTTACATTTTTCATTTTTGAGAGATGTCATTATAGCACATGTATATGTTTCAAATGAGTTGTTTTTTTTATCATTGCATTGACAATCATGGATGCACACACAAACATTCAAAGATAAATTGATAGGCTCAAATACATTCGAGCCTCAATTGTTATTGTTGATGATAGGCATCGTATTCTTGCATTCAATTTGGATGCAATGATATAGACCTTTAGTAGGTCAAATGGCGCACTCCAAGACATTGCCATGTACAGAGAGAGAAAGAGGCAAGAATATGTTGATGGACTTAGTTACAAGGAAGTTAAGAAGTTGAAGATAGCAAAACAACATATCTTTTCCTTTTTAGAGATCCACGGACAAGTGAAATCCCAGATGTAAACAAAAGGCATATTTCTATTGAGCGGTGTACATATCAACTATTCATAGATAATTGTATGGACCGACGGTACATGGTATTTGATATAGCACCACATAAAGTCAGGGAAATGACATTATATTTTCTTAGAAAGATGTACGCAGAATTTGTTTTGGGGAAGCATGTTAATTATTTTGATATCTTGGAGTACTAAGGCGTTGGCATGGGGATGCCTCAACAACATCCCAATGCAATGCACATAGATCCCAATCTCCCAATAGTTCCACCTCACAGGAAGATACCCAGGACAGATGTGTCTCCTGCACATCAGTTGTTCCCATAGAAATAGGTGTCATTCCTACTATTGGCACAGGCAGTTGTTCACCATAGCACGTATCTTCATGGTACATACCAGGAAGGGCCATCAGCACCACCATTTATTGGTGGAGTAGATCCACCACATCTCGATGGAGTAGAGACACCACCTCTCAGTGGGGTAGAGCCACCACTTTTCAGTGGTTGAAGAGCATCTAGTAGTGGAACTAGAACTACACATTGTGAGCACAACCGAGAGCCCCACCCATGCACAGTATGTTTCCATCCTTTCTTTGGTCCTATCCACACAGATGATAGTTTTATTGGGTATTTTACTCAGGTAAGTAAATGGTTAACAATTTAGTGTTGTTTGTATATTATTTTTCCTTACTATACACATATATAGATTGTTAATATTTTTAATGATTTTTAAACTTGTAGTTGCTACAAGAAGAGGATGAGGGGCAAGAATTTTCCACTGACGATTCCTAGGATAGTCCAAAGGCTCATGTACTAGAACCATTTGATGTACAAGATGTTTTCATTGTTAGGATATTTCAATACTCCATCCTTGTCCTACCTAGCATTATTTATTCTTCCTAGTTGTTGATGATGTCATGTTCCCCTAGCATTGTGCATATTTCATCCAGGATACATCTACCATGTTTTGAGCTCTGCATGCATCATTTTAGGACCACTTCATTCAATTCCCTATTTTATAGGAACCTGCTGAGTGTTTGAGTGCAGTCCACCTAAGTTATCTGAATCTTTTGGGGAGTTAGAGCACAGGATGCCATTGAGTATGGCCTCATGCACCCTTTTCTGATTGACATGCATGAAAAACTCATTATTTCTCCCTCCTTAGTCAGTTAACTATTTGTGACTTCAGTTCACTGAGTTTAGGTTCAGTTCAGTTCAGTTTGAGTCTTCCATAGCACTCCAATAGTGATAATCCCTATGCTAGACCAATTGAGGTTCGAATTCTCCTACATTTTTTTAATTCTCTCCATTGTATTATCATTGTTCATTATACTAATAATTGAGTAGTGTGACATTATTCTTCTATTATCTGAGTTCTACTGCATTATTATTCTTGTTTCTCTTTTTTACTGCAGTTTTCACTCTTCTACAAATCTTATGCTCATCCTTTCTTTTTGAGGTATCCTCATCTCTTTAGATTTGTTGTGGCATATAATTTCACATGGTATTAGAGCCATGGAGAGAATAGGTTGAGCAACTGCTTTCGGTAGTGCACCATAAGCCTCTGGATTTCCACAGTAGATCTTGGTGCCATTTCATTGAATTCATTGGATGAATCCAATGAGGTATAGTTAGGTGTGACAGATCTGGATAAAAGTGCCTAATGTGCTAAAGCAGTTCTCTGCAGTAGTCTATCTCCAAAAATTGAGATTTTTTCGTAGGTTATTCGAATTTTTTGAGTGTTGCAATAGTTGCAATAGTTTTCTGCAGTTGCATCAGTTTTTTGTAGTTGCAGCAGTTATGTTGTAGTAGCAGTAACATATATTTTCCATTTTTTTTGTAGGTATTGTGCAACAACTTCCATGAATCTTAAAGCAATTCCTCCTCTCTCTCCATTCAACTAGGATGAGTGGAAACCAAACATGATAGCATATCTGAAAAGACAAGGTCTTTTTGACATATGTATTGGTGTTATGAGAGATTTTGATTCCTATGAAGAAGATAATGATTGGCTAAATGACTGTGATGGATCCTTTGGAGCAATGTATATTGCTATGTCTCCTAGTATGCGCTACCTCAAGGAAACTGTTGAAAATCCAAGTGATCTATGGGCCTAAATGGACAAAGAAATTGGAAAGCATAATGAAGAGATTGGTGCAAATTATTTGGAGAACAATCCCAGTGATACCTCCTTAAGTGTTCTCTCTAATTATGTATCAACCTCAATCATATCTCATAATGAAGTTGTTGAAGATGAAGAAGAAGCTACAGATTCAACACTCATGTTCTCAATGTCTTCTATTTCGAATTCCAAGCAATATAAACTAGTTCATACTCTAGAATATGAAGAGGTTCTTAAATCCTCTGTTTCACATGAGTCTGTTGGTGTGCAGAATGATTATCTATTGAATGATTTGGAGGTTAAATCAAAGTTTGGAGGTGATACATTCACCCTCCTTTATCACATTCTTCCTACGAACTTCTATTTGATCATTGGCACATGCTCTCAGAGTTTCTCTAAAGATGGAGGACACTACCATTCACTTGGGTTCAAGTCTCAAGCATATTTCGATGATGTTGGTTTTGATCTCATCCCTACTGGTTCAAAGGAGATCACAAGAAACCATCTATCAATTCTTAGAGATGATTTGAATTCCAATCCACCACCATCATGTCATAGTTCATTTGGTTATGATATCACCTATGTTGGTTCAAAGGAGATATCAAATAACTGTCTACACATTCCTCGAGTTGATCCTACCTCAGCTAGTTTGAATAACATGTTCAAGGATGATCTATATAGTTTTGGATTTTTTTTCACCATGTTCGGTCTGAAGAGCAAAATCAGAAAGCCTCCATTTTCGATTGCATCCACTGAAGGAGAATAGAAGTACATGTTTTTGGAGCATGATCCACTTCTTCCAAAGAGGAAGATACCTCTAGAAATATGATCAAGCATCACACCTATTTGATTTTGGAGCAATTAATCTTTTGGTGTGTTTCATTCCAATTTGAGGGGGGCGGTTTCCCATGAGGATTTCCCCATTTCCTTGGTTCATGGACTGTTCTTTATTTTTTATCATTTATTTGATTGTATGGGTGACCTTTGGTCTCAATAACTAGGTCCCAGGATGAAAAAGTATGGATTAAGGGGGGTTGTTAGGATATTTCAATACTCCATCCTTGTCCTACCTACCATTATTTATTCTTCCTAGTTGTTAGTGATGTCATTTTCCCCCTGTGGTGTGCACATGTCATTCAGGATCCATCTACCACCTTCTGAGCTCTACATGCATCATTTTAGGACTACTTTAGTTAGTTCCCTATCATTAGAGAAATTTTGAGGTGTAAAATGGGGCTCCGAAGGATAATTATAAAATAATAGTGGAAATAATAAAATAATATTAGCATACCTCATCAAATTTTGGAGGAAAAAATAAGAAAACTACTTTTTCAATTCGTATTTTCAACTTGTATCCTTGTAAATTCAATCAAATTTCAAGCAAGAGCACTCCTTGGATGGGAAATTCAATTCCACATCCAACGAATACCCGCTCGACATACTTTTGATGGACCACGCTCCCCGAAAAACAAGAAACTCGTGAAAAAATGTGATCATGATGTGAACATCACATTTTTTCAAGAATTTCTTGTTTTTCGTGGACCGGGGTCCATCAAAAGTATGTCGAGTGGGTACTCATTGGAAGTGGAATTGACTTCCCCATCTAATAAGTGCCCTTGCTCGAAATTTGAATGAATTTATAGGGAGACAATTTGAAAATACGAGTTGACAAAGTAGTTTTTTCCCTTTTTTTACTTTTTACCATTTTACCTTTTTATCCAAAAATGGTGTTTCATCGCCCATGGTTGACATCATCATCTTGAATCCTATTGGTGATTTGTATTGTAAAATGTTATTGTTTTAAGGCTCATTTTTTACCTCAAAATTTCTCTAGTTTTTATAGAACCCATTGAGTGTTCCAGTGCAGTACACTTGAGTTATCTGACTCTTGTGGTGGGTTAGAGCTCCAACTACCACTGATTATGGCCTAATGCGCCCTTTTCTAATTGACATGCATGAAAAACTCACTATTTATCCCTCCTTATTAAGTTAAATGTTTGTGACTTCAGTTAGCTGATTTTAGGTTTAGTTCAGTTTAGTTTGAGTCTTCCAAAGCACTCTAGTGGTGATAATCCCTCTGCTAGACCAACTGAGGTTCGAATTCTCCTGCAGGATTCAAATTCTCTCCATTGTATTAACATTGTTCATTATACTGATAATTGAGTAGTGTGACATTATTCTGCTCCTATCTAAGTTATGTTGCATTGTTCTTCTTCTTCTCTTTTTTACTGTAGTTTTCACTCTTCTTCAAATTTTCTGCTCATTCTTTCTTTGAGAGGTTTCCTCATCTCTTTAGATCTGTTGTGACATAGAATTTCAAAGTCATACCTTTGGCAACAACAGATCACACTGAGGTAACTGTTCAACATGTCATTATTTTAATACATGTTAGTTTGTTATCACATGTTACTTAATTAATGCGACACGATCTAATATTTACAATTTTCTAAATTGTAGGTTGTAGATCCCCCTTGAAGGGAAATCATTTCATCGAGTGATATCCCCCTAGTGGGGAGATAGGTTCTACACAACCCACAGGGGATCAACAAGTGGCATAATGTTCTTAGAATTTATTGAAGCATATCGTATATCGATATGCATTTAGTCATTGTCAGTTTTTTAATACATGATATTTCATTGATCAATGCATTTCTAACTACGTTAGTAATTGGTGATTGTATCCACCACCTACTATATTTAGGAAGTAGTCAGCAGTTGCCTCTCCTAGTAGTCCAAATGTGCAGAAGTTACAAGTGTATAAGAGAGGCTCCACTCCTAGAAAGGGTGTGGATGTCCTTTATAGCATACACACGAGGGATTCATATACACCTCACCTAACAAGGGTCACTGATGCTGTAGTTAGTGTCGCATCTGTAAGAGCAACAAGTCATACAGAGGTAACTATTTCAGCAATTACAATGCATAGTATTTAACCATGTTACTATATTTTTTATTCATGCATGTCTAACTATTTCCCCATTTAGTGATTGTACCCATTAGCGACAGCAGCTCCCGACCCCTCCTCTCAATCCATGGTTGTGATCGGCTCTCCTCTTGTTGTGAGAGGTTCATTAATGGAAAATTCTTTTTATTCAATTTTCACAAACATTTTGATCAATGTTGAATTGTTGAATTAATTGAGATATGATCTTTTATTTGTAGAGCACAATTATAGAGAGGACTTCTATGAGTACAACGTAAGAATTTATACCTCGACTGGATTTGGCGAGTGTTTGTCATAAATAATTTTGCTATAATCTAATTTTTTAAGTTTGTTAATGGGAGCGTATTAGTGCAGTTATTTGTAAAAGTAATGATCTTGTATTTGCAGACTCGTGAGATGCAGAGCGATCCTAGGGAGATGGTTGAAAGAGCAAAGTCGAGGAAAAACATGCCAAAGATTGATTTTGATGTCTCCTAGTCCTAGATATGTGTATTTTCACATACATGTACATTCCTGTACTTAGGGATACATGTATATTATCTAGTAGTTATCAGAATTATTAGACTTACATATAATTGTACATAACACAATCATATATATGATACTTCCTATACATGTATAAAATAGTTATCCGAGCTATTATTTGACCTTTGCATATATATAAAAGACATAATATATATATATATATATAATATCCATTAAATAGTTTTTATCATAACTATTGATATAATATCCACCTAGTTGTTTCGTTTATTCTTTTGTCTTTTCTTAAGTGATCATTCATAGGATTCGTGTTTTAACTACCTTACCCTAATTAACTATGGGTACCAAGGTGACATAGGTCATCGTCGACCTATCCCTATCTTAGTTCCTTTCAAATGTCAGTCGTGAAGTTGCGTCACCACTTCGAGTGACCTAGGTCTACAATCTAAGTTTACAATCTTTTAGGAAAATGAACACCCTTAGATACGATGTTTACTGGTGGGGCCTTGGCCTTGAGATACTCACCAGAAACGATTTACAACAATCATAATTGTATTTATAAAAATAATAACAATAGGGGTCGAAATTAAGGGATGTTACAAACTAGCATCATTTTCAACCTCTATAGGCATGCTCCCTATCACTCCTAAAACTTATTGAATAGTGAACTATTATTGTCATATGTCTAGAATTGGCACTAGCCACATACCATCCAACACTAGAAAAAATGTTAGTAGATATATAAAACGACATGGAAGAGATAGTCTCAAACTTAGAAGTCATCTCCTCTACTCCTACTCTAATTATAGCTATAACCGTCTTCATGCCCATTTCCTTCTTCAATAGAAATTGTCATATAGAATGTCCCATATTGTGACATCAAAAGCATATGAATTAACTTAAATCCTTGTTCCCTAGATATCTATTCCATCCTTCTTATTGAATCATTTATTTCTACCCTTTCTCGCCTTCCTAAAAATACCAATAGCATCTACTTTCACTTGTTTCTCTAAATAAGATTAAAATATGATTTCGTCCTACAAAATATCAACTAATTTTTTTGAGAAATCATGTATATTTCTCTGAGTACAAATACCCAAGACAAAAGGCACATTTGGAGGAGAAATACCTCTAAGGGACATGGATACTAGATCTTAATCTTGAACATTGGTGCCGATGGTGGCTAATTGATCCTCCAATTAATTGATCTTGATTAAAAATCCCACCATGGTATCTTTGTTACTCATATGAACCAATAAGACTTGGTTTCGTAAGAGTAGATTTGTTGAAAAGTATAAGAATTCTAAAAGAATTCAATTCCTATCAAGTCTATATACAATAGACTCCTCTCAAGGCTAGAAATCCCACCATTCAAAATGTGCTAGCTAGGGTAAATCATCAAACTCTAGATCCACCAATAAGAACATGTGCAATAATTCCTTCAACAGTATCTCCTAGGAAAGATGTCCTCTTCCATTCTTCTTGATTATTCCACCGTAGGGTTTCCTTCCAAAAATTTATTCTTCAATATCCATGGGCAAAACCCTAAACCTATGACTCTAAGAGGTTATAATAAACTTCAAAGAGACCAAGAAACCCTAGTTCCAAAGAGAGAGAGAGAAATAGGTACAAGTAAAGACTTAGAGAGAGAGAGAGGACAATTACTCTCCTCTTCTAGGTAACATCTATACTAAGGAGTGAGAAATAATGAAGAGAGAATTCATGTTAATGAAACAATATATATTTCCTTTCTTTCTATGAAAGGTTAAGGAGAGCAACAATACTATATGGTAACAAGTCCTTACAAGAAAGCTATATGATCCATTATGGTCCAGACAAGTGAGACATACAATCTAGAGTACAAGTGTTATTCTCCAATGATGATGCCATGCACAATAAGGATTCCAATGTGGTGTAGCTCTAGAAGGAAAGTCCAAAATATTCCACCTCGAGACTCAACAAACTCCATATATCCTCTATAAAAAAATTACACTTCTAGGGTAGCTACATCATCCAAGAACATTTTCGAAGCCATATGCTATCTAGGGATTGAATCCCTCAACCATGATGCAAAATAATCTACATCACTTGTAGGGATTTCTCCCACCAAGTGAGCGCTCCATGTGGACATCTTGAAGTGTGTTTTCCATCTACGAAAAAGATCATGAACACGCAATCATATAACACTGATCCAACATTCAACTAAGGTCAAACATCAACTAAGAAAGATATCTCATGTGTACATATCCATCACATACTGTTATCTATTGATATTGCATGGAGTTTACGTTTGTTATTTTTTTCAAAAGGATTGGCCTTATAGGACCACATGGTGGGATATTTTGATGGATGTACACTTGCAGTTTTTTGGGCTTGTTGGGAGATTTTGGATGGTGTATGCTTGTGAAAATGGTTAGAATATTTAAGGATTTGTGGAACAGGCCCTTGTTTATGTAGTGGGAACCCATCAAGATAGATTCTCCGTAACTTTTAAGTGTTAAAAATTTATTGAATGTGTTATATTAAATTAAAAGTGGCTTTGTTATGGTTTCATTTTTATGTGGTAGCACTACGGTACATGATTTTTGTTCACAATTAATCAATGTATTATGATGCTAAACATGCAATTAGTACACTAGAATGTAACATTTGCACAAATTTAAAGGTCATTTAGAGATTATGGTGGTTTTCAACCCTTGGTTTTAATTTCCTATTTGATGTTATCTTCCATTATATATCTTGTGTAGTTTCAGCGTTGTCTTGGTTTGGCGTTGTTGTTGTATTAGGTGATGGTATTGTTTTCCAACCTATGGTATTACATTAATGGAAGAAAATTGATATTTACAATTTACTGATCTTTTTTGTTGACTATATGTGTGAGTATGTTGGCACAAGTCTCTAGGTCACTCTCCTCTTGGGCACAAGGTTTTGATAATCAAAACATTGTTTCGCAAATAAGTTGATGGTTTTGGGGCTCATGGATTGAATAAAAGTAATAGTTTATGAATTTAACAACCTTTACACATTTATTTAGGATGCACTTGTGAAAAATGGATATTTTATTAATGGTTGACCACTCAAAATACCTACAATGCTCATTTATCAAAGGGGCACGTCTCAAAGATAATATTTTATTAATCCAATCATGATTATTTTATTATTGTTGTACCCTTGAATTGACCTAGAAATTATATTTTAAACCATATTAGTATTTTTAGCCCTTGGTTATTTTCTCTTTGCCTTTTCACGAAGTTAGATAGACATTAGAGACCCCCTCTATATAAAGGAGCTTTCTCTCCATTTGATATACAGCTAGAGTGTGAGAGAAATCTTTTGGAGCTTAGTTGAGCATCAATAAAATGTTTTTATATGTGGGAATTTCTTTCGTATATTTATGATAGTTCATTTTTTGTTTTTTAGTTTTCTAGACAAGTGTATGTAAGATAAGGAAGTGTACTATTTCTTATTTCATTATGTTATCATGTTTATAAGATAAGGAAGTGTACCATTTCTTATTTCATTTTGTTATCATGTATATAAGATAAGGATGTAAGTGTACTATTTCTTATTTATTTTGTTATCAATTGAATGTTTTTTTTATGCATCACATCTTTAAATAAAAGCAAACTATAATATCAATAATCATATAAATTACATATATAGTTTTTTATCTACTTTAGTAATGCTTTTTTTTAGCAATTTTTTACAATTTGTTACAAGATACAATCTAACACTAATCAATTCATGTATTTATATATATTGCTTTTACATTTCTACAAATACATTACATATTCTATTGCCTCTCTTTTTATAAAAGAGACTAAGGGCGTTGGTTCTTGAGTTAAAGATTTAGTATTTTTCTTTATGACTTTATTATAAGTAGTGTAATAATATTATTTTAAAACTTCAATTTACATGTTTTCTAAATTAAGATTGTGTTTGTAGGTTAAGTTATTCTGAAAAATATTACTTTAATTTTAAGTTATCTAATTTTTTATTCTACTTATTATTGTAAAATAATCCACAAAATCTTTGTTTTCTTTTAATTTTTTTTTTCAATAATCCTTAAAAATATTATCTCAATGCTTGATGATTTTCAGCCCACTCCTTTATGTAACTAGTTATAGCACACTTATCTGGGGTTTCAAGTTTCAGTGCTTATCGAGGGTTTCAAGTTGCAGCGCTTTGGTTATGAAATTTAGGTTATTTCTGCCAAGTTCTGTTGTGGGCAGACTCTCGCCCTGTGTCATTGCTTTGCTCTTTTTCACACCCGAAACCTTAACGCGTGTTCTAGTGAGCCATTGGATCTGTCTCGGGATTTCCATTAATTCATCTCTGAGTCCTCATGCACCATTCTGAAAATGCACGATAATCAGAACTAGAGAAGTTGATAACACGGGATGATGCGACTTATCCTCTCTTCTACCTCAAACATTTGGCAGATTTCATTCTCTTCCTCTGATTATAGCGTGGATTTTCTAAACTTCTCTTCCTCTGATTATAGCGTGGATTTTCTAAACTTCTCTTCCTCTGATTATAAACTTCAGCGTTATAAACTTCTCTTCCTCTGATTATAGCGTGGATTTTCTAATGTTGCATGAGGAGGCAGAGTTGAAGTACTGGAGTTGAGGAGAATGGTTAGTACTCGTGCAATATATTCTCGTAAGCTAAAACACACACCAAATGAGGGGGGATCGATGTTGTGCAGGTGGATGGAAATGGATTCTATGGTGAAGTGATTAAATATTTTAGGCCGGTCAAGAGGGGTAGATCTGCACCTTTTGAGTTTTCGTTGGAATGGATTCTTGGAATATTCAAAATTCAAAATTTTTAGTTCAAAGTTTTCGTTGTTATGTAGAAAGTTTCAAACAACTGTGAGGTTTGTTGTGAAATTGCTTTTGTTTTTTTGAAGTGTTTGGCTTATAAAATCTATGCTCTTTGTTGTTAAATCTATGCTCTTATAACTTTTTTTATATCGTCGTCCCATTTCTGGTAACATAGAGAAATATCATTGGAAAACCTATGGGCTCCCATAGCCGGAGTTTCAGCATGCAATAATCTACGTTAACTTCCTGTAACTTCTCCAGGGTTATTTTGATATCCCATGACATTCATTTGTAATTTTTAAGTTGCCGGCCTATCCCAAATGCAAGTTTCTCTTTCTCCAGATGATGGAAGGATGTAAACTCATTGAATGGCCTTCCTCAAGCTATAAATTCTGTTGTAAAACTTATCATCATTATTTAATCATTCTGTCTCATATCTTTCCAAGAAGAATCCTCCCTAAACAAAGAGGGGGGTGATTGTGGCGCAAGCTCTTTGCTCCTGAAAATTGAGATAGAAACTTATTTCGTTTTGAGGTATAGTGTCAGATAGAACAGACACAGAAGTCTATTTCTATCTACAAGATAGGTAGCCTTTCTAGGACTATTACAAAAAAAATATAAGCAGGCGGGCTCTGTGAGAAGGCTACACAAGTTTTTCTAGCTATTCCCACTTGTCATTTATATTCTTGTCATTTATTTCTGAATAGATTTTGTTAATTTCACTTCTGCTTCACTAGGCAAAAGTGCCAAATATTGTCTTCTAAAATTCTTTTTCACCATACAAGAAACTCTAAACAGCGTAAATGGTCCACCCAAAGTTGCCGGTAATATGGAAGCACCTTTTTTATCCATATCTTGTATGCTATATAAAGAGCTTAATAAATTTTGAAGCTTTTTTCACACTATGTTCTAGGTGGATGGATAAATGAGTTGAAGGCGCAAGCAGCTTCAAGGCATAAATATCAATAGTTTGAAAAAGAAGCACTTGGATGTCATATTGAAGTCTAAATAACGAAGTGAAGCATTAAGATTTTGAGTTCCACACAAGAAAAGTGAAAGCTGGATTAGTATATCCCATCTTTAATTTCAAAAGTTTTTTTTTTTTTTTATTTTAAAATTATAATTATTTACTGTTTTTTTCATAAAAATTACAACTTTTGGAAATATATTTACACAGTACTTGGGAAATATCTAGAAAACATTTTGATTTTATTGTTATTTTGTCAATTTTTTGTATTTTTTTGGTTTTTTGGGATTTTCTTTCATGTTTTTAATTTTCTAAAGAATTATAGAATTGTAAGAGGGTAAGTGGACATCAATCTTATTGCAAAGTCAAATTTATGGATTTTTCCTTGCTAAGAGAAATAGTTACTTCTATTCCTCTTGAAGGGTAGATATGAATTGAAATTGATTTTAAACATAGTGCAACATGCTTTGCTTCGCTATGAAAGTGAAGAAAGTTGTAATAGATGATGATAGTTATAATTTTTTTAAGGAAAAATTCATTATTGTCCTTTCAAGTATGTTTTTAGTTTAGCATGTCACACTAAGATCTAGAATATATTTTATTATATTAGCTAATTCAATAATGTTATCATATGGATACAAATGAAGTTGATTATTTTTTCTTTCAAAAAAGCTTATGTGAACTAGTTGAAAAAAGACCTTATTATACATCCAAAAATGTCAATGGAAGCATATTTTGGTAAGGATTAAAGAGTAAAAACTGATGTTTTAGGAAGCATTTTATATCATAACTCTTATTCCTTCCATTGGAAATCATTATGCCACTTCCAAGGTGTATTACATAAAATAAGCTTGGTTGGTACTCTATTGATTGTATGTTTGATGTATGTGGGTAACACTAATAAATAAAATGAAAAAAAATGGTGTCAAACATGTCATGTCCATAAAGAAAAGACATAAATGATGCAAAATAAATAAATCATAAATCCATCATAAACTTGGATATTATAAGGATCAAGAGGTTTACAGCAAGATTTTATCCCTCTAGGTGCTTATTGGATATAGGGATAAGATAGATTTATGAGTACCATATGATTTCTTGGTTGGGAATTTACCTCCCCAACTATCATAAAAAGTTGTTGTAAATATGTAGATAGATGTTTTTCATGGCCAACATTTTAGATTTGAAATAAAGTTTTGGCATCCACTTTCTTTTATTATTCTTCCCATTAGCTTCCCTAAAATCAAGAGTATAACAAGCTCATCTAACTTCTTATAATTTTTTGATGGAAAATTTAAGATGCAATATAGGCTTTCATTGGGTCAATTCGAATGTTTTATGCACATTGAAGGAACTCAAGGAATTAAGTGTCATAGATTTTGGAACCTAATGAGTATATTTCCTTTCCAAATGGATTGTTACAACCAATGAAATGAATGAAAACTAAAATGTTATGATTAGAGCCATTTTTTTCGATAAAGAGGACAAATCCATATCTTATATTAAAAAATGCATAAAGTCCCCATATGAAAAGATAACTCCTACAAAAGAAGGTCTACCCAATCCATTTAAAAGGGACCACTTAAGTACAAATTTTAATCCTTATACAATATTATGAAGAAAGAGTAAAAAATCCTAAAGTCATATAGAAATATCTATGCTCAAGTTTAACAACATAGTCAACCAAGCATGAAATGGTGATGAATGTTGACTAGATCTATACTTCTCACCTAGATGTGTATATTCAGAAATAAGATGTGGAGGGGTTGTTGAACTAAATATATTGACATCTACTCTTAGATGGTTACAAAAGGACTCTAGAGTGATGTGGAGAGACCCTAATTGTGTGCTTGATTTAAAGTGTAACTAGGACTATGGTGACTGCACCCTTGTCTAGAATGTCTTCTTTCATATTTAAATATTGGTAGATATGCATGGAACTATGTTGGAATCTTGTGATCTTGTACTTAGCATCCTTGACACATTGTTGATGCATCATACCTATATGTAGAGTGTATTCATAAAGCCATATTATAATGAATTTCAGTTCACTATGAATGTCCAATACTAATTCCAACATCCCAAGCCAAATTTAGGATAGTTCTTCTTATCTAAAGGAAGCATGGATGCCCATAATACACTCTATCACAAAGACTAAAATTATCTTCATATAGTAATAGATGCTTTCAACCTTTGTCAAAATAAACTTTCTTTTATATTCACTCTCTTGACTAGTGTATTTAACTCCATTAGGGTCCTGCTAGAAATATTGTCATTGATGTCAAGAAAAATGTTCAATGGATAGCAACAAAGTCTATGCACTTGAGAAAGATTGGGCTTAGGAATGAAATCAATCACCCCATGTAAGGGAACCACCATGTGGTGATGCTGAACAAAAAGAGATAGAGAAAACAAGCACGCTAAGATAATGTGAAATCCCTTTTCATTTAGTAGCTAGTGCTGCTTATTTGACTAAGAATTGCCATAAGTGACAAAGGGGGATATTGCTGGAAATATTGTCATTGATATCAATAAAAATCTACAATGGATGATACTAGAGTTTTCACAAGAATGAAACAATCATCCCAGGTAAGGGAACCACCATGTGGTGACCATGAACAAAAATATATAGATAAAACAAGCTGGTCAACATAACGAAAAAACCCTTTCATTTAATAGTTGGATTGACATGATTTAAACACCATCTAATTCCCCATGCTAAATTAACTAGTGAATCCCCCCCAAAAATGATGCATCATATAAATAATGATGTCTTAACGCATTTTATGCATGGTGAAGATAGATGTGATTATAAGGTGCTCTGAGTGGCACAGGAATGAAATGCTTAAATATTTTATAGACAAATTTACTTCTTCTTAAGTATGTGGAATCTGGATTGTGCATAAGTTAGGGTTGTCTTGTAAAGAACAAAATGCAATAGAAAATTTGGTGCACAAAACATCATCGCAGAAGGTAAGGTTGCAAATTCGCTTTAGGTTAAGTATGTGGATCCACAAAATTTAGGGTAGTCTTGCGAAGAACAAAGGATGGAAAAAACATTGGTGCAAAGAACATCAATGCAGAAGGTAGGGTTGTAAATTTACTTCGTGTTAAGTATTTGGATATGCAGAAGTTAGGGTCATCTTGTGCATAACAGAGCATGATAGAAAAGTTGATGGGAAGACCATCAAACGCAAAAGTTAGAATTGTTCTACACAGGAAAGTGTGTGATGAAAAGTTAGTACACATTATATTGATGGAGAGGTTAAAATTGGTTTTGTGTGGTGCGGTGCAGAAAAGTAGATTGGTGCACATGAGTTAGACATTTTTGTGTAGTACAGTGTATGAAAGAAGTGCATAGGTCGTGTTACAGGAACTCAAGGACATTAGAGGAACTGTAAAATGTATACATAGTAGGTGGGTACCTATGCAATCTTTGTTGAGTTGATGCTCTGCCAAGGAGATTGGTGTCTCCAGCAAGTGGGTGCCTGCAAACATTGTAATAGCGGGTTCCTACCCTGCGAAGGAGATTAGTGTCTCCAACAAGTGGTTTTTTATAAAAAAATTTAACAACGGGTTGGTGCCTTTATAAGGGGATAGGTGTCTCTAATAAGATGAAACTTGTAAACATTGTAATAGTAAGTTAGTGTCTCCATTTATTGTAACAATAGGTTCGTTCCTACCATGGGGGGTTCACTCAGTGTACTTGTTACATAACACGATCGTTCGCATGATATTAAAGAATATCCATAATTTCACTAAATATTGGAAAATGCACCCTAAAATTGTATTGTTGAGACCCCCTCCCAATATGCCTTTCCAATTAAGAAAACCCCTAGTTTCACCATATATATTGTAGGTATCCATTTTTATAAACCAATTTTTAACACCCCCTTTATATCATATTATCAAGTTGTAACAAACAAGAGCTCAAACACATCTTAGTATAACCAAACAAGATGCTAAATAAAATAACAATATGATGCTAATAATGATCCCCCTAGGATTGCAAGGGCGACTAATCAATTTGTAGCAGTGGATTGTGGAAGACCCAACTAACTATTATTGGGGAAGCAAAAATGCATAAAAGGCGACCTATTCAAGAGATCAACATAACAAAGAATGTAAAAGACTAATAGTCCAATAGTTAGTGCAATGCTTAGAAAAGATGATAATTGCAAATGTTTCACTCCACAGCCTGCTAATATATCAATTTGATATAATGTAAATACAAGTATAACCATAGAGAGCTCATATTTTATATAAGCTTAATAATTTAAAGTCCATAAAAATGCAAAAATGAAACCCTTTCATGGATGGAATCCCCTACCTTCCTATCAAAACAAACATCATTGATGTTTGAACCCAGATTGACATCAACAAATTCCTCTTGCTTTTCAATAACACCATATGATCACGTGCATAGCTTGGATTTGGGTCATTCACAAGATCTAATGAATTGTCTCCACTTCCTCTACATTTATTCTTGCATTCAACGGAATTAACAACATTTAGTTACCTTTTCTTGGGTTATATCTAGTTTTTTTTTTTTTTTTACAAGAGAGGGAAAAATCTCAATTTTTATATTTCAAGCCAGCAATAGTTATAAAGATACACTTATGGTGAAAATTATATGATACTATTTCATGGTGACGATAATACATGGTATGCAAATAAGGATTTAGATTTTCACCTATGTTCATGTCATTTCCAATACAATATTAAGACGAATGTCTTGCATATACGAATTGAAATTACAATTATGAATGTGCGAAATATAACTCAATCTAACAACTATTCCTAACTAGCAATGTCAAAATATTAAAGACGAATACAAAACGTTGAAAGAAATAATTAGTCAATAAACATTGATCTAACTTTTATTGGTTCCAGTTAGCCAAGAAATATTGATCTCACTTTTCTTGGTTGTGATGGAGCAAGGTTTAATTACATCTCAATACCACCTAAACCCCAACCTAAAAAATGAAGAGTTAGATCTTCTACTTGAATTCCTGCAAAAAATACAATACAATTGTTCAAGTCTGAAACTCCCAATTAGATACATCTCTTAACTTAAAGATGAAAAACAATATAACATCAATTCAAATCAAGCCTAAATAAGCTATTAAATCAGGATTTCTAAAGGCCAATCATCCATAGATACTTCCATTGATATTATCATTGGTACACTACTATCGTATTTATGCAAAACTTAGGATCATAAAAAATATCAAATAAAAATGGAGGATCCTTGAGTTTTAGGTCGGTATGAGTTGATCCCATGATTTGGAGGTATGAATACATCCCACAATTTGGAGGTTATTTCTCAACACACCCAAATAAAATAACCCACCAATATTTATATCACTATGTCAAATTAAAAACCCCCCTTAACCCTTAATACGGGGAAATATATTTTTGAGGTTTTTAAGCATATTCAAACCCCCAATATGAATGGACATCATATGACATTGTATCACTAGTGAACCCCCCGTGGTTCCTACACAAGATTCATAAAGGTAAATCTATTGTGGTTATCTCT
Organism: Larix kaempferi; assembly: GCA_027924585.1. Classification (NCBI taxonomy): domain Eukaryota; kingdom Viridiplantae; phylum Streptophyta; class Pinopsida; order Pinales; family Pinaceae; genus Larix; species Larix kaempferi. The sequence goes on along the minus strand of BSBM01000133.1, from coordinate 2,736,465 downwards.
TGATTTATTCTCCACGTTACAGTTATTGTTTTATGGTTTGAGCATGTTTGTGTTTATTGTATGAATTGATTTGTGAATGAGTAATTGAAGAAAAATGCATCATACTAATCCACCCCCCCTCTTATTATAACCATAAATACAATAGCTGATATCATAGTTGATTCCTTCATGAACAATATAACCACTTGAAGGAATATCATTATGGACACATGGAAAAATAGGAAGGGTTATCCACAAATAGAGCCCCATTATTTGATGGATCAAATTATGCCTTCTAGAGCACAAGAATGAAAAACTATTTGATGGATCTCAATTTTCACATTTGGGATGTAGTTAAGGATGGTTACAAAACTCCATCAACTCCACCTATAGATTCAACTTGAAAGAATCTTAGTGAAAATAATGTTAAATCCATGAATGTAATTCTGTGTGGATTCACACAATCTGAATTTGTCAAGGTCATGCATTGTGATTCGACGAAAGAGATGTGGGACAAGTTACATAATGTATATGATGGGGATGATAAGGTCAAAAAAGAAAAATTGCAAACCCATATAGGACAATTTGAGAGTCTTAAAATGAAAGAAGAAGAGAATACTGCAACCTTTTTCCTTCATGTTGATAATATTGTCAATACCATCATAGGTCTAGGTGAAAGGGTCAAAGAGAAAATATAATTGTGCAAAAAGTACTCAAATCACCTCCCTTGATATTAGGTTCTAAGACATTTGTGATTGAGGAAATGAAGGATCTACATAATCTCACAATAAATGAATTACATGGAATCCTTACTCCACAGAAATGAGGATTGAAAAATGAAAGGAAGAGAAATCATCAAAGACAAAAGCAACCTTCAAGGCATCAAACAGACAAAGACCAAAGAGCACAAATCAAGTAACAACTCATATAGTGACTCAAACTCAGAAGAATCCAACTTTGTTAGAAATCTCAAAAGAGGATAAGGAAACTACAAAGGTAAGATTCCATTTAATTTTTTTAATTATGAAGAAGTAGGACACTTTGCTGCTAAATGCCCTTATGCTAAAAATATAATTAATGATGATGAAGAAGACTTTAGCTTCAAATCTATAGGAATGAAAAGTTTGAAAAGAAAGGAAAGTTCAATAGACAAAGGATGAATCTATATACAAATGAATATGGTAGCTCCTCTAATTACAATGACAATGAAATAAAAGAGATTCTCTTCATGGCTCTATAACTAAAGATTGGAATCCTAGAAAATTGAAACACAAAAGAAGACAATTCTTAGACTGATGGAGAAGTGCATATTGAAGGACAACTCATATGTTCTTTAAGTGGAATATAGAGACTAAGGAAAAATATATTTCTACAAAAGGAGAAACTGAAGAAGTAAAAAAAAGAATTACTCTGTACAAAATAAAGCTTTGATAAAGATGAGAAAACTATCACTTGTCTAAATAATTATGTAGAAGGGGAAAGAAAAATGAAGATGTTTTGAGAGCTCGGATAAAATAAAAGGAAGATGTTTTTAGAAATATAGAATCTAAATTTTTCAATCTAAGAAAGGAATTGGAGAAATCAAATACCTACATAAAATTTGAATAGATCTCTGCAACTCTAGAGGAAATACTAAAACAACAAAAATAACAATTTGACAAGATTGGCCTAGGATACAGTGGGAAGAATGAAACTGTCAATGAAGTATCAAAATCCTCAAAATAGTTTAGTGAAGAAATGGTTAAGAGTTATGTTAATGACCTCAAAGATCCTATCAATGCTAAAGGCAACAAGAATGGAAAATAGGATGTTCCACAGGAAACGGATCCTCGTTAGAAAGACAAAGTTAAAAAGACCCCCCCACCAAGATGGAATCATACAATTACATAAAAAAATATTTTTTTAATTTTATTGTTGTTCTTGCAATGGTTTTGGCCATAAATATATAAATTGTAGAATAAACACAAGATGTAATTAGATAAGGAACAACAATAGATATACCCATGGTTTCTCAAGAAGATTCCAAAACTCATTTTCTCCTTTACTGAATTACAACATTATTTGTTATAATTGCAACAATTATGGACATGTATCAAGGTTCTATAGAAGTGGTTTAAAAAAAACAAGAATGCACAAATCCCAAAAACCATGGAGAGAAATTAAGAACCAGGGGAACAAGAGAAAGAAAAATGCATGTTCATATAGGATACACTACATGCACAAAATAAAAGGGATCAGTGGTTCATTGATAGTGGTTTCTCAAGCCACATGATAAGGGATAAAACAAATTTTATCACCTTGAAGAAGAACGAAGGTAATTTCACCTCTGGGGATAATGGCACTTCAAATATAGTTGGAAAAGAGACTCTAGTTAATCTTGATAATCGAAGAGCTAAGGTAGAAAATGTTCTGTGTGTTGAAGACTTGAAACACAATATTCTCAGTGTAAGTGTGTGATCAAGGACATACTCTCACTTTTGACTCCCAAGAATGTGAGATTAGATAAGTAAAGTTAGGAAAACTAGTTTCCAAAGCAATCAGAACCCCAAACAACATGTATATTCTTGATGATATTAATGGAGAAAAATGTTTCATGGGGAAAACAGGTGAAATTTGGTTTTGGCATAAAAGAATGGGCCATATGTGCTAGGATATTTTAATATTGCATCCTTGTCCTACCTAGCATTATTTCATTTTCCTAGTAGTTGATGATGTCATTTTCCCGTAGTGGTCTACAGATGTCATCCAGGATTCTTCTACCACCTTTTGAGGCATGCATGCATCATTTTAGGATCACTTTAGCCAGTTCCCTATCTTTTAGGAACCTACTCAGTGTTCCAGTTCATTTCATATGAGTTAGCTGACTCTTGTGGGGGTTAGAGCTCTGAATGCCACTAATTGTGGTCTCATGCACCCTTTTCTAACTTTTTTGCATGGAAAATTCACTAATGCACCCTCGTTGGTCAGTTAACTAATTGTGTCTTCAGTTAACTGAGTTTAGGATTAGTTTCATTGAGTTTGAGTCTTCTGGAGCACTCCAGTGGTGACAATTCCTATGCTAGACCAATTGAGGTTCAAATTATCCTGTGTGATTCAAATTCTCTCAATTGTGACATCATTTTTTACTATACTGATTATTGGATCATATGAGATTATTATGCTCCTATCTAATTTCTCATGCATGATTAATTGTGTGCTCATTTTTGCTACAGTTTTCACTCTAATTCTTTTTTTATGCTCATCATTTCTCTGTGAGGTTTACCTAGCTCTTAGACTTATTGTGATTTAGAATTTCACATGGTATCAGAGCCATTAAGCGTATGTTGAGAAACTTATTTCAGTAGTGCACCAGAAGCCTCTGGATTTCCACAACAAATCCTGGTGCCATTGCATTGAATTCATTGGAGAAATCCTTCCAGGTCTATCCAGGTTTGAAGGATCCATAAAAATGTGCCTATTGTCCTAAAGTAGTGCTCAGTGGTAGTCTATCTCCAAAAATTGAGAGTTTTTGTAGGTCATTGAAATATTTTTGAGTTGTAGTAGTTTCACCTTGTATTCGCTCCAATAGTTCTCATGGACAATTAAAACTCTCCTCTCTCTCCTAGGATCTTGACACCGTTTAATTACCTTAATTAGAGAGCTGATATGCATATGGTGTTACGCAACAAGTCACTATACAGGGTAAAAAAAGGATGTCAAACCCCAAGCAACTGTGGAGAAGGCCAAGTATCTGAATAGATTGGATGAATCATTCGGTTTCATGTGTATTCATATTTCTAGATCTCTACTCTCCCACCTCGATGGATTAAAAAATCCAGGAGAGTTATGGTTGAACTTAGAGACTCTCTTCGGCAAACAAGATGAGCTAAGGGGCCATATTCTGGAAAATGAGTTGATTGTTCTTCAACCGAGCAGTTTCGAGACCATTCAACAATTCGTTTCCAAATTGAAATCTTTGGTCATGCAATGCAAGCAATGTGGCATTGAGAAGAAGGATGAATAGTTGGTTCTATCCATACTAAGAAATCTAGGTCTTGATTGCTCCATCTTTGTCTCTAAATTCCATTTAGGGTGAATGTCAATTCCTCATTGGAATATGCCATCCTTAGATGTTTTCACTGAATCTCTCCTCCAAGAAAAATACAAATTGATCGAGATGGGATCCTTGAAGGCCTCCAAAAATCAAGCTCTAGTGGCTAGAGAAGAAAAAAGTGCGAATGGAAAGGGGAAGTAGAAGGGAAAGGAGAAGAGGCAATCTAAACCCAAGTGTAATATCCCAAATTTTGACTAACTAATTATGATGTCATATACTTAGCTTAAAGCCCCAACACATATAATTATTTTTTATTATTGGGCATAAGCCCTAGTGCACATGGTTCATTTTTTTTATATATTTACATATTGGGCATGGACCCTGATTGATGCAGACTATTGTTATATATTGGGCAAAAAGCCCCAATGTATTGATTTATGTTATTATGATAAGATTGGGCACAATCCCTAATATACTGAGATGATCTTTTGTTACATACTGTGTAGAGTTATGGTTTACATGATTGATTTATATGATGTTTTGAGTGTGGACTCAGGAACACACAGATGACATATGTAGTGGGCATAATCCCCAATGTATCTAGAGGATTTTATTACGTACTGGGCGTAAGCCCCGATGTACGTAGAGTGTTGGGCATAGGTCCTGGAGCACTCCAAGCTTGATAATGAATATCGGATCTGAGGCCATTTGTACATTCTAGATGTGCTTCACAACCACATTCTAGTACTAGTGTTGAGCATGATGCTTTGGAATTGCACTAGCGTAACACCCATGTGAGAGTGTTGATTTAAATCTCTGAAGATCACTCGGGGTTACTTGATCGTAAAATTGTTGAGTCGAGAAGACTCTCAATAGCACTTCTATTCATCACATTTATTTAAATTTGTTAAATGAATCATTTTATATCTATCATCAAGGACTGTGGGAACTACCATGTTAAACGAGGGAATCCAAGATGCAAGAGAGAGACCTAGAGGCACCTAACCTGGCCAACTTACCAAGCTTACCAAAAGACCCTATCCAAAGAATTGGACCTTGTAATTAATATTTATCAAAGAAATATTATGGTATGTACATAATTAAATCAAGAGTTATCATATTTAATTATTTAATAATTAGAATTACTATTTATAAAAGAAAAATATTTCTTATGTAAATAACATGCATAAAGATTATGCATAAGATATTTCTCATGTCACTATTATTACTAATATTATTAATAGTATTATTATTTAGTTGTGATCTAACTTAAAGATACATCTAATTGTAACAAATAAAGGTCCTAGATAAACTAGGAGTAAATAATTAGTAAAATATCTTCTAAAGATATTATAATTAAAATTAAATTAAAAGCTAAATTTTATTATTCAAGCAACTATATTCCAAACGGAACTCACCTCTATAAAGAAGGGCAGATCCCAAGGGAGGATCATCTCTTTTTATTATCATTCTCTTATGGACAGAAGAGAATTACTTTGCAGAAATGAAGCAACCTACTACATTTTCCAGATCTGAATCAACAGCTTATCCTAGGGCCTCTACTTCTCTTATTGCATGTTGGAACCAGCTCGGGGGGATCCAGTTAGAACTAGGAATGGTCTAAGGGTCATGGTTGGGAGGAACATGGTAGTCCCAAAGTTATCCAGTTAAAGATCACCCTACAGGTCAGCTAGGTACATACATTTTTTCCATTAAATAGTGTTTGAGTGTGCAGGTTCTGCAAAGGAGGATCAAGCTTCAAGAACAAGGTATGAACTACAAATTTACATACAGCTCAATTAGATCTAGGAACTTAAAGTATGATTTATTATGTAGCAATTCTGTTTCTGAACATTATTATTTTATTTATTTTTCTTTCATAGAGCAAGGGCCAACTGGCATGGGCTCTTAGGGTTACATTCCAGGATCAAAATTTTAATTTATTATCTCTGTTAACTTTAAAAAATTTACCTAAAAATTTCAAGGGTCTAGCTGGGCTAGCCTAGCTAGCTTGTGCTAGACACCTATTTCAATAAAAGATTTAGAATCCAAACTTTTATTTTAATAATGATTGATGTCTGAACTTTTAAACTTTACATAATGAAATTGCATTGTCCTTCTAAACCCTCTTGATGTACTTTCAATTTATTTCATTTATATTATTAAGATAGGGCTTAACCCTTTTATTCTTTAAAACAAAAGTCAGTAAATTGCAAGAGATAAACATTTTAAACGTAGGCTATCCATCAACATAGCATTTTTAAGATCGCTAGTTTATTTTTTTAAAACCTATAGCTTAAAAACAAAACGTCCACTATGCATATAACTTCCCAAAATAATCAACTAATACAATTTCCCTATCTATACCTTTCAGCATTTCGAATCTTATCAACAACAAAGAAATCGAATGGACAAACTAAACCATTAGATTCATAAGATAGGACCCACGTAGATATTCTTGAAGCCAAACGAAGTCACACTCAGTCCATTCCTGTATTCTTTAAAAGGGATAAATAAAACGCAGGTCAAGGTATAGAATCCCCCTACCAACACATCAAAACTTTAAACAGTTGGTATTGTTGGTTTCTTGGGTACGCAGCATGGATACCCCAATCTTAAATTCTCAAAAAAACAACTAACAAGCACATCTTCCCTATCTAGGGTTTACAATATCTTCTTATCAGATTTTAAATCTCAAATCTAGGCGAAACCCCACATTTCAGACAGAGATCAACGCATATCCTAAACACCACGATTTCATTAAAGCAATCTTCCATTAAAATAAGAGCATCCTATAGAGAGTTACATAAATATTTTAGACATAAGCCATCCACTGGCCAACAAAATTTCAACAACAGAGCTACAACTTAAACGACTCGTATTCACATGTTTATCCATATAAATTGCTTCATGCCAAAACGAAAACAGAGAGCCTCTATACATTAGAATTTACTAGGGCATTTCAAGATCCATCCCTTTGCTAGTGGCATGATAAAACCCTACACCAAAAGAAATATTATATAAACAAAACTAACATAGGTGCCCACAACTTCAACAGAGAGCTTTCGCTAGAAAACCCATAACCATTAGGGAATGTAGGTAGAGAAATCCAAATACCAGTATTTTATACAACACCCAACATTACAAGCTATGGATAGTGATTTCCATTTAAAAAGCTTTAAATATTTATTACAGAGCTTCACTTTCAACTACAATAGCAAGGAAGAAACCCTCAAGGGTTATCCCATCATCAAACAAAAAAAACACATCATAAACATTGACCGGGTCAAAAACCCCAGTTACTCCAAATATTCTTCTTTAAAATCGTCTTCCTTCCAACTATCGGTCCAGCCAAAGGTGACCCATTAGAAACTTCGAATCTAGTTACAGAGAGCCCAAAGGACTCAACGAAGTTACAAAACAGAAAATCTCAAAACTTTAGATCCTTGCAACCATAGCTGGGACAGGAAGGGATGAATGATTGGGAGGACCTAGACTTACCATTCTTATGCCAAAAACCAAGATTTCAGTCACTTGTTAGCATCCAATGCAGTGAGTACCATAACCTATAATCTCCTAGTTAGTACCACGAGTTAAATCTGAGACGAAACAAATGCTTACAGGATAAATGAAGAAATTCTTAAGTTGTGGGTAGAAGTTACCTTACAATGAATCATAATCATTCTCCATCTCTTTACATAGTAAACAACGAGTGTACTGACCATGAGTGTAGCTCAAGTCAAAGCACTTTCAAGCAAGATGCAGCAAGGAACTACTCTCAGCCAAAAACCAAGAAAATGACAAACGCAGATGTGAAAACCAAGGTAAAAACCATTTTGTCCAGCTGGCCACAAAACCACGTGATTTTCATATGCAGCATTTAAAACTTCAACCAACATCCGTTAATGTCTGAATAATTTACCCATCCTCTATAGTTAGGGTTGTGAGGATATCAACCCATTTGTTAATGTCATGGCTTATTCCAAAGAGTTAGTCCTTAGCCCTCCCCAAAACATAACACTAGATTATATTAGGATTTTGATGTAGGTACCTTAGGGAGAAGCCATTGTATTTATGCCTGCAAAACATATTGCAAATAGTGCATTAGCAAATTGCTAAGTATGTCAAGATAGTTCCAATATTCATCCGTTACCTCTCGGCAGCTCCACCGGTGGTATGAATATCAACATCAAGGCTCCAGAAGTACTCACACTCCTCTCACCAAGTCCATCAGGCCTGGATTAGTGATATAAACCAGTTTAAACATTTAAATGAAACAAACATACACCTAAACTTTAAAAGTGAAGTACTTAAAGAGAAAACCTTAAAGCGGTATACTGGCATTAAGTTTGCCAAGACAGTATTATGCACATCACCCTACCATACTTAATCGCTTCTGCAAAAAACATAAATGATGAAACCAACTCTCTCAGAACATAGTTCTCATTGCATCAAACAATTACCGACATAACTTCCCAGTATTGAAGTTAATTTGCATTACATTATCTATTTAGGCAATGTGAATAGTAAAGTGAAATTTTTTTAATTTTTATTGTTTTAGGGACATTACACCAAGCATAATGTGAATTCAATTCCATCAAAAGGATTCTCCAGCTCTAATAAAGACAAACAAAATAAGTTTGACAAATCCAAGTGTACATACTACAAGAAGGGTAATCATCCTGAGATTTCTTGTATGAAGAAGACCATAGATCTAATTGCAAAAATCCTTGAGAAGCATAACATTTCACTCCCTCAAGGCGCAATGAAGACTGATCCATGTGGCAAGTCAGAATATCATGAGAGATTCCATGTATTGAAGGATGGGTTCTCACAATCCCAAGCTTTTCTTATTTATTTTGGAGCCTCCAACCACATGGTTGTCTCCATAGAGCCATTTTCTTCATTAGATCTCACCGATGGACCAAGAATACACATGGGAGATTAATCTCAAATATTTATTGAAGGGAAGGGTACTGTACATCTTGAGCATGGAAGGTTGAACAATGTACTGTGTGTGCCCTCTCTAGCAGCTAATATGTTGTCTGCTTACCAGATGACACACATAGGTCTACCAAAGAAAGTAGTATTTGGACTTGATTCAATTGATGTTGCTGGGATATCATCTAGGCAAATGATAGCGGAAGGATTTGCAAATCATGCTTCCAAGACTTATGAGTTCTCCTAATTCTTTCCATACTCCCATCAAATTTCTCTATTGACTCATGCAAATGAGACAAGTAGACTCTAGCATGAAATATTCGGACACCTAAACTTCAAATACCTACAGTAATTGCACAAGGAAGAGATGGTTGAAGGTATACCAAATATAAAATTCTCTCAAGGGATCTGCAAAGGTTTCTTGGTAGGGAAGCACCCGGAGCGAAAGTATGAAGTTGGGAAGGAAGAGAGAGCTTCCTCCATCCTAGATCTTATTCATAGTGATGTTTCAAGACCGATTCCCACTGCTTCAATGAATGGATCTAGATATCTTCTAACCTTCATTGATGACTACTCTAGATGCTAATGGATCTACTTTCTCAAACATAAATATGAGGTGTTTGAATGCTTCAAAGTCTTCAAATCCCTAGTTGAGAACAATGTTGGAAGGAATATAAAATCACTCAGATCTAATAATGGAGGGGAGTCCATCAAGAAGTAATTGTAGCAACTATGTGCTTCTGATGGAATTCAGATGTAACATTATGTTCCATACACACCACAACAAAATGGTGTATGAGAGATGAAGAATATGTCAATGAAAGAGATGGCTACCTTCTTACTTGAAGAAGGAAATCTCCCATCAAATCTCTCGGAAGAAACAGTAAATTGTGCCACATACATTCAGAATAGGGTACCCCACAAATATGTTGATGGGATCACTCCATTCGAAGAATTGAAGGGAAACAAACTCGATGTCTCTCATATGATGGTTTTTGGATCAAAGGCATGGGTCAGAATCCCCACTGATAAGAGGAAAGCACTTCAACCTCAAAGTAGTGAATGCATCCTTCTTGGATATGTAGAATATGCAAAGGATTACATGTTGATGGAGATTGCAACGAAGAGATGCTTCATTAAAAGCATTGTGCAGTTCAATGAGGATCCATTGCATGATCTACAACTAGCTGATGAAGAAGGTATAATTGATATACCTCATCAATTCACTCCTAATGATGTTTCTATAGGTGATACATATTCATAAGAAGAAGAAGAATACCAATATGATTTAGATCTAGATATTGAGCATGAATATCTAGAAAATCCATATCTATATCCAACACATACTCCTAATCCAAATCCTAAATGGTCCCAAAATATTATTAATGCACTTGGGGTTATTGTTGGAGATTCATTTGACTACAGAAGAACAACATATCAATACCAAGACGCAAACATTGCACTTTTCCATACATATCCACTTCTCCCTAAGAGGTTCTTCATGATGGTGGGGTCTGATCCATAGTATTATAGAGAGGATTTCCATGATCTGAGATGGAAAGCAACTATGGATGAAGAACATGAGTCACTGCAAAAAAATAGAACATGGGATCTTGTCCTTTTTCCACCAGGGAGGAAACTAATTTAGTGCAAATGGATCTAAAAAACTAAGCTTGCAACTCATGGATCTACAACCAAGTACAAGGCATGGTTGGTTGCAAAGGGGTACTCACAAGTCCAAGGTTTGGACTACAATGAGACATTCTCTCATGTTGCAAGAATGGATTCAGTGAGGGTTGTTTTGGCCATTGTAGCTTTGTATGCATGGGAGGTACACCACATAGATGTAAAGAGTTCCTTATTGCATGGTGACTTGGAAGAAGAGATATACATGAAACAACCTGAGGGATACATTGATGATCTTTCCTTGGTATGTAGACTGAGGAGATCACTGTATGGGCTCATTGGTCTTGAAGTAACTCAAAATGATTTAGGGATCATGGTTTCATAGTCAAGGTATGCATCTAATTTACTGACAAAGTTTCATATGGTTGAATGCAAAGTCACATCCCCTCCCTTCCTATCTGGAATTAGATTGGAAGAAGGTGGCTCCACACCCTTGGTTGATAGCACTCTTTACAGACAACTGATTGGTAGCTTGTTGTATTTGACACATTCGAGACCATATCTATTGTATGTTGTTGGTGTTGTGGCTAGGTATATGCAGGAGCCATATAAGCCACAAGAGAGTTCGAGATCCATTATTTTGCTAGTGCTCCACTAGATCTGGTTGGTTTTACTTACTCAAACTAGGATGGAGGTAGTATTGATAGGAATTCCACTTTAGGGTACGTATTCATGATTGGATGAGGACCAATCTTCTAGTTAAGAAAAAATCAAGAAGCACTTGTACTTTCTTCAGTAGACTCTAGAGTAAAGAGGGGCTGTGAGTGCAGCCATCCAAGCAGTTTGTTTGAATGGGACCTTGAATTAGTTTGGAATTCACACTTCTCCTTTAGTTGAACTATTTTGTGATAATCAAAGTGCCATCAGGATCTCCAATGACTTAGTATAGAAGTAGAGGACCAAACATATTGAGGTTCACACATACTACATCAGGGAGCTAGTGCACAATAGGACCATCTCACTGCATTATTGTCCTGCAGAGGAGATGATTGCAAACATATTCACTAAAATTTTCACTTAGAAGATATTTGTCTATATCAGATCTCTACTTGGTGTGAAAGTTGTCTGAGATTCCTACTGTCCTATTTTTTTTGGGGGGGGGTTCCCATGAGGTTTTCCCCATTTCCTTGGTTCATGGACAATTCTTTTATTTTTTATCATTTATTTGATTGTATGGGTGACCTTTGGTATTAGTAACCAGGTCCCATGATGCAAAAGTATGTATTAAGGGGGGTGGTCAAGATATTTTAATACTCCATCATTGTCCTACCTAGCATTATTCCATTTTCCTAGTAGTTGATGATGTCATTTCCCCCTTAGTGGTGTGAATATGTCATCCAGGATCCTTCTACAAATTTTTGAGGCCTGCATGCATCATTTTAGGACCACTTTATTCAGTTCCTTATTTTTTAGGAACCTACTCAGTGTTCCATTTCAGTTCACTTGAGTTAGCTAACTCTTGTGGGCGGTTAGAGCTTCGAATGCCACTGATTGTGGCCTCATGTGCCATTTTCTAACTATTTTTCATGGAAAACTCACTAATGCACCCTCCTTGGTCAGTTAATTAATTGTGTCTTCAATTAATTGAATTTAGGATCAGTTTGGTTGAGTTTGAGTCTTCCGGAGCACTCCAATGGTGACAATTCCTATGCTAGATCAACTAAGGTTCAAATTCTCTTGTGTGATTCAAATTCTCTCCATTGTAACATCATTGTTGACTATACTAATTATTGGATCATGTGACATTATTCTGTTCCTATATGAGTTCTCATGCATGATTAATTGTCTAGTCATTTTTGCTGCATTTTTCACTATAATTCTTCTTTTATGCTCATTCTTTCTATGTGAGGTATACTCAGCTCTTATATTTGTTGTGATTTAGAATTTCACAATATGAACTTTGACAACTTGGTAAAAATAAACACTAAACAAGAAGTAAGGGATATGCCAAAGATCACAAAAACCTCAAACACTGTGTGTAAGCAATGTTAACATGGAAAGTGAACAAAGATAAGCTTCAATTCAAATGAATACACAACATCTCAGCCATTTGAACTTGTGCGTACAGATCTTTGTGGACTAAAAAAAATAGAAAATGTGCAAGGAGAGAATTACTTTATGTTACATCGTACGATAAAGTACCAAGGATAAACTCGCCTCTTAACTGAAATCTTTCCCACTTAATTAGGTGGATAACTTAAGTGTCGTCATGCAAGTGTCGTAACTCAAGTGTCTTCTTTTAGTTTAACATAAGTGTTGTCATTCAATAACACTTAGTTAACTAGATCTTCTTTGTTGTCACTTAGTTAACTCTCTTTAACATAATATTTCTTGATAGCATCACCATAGTGATCAAATCGATTTCTCCTTGATTTAATAAAGTGCCTTCTTTTATTTTAACTAAAGTGAAAACACTTTAGTTAACTAGTGATTCTTATTTAGCACTTAGTTAACCGAATTCATGTTGATTGATTTAATTGTAGTGACCACTTTGAGTTCTTTAGTTAACTAAGGCATACATTGATGTGGCTTTAACTAAAGCTTGGTAATTAAAGTTCACTTAGTCATCCCATGATCAATTTGAATTCTCTTTTTCTCTATGCTTTGATCTTTATGTCTTTATCTTTCACTAAATGGTCAATATCTGCTAACTTTAATTATCCATCACATTACATTATACTAAGAAGAATTATCAGATGTTGTGATTATATTATATTATTTTGGACCAAATTATCATATGCTAAAGTAACTCAATTTAGAGGTGATCAATGTCTAAAGGGGACTTAATAGCAACGAGTGATCATGGTTAATAATATATCACACAAAATTAAATGCTTTTAACAAGTAAAGCATGACCTTTATACAGAAGTTCCACCTCTATATGGGAGGTCCATCCCATGGATTCCTTTATACGGAAGGTTCACATGAGAATCATGACTTGACACACAAGTCTAGAGCCTTCTCTAACAAGACTTTACAACATCATTACTTTGATCAATTAACTCTATATGGGAGGAATAACCTTTACACAAAAGGTAATCAAAGTGCTCACCTCTATGTAGGAGGATAAATCTTGGCTGCACAAGATATGTTTGGATAATGTCTCCTAATGATCAAGGATAATTTTAAGGACCCATACTTATTTAAAAGTGTATCAACCTTGGCGAATCTTACCAATTCTTAAAATGACAACTATAAAATATTTGGCGATATTTTTCTAAAATTATTCAATTTCTAAGGATTTTATATAGTTAATATAATAATTTGGCAATTTTTAGAGTGACAAAAGTTTACCCATCAAAATTGGGAAAAACGGGGCTTCAAAATATGCAAATTGGCGAATATGTTTTTGGAAAAAAACATGGAAAAATAGCCCAATGGGATAAATTTTGCCCCTAAAATTATCCTTGCTAATGATGTATATTTAACACTTACCATGTGGAGGGAACCTATTGATTGATATACTTCCCAGGAAGATGTTGTACTTAAATCACAATATTCAATTTACACATGCCTCAAGGACCAATAATTTCAAGATTTGATGACTTATAATGTACATGAATAATTATAATATGCTAGTGATAAATTAATTAGTTAAATAGTGAATGGTCACCTCTATTTCACAAGAGGAACAAATTACTATTTCAATTATATAAATATAGCCTTCAACATTGTGTAAAGATAGACTTGAAATATAAATTAATAAATAATATATTTTATATATTGGAACCCTATTAGAATACAATCATATGTGCTAAAATATCTCACAATCCAAGTGCAAGGATTGAAATATATCTGGGCATGTGCCTTAATAAAAATATAAATTCCTACTAACCTCTTCATTGAATGTGTTAGCCCCAAGAGATCATTAAGTAACCTAAAAAGGCCATCCTCTTTCAACCCTTTATCCAAAGTCATACTTGCTATACTATAATCACTAATGTAGCACTATTGTACCTCAAGGGAAACTGTCTAATATTGTCTATATGTCACACAAGAGATTGAAAGGAGGGTTTTCCTCAAACCTATAATATTCATCTCATGAAAATCACCTTAAGGAATTTGGAATGAAATGGAGCCAAATACTCTAACAGGATAAGTGGCATCACTTCCAACCTCTATATTCATGCTCCCTATCACTCCTAAATCCTATTTCATTGTGACCTATCATTGTCATATGTCTAGAATATCCACTATCCACATACCAACCAACACTAGAAACAGTTTTATTAGATAAATAACAATACATGGAAGATACAATCTCAAATTTAGAGTTCATCTCCTCTACTCCTACTACAATTCCAGCTACAACCTACTTCATTCAAATTTCCTTCTTCGAGGGAAATTGTCCCACATAATGTCCCATCTTGTGACAACAAAATCATATGAATTAACTTAGGTCCTTCTTCTAAATAAGTGCAACATCCTAAAAATCATATCATTTCTTTCTACCCTATTTTTCCTTCCTAAGAAGACCAGTAACATCTACTTACACTTGTTTATGTATATAAGCTGCAATATGATTTCCTCCTACAAAATGTGCACTTAAATTTTTGGCAAGTCATGTATATTTCCCTGAGTACAGATACACTAAACAAAAGACACCCAATAAGGAGCAAACCCTTTAAGGGATATGGATACTATCTCCTAATCCAGAACCTTGGCCCCAATGGTGGTTAATTGATCCTTAAATTAACTAATATTGATTAAAAAGGTCACCATGGTATCTTCATTACTCATATGAACCACTAAGAGTTGGTTTCCTAAGAGTAGTTGAAAAGTGTACAAATTCTAAAATAATTCAACTCTTCGCAAGGCTACATACAATAAAATCCCCTCAAGGCTACAAATAATAAAACCTAGCTCCACCAAGAAGAACAAGTACAATGGTCCCTTCAACATTATGTTCCATACAATATGTCCTCTACCATTCTTCTTCACAATTACACCTTAGGGTTTATTCCAGAACTCTATTATCCAATATCCAAGGGTAAAACCCTAATAGAACTCTACAAGGCTACAACAAAATCCAAAGATACCAAGAAACCCTAGTGCCCAAGAGAGAGAAACGGAGAGAGAAACAAGGACATGTGAAGGATTAGAGAGAGAGAGAGAGAGGACAAGTGCTCTCCACTTCTAGGTCACATCTCTACCCAAGAGTGAGAAAGAATGAACACACAATTCATGTTAATGAAATATCTATCTTTCCTTTATTTATATGAGAGGTAAAGGGGACGAACAATACTATGTGGGCACAAGTCCTTACAAACAAGATATATGAGCCCTTATGGGACACATAAGTGCGACATCCAATCTAGATTACAAGTGTTATTCTCGAATGATGATTTTATGCACAATACAAACTCCAAGGTCATGTAACTATAGAAGGAAAGTCCAAATCATTCCATCCCAAGACTCAACAAACTCCATATATCCTCTATTTTTTTCTCTCTTCTAGGATAGCTACATCATGCAAGAACATTTTCGAAGCCATATGCTATGTAGGGATTGAATGCCTCCACCCTGATGCACAATAATCTACATCACTTGTAGGGGTTTCTCCCACCAATTGAACTCTCCATGTCACCATCATGAAGTATGTTCACCATCTAGGAAAGAGATCATCAACACACAATGGAATAACACTAAGCCAACATTCAATTCAACATCAACTAAGAAAGATATCTCATGTATGCATATCCATCACATATTGTTATCTCTTGATATTGCTTGGGGATTGCATTTCTTATCTGTTTTCACAAGAAATGCCCTTATAGGATCACATGGTGAAATATGTTGATGGATGGATCGTGGGGGTACACATGTGATTTTTTAAAGAAATGTTGCTTTTTGGTGTTTATTTTGAGGTTATGATGGTTTGCAAGGATATGTTGGATTGTATGCTTGTGAAAATGGTTAGAAAATTTGAAGATTTGTGTAACCCTCCCTTTTTGTTTGTATTGACGTGTCTAAAGTACATTGCCTGGCTATGTTAAAATTATTTAACACTTAGTAAATTTTATGTAGAGGAAATCCATCAACATAGGTTCTTAGTAATATTTAAGTGTTATTAATTTGTTGAAGGTGTTAGAATAAATTAAAAGTGGATTTGCTATGGTTACATTTTTATGTGATAGCACCCTAGTACATGAGTTGTGCTCACAATTAATGAAGTGTTATGACGTGGAATACTGAATTAGGTTAAGCACTCATCCTTTTTGAACAAATTTCAAGGCATTTTAGAGGTTATGGTGTTTTTCAACCCTTGGTTTTATGGATTGGTTTGAAGTTGTGGTGGTATTAGGTGTTGGTATTGTCTTCCAACCCATGGTACTTCATTAATGAAAGAAAATTAGTATTTAAAATTTACTCATCTTCTTGATTGACTACATGTGTGACTATGTCGATACACTTCTCTAGGTCACCCTCCTCTTGGCACACGGATTTGGTAAATCAACACATGGTTTTGCATACATGTTGATGGTTTTGGGGCTCATGATTTGAACAAAAGTAAGAGTTTACCAATTTAACAACCTTTACACATTTATCTAGGATGCACTTTTGGAAAATGACTATTTTATTACTTCTTGACAAGTCAAAATACATACAATGCACATTTATCAAAGGATTATTTTTTATTATTGTTGGGCACTCATATTGACTTGGAAATTATATTTTGAGGTAGTTATTAGTTGTGGACATCCATGAAGATTATTTGACTTGGCCACTTCAAGGGTTACACTCTAACAACTCCATTATTATATTTCTTCTTTGAATTTTCATTCAGTTAGATATATATTATATTTTATTGTAAGAGAGAAGAAATCCTCTCTATATTAAGGATCTCTCTTCATTTCCTCCATAGATCGATTCTGAAAGAAATCCCTTCGAGCTTAGTTGAGCATTAATAAAATGTTTTTGTGTGTGATGATTTCTTTCATATATTTGTGTTCATTTTTCTTGCTTTAGTTTCCTAGACAAGTGTATGTAATATAAAAAAGCAAGCATGTTCTTCCTTATTTCATTATGTTATCAAATGTTTTTGTTGATGCATCACATCCTTTTTTTCAGCAAAAAAAAGTACTATTTTTATTCAAAAATGAATCAAATAGTACAAGGATTGTCTAGGAACATTCAGATGTTCCCTATTACAAAATAAAGCTAGAATGCTTATCAGCCGATACATCAAAAAAACAGCGGACCAAATAACTAGTTCCATAATGAGTAACCAACTCCAATTTAAAAAACCAAAAGTCAGACAATATAGCATAATCAAAAAAAGTAACAATCACCCATATCCTATAGGCAAAAATCCATCCATTCTTCCCAGCATAAGAAACCTTCAGTACCTTCTAAATCCTGTTTGGACAGTTTGTCGGCGAAAGAGTTATGATCCCTATAGATGTGGTCAAAAGTAATGCTCTCACGTTTGGATATCTCATGTCTAGTGCGATGACACCAATGCTAGAGTGCTGTAACATTAATACTAAAATCATTTTCCACCCATTTTATGGTCACACGAGAGTCCCCTCCCCTACCTCATTCATTTGGTGGAATTCGTTTCCTCTTCAGCTTTATGAACTTGTCTTCCTCTCTCATTATTGGCATGGATTTTCGAATGGTGCATGAGGAAGTAGAGTTGAAGTAATAGACATTGGAAACCCCTTGAGGCAGAGCCTCAACCAATGACTTCTTTAAATCTTGCCATATATTTCGGTATGTTCTATAAATCTTTATATTATAGATATTATATTACTTGAATAGATATATTTCGGTATGGTAAAAAAAAAAAAAAGGAAAATTGATAAATTTCGATAAAAAAACAAAACTTTTCCTGATATATTTATCAAAAATGATATGGCTGCAAGTGAAATAGCATGAACCCCAGAAAATTCATAGGCAGGATCTCAATATTCCTCAAAATAATGCCTCCTAAGGTGACCATGTCTACTTGTTTGCTCACGTTGATCATCTGCGTCGTTACAGGGTCTCTGTTACCAGCGGGAAAGAGAGCATGAGGTCATCCTGGTGTGGTCGATACCAAAGATTCAAGGTAAATATTTCATCATTAATATGCAAGCTTGTTACATATTTCAAAATTCTACCTCTAATAGGATGTGCTTTTTCCTTGAAGTCTTGAATTCCTTGCCTATTCCAGCCTTGAATTCTTTGAAGGTCTTGAAGTCTTGTGACTTCTCCTTTGGGAAGTATACCCAAACCTTCCAAATCAATGATTGTGTATAAATATTGATCTTATAGATCTTATATTACTTGAATAGATATATTTCTAAGTATACCTTAATTCTTCAAAATAACAAATATTAACATTATAAAAAATTAATAAACTATAACCAATTCCTAGAAACAAAGAATATTAGTACATCTCCCTCCACACTATCAACGTAATACAGTAAGGGAAAAGAACACCAAGATCATTTATGGGAAGTTCTTAAACAAACTTTATATTTAATTATTCTTGATAAGACATAAGAACCAAAACATTTAAGTGAAACTTATGTTGAAGTTACTCCACGTTAAAACATAACTTTGACCGCTGTGAAATATTTGGAAATCTTGATTTCTTTTACAGACAGTAAATGTAAACAACATTTACACAAGTCTGGAGAAGATGTGCAACATGCAATGTTCAACATTCTTGAGAATGAATACAGAAAAACTATACATATATATATTACCGCAGGGCAACTTGGCTGCATTACACAGAGATGAGATTTTACTTTGATCTTTGACTTCTTACAGAGCTTGGGCTCTCAAACACATCGCGGACATATTATTCTTCTCCTTTCTTTCACACATCTCAACACAGACTTCGTTTCGCTTCACCTAGAAGCTACCAAGTTACATTAAAGACTGAAATTAGTTTCTACCTAAGAATTTTGACTTGCGGAATACAAATGCGGCTGAATAAATACAAGGAAGTGTGCACAAAGACTTTTTACAAACTGACTGACTGTATGACATCTCTACAACTCTGCGAACTAACAAAAAGATTGAGTGAGTGACTAACAGAGCCGACATGGACTAAATGAGCAATCAACTCATAATTAAATTTTTCCAACACTCCCCCTTAATTATGAGCAGATGGGGATCATTAAACAAAAATAAAATTTTACAAAATATTTTAGAGTTGAAACATGCTCTGTGCATGACGAAGTTCACTGTGTAGAACTTGTCACTCCTAAACAACTTCGCAGATATTGGAATGTGTCCCTTGCCAATGGTTTTGTAAATATGGCTGCTACCTGATCTTCAAACTTGCAAAATTCTAAATAGATTTCTTTGTTATTTATCAATTCTATGATAAAATGATACCTTGTGTCGATGTGCTTAGTTCTCTTTTGGAACACATGATTCTTTGACAATGCGATAGCTAAATTGTTGTCGCAGTAAATGGTTGTGGTTTATTGTTGGTTATGTGACATATCACTTAACATCCTCCGCATCCAAATGGCTTGACATGCAACGCTTTTAGCCGCGACATACTCTGCTTCTGTTGAAGAAAGAGTTACAATGGGTTGTTTCTTTGAAGCCCATGATACAACACCTATAACTAAATTAAATGTATTTCCAGACGTATTTTTCCTGTCATCTATGTTGCCTCCATTGTCGCTGTCAGTGTATCCAATGAGTTTGAAATTTTCTGAGGTTAAATACAAAATACCAAAGTCTTGTGTTCCACTTAAATATCTCAAAATTATTTTACCTACTTGCCAATGAGATTCTTTTGGTGAATCCATGAATCTTGAGATTAAAATGACTCCATACATGATGTCTAGTATTGTCGCTGTAAGATACATAAGGCTACCAACAAGCCTTTTAAACAACATAGGATCTACATTGGATCCATCACCATCCTTACTCAATTTCAAACCTGTTATCACTAGTGTTGGAGCTGTCTTGCAATTTAAAATCTTAAATCTATTCAAGACATCACTTGCATACTTCGTCTGAGATATGAATATACCATTTTCATTCTGTTGGACTTCAATGCCCAAAAAATACTTCATAAGCCCCAAATTAGTAATTTCAAATTCACTTTCCATGACTGATCTAAATTCCTCTATGCCAAAATCACCAGTAAATATTAAATCATCTACATACAAGCATACAATTAGCTTATTACCTTGCTTGTTGATTTTTGTATATAGAATTGGATTACATTCACTTCTGTGAAATCCATTCTGAATGAGATAAGAGTCAATGCGACTGTACCAAGCTCTAGGAGCTTGCTTCAAACCATAGAGTGCATTTTTCAACCTATATACTTTGTGTCCTTGTCCTGGGACTTCGTAACCTTGTGGCTGCTCGACATATACTTATTCCTCTAAATAACCATTTAAAAATGCAAACTTAACATCCATTTGATAAACAAGCCATTTCTTATGTGATGCAATGGCCAAAATTGTTCTAGCAGTGTCCATTCATGCTACAGGTGCAAAAGTTTCATTGAAGTCTATGCCAGGCTGCTGTGTGAATCCTCTTGCTACCAATCTTTCCTTGTGCTTCTGCACAATTCCATCGGCATCTTGCTTGGTCTTATAAATCTATTTTATGCTTATTACATCCTTGTCCTTAGGAACATCGACTAATTCCCATGTTTGGTTTTTCTCAATACATTCTATTTCTTCATCCATGGCTTGTGCCCAAACATTATGTTCAATGGCTTCTTCAAATGTTAGCGGATCATTAATTTGAGAGAATAATGCAAAAACCAAGAATGAATTGGGTGTACCAGTCTCATATATCTCACACATACTTCTTGTCTTTGTCGGAGTTGTTGATGTCAAACTTCGGGAACTACTTGACTGAGTTTGTGGCACTCTTGGTGTGCTTGTCGGAGTAGCTTGAACTGCAACTTGTGTTGTAGTTCCTTGTGTTGAAACATGTCACGGTGTCCTGGGAGTAGACGAAGCTGCGACATTTTGATTCACATGCGGATTCTCAACCACATCCTTTGCAATGTCATCATGTTCGGCATGTGACACGATTTTAACATTCTTCTCTACAGTTCCATCCCATGCTTCATTTTCTACAAAATGAACATCTCGAGTGATAATAACTTTTCTTATGACATGTTCATACAACTTATATGCTTTCGTGTCTTCAGAATACCCAACAAAGATACATTTTTGTCCTTTGTTGTCTAATTTCCTTCTCAGCTGATCTAGAACATGTGCGTATGTGACAAAGCCAAAAAAATTTAAGTCCATAACGCCATGTTTCATACATGTCCAAGCTTCCTACAGAACTTTGTTCTTCACACTCTTCATCAGATATTGATTCATGGTGTATACAACAGTTTCCACTACCTCAGCCCAGTATTCATCTGACATATGTGTGGCTTCCAACATACTACATGCCATCTCCATAATGGTTATGTTCTTCCTCTCTGTGACACCATTCTCCTGAGGGTGTATACCTTGCAAGGAATTGCCTGAGTATGCCATGATTTTTGCAAAAGTTTAAGAAATCATTTGAAGCATACTAATCACCTCTGTTTGTTCTTAATATCTTGATGTTGTAACCACTATGCTTCTCCACAACTTCCTTGAACTGCTGAAAACATCCAAACACATCAGATTTATGTTTAGAAAATATTACCACATTTTTCTTGTGAAATCATCAATAAATGTGAGAAGGTAAGTGCATCCTCCCATGGATGGTGTTTGCATTAGTCCACAAATATCATAGTGCACAATTTCAAGTGGTGTATGAGCTTTATATGAATTTCTGACTGGAAAATTCTCTCTATGTTGTTTGCCAAAAATACAGCCTTCACAAATTCTTTCTATCTTTTCAATCAATGGAAATGATCTCACCATGTCCTTGATGTGCAGTAGCTTTAGCCTACCAAAATTCAAATGTCCAAATCTGAAGTGCCAACACCAAGATTCATCCTGTATTTTTGTTTGAGACGTTGCTTTACTTTCTGCCTCAAATGCAGCTTCTGAGTTTCCATTCTAACTTCCATGGACAACTTGAGTTGTTTTTCCTTTTATGTTTGGTCTTATCTTCAAGGGAAACAAGCGATTGCTTGTCATCTGCACTTCGGTTGTTAAGCGATTGCTTAGATATATGTCCTTGATCAGACAATGCTTTCCTGTCATATGAACTCTGTAACCTTTTTCTATTAGTTGTCCAACGCTCATCAAATTATGCTTTAAACCTTGAACATAATAAACATCAGGCATAAATTTCAGCTCCCCCTGTTTGGTTAGAATATCAATAGTACCCTTACCCAAAACAGTGACTTGAGTATTATTTCCAAGTGTGACATCAGTTTGAACTGATTTATCTAGACTATAGAATAGATTTAAATTACTAGTCATATGATTTCTACATCCTAAGTCTAAATACCATATGTCATTTGGACTTTCTTGGATATCATTACATTTAAGTGGAGATGCGCATGCTAAGAACAATGAGTTGGTCGAAGTGCTGGTGTTGCTTGACTGTGATTGACCTTGCTTTCCTTGGTCATATTGCTTCTTCCTGCATTCATAAGCGAAGTGTCCGAATGTCTTACAGTAATGACATTGAAATTTCTATTTATTAGACCTTGTCCACTTAGTTGACTGGGGATCTGATTCTGACCTCTACCAGTAACATATGCAGGGTTGTTGCTTCGACCTCATTTGAAATAAATTCTTCCTCTGCCTCTATAGTTTGATCTTTCCTTGCCTCTTCCATGACTTATGGATGACTGTGCTACGAATGCCCCTTCTAATGGTGTATCTAATATGTTGATTCTATGTTCATGGTTGAGTAATGAGGCTTGCAACTCATCAATAGTAAATTTGGGACAAATCGTTGTTTTCCTCCACGGTCATAACTAAATATTCAAATTTATTTGGAAGAACTCTAAGTATTTTTTTCAACTACTCTTTGGTCACTCATATTTTCTCCCTGAGACTTTATTTGATTAATCAGACCAATAACACGAGTATAGAATGATTGTACTTACTCTGTATCGTTCATTGACAGAGATACAAAATCTCTTCTAAGAATTTGTAGTTTCGTAGTCCTTACCTTGTTCAAGCCTTGATAGGAAGTTTCAATTGTGTCCCATTCTTATTTAGCTGACGTTGTTGCTGCTACTCTTAAGAGTATGGATTCATGTTTTGCTTGATGTATGTGGAACAATACCTTTCAATCTTTTTTCCTCTATTCCCTCAAGACATACTTCTCAGCTTGTGTGATATTGTTATATGCTTCCAGATCTGCTGGTTCTGCATAGCCATTTTGGACTATTTCCCATACATCTTGACCTATGAACAAAGCTTTCATAGTTAGAGACCAATATTCATAATTTTTACCTGAAAAGATTGGAGTTTTCAAATTAACAGAAGTGCAAGCCATTCTTAATCACTTTTCCATTTTTGTAAATAGAATTTCCTTTTTCTGTAAACTAAGCTCTGATACCAGATCAAGGGAAAATAACACCGGGAAGTCAAATCAAAATTAACTACACAGTAAAATATTTATTTTTCCTCGCTTTGGAACTTTGACGGAAACCCCAACTTTTACTTCGCTAAAGACTTTGCAGATATTGACTTCGCAGAACTTGACTTTGTAGAAATGGACTTCACATAAGTTTACTTCGCATTTATGCAAAATTATTAACTTCACAAACATCTTGACTTTGCCTATGCGAAAATTTCACTTCACGGAACTCTTAAACAAAATTTATATTGCATTATTCTTACTAAGAGATAAGAACCAAAACATTTAAGTGAAACTTATGTCAAAGTTACTCCGCGTTAAAACATAACTATTGTCCCTCTTCGCAAGAGCAATGAAGATGTTGTCATCAAGTTTCTTCAAAAAAACATCATAACAAGGTTTGGGGTTCCAATTTCCCTTGTCTTCGGTAATGCTTCATATTTCTCTTCGTTAAAGTTAAGTGAATTTGCTATAAAAAGAGTATTTAAATTGCATTATTATTACTATAATTATCCCCAAGGAAACAAGTTAGCATAATCTACCAATAAGATCATCGTCCACATACTTAAGAAAACTATTATTGAAAATCAAATAAATTGGCATGTTGCTCTCCCAAACGTTTTGTGGGATGATAGGGTCACAACCAAGAATGATTTAGGAGTTTCCCTTTACACTCTAGTTTATGGAAAAAAAAATATTCTTCCTCCTAACATCTGTTTTCCTCTACTACAGTTAGCCTAAGCCTATAGAGGATCAAACAACGGTATTATACAAGAAAGAATTAAAACCCTTCTCAAACTCGAAGAGGAGAGAGAGAAGGCGAACAATAGATTTATCAATCATCAATTTAGTGTCAAGAGATGATTTAGTAATAGTTAGTCAAGGAAGAAAGAATTTGAAATTGGTGACCTAGTCCTAAAGTGGGATCAACCTCACGAAGAAAATGGAAAGCATAGAAAATTTCAACATTTATGGCTTGGTCCATACACTATTGCTGAGAAACTTGGCCCTGGAACTTATGGGCTACAAAATATGGAAGGGGATGTTGAAACTCTACCTGCAAATAACCAATATTTGAAGCAGTACTTCACTTAGTTTAGGAAAACCATTTATGTACATAAATAAACTTTTCTTTGTTATTCGTCCTTTATCTTTGGATTACTTTGTTTTAGTCTAGTTTTTATTTTAATAAAACCTGGTTATTTGTTTCCTTATTTTGAACTTTTAATAAAGTTGAGTTCAGTAATCAGAGTGCTTGGTGGGAAAGTTATGATCTAATTACTTAAGCAATATCTCTTTAAGTTGATTGATTCCTTTAAAATTTCTAGTGTCTGAAAAGTATTCCAAAGTTTAAGTTTCTTCTTACTAGCAAGAGTCACTGGTGCATTTTCAGGAACTATCATTTGAAAGGATTTAAAATTGTATGTCTTTATCCTATTTATTCGATTACTCAAAAAACCTATCACGTGATCATATTAAAATTAAAATGTATTAAATCATGTATATTTTTTTTGTTGGGATAAAGACTTCTAAGTTACTATCTTGAAGCTCCACCCATTGAAACACATAAATAGCCATATCTTGAAATTGTCTAGTTATCGCTAACCGATGGGAAGGAAGCAATATCTTGTATACATATGGCAAATCAAAATGATCCTATACCAAATATAAATCGCTAAAAGCTCAAATAAAACCATCTCTTCCCCATTTTAAGAAATCCACAACAAATGAAGTTGGATATCTGAAGAATCAAATGAAGACATGAGCATATGAAGTGAAATGTTCAAAGAATACCAAGAGGCTATCCCAAATAGCATTCAAAGGAGGCTCTTCTCTGTCCTTGCGCATGATAGATACAATAAAATATTATTCGTCACCCACAAAAAAAGGAAACTATGGATGGAAGATCCTAGAATCCTATCTCTAATGAAAAAGGGGAACTTTCTTATTAACATTGGGAAAGCATAAAAAATGCTAATGCATCAAATAAATGCATATGGTATAGGAATGAGGAACACGCATTTATATCTGCCTGGTTTTGTTACTTACCTTGTGGTTTCTTACCTTAGTTTACAGTGGAAGGACTGGTTTGGTAAATGAATCTCATAAATTGGCCTTAAACAAGTGGCTATGAAGCCCCAACTAAGCTACCCTTTCCATTAAACAATATCTTAATAATGTCTTATCACTGTGATATATGTCCCAACATAAAACCATAATTTAGCTCAATGTAAGATAGGTAAATGATACCAAGAATATTACAATAACCAGTGACTTGTAAGTAGAATAGATCCTCACTCCGCCTCATATCATCATCAACTATAAGAGATCCTTTTATTTTCTTAGAGGTCTAATTTATCCCAGTCTGTTATCAATTGATGCAACTACAACTACCCTCCCCAATAGTTTCTTTTGGAAACACTAGGGCCCCACCTTAAATTTGACCTTCACTCACCTCAAGCATTTGATATCCTCTTAAACTAACCTAAGTAATGCATGAAGTGGACATTTTCCCAAGGACTTAGAAAAATTTCGGCTTTTTATTTAAAAGAGGTTTAGAATTTCGGCGAGTTTACCCAAGCTTGTTGAAACATCACCAAAAATCACCTTTTTACGTCGAAACGTGAACTGGAATTTTGACTTTTCAGTGAAGTATCAGTTTTGCACCAAAACAAAGGATGTGAACTTTCCTTTGCCGAAACTTCGGTGAATTTTTATCCTTTTCTCCTAAGCATCAGAATAACTTATAATAAGTCTATGAAATGTTACCCAAGAATTTTGTCTCTCTCTAAAACATGAATGGAGTTTTGATTTTATCACCAAAGTCACCAAATATATTCAAAAATTTACAACAAATCCACTGTTGTATTGCAAAATTTCTTGGATCATGTCAAAGCGGATTGGAGACTTCTCCTTTTTCGACGATATAACTTAGCTTTCAATGCAATTTCAACATCCATTCGGTCATTCATGCTGAAATCGTATCGGTGGAAATTGCGCTTGTCCGACGTCATGGTCGCATGATTTCAGTCTCTTCCACCGAAACTCAACATTATAATTTTTAACTGAAGCATATTAGTGAAGAATGCAGTTTGATGCCAATTTTATCGTACTACTAAGGTAATACAATGTCCAAACATGTCGTGGAGTCCACATCTTTTTCAGCTAAAACAAACTAACAAGGATTTTGAAAAGAACCAAAATGGCCCGTGGATGCTACAAAAGCACACCGATGCCATTCTAAAATCCTATTTGGTATTTAGGGTTTTAAAAGAACTTATTTTTATACAAAAAAATGTTGTTTTCTCTCCTCATGTAACCCTATTCGATCTCGCTCCCATTGGATAATATTCCTTGCTTTGTACACTCGTGTATACCACCAATCAACCTAGCACACCTATCATCCATCATCTGGGTAGGTACATTTCTACCTTGTTTGCTGGGTTCAAATGGATTATTTTTCACTTGGAGATTTGGGTTTGAGGGAAAAGGTCGATGATTGGTCTTGTCAGTCTCATGCTTGACAATTTTCTTTCTTTTAGTCCTTATTGATCGATTTTTTCCATAGGGTTTAAGGGTTTCGAGTCTTAAATATATATTGAACATCCCATAAACTCATTTCATGCTTCTCTTTTCCCGAAGTGAACATTCTTTTGTAATTTTTCTCTTGTTCCATTAAACCCTACCTTAAGCCCTAGATTCAAGAATGTGAAGACTTGCCCCAACCATGTTTTGACTAACTCAAGCTGTTACTTTTCCCTATTGTGAGATGGAAAATGCACCAATGCAGAACCTAATAGATAAACCAAGGGGTTTTCAGATTTAGTTATGAGAAATGCATTCATTAGTATGAAAATATCTTGTTTATTTATTGCAAATCTATATAGTTGTTGTTATTTTTTCTAAAATTACATCTCATTCTGAGATTTCAATGGACTCTACCCAATATAATGGCGTTTCCTCTGTCATACAGGATTCATAAATGTCAAAAAGTGGTCCTCAAAACTCCTCCAAATTTGTCTTGGAGATAACATCTTATGACGAACCGGTTAAGGAAGCATCTCTCGAGATTCAGTTCTACGACACATAACATATCAGAGGCATAACTCCATATTTCAAATGGGGTGAAATTTACCATTTGATCCGAGATCATAATGTCACAGAAGCTACCATCAAAGAAGATTTAATTTATTAGAACATCAAAATATTAGATGTTCACAAGGCTGTAGGAAGACCTAAATTGTTCCCTTGTGTTGAAGTGATAGGATGGGTCCTTCCCGATATTGATACTAAATATTGTATCATCGCAAGCACTATGGGGAAATGTTTTGCATCGTTCTATATTGCACATATTGGCAAATCATATAGACTCCCAGCTCCAAGAGCATTTTTTATGGAAGAATGGCTCACAATCTTGAAATTGGACTATGCAGAATGTGCAAAGAAGATGTTGCTACCAAGAAATCCACTACGCTAGAGAGACAACGAGGAATATGAAACTAAATTTTTGAAGAATCCTATTATGATTGTCGCTACTATCATATCAGTCTCTACTCAACTCATTACAAGCTCAGTTCGGTTCCTTTACTTTATCATATTACAATGCATGGTACTTTTTTTAATTGGGCAAACATTATTTCTGAGAACATGGTCCAAGAAATCAAGGATGCTCAGCAAGGCCTCAAGTTAAAGAAGGTTGAATTCCATATGTCCTCTTATTTGGTATATTGTATCATTAAATCAAGGATGCTCAGCAAGGCCTCAAGGTAAACAAGGTTGAATTCCATATGTCCTCTTATTTGGTATATTGTATCATGACTCTACACCCCTTTCTGGTCTTGGATTTATATGGAATACTAGTGAGTCTCCTATTTATGTGGCATATCAAATTTTGTGGGCTCAAAAGCATGCAAGCTACTACAAACAGATTTGCAAAGAATTTGTGATTCCCTTATACATATTGAAATATGAAAAAGAACTAGATTGCATGTTTTAGGATGCTCTTATAGTAGTCACTCAATTGTGGGATTACTATCTCACCCATGAAGGCACATACTTGTGTATCTATGGAGGATCAAAGGGCACATTGTTGTTAACAAAGTATGTCAATGATTGTATTATTTTGAAAGAAATTGTGAGGCAGACATTTTTAAATGGCATCGGCCATTTCCTGCATATAATAAGAAGGATTCTTGGCCTCCACTTTCGTTGATAGTTGGATCATATAGGTTGAACAAGGTAAAATATTCCCAGGACCTAGTAAAGTATTTGGATTCCTTTCACTATGGCGAGAAGATATTTATAAGAAATCACAGTCACCAAAACGTGGCTCTGCATTGTGTGTCTATTAAAATTCACTATGAATATGTTGACCAATTTTTGAAGGAAGAAGAAGTATATAGATGGGTACCAAACCTTGCAGAACTAGATATAGGACTTAATAAAAAAAGAGTGGTGAGGAGGTGAACTCGTTCAAACCATTAGATTCCTTAGTGCAAGAAAACTTAGAAGAGGCTGCTAGGAAGAAAGGTGTGGATGAATCCATCTTGGAATAAACAAGCAAAAGATTAGAGGAAGAAGATATATCAAGGAAGGCTCATGAAGAGTTAAAATCAAGAGAGGATGTGGAAGAATTACAAAAAAGAATTGAAAAGAACAAATAGATAAGACTGCATCAAAATAAGTACAAAAATAATCTGAGTTAATACAATAACAATAGGAATCATCTCGATGGGAGGAATTCCAAAAGAAAAAAGAAGAAGAAGATGGCCTCAAGAAAGTTGTGGAAGGTCAAGTTCAACAAGGAGGTGAGGAACTGGGTAATGATGGTCAAAATATTGATATTGATACTACAATAGACACTAACACGAAAGTTCCACTCACTAGAGGATATATTCCTTTTGTTGAGTTGCGACTCACCCCATTTACACCTTCCAAGAAACACGTTGTAGCTAAGTTGGAGACTATAGTTATGATCGCAAAATAGATACCATCATTAAGTGGATAGAAAAGAGGCTTAAAATTGCCTCACATCCTTACGTTGTTACCATATAGGAAGTCCCAGTGGTTGAAGGTCCCAACAAGGACCCAAAGTTCACAACATCCATTGGAGTAGATTGAAACCTAGCCAATGATGACAATGTACACAAATTGATAGAAATCAGCAAGGCCAAGTTATTTAAGCTTAAGGATAATATGGTTCAAGCAAGGAATGAAGGAATTCAACTCAAATCCCAGTGGGATGCCCTTGAATTTCGAAAGGGAGAAGCCATGAACACCATTCAAAGTCTGGAATCAAAAAGAGATTCACTTAATGTTCAAGTGGGAATATTGAAGGAGAGAAGGTATATTTAAAGTCCCAATTATAAGCGATTCAATTAAAGGAAATTCAATGGGACCATCAAATAGAAGGTCTCACTATTGATAAGGACATCAATTCGTCAGCAATGGAATATAGTACCCATGCTGTAGAAGTGAGGTTTCGAGTCTGTCGGCTAGCACCATCTTCGAATCCAAAGTACGTCGAAATCTACATAAAAGGACAAGTCTGGATAAATGATGATGAGTGAGACAGAGTCCAAAGACGCAAAAAACCAAACCACAATCACACTATATACATTATATACAAGGTGTTATACGTAGGATAGACCTACATGTAGAATCTCTTTAGGTAGAGCCCATTGTAGGGCTGACCCAAAGGTATACCATCACAATTGACAAGCTCTTAAGATCCTTTCTCTAACACACATTTGATCACGTAGGGACCATACCACCAGGATTCCAATTTTCCCTTTCCTAGCTTATCATGCATCTGATCGTAGGTAAGGACTAGGTCACCCTCGTTAAACACTCGAGGTTGAATGGATTTATCGTACTGAGCTTTGATGCGTTTTTTGTGAGCTTCATTAGCAAGTGTGGCATCTCCATAAGTTTCATCTAACTTGGCCAGATAGATAAATCGTTCCTGTTCGGCGGTGGTGTTAGGTTAAAGTTCTACTGTTAGTTTCAAATATGGTATTTCACACTCAATCGGTAGGACCGCTTCCAGGCCATACACCTGTTGAAATGGTGTGAACCCAGTTTCATTTTTTACAAAATTTCGCTAGGCCCAAAGAGCTTAAAATAGGGCTAAGTGCCTCTAGGATTTTTGTGTGCCCACAATGCGTTGAATCATTCGTTTTAGCTTGTGGGTTGTACAGGGTTGAGTTTTCATGGCGAAAAACTAGCTTGGAACTCAGTTCTTCCATCATATGATTCCTGAAGTGGGAACCATGATCAGTTACGATGGCTTGCGGGACTCCAAACCTTTCTATAATGTGATTGAATATGAACAATGTTGTTGTTTTTCCATCTTTGACGTATGTATGTATGGCTTCAGCCCATTTAGTAAATTAGTCAATGGTGATGATGACATAACTATGCCCCCCAGCTGAAGTGGGATTACAATGCGTAAAATCAATACCCCATTTTGAAAAGGGACCCACGACAATGATCGAATAGAGAGGAGTAGGGTGCGAGCATTTTTTAGAGTGAAAAAATTGACATGTTGGGCACTTCTTAACTGCTTCAATGTAGTCCTTGAATATTGAAGGCTAAAAGTAACCCGCTTGTAAGATATTATGGGCAGTAGCCATCCTAGAGAGGTGACCACCACATGCTCCGGAGTGCAATTCATTCAAGACATGTTCTGCTTCATTGAGGGTTAAGAAACGACGTAGCATAGATTCAATACCACGATGATACAATGTGTCGTTGATGATAAGATAATACTTGGCATGGTGTCAAATACAATGACGTTCGTCATGGTTAACATTGGGCCGCAAACGTTTGGTTTGGAGATACATAAGTATGTCTCCATACCATAGATCTATCGTGCCGATAAGCAACAAAGATTCATCTGGGAATGAACCAATGGGCTCTGTTCGATCATCGACATGGGGCAGTGCACAAATTAGCTCTGCAAAGAGAAAGGATTTCTTTGATTTTTCCTTTACAAACTCCAAATCGAACTCTTGAAGAACAAAAATCCAACGGGAATATTTTCCCCCTAGCACTTGACGTGTTAGGATATAGTACATTGGGTTGATGTTTGCGATAATAGTGGTTTTGCGAAGCAAAATGTAGTGCCTGAATCTATGGACCACAAAAACTGTGGCCAGATCCAACTTCTCCACATGTGAGTAGCGTGTCTCAAAGTCGATGAGACTCTTGTTGAGATAGTACACAACATGTTCTTGACTGTTGTTGTCTTCCTGAACCAGCACCATGCCAACGGTGGTAGTAGAGGTGGCAAGATATAAAATATAGTCCCGCGCATAGTTGGGGGGTTGAATCATGGGAGCATTAGTAAGGGAATTTTTCAAGTTATTAAAAGACCGTTGGGATTTGTCATCCTATATGAAAGGAATATCTTTTTTGAGAAGCCTCATGTAGGCCTTAGTGATCTCGGCAAAGTTACAGACAAAGCAACGTAAGAATTGTGCATGCCCTTGTAAAATCTGGAGTTCTGGGATATTGGAGGGGGAAGGAAAGGCCAATATCGCCTCCACCTTCCCAAGGTCAAGACGTGTGCCTTCTTTGGAGATAATGAAACCTAACAATCTGCCTGCCTCGACACAGAATACACATTTATGTTGATTCAAGCGGATGTTGTAGTGACGACATCATGAGAATATTTCACTCATATGATCAGGATGGACCTCTCATGTATTGGAATGTGTAGGTAGGTCATCAAGGTAGGGTTCCACAACATGCTTGATATCGTGAAATGCATATGACATGGCCCGTTGAAATGTGGCCGCGACATTCTTGATACCAAAGGGTAACTTGCAATATGCGAAGGCCCCTCATGGGCATATGAAAGAAGTATTATGCTAGTCATACGGGAGTCTCTCAATCTGATTGTAGATGGAGAAGCCATCCATAAATGAAAAGATGACACCCCCGGCACAATTGTCGATAATCTGATCAATGAAAGGAGTTGGGTATTTTTCCTTGGGACAAGCTTTGTTCAAGTCTCAATAATCAAGACAAACTCTAATAGTGCCTCATTTCTTAGCTATAGGGACAATATTAGAAACCCAATCTGTCAATGGGAAAGGGTATATGAAACCAACACGAAGAATTTTTCCAACCTCTGCTTTAATAGCTGTAGTTTTGCGGCAATGGACAGGTTGAAGTTTCTACCAGATGGGATGGCCACCAGGGTAGACTTGGATTTCATGAAACACTAGAGAGAGGTCTGTTAATGCTCAAAAAAATCCCCTCGGCTGCAAAGAGGAATCCCAAGGTAACCAAAAACCTACTTTAGGTTGTATTCTGACCTATACAACTAGAGAGGGCTCTCTCTTAAATTTTTAAAGACCGAAAATACTCAAAATATTTCAGTGATGAGAACACACTGAGGTCAGACTCTGCAATGGAATATGCTTTTGTTGTTTAAATGGATTGGTCAGACAAGCTAGAGAAATAAACCATTGGGAAATGGAGTCAAATCCAAGTGATAATCAATGCAAGTGCTTTGAAATGAAATTCTTAACAAAGGTAGGGTAATTACTTTTTCATAGTCAAAATGCTGGTTGTCTAGTGATAAGGAAGAAGATGAGAACAGTCCATTGAAATGATCATCTGAGGATGAATTCAATATCAACTTTAGAGGAAAACATGAATGCTTAGGCGCGATTAAACCAGAGCATGGTTAGCATGAATTCTAGATTAAGTAACACTTTCACCATAAGCATGAAAAAAAATAACAATATGGAAAAGGATAAAAGGAAAAACACATTCACACGAAGAAGAGAAAGATACAGACCATAAAATAAGTAACACACGAATCTCTGATAAAAAAAGCGCTTGGCTCTTCAATCTCTCATTAACTATTTGAAAATAGTTTCAGTACCCAAAATGGGTCTCTCCCATACTGAAACTTGAACCCTCTTTTCTATCTATTACATCTGAATATATAGGAAAAAATACCCTCAGCCTTCAAAAGATCGTATCATCCTAACCTAGCTTCCAAAAATAGAAAGGTGTTACAAATTTGATGACACCTATAAAGACAGCTTCACTAACTTTAAGAATTGGTTAAAACAGAAATAATATGAAATTTTTTACAACCGACAAGGTGTCAACAAGAATTTGACACCTAGATTTGATCTTTAAGTCTTGTTGCAACTGCTCCTAGGTAGGATCCTTCAAGATTAGTCCATAGGAGAATGGTGAACGTGTTCAATCAAGGATGCTGGCAGCTGTCGTTAATCCTAGAACGTCCACCTAGAATGTAGGGATACCCTGCCACCTGATATTTGACCTGTTAAAAAAACAAACTGTATGCCATCATACCAAACCATGTCCACCTCAATCTTTGTCTTGAGTAGAAAGAGCCCCTGTTCAATAACATCTTCTATGCATCCTTGTTGATCACGTTTCACAAGGTCTACATGAATTCTATCGTGACTTAAAGCATCATCACTGGTGCTCCCAGAATTTAATTTCAAGCTATCATTATCTTTAGCTGTTTTTGTGTCTCCATCTAATGCTATGTTGATCTGTATCATAGTTGCCAAGTCATCGATGTCGATACAACTTTGAAAAATTTTGACTCGACATGACATCGACAAATTCGAAAGGTTCCAATTTCAACACATCTCCGACGAGTCTCGACTTCAACATACTAAGAAACATTCCACACCTTCAACAGGTTCAACAACCTCACAGTTTGTGACATTGACATGCAGCGTCGACATGCGACCAGCGACTGTCAAACTTCAACAGACTGTCTCTCTGTCTTCCATTCGATGTAACGGTTGAACTGTTGAACCGTTCTAACTTCTTCTTTGTAACTGAACGTAATGGGAAGACACCCAAGAGGCTTAGAATTCTATATAAGCATGTATAATATTGTAACATACATCAGTTTTGATATGTTTTTAGGTAATAGAAGAACAGTTCGCATTCCTGCATATTGTGTTTATCTGTGTTGCATAATCCTGCTTTTGCTCAATCTGTTTATTAAGCTTCCACCATAACAGAGCTATCTCATTCAGTCGAACTATTGTCCCCTCATTCTTCGTGGACATGACCCAAATCATTGGTATCAGAGCACTCAGCTTTGTTCGTGCTTAAGTTCTGCGTATACACTTCTCTCAAAGTTACCTGACTTATGCCCATTCAAACTTGCTCACAATCTTAGCAATCCAAGAAGACATGATCTCCTGACATGAGAGAAGAAACAGATCATTAGAGAGATTTTGAGGTCAAAAAAGGGCCTCCTAAGAGATGTACTACAAAAATATGAGATATATTAAAATATTATGAATTGGGGGTTTTATGGGGTAGGTATATATGACAAGTCACCTCCCACACTATTTTCTATGCACAATATAAATAACCATGGTTGAGTTACTTTTCAAAATTCACTAGAAATAAAATTAATAAAATAAGTCTACATTGATGTGACTAAGATTCATTGTAAATTCCCAAAAATGTATTGTCCTTTAACATTTATTTGTCTTGAACTTGCAAAGGAAATTAAATAATAAAAAACATTTTTAAGAGCTTTTTTTAAAATTTTATGTTGACTTTTTATATTTAGTATTTTTCTCATGAATTTAATAATGTAATTTAATTGAGAATTTATTTACATGTAAAATGTCAATAATATTATTATAATCCACATTGCATTATTATTATTATTTATTAAATCTATTATTATTATTTATTAGTTTGACATTATGTTATTAAATAAAATGGAGTGAATATATAATTTAAAATTAAAAACATAAAAATGATAATATATTATTTTATAAAAAAATGTAAAATGACTTTCTTTATGAATTAAGAGTACTTCACTTGAAAATGACAATAATATTATTTTATGTGAAAGTGTGAAAAGACATTCATTATGAGTACTTTACTTGAAAATGACAATAATATTATTTTATGAAAAGACTATCATTATGAGTACTTTACTTTATGACTTAAAAGTACTTACACCACTACCTTGGTTAACTATGTGTTTTCATCCACCATAGAAAATTTGACAAATAAGCATTTTTAACTCATGCAATGCCACCTCACCAAGGGGGATGATGTCATCTACTAAAATGTGATTGGTTATATTTTATAGTACATTTTCTCTGTTTTGAGGCCCTTTTTTGACCTCAAAATTTCTCTAATGTGATAGACATGCAGCTGACAAAACATGACCGCTTATTGAGCAAGCTCTGGCTCGACAATGGACTGAAAGGTTCTCCCATTTCAATGAGATTCTCTTGCGATTTGATTTGACATCCAGAGGATCCTCGATGATAACTAACACTCATAAAATCATCCCCTTCAAAGTGCAAATGAATTTGGACATACCGAATCATGAAGGTAAGATTGATGCGGAATCCGTCAACAATTGGGTGCAACAATTGGAATTCTATTACACTTTAAATCAACTCTCTAAAGCTGAAAAAGTCACCATTGCATCCTTAAAGATGTCAACCTCCATGCACTGCTAGTGGGAGAACCTCTGGACAAGGATGGAGAAAAGCGGAGACCCCATCGATACATGGGATAAATTCATTGAACACATCCGGAAGGAATTTTACCTGCCTAAATACCTCGAGCAGTAGTATAAGAAGTGGAAGCAGCTAAGGCAGTGTAAAGACCAATCAGTACAGAGTTACACCGACGAGTTCTACTGACTCATGGATAGACTTGGCATCCAAGAAGAAGAGAATTTGCTTGTTCTAAAGTACATAAGAGGATTGTCCCAGTACATCCAGCAGGAGATGGAATTTCCGATTATCAATACGCTTGTGGATGCATTCCACTAAGTGAGCAAATTGGAAACCAAGCAAAAAGAGAAAGCACGCTTTGCGAAAAATCCAACATCAATACGATTACCCAACAAGAAGGCACTAGCCTACTTCGACAAGTCAAAATCTTCTCAGCTAACACCACCAAAGCCAGACCATGGTAAGAAGCCTTTTCACAAAAGGGAACATAGCAAAAAATCTCCAACCGGAAAATGGTGCGATTACCACCACTCATCTTGGCATGATGCATCTGAATGCAAAGCTTGGAAGACATTTTTGACAAAAGTGTTGACCTCCAACGCATTCGACAAGACGATGTAAGAATCTGATCCATATGCAACGACCCTTTTGACATTGACAACTCCAGCAGCCTTGACTATCATCGAAGAGGACGAATGAGAATGCCTATTCCATACACATATATGGGTCCAGAGTAACCCATTACATCTGATTGTGGACAACGATTGCCAGAAGAAATTTGTTTCCGAAGATCTCATAAAGAAACTAGGTCTTGTTACCACTCCTCATCCTCAGCCTTACCACATTAGTTGGATGAAGGATGGACAGTAACTATGTATCACTCGACAAAGTAAAATCGCCTACTTCAAAAAGCCTTTTGAAGATGAAATACTCTGGGACGTGGCACCACTCTCCATAGCCGATGCCCTTTTTGGGAAACGTTACCTCTAGGATAGACATGGAAGTTATCAGTCATGGCCTCCAAAGGTGATTGTCAGAATTTGAAATCGATGGTTCAGTATACCAAAGCGTCAACCCACACAAACGGTTGCACTAATATCTTCCAAACAGACAAAGAAGCTCAGCAATCATGCTCAGAAGTTTGCATTAATCATGATGAAGCCGCAACATTCTAAGAAGACTATAGCAATTAGTTGAGTCACCAATCAATGCAACTCCCGAAAGAAGCAGCAAGTCGATCATATTCTCAATGAGTACCAGAACCTCTTTCAAACTCTCGACGGAGTACCTCAACATTATCAAGTAAAGCACTCCATTGAAATTGTTCCTAGTTCTTCTTTGCCTAACGCATCTGTTTACAGGGAATCCATTCTCAAAAATGAAGAGATTCGTAGACAAATCAAGAATTAATAGACAAAGGTCATATCTTCCCCAGTTCCTCTCCTTGTGGATGTCCAGTCGTCCTAGTTCCAAAGAAAGATGGGACTTGGCACATGTGCATCGACTACAGAGCTCTCAACAAAATTTTGGTAAATAATCACTACCCTCTGCCGCAGATAGACAAGCTCATCCACTATCTAAAAGGTGCTAAATTATTTACTAAGCTGAACCTCAAGTCGGGATACCATCAGATTCCAATCGATCCCTCAGATGTGTGGAAAACTACTTTCAAGACCAAGGAAGGATTTCTTGAATGGTTAGGCATGCCTTTCGGCTTAACCAATGCACCTGCGACCTTCATGTGACATATGTATAACATTCTTCAACCTTTCATCGGCAAATGGGTCATGTTCTATCTCGATGATATATTTATTTTTAGTCGATCATGGGAAGAACATGTTGGACATCTTCGACAAGTCCTCGACACTCTCCAACAACATCGACTCTATCTGAATATGGACAAGTGCTCTTTTGTGATGACCAACATCAAATATTTGGGGTATGTAATTGACTCTGCAGGAATTCACGTCTATCCATACAAAGTACAGATCCTCAAAGATTGGCCCATTCCTAGAAGCATTCAAGAACTAAGAATTTTTCTTGGTGTGGCGAATTTCTATCGACAGTTCATACTTGGCTTTAGTCACATAGCGTGGCCCTTGAATTAGTTGACGAAGGGAAATAGTAAAACTATCTTCCAATGGACATCAACACATCAAGGAACTTTTGAATAGATCAAACACAAGCTCTACATTGCACTAGTACTTGTGTTACTTGATTTGCATCAACCCTTTGAGATTTAGATGGACACATCGGACTATGCCTTGGGCGTAGTGATCACTTAGTTTGGTCACCCAGTCGCTGTTAATTCCGAGACTTTTAACGATACAGTTAGAAGATACTCGACATATGAAAAATAGCTGTACGCTATTGTGCAAGCTCTCAAGCAATAGAGGCATTACATCCTTGGCAAGGAAACAGTGATTCTCACTGATTACAAGCCTCTACAGTTTGCTCTGACACAATCAAAGTTGCAGACAAACCGACAACTCAAGTGGATTAATTACCTAAAACAATTCAAGTTGGTGATTAAGTATCAGAAAGGTAAAGCTAATACCGCCGCCAATTTCCTAAGTCGACCACCCATTACTCTCCTTTTGACAGTGATGAGTATGCAAGGATATGAAACGACCACTTGGCCACAGTTGTATGAGGACGATAATGACTTCTCAGCAGTCTACCAACAGTTACAAACTAACAAGTCGTCAACCTTCGAATACTTCCTGAAAGACACCTTGCTATACATGCTTGGACAACTTTGTGTACCAACCAGTGAGCACCAACAACAGCTTATTTGGGATGCGCACTACAGCAAGACTGCAGGACACTTTGGAGTAGCAAAGACACTTGCTATTCTATAGAACTATTTCATTTGGCGTACACTTAAATCCAACATCAACAAGTATATTCGATCATGTGTGGTTTGTGCCATTGCTAAACCACCTAATCAACGACAAGGATTGTACACACCTCTTCCAGTTCCTAGTTGACCATGGGAATCTATTTCTATGGACTACCTGACAGGTTATCCTACTACCAGATATCAGCATGATGCGATATTAGTAGTAGTCGACCGATTTTCCAAGATGGCCATTCTCATACCATGTTAGAAGACCACAACAATGCAGTAGACCACTCAGCTTTTCTTTACACATGTTTGGAAACACTTTGGTTTACCCACAACCATTGTTTCTGACCGAGATGCCAGATTTGTCAGCATATTTTGGAAGACCCTCTGGAAACAGATGGACACACGAATCTCATTGTTGACATCTGTCCATCCTCAGACTGATGAACATATGGAAGTTGTAAATCGCCTTGTAGTACAACTTCTTTGCATGTACAATCACAAGCATCGACGCACATGGGATGATAGTCTTCCATACATACAACACAGTTACAATCATGCTCAACACAACTCTACAGGAAAGATTCCATTTGAGATCTGTTATATATTTCAACCCTCAGTTCCTATCGACTTGATCAGCTCCTCGACACAACCGAACCCAGACACCAACTACAGCCAGCGAGAAGTTGATAAAGTAGTCAATTTTTGAGAACAAATTTGTGACGTCTAGCGACAAGCACAGGATATGTTGCATAGAGAAAATGAGAAAGCTAAGGCCCGACATGACAAGCATTGTAGTCCTCATACATTCCAAACTGGGGATAAGGTCTAGCTACATCTTAAGAAGGAGCACATCACTAATCCTTTCAAGAAGTTAAAACCTTTGCGATATGGTCTGTATAGTATTCTTCGACATATTGGTGAAAATGCTTTCTAGCTCGACATTCTAGCTTGGCCTATCTTCAAAGTGGATCTACTTTGACCATACCATGCACCCTTGTTGGAATAGAATTAATTATCGACAGCAGAACCCGAAGTCATTCATCCAGATGTTTAGGAGCCTCTTCCTTACGACACCATTGTGGGATGACGAGTACGCCTTACAAGGACGAACACAATTCCCTTGTTTTAGGTTTCCAAAGCTAGCTAGCTCCCATCTCAAGGAAAGTGGTACTCTGTTACTGAAATAACCAACAAGTTTCCTCACCTTCATGAGCAAACAATGGAGACCATTGTTTATTATGGAAGGAGGTCTGATCTGCATCATAGTTGGCAAGTCATCGATGTTGATACAACTTTGACAAGTTTCGACTCAAGATGACTTCGACAACTTCGACAGGTTCCGATTTCGACACATCTCCGACGAGTCTTGACTTCGACATACTACAACACATTCCACACCTTCAACATGTTCAACAACCTCACAGTTCACCACATCAACATGCAGTGTCGGCATGTGACCAGCGTCTGTCGAACTTCGATAGATTGTCTCTATGTCTTCCAGTCGACTATAACAGTTGAACTGTTGAACCATTCTAACTTCTTCTTTGTAACTGAACGTAATGGGAAGACACCCAGGCATCTCATAATTCTATATAAGCATGTATCATATTGTAATGTACATCAATTTTGATTTGTTTTCATGTAATGGAAGAATAGTTCGCATTCCTGCAGATTGTCTGCACATATTGTGTTTATCTATGTTGCATAATCCTGCTTTTGCTCATTTCGTTTATTAAGCTTCCGCCATAACAGAGCTGACTCATTCAGTTGAACTGTTTCCCCCATCATGCTTCCTGGACAAGACCCGGATCAATGTTTTCCATGTTAGTAGTCACTGATGCAAAATTTTTGCATATGTGGGAACCAAACAACAGTCACCAATTTTCCAATTAGCATGAGAGAAACAAAACACGAATGCCAATTTCTTATGGTCCTTCTTAGCGTGTTCCTTGCAACCATTGAACATTCTTTAAAATAGTAGATGAACTATCACAAACACGTCGACCTGGATAATAAGGATAATTCTCATCTTCCATTAGATTTTGACATAAAGGGATTAGGAACCCGGGATCAACATTCTTTCTCTTGCACAGATTTTTGCTATCAATGTTTCCTATAATTTGTTCGCTTGGAGCCTTGAAATCGACCATGAGATCAACATTGACTACTGTGCCTGCCTTCCCTGAAGGATCTGAAACAGAGGTAACAATGCCACCATAGAAAGGAGCTCTGTCAACTACTTAAATTATCATCAATTTTCTGAATTGTTTTTGCCAGACTTGTCCCTATAATCCAAGCATGGTCTTCAAACATAGATTCACTTTTATATGCAACTTAAGAGCATTCAATGCCTCTTGCCTCAATTACATATTTTTCAATTCAAAATCCCCTTGACCTATTATTTGGACTCGGTGCTGCCAATGTTTTGGATATAAGCTTCCTCCCTTTTGACATATTTGAACTTGGCCTCAACACAATACCCTCACAGCTTAATATTATAAACCATGGAGATCTTTCCCCTGTGATTGCGAGCTCCATGATTGGAATTCTTTTGGACATTCGGTGGTTAGAAGAACTCAGGAAAAGTATTTGTGTTTTAGATGTTTTCCACATATCTACGTTTTTTTGCCTCATGTGCATTAGGGTTTGAACGTTTAGTTTGGCACATTCGGCAACTAACACAAACTTCTGCTCCAATGTTTCCTTCCCAAAACCAAAGAAGCTTCTGCCATCTTAAAGAATGGTTTCTTTTACCGCTTTTAAATTAGAGAATTAACATTATACTGATAGGTGGTAGGTAGTTTCAGATTCCGCTCAGCCTTTTAAAATGTTAACCTCACATTGCTTTCTCTAGCGAAATGATTTCAACTCATTGATATCTTCATAGATTTTAACTTGAACCATTGATTTCCATTGGTAGTTGGAGTCTTCGACACCTGTGGATTTGATGCTCTTGAAGACAACCATTTTCTTGCTGCCACTGGTCCCAAAGATGTTCCCATGAAGGGTTCATTCTTACACTCTTTGTATCCTTCTTTCCATTCTTTTCTCTCTTGAATGCTAGGACAGAAACATCATACTCCAATTTCCTATGTTGAGGAGAATAAGTAGTCGACTATAATCACCCATTTGATCGATCTAGATCCATAATGGCATCTACCTCAATAGGAAGAACATCATAAAAAACGTGATCCTATCCACCATAAAATGCTATCAACTGACGACTTGGGTAAGCAACGATCTGATGGTTTTCTGGCATGTTTAGCTCTTGACCCTACAAACTTTTAATTATCTGAGATCTGAATTAAATCCTACATGCTTGTGGAAACCTGGGCGATGATACGGCTACCGTAATTTTGACACTAGGGTGATAAAATAACTTACACCTTAAAGCCATCGAACAATCTCCTGTAGACCCCTTTTATTTGCATATAGGAATTATCCCACATGGAAGAGGATGGAATCACCTTTGGTGTTTATATGCACCAAAGCTTTCAACTTATGTTAATGTGTTGTGTGCTGATTATGCTCCTCATTTGGCTTTGGTGCTCATGGTTTGAGCGCTCATTTAGTATTAGGCTTGACTTTGTTATAAACCTTGATGTGGCAAGGGTTTGGTTGACACTTGAAATGGCTCTCGGTGCTAATCTTCATACTTAGAGATTGGGCTTGGCCCAATATTTTTTATTAAAATAATCCTTAAACCCTGTAATAAACTCAAGAATGCAAAATTGGCTTAAAAAGCCAAAATTTGACTTAAAAACTATTTTTAGCCCCAATTATGAAAAACCTTCTTTCTTTTATCCAAAGAACCATTAAATTCTTTTTACTTGCCAAACCTGGAAAAAATATTATGAATTATGAAATGAACCAAGCCTCAAGGCTACCAAACCACCAATGAAATCTTGGAATTTATATGACGATAACAGCAAATCCCGCAAGAATAAAATAGTGTTAACAACAGGCTCCAACCGAGGATGCTATCCTCCCGAGGAGGTAGCAAAGAACCCGTAGACCTGTGCCTGATCCATTGGGCTGCTCCCAAGCTTTCCCGAAACCCTCAACCTGCTCTCACATGTGACCATCAACGGATACCCTATTGCGAGCAAATCCCAAACTGTAACGTGTAACCAATCCTTCATCTAAAGCTGAATGAAAACTGAAAACTTAGGCTGAGAGATACGCTACAAATATGAATCAAAACTCGGAACTGAAAACTAAATCCATACTGAAACCAAACTAAAAAACTTGCTAAAGGAAATGCTTTCCATGTCAAGCTTATTTAACTTGCCTACCTACTTTAAACAGATACATAATCTTCGATTATGTGAAATCAAAAAGCCAATGAAACCATACAAGCGTTTTGTCTGCTTGTTTCATTCCTTGCACATACTTCTTCAAAAGATAAATAATCGATCTGCTTAATTTTTCAAAGAAGAACTTGAAAACGAATTCAACAAAATCTGAAATTTTAAACCCACTTATTGTTTCCAAGCATGTTGCAAATGGATCTGGGTAGGAAAATATGTTGTCCCCATAACACTACACAAA
Organism: Larix kaempferi; assembly: GCA_027924585.1. Lineage (NCBI taxonomy): Eukaryota > Viridiplantae > Streptophyta > Pinopsida > Pinales > Pinaceae > Larix > Larix kaempferi. The sequence continues at coordinate 2,692,454 of BSBM01000133.1, read as the reverse complement.
ACGGTCATCATGAATCTGCTTCCCAACCACATCCTCTCTTGCATAAAAACCCAACAGATAGCTGTCATATGGAGGATGAAAATTTGCACTAGAGTGTTGTAATGAAAACTCTATTGGCAAAGAATACACAGTTGAATCTGACATTAGTTGATTAGTATCTATGTTTTCAACTGCATAATCATGACATGCACACTGAATGTTTTCTTGTGATTGCTGAAAACTATCATCTCTCAATGAAGAGCATGTAGCTAACTGTTCTGGGGAAACAATCTCATAATCATCATTGTACTTATCATATCTAGGTCCACCTAATGATTCAGAAATGTCATCAATTAGAAAAATACTCGGAAAATCAACTTGTTCTCGAATAAAATGACTTGCATATTTACTTTCATGACAATCTAAAGGTGAATACATGAAATAATCACTTTTGAGCTTCTCATAAGATGGATCTAGAATTGGATTAGTGTCTTCTTGTTTAACTAGTGGAACACAATTCCGTGAAAAACCATGAGCATTGAAAATTTCAAGAAAATGCATCATATTTTCAACTCTCTGTTCGAATTTCAGGTTTGCTACATTTTTCTCATGTTCACTATCACATTCTTCAAGGTCCAACTTCTCTCTTTGAAATTGCTTTTCAAACTTCCCACAAAATTGAATATTGTCTTCAACCTCTTGGGCATCATTAAACATTTGTTGTAAGGTGAAAAACCTTCTCTCCAAGAGAAGATAAGAGAGATCTAGATGGAAATATTGGGCATACTGCAACTTCGCAAGACCTTCAGGTGGTTGAATCTCTTCAGGCATCTTATAACAGAGACTAGCAAATATCCTATTGAAACTTGAAACAGTTTCATCTTGCATTCTCTTCATGGCATAAAACTCTGAAAGGAATTGATCCCAAGATTTTCTTCTACCCCAGAATCTCAGAAAAGCATGACTTAACTTACTCCATGAGCTAATAGACTGAAGCAACAAATGCCTAAACCACTACTTGACCTCTCCTTGTAAAGACTGGGCAAAAGTTCTCATGAGAACATCATCATGCTCAATTTCGAAAAGGTCTACAAAATGCTCAAAGGACTGGATATGTTTTTTAGTTGTAAGACTGACATATTCTCCATAAAAAATAGGGAGGTATTTATGTTATTTTGGAGGATATTCATGAAGAACAAGGGGCATCTTTAAAGGACTATATCTCTGTTGATATCTAGAAGGTAAAGGAGTATGTACAGGAGGAATGTCATCAGCCTTAATCTCACGGGGTTTGCAAGACTGATCATGGATTTTATGTGATTTAGAAAAAAAGACTCAAATTATCTTTAAGAACAGAAGAAGAACGTATGTCTACAACATCTAATGAAGGATATAGAAGGGTAGTTTTCTCATGGCCTAAGAATTCTCGACAAAACAGAAACTTCTAGATATGTACACATAAAGATAAAAAGTAGTCAATGCAAAAGAACAAAATCTCTTTGAAGAAATTGACACTTTGATACTTGGATCTTTATTCTTCCATGTTTCTATCAAATGAGCTCGTTCTCCATTGGAGCCTGCAAATTGGATTGAACCATAAGTAGAGTCGCCAGGTGAATGATGCATAACCTTCTTGATGTCTGACTTCTGTCCACCATCAGTAATCAAATCTGAAACTTTGTCGTTCTACCCAGGGACAATGCAACTTTTGAGTCCCCAACAACGATGCCAAAATGTTAACGCTTACGAAATCCCCTCGGCTGCAAAGAGGAATCCCAAAGTAACCACAAACCTACTTTAGGTTGTATTCTGACCTATACAACCAGAGAGGGCTCTCTCTTAAATTTGTAAAGACTGAAAATACTCAAAATATTTCAGCGATGAGAACACATAGAGGTCAGACTCTGCAATGGAATATGTTTTTGTTATTTAAAGGGATTGGTCAGACAAGCTGGAGAAAGAAACCATTGGGCAATGAAGTCAAATCCAAGTGATGATTAATGGCAATGCTTTGCAATGAAATTCTTAACAAAAGGTAGGGTAATTACTTTTTCATAGTCAAAATGCTGGTTGCCTGGTGATAAGGAAGAAGACGAGAATAGTCCATTGATACGAGCATTTGAGGATGAATTCAATATCAACTTTAGAGGATGTAACGTCCCCATTATTGACCCCATTACATTCAAATGTAATTGATGTAATATTGTTATGAAATCATGGTGAGGAGCGCAAGGCCAAGGCCCCACCATCGATTTAGTGATGCATATGGCTTGTGTGCTAGCCAGGCACATTGGAATTTCAATATCATGTAAGATGCATTGTAATAAAAATACCCACAACTAGCTATGCAATGCAACAAAGAGATGGGGGCATGATTTTACAAGGAATTGGGAGAAAAAACATTCAAACCCTTGAGCCAATCAATTCAAGCCAAGTGTCAATGAGAGAACCCATCAAACCCTCAACTACCCATGTTGATTTTTATACCCAATCATTGATTTCTCCCAAGAGTTGGTTGAGGTAGTTAATGCCTTGGGGAATGGGAGGTATGGCTGTCCAAATTCGGGTAAGGGCAAGCCACCCTACATGGGAAATCGCATTTTTGCTTCTTGGGCAAGAAAAGAGCTAGGATTGCTCCCCAAGCCATTATCCATCAACCAATTGCTCTCCCTCACGAGTGGGGATCTACATGGGCGTTTTCCAACCATGTTTTTAGGTGTTCTCCTTGATCCTCAACTGGGATAAGGGCGTTTTTGTATTGTATACCAGTGGGGAAGATGGAAAATTGCATTGGGGTTCCATAGAGACCATTATGGCTGTTAAATGCTGAGATGGTTGGGGAGAAATCGTTTTTCCTCCCTATGAATGTTTTTCCTCATCCCACAATTCGTTTTTGGATGGAAACAATTTGGGAAAGCCCAAACCCATGGCCATCTTGTTGGAAAATCCATTGCTTTGGCTTGATCTTGAGTGTAAGCCTCCAGGGTTCGAATGCAGCCTGATAAACCCAGTTATGCACTGCCTTGGCTGAGAGGAAATGAGAAATGGGCTGTGAATGAGTGAATGTCCCCTTTTCCTTGTGAGAATCATGCCCAGCTCGGGGTGGCTTTCGGACGGACTCAGTATAAGTCGTCGAAGAGCCTATGGTTGGGTGGAACGTTGCAGCGACATAGCTAGTTGCTTGGGGCAGTTGTAAAATGGAGGTAAGTGTTTTTATGCCTATATATTTACTTCTACACTATATTAATTTAATGACTGTTGATATGCTATATGCATGAATAATGTGTGTGGATGTTTTAATTCCACTGTGCATAATTTTCTTGTTTTCCACCTACATACATCTCTTTTAATGATATGAATCTAATGAGTGGGTTGAGTTTTATGTGAAAGCCCCATGGATTGCCATCAGGTACCCTTCCTTGCCTTGGATGGATGGGTGGGTACGTTACAGACGAAAACATGAATGCTTAGGTGTGATTAAACTGGGGCATGGTTAGCATGAATTACAGATTAAGTAATACTTTCAGCATAAGCATGAAAAAAAATAACAATATGGAAAAGGATAACAGGAAAAACACATTTACACAAAGAAGAGAAAGGTACAAACCATAAAATAAGTAACACAAGAATCTCTGATAAAAAACCCGCTTGGCTCCACAATCTCTCATTAATTATTTGAAAATAACTTCAAAATAACTTCAGTACCCAAAATGGGTCTTTCCCATACTGAAAGTCGAACCCTCTTTTTTGTCTATTACATCAGAATATATAGAAAAAATACCCTCAACCTTCAAAAGCTCGAGTCATCCTAACCTAGCTTCTAGAAACAAAAAGCTGTTACAAACTTGATGACACCTATACAGACAGTTTCACTAACTTTAAGAATTGGTTACAACAGAAATAATATGAAATTTTTTACAACCGACAAGGTGTCAACAAGAATTTGACACCTAGATTTGATCTTTAACTCTTGCTGCAATTGCTCCTAGGTAGTATCCTTCGAGATTAGTCCATATGAGAATGGTGAACGTGTTCAATCATTGATGCTGCCAGTTGTCTTTAATCCTGTAACTGCCACCTGGAATGTAGGGATACCTTTCCACTTGATCTTTGACCCACTAAACAATCAAACTATGTGCCATCCTACCAAACCATGTCCACCTTAGTCTTTGTCTTGAGCACAAAGAGCCCCTGTTCAATAACATCTTCTCTGCATCCTTGTTGATCATGTTTCACAAGGTCTGCACAAATTCTCTCGTGACTTAAAGCATCATCACTGGTTCTCCCAGAATTTAATTTCAAACTTTCATTATCTTTAGCTGGTTTTGTGTCTCCATCTAATGCTATGTTTTTCATGTTAGTAGTCACTTATGCAAAATTTTTGCATATGTGGGAACCAAACAAAAGTCACCAATTTTCAAATTAGCATGAGAGAAACAAAACAAGAATGTCAATTTCTTATGGTACTACTTAGCGTGTTCCTTGCAACCATTGAACATTCTTGAAAACAGTAGATGAAATATTATGAACACGTCAACCTGGATAATAAGGATAATTCTCATCTTCCATTAGATTTTGACATAAAGGGATGAGGAACCCAGGATCAACACTCTTTATCTTGCACAGATTTAAAGGGATGAGGAACCCAGGATCAACACTCTTTATCTTGCACAGATTTTTGCTGTCAATGTTTCCTATAATTTCTTCACTTGGAGCCTTGAAATAGACCATGATATCAACATTGACTACTGTGCCCGCCTACCCTGAATAATCTGAAACAGAGGTAACAATTCCACCATAGAAAAGAGCTCTGTCAACTACTTAAATTATCATCAATTTTCTCAATTGTTTCTGCCAGACGTGTCCGTGTAATTCGAGCATGGTCTTCAAACATAGATTCACTTTTTTATGCAGCTTAAGAGCATTCAATGCCGTTGGACTCAATTGCATATTTGTCAATTGAACATCCCCTTGACCTATTATTTGGACTCGGTGATGCCGATGTTTTGGATATAAGCTTCCTCCCTTTTGAAATATGTGAACTTGGCCTCAACATGATACCCAGGAAACTGAATATTATAAACCATGGTGATCTTTCCCCGACAATTGTGAGCTCCATGCTTGGTGTTCTTTTGGACATTCGGTGGTTATAAAAACTCAGGAAAAGTCTTTGTGTTTTAGATGTTTGCCACATATCCGCGTTTTTGCCTCATGTGCATCAGGGTTTGAACATTTATTTTGGCACATTCGGAAACTAACACAAACTTCTACTCCAAGGATGCCTGCCCAAAACCAAAGAAGATTCTGCCATCATAAAGAATGGTTTCTTTTACCGCTTTTAAATTAGTGAATTAACACTATTCTGACAGGTGGCAAGTAGTTTCAGATTCTGCTCGGCCTTTTAAAATGTTAACCTCACATCGCTTTCTCATGCAAAATGATTTCAACTCGTTGATCTCTTCATGGCTTTTAACTCGAACCGTTGATTTCCATTGGTAGATGGAGTCTTCGACACCTGTGGCTTTGATTCCCTTGCAGACAACCATTTTCTTGCTGCCACTGGTCCCAGAGATGTGGCCATCAAGGGCTCCTTCTTACACTCTTTGTATCATTCTTTCCATTCTTTTCTCTCTTTAATGTTGGGACAGAAACGTCATACTCCGATTGCCTACACTAAGTAGAATAAGTAGTTGACTATAATCACCCATTTTATCAATCTAGAGCCATATTGGCATCTACCTTGATAGGAAGAACATCATAAAAAACGTGAGCCTGTCCACCATAAAATACTATCAACTGACGACTTGGGTAAGCAACGATCTGATGGTTTTTCGACATGTTTAGCTCTTGACCCTGCAAAATTTTAATTATCTAAGATTTGACATAAATACTACATGCTTGTGGACACTTGGGCAATGATGTTGCTACCTTATTTTTGACACTTGGGCAATGATGTTGCTACCTTATTTTTGACACTTGGGTGATAAAATAACTTACACCTTAAAGCCATCGAACAATCTCCCGTAGACCCCTTTTATTTGCATGTAGGAATTATCCCACATGGAAGAGGTTGGAAACACCTTTGGTGTTTATATGCACCAATTATTTCAACTTCTGTTAATGTGCTATGCGCCGATTATGCTCCTCATTTGGCTTTGGTGCATAGTGTTGAGCGTTGGTTTGGTATTAGACCTTACTTTGTTATAAATCTTGATGTGGCAAGGGTTTGGCTCACACTTGAAATGGCTCTCGGTGTTGAGCTTCATACTTGGAGATTGGGCTTGGCCCATTTTTTTTATAAAAATAATCCTTAAACCCTATAATAAACTTAATAATGGAAAATTGGCTTAAAAAGCCAAAATTTGACTTAAAAACTATTTTTAGCCCCAATTATGAAAAACCTTCTTTTCTTTATCCAAAGAACCATTAAATTATTTTTACTTGCCAAACCTAGAAAAACTCTTATGAATTATGAAATGAACCAAGCCTCGAGGCTACCAAACCACCAATGAAATCTTGGAATTTATATGACAATAACACCAACTCCCGCAAGAATAAAATAGTGATAACAACTCTATCCCTGGCATTTCTTCATAACTCCAAGCGAAAACATCGCCAAACTCATTGAATAAGGTAGTATAGAATTCCACCTTAGTAGGTGTACAGGTTTTTCCTAGATGAATGTGTTCCATGATACTAGGCTTCGCAGAAATGTCAATGGGAATGGTTTCCATGATATTGGTTAAGTTTCCTTCAGAAAACATATCGTGTGAAGAAGAGGGAAACATAGTGTTGACAATGCATGAGGAAGCGTTGGATTTTGTATCAGGATCAATCGCCTGAATCATTGGGAAATAAGACCTATGATGGTGAGATTCCCATGGTGGTCCATCGATGCACCTGGTATCCATGATTGATTTGTCAAACAAAAAGGTCTGTGAAAGAGGGTCTATAGAGGAAAAGGATGAATTGATTTGAGGCGAGAAAGGTGCCACACTATGATGGTCAACTGTATCGATCCAATCGGATGCTGATTGGATCTCATCGTAGGTTTCTTGATTATGGTTCAAATGCATATAGTCACCAATGGTTTTGCAATCGATGGGACTTGGAACAACCCAGGAATCGCGAGGTTTGTGAGGTTGAACGATGCTCAAAGAGATCATCATAATTGGAAATATGGGGGGTGGGAGCTCCAAAAATACTCCGATGATGGAGGAGTCTTCAGCAAATGGAAACCAATGTCCTCATAATGATGTCGAGTTTCAGTCAGTAATGGGACATTATTGGCATTGTTGGAGTGGACATATGGAGTGCAAAAGTCTAATTGATCGATGGTAGCAATTTTCCCCTGATGAGGAAATTGGAACAACCAAAAAACCGAGAATGCTACTGCAGTCATGGCCTAAAACCAATTGCGACCGAGTAAGATGTTATAATCTACTGGAGCATCTAAAATTTCTACATGAATAGAGATGGTTTTTCCCCCTAGTTCTACAACAAGTGATGGAATGAGTCTGTATGGTTGAAAACCACGACCGTCGAAGGATTTTAGAGTAGTGGGAGATTGAGTGACTTCGGGAGAGCCAATAGCTCTCCAACAGGACAAAGACATGATTGATGTGGAGGCACCTTTGTCTAGGATGGTACGATGGATATTGTTTCCAAATATTTTGGTATGAATCTGGAAGGCCAACTAATGAGAAAGTTGTGGCTGAAAATATTCCAAATTGAACATGATTGTGTTGGAAGAATCGGGGTCCACAGCTCCAAGTGCTCACAATAGGGTTTTATGTTGTGTGGGACAATGTTGTAAAACTTCGAGAGTCGACATCACATAGGGTTCTTGAGTTAAGTCCTCAACAATATTGTAATTTTGGGCTGCTCATGCATTGGGATTAAATGTTTCCTTTCGAATAGTGGCCTTGGGTGGCCGTAGCACAGTGTCAGCAGGTGGTCTCTCGATATGAAGAGAACCGGATGAAGGAGGTGTTGGGATGTCTTCCAAGTTAGTTTTGTCTTTAGAACTCCCATTCTTATTGCGAATGGATATAGAGTCATATTTCTTTGAACGAGTGGTGATGTGAATGGTCTCGTTGCTCATAATGAGAATATCAGGGTGTGAAGATGTCTCTGTTTGGGTGTTGTCATTTTGGTTTCCCCTTTGCAGGGGGTTGTGTGGAACCATTTGTTGTTGTTGATGTGCAAAAGGGTCCGTTAAGACTATCGAGAGGGAAGGTCCTTTAAGAAATTTATTTACTTTCTCATGATAAGGGAATTCCTTTATGTAGTGATATTCCTGACATATGAGGTAGGGGAACTTCGCTTTCCACTTAGGTTGGTCAGCTTTGGTTTGTTGATGTTTGGGGTTTTCCTACTGAGTAGAATATTTTTTGGATTTTCCTTTATTGTTCTTCTTTTTTCCTCCGGATTTTTGTGGCGAGGATTGGACAACGTTCACCTCGGAGGTCTGAGAAGTAGAAGTAGTAGTTTTAGGTGTATCCTGGGTGGAGGTGGAGCAAGAGTGGTTTGTTGTCCACCATTTTTGTTCGCAGGTTGGACCTTCACGGAACCAACTATGCCGTCGAGAGGAGGTTCTGTAGCGGGCCTTTATGGATCATTGGTGGGGCGGGGAGCATGAGGAATAAGCTCGTATAGTGTTCCGTATTGGGAATAAACCAAATCCATATATTGTGCACGAGCGATTACTTGTCCCTCTGTGATGGGTCGGCCCATTGAAACATCCCTAGCAATGGGTGGCAGTAATAACTTTGTCAACCAATCAACTTGTAATCAATCTGGAATGGGTTCCTTGATTAATCTTTTGCATCTCCGCCACTCATGAATGTGATCGGATATATGTGTGGCAGTAGATTGGCACAACGAAATTAAAAGGTCTATTCCAGTCTCATATTGAATAGGGAGCTGGAAGTGGGTCAAAAATTGCATAACGAGGGTGTTGAAGTCTCGGAAAGAGTGTTGGGGTAGCTTGATATACCATTTTCTTGTCATACCAGTGAATGTACATTGGAAGAGCCTCAATCATATAGAATCATCCATCAGTGAGTTGGAAGAACACCATAGATGGAATCTCATAACATGATTTTTGGGGTCTTCCCCGGGTTTAGCATCGAACTTCGGAATGTCCGATGGAATTTTGGCAGGTATGGATGGCCAATGTGGCTCATGCCAAATGGGATCGTTGATAAGTCTAGATAAGTTGGGAAGTTCTAGCATTGCCAAGAATGGGAGTTGTCTATTCGGTTGCGGGAATGAATAGTATTGATGGGGTGCTGAGATACCTGTCAGACCCTACACTGCATATTGGTGCATGTTATACCCAACCATATTACCCATGGGGTACTGTTGAAAGTTTTGTGTGTTAGGAGCCATCTAATTAAGCGATTGTTGATTAGGAATGATAGGATTGATGAATTGATTCGAAGTCGAGTTAAATGTCGGTTCTTGAACATACTGTTGAGTGGGAATGAATGGTGTAGAAACCTGGGGTTGTTGAGTCCAAGGAATATTTCCAAATCCTTGGTTGGGTGGATTTCTCGTACCTTGACTAGGGGGCGGTGTTGGATAGAATGGATCCCATGGATTATTTATGCCGCTCATGTTAAGAGGAGGGGTTTGCGGAGGTGGGTTCCATTAAGTATGTGAGGCATCGAAATAGGGTAGTCCAAAGTTCAAGTTAGGGGGAAAGTAGGCCTGATGTTGATTAGGTTCCCCCCCGGCTTGGTTCTGGTTTCCAATCATGGAATGTCCCCCAGTAAGTGGGATCTGTTGTCCCAAGAAGGAATTGGGCCTGACGAGGGAAATGGTATGTTGGATCCACTTGGGGTGCTGACAACAGGTTTTCCGTCTCTAGGTTGGGTGTGTTGTCCCCATGGAACACATGATACTGATGGAGGAAGTTGGTTGTTGGCCCCACTCGGGGCACCAACAAATGGTTGTCCTCCAAAATATGAGGTGTGAGGTCTCCATGGAGCAGATGATGGTGATGGAGGGGGTTGTTGGTTAGTCCCACTTGGGGCACCAACATATCGTTTTCCTCCAAAATGTCAAGTGTGGGGTCCCCACATATTAGATGGTCCAGATGGAGGAGGTTGGTTACTGGTTTGAACTGTGGTTCCAATGAACGGTTGTCCTCTGAAAATGGTGTAAATTATGGCCGAATATGGACCTCTGGTCACAATAGTTGTTCGAATAGTGAGAATCACTAGTACAAATCAGAGATAAGTGACTAGGTGACTAAGAAAGTTAGTCGCCACTATATTTTCAAGGGATAAACGACTAAAATTGAGCAATTTCAAATCAACCAACTAAAACCGACTAATTTAGTCACAGGTTAAAATATATGACTAGATAACAAGCGACTAAAATAAAAATGACTAACATAAATGACTAATTTAGTGATGGGAATATAAATACAACTAGCTAACAATGATTAATGTGAATTAGTTATTTATGTTAGTCATTTTTAGTTGTGTCACACTGAAAATGGAAAATTACAATTTTGATAATGATTTTGTACAATATTTTACTAAATTTTAACAATGCAGATGGATTTAGAGATCTTACTATGGGGTCATGGTCCATGTGTGTGGTCCCAAACCACCATATTGGCCCTCCATAGGGTATATTTGGCCTCGAAGTGGGATGTGGTGTTCATTTTAATGCCTTATCCCGCATGTTTGTTCTTTTGATTGGTGGCCACGTGCTTTTCGAATCCGACCCCAGCCACCAAAATATCGATGTGCCAAAACTCTTATCCAACCACGATCCAAGAGTATATATATATATATATATATATATATATATATATATATAGAGAGAGAGAGAGAGAGAGAGAGATAATTCTATATATATTATAACTATATCTAAATATTATATATATATATTATTACATATACTAACTTAAACTTAATTGATTTAGGTTTCTACAGTTGTGGGAATTCATTTTAAATTTTGGATTTAAAGCTGCATTCACTATTTAACTCTAACGTTTTGGGAAGATCCTCTACCCATCATCAAGGACGAATCAAATAAAGAAACAAATTGCAGTTTGGCATGTGGAAAAAATGCTAAAGACATTTGACTGTAGGTGATAAGGAGATTAAAAATGTAATGAGTGAGGGAGGTGAGGTAAGTAGAAAGTGGACATGAATGATTTTTAAAGGAAAAGTGACAAAGAAATAGAAATGATTAAGATTAAAGAGTTTAAGTATATGAAGGAAGATTAAAGAGAAGAGATAAGGTTAGGGAAGTAGAGGGTAAAGGAGAGAGCAGTAAAGCCAAAGATCGATGAAGGAAAATCCAATGAATATAGAGAGAAAATATGCAGGGGTTAAGAATGGGAGATAGTTTTACGAGTTTGGTGGATAAATGGGGCTGTAAAATCCCCTTAATTCTAATAGTAATCAAAGAAAGAGAACTTAGCTAGGTTAACTGAATAATTATCTTTCCTAGACTAGAGGCTCCGATTCTGATCTGATTAGTTACATTTCGTGATAAAACAATTTCTTTTACGTCCTTGAGGAGATTTCAGTTAGCAGGTTATATTGCTTACTTAGATTTTGGCTAACGCATGTATCTTCTTAAATTTCATATTACATGAGGCTATGGCCATTTATACCCTACAAGATAAAAAAAATCTATCAAGGATTAAGTCATACAAAAGTGGTGATTGTTAACACAAGGGACACTTATTTTACCTGCTCAACCAAGCGCCCAAACAACCCTAACCAACTCTAAGGTTTATGGTCCCTTATTCCTAGCAAAGATGTATTTTATAAGTTAGCTTATTGTGCCCAACCTAATTTATGCTAAGTGTGGACTCACATGATTATACAGGTTCCAGTATTAAATTGGCTCCCAGCTGAATCATTGAACAACTAAAAGGATATCTAAACTCACTTTACAAGTGGCAGAATGTTCTTGATACCCCTGTATCAATCACGTGATCCTCTCTACTACGCTTTTATGTTGATGGGGATGAGGGATGGGGTCCTGGACTCCTGACTCTTTGATGGTACTTTACCTCATTCAACATCGTTGGGACAAGTTAAACTACTATGCTACTACCATCACGCTGTCAGGGTAATTAAGGGAGCTCTTAATGCTCGAATTGAATACCTCGAAAAGGACTATCCTAGGCAAACATGGTAACTTGGTCAGAATTCCCCCTTTTGCACCTGGTTCTAATGGCTCTGCAACTCTGATTACTAAGTTGGTCTGTACTAGGATGTCCAATATCAAATGGGGAAGATCCCACTAAGCCCATTAACTCCTTCTAGGTAGTGGTAATACCTAGGTAAGGTATCATCTCGTATGTCCAATTCAATATCTGTCTTTACTAGTTGTTAATTGTTGTTTTAAGAACTAAATCTTTCGGAACCTTGCAGGTACTGCGTAAGGACAACTCCTGGCTGGTTCTATCCCGAAGAACAAGGTAAGAAGTGTTCCTACTGTGACTAAAATCTCTTCAGTTTTGCGCTGGTAGTTTCGTAGCAAATTAAGAGTTGCTACTATGTAAAATTTTTGGAAAAGAAGGGTCTAGATTTTCTTGTGTTGACCTAGGAACTGATGTTCCAAACCATTTGTACTTTAAATTCTTGTTGGTTTTTGTAGCTCATGCTAATGTAATATAGTGTCGGTGTGTACCGAGACCTTCTACCATCCCTTCGTGGGGTTTGCACAGATATATCACTAATACTTTTATAATTTTTAAAGTGGTTCCATCTTTCATTCTGGATTTGCACAATATTCTGAGTATGGATACTTCTTCACTCTGTGTTTTCTTTCTGGTCAAAAGGCCGAGTGTGGGTATTTAAATTGCACAAGAAGTATCGGAGTAATCTAAGGATTTCCTTCTAAAATGCGGTTGTTGTCAAACCCATAATAGTTTGGTATATTATGTTTTGCATTAGGCTAATGGATACCAACCCTTCTCGGTCTTTGTGTACTGTGTTTTGTTCTTTTAAAACAACACAATGGAAAGGAGGTTTGGACTTCGTCGGATTTAGGGTTCCTAGTTGGTATTATTTATTCAGTATACTTGTTTGATGTGTACATCTATAATCCCGAATGTATTGAACTTATAAGCCTATACCTGTATGTCTTTCGAAATCCCCTTGTTGGACCATAATTGGTATTAGGTCTCTGTATCAATTTGCTTGGTAGTTGATTGTGCATCAATTCTTGTTTATTCAATAGTTATTGTGCTTTACTAGATTGATAAAGAATTTCTGTACTGATATGATTTCCAGAAGATTTCATCGTTGTTCAATAATTACCATATTTACTTGAATGATTTTTGTACCTATTTATTTTATCCTTAGATCCAGAGTTTAGGGTTTCGAGGTATTATAAGTTTATAACAGTACTCAACAATGAAGCTTGGATCTTTGTAGAGAGTTGTGGTACTTATGATGTGTGAACCGGATAAATATTAGAAGCAGAGGTGAATTGTATTCTACCTGTGTTGGAAATTATGCATATAAACCTTACTTTTTGGTGAATCTATTAATTTAAATTAACTCTCTACATCATTTAAAATTAGTAGTCAATTTCTGTCTTTACTTCATAGTTCAACGATTATCATACATGTGTGGTTAATAATACACTTCCTTTTATGTTTTGGTTACAGGATTTGATCTAGATCTGTAACATTGGGATGCTAGGAATCGACCTAGCATCCTATGCTAGATGTGAGTTATCTTGCACGTTCAACGGGTAGTTCACCTTTAATTTTCCAATTTAGGATCCTGACTTACTCGTCCTAGGATTACTAACTTACCTTAGCCATAGTGAAATCCTAAGATCTGTTGATTGTGTACAATGCAAGAAATTGATTTGATTATAGTGCAAGATTTCATATCCCCGCATTAGTAAATGGATTTTACTTTGAACTCTAGGCTATGAATTTTAGAATTTATGTTGGAAAGAGGGGAGAAATATTTCATGCCAATTACCGTTATTTTCAGTATTTAACATAACTAATATTCACAACATATAGAAAATTCAACTAACAATATATATCTATTCATTCATATATTCATATCTGCACACATCCTAATACACATTCAGCGAATCATTGATCATATAATCACATATAAAGTAGAGCTTTGGAACCTGTTACAACACCAAGCTGCGAATAAGGTAGGGACAACACTTATCCTCCCAACCGTATATCCTGAGTAGGCTAACCCGCTATGATCACCCCTGAGCCAAATCCAGCACTCCAAGAGTGTAGACTGTTAACCCGATCAAAATATCGTTTCACTTGCTTTAGAGTTTCTTGCCTAACACATCAATGCTCACTCAACAATCGTTTATCTCATGCATACCAAGCAGCGTCCTTCCTCCCGCACATGCATCTTCTTTTATAATTTGCCTAGGTCTTTACACCGAATCGATTCCCTAAGAATCATGTGGCTGTTAAATCCCTGATTTGTAGGGAGTGTGCCAATGCCATTAGTGCACTCTGACACCTATTTGATCCCTTTTCAGTAAACATTCAGTCTTGTCTCCCACTATTAGAGGCCTGATTTCCTCTTTTAGCGTTCGTAGCCCCTTTCCTCATTCTTTTATTAATTAAATAATATTTTTTCTTTTACATCTTGTAACCATACAGTTACTTGACCACTTTCTCGTCTAGTTCTTTATTCAATAATAAACAACAATAATAAAGTACGATAAAAATTTATTTGTGGTGTGGATCTTATAGGGGCCTAATATTAACTAAGACAAAAATCCATATTCTTTATATATTATTATAATACAGTTTATATCATTAAATATAAAAATAAATAAATAGAACATATAAAAAAAAAGAAAAAAGAAAAAAATATAAATACAAAAATACGTTGTGCCAAAAAAACCACAATTATTGAACACTTTTAATAGTTGTGGTACATATGAATTTAAACGGTTATACAAAACAAACCCTCGATATTGGATAGATCGTGGCCACTTCACTATATTTAGAGGTATGTTAATCTAGGTATGTTAAATTTTTTTGTTTATATGTTTTGCTCATTCAGAGGGTTACAATAGCGTTACATTCTTGCTGGTAATTTCCTTTTCTATATGCAAATTTTCCCTAAATTGATGTTGTATGAGGGTTTTTGGAATTGAATAAGGGAACATACAACACATGCAATCTTCACAGGTGTGTTTATTGTTTATTGGTTATGTGTTTTGCTCATTCAGAGGGTTACAACAATGTTCCATTCTTGTTGGTATTTTCCTTTTCCATTTGCAATTTTTCCCTAAATTGATGTCGGATGAAGGTTTTGGATGACCCACTACTCTCTGTCTCTCTCTCTCTCTCTATATATATTTCTCTCCATGCAATGATTTTAAGCCATGGGTATCAGTTTGGTAGTTTGATTGTAATTAAGAGTTACCATTATTGGCACCTGTGAATCGTGTCTTACCTGAAGCTTACATGAGCGTTGTTTCCTTGAACATACTAAGGAAACGAACAAATTGTTCCCAATTGCTTCCTTATCTTTTTAATGTATAAAGAAAGAATTTCCTTGAATATTAATGAATTGTGGTAATATGGATGGTTATTTTCCCTTATCTTTAGATATCCTACTCAAATATTGAAATTGAATTTAAAATAGGCCAAACCATCTCAACCAAGCCCTTGAAATCATAGTTCGATTTGAAGTATTAAAACATTAGAAAGGAAATTTTCACCTAATCCGTGAGCTTGATCTACAATCCATTTGAAATATTGTTTTTTATTTTTCCTTTTGAGTTGTGTTATTTGTGTTCTATATACATATACACTGGTTTCAACTAATGTTCTCTTTCATTTTGTTGTTGATGTCTAATGGATCGGTTGATAGGTAGCCCTTAAACTCAGAAAATTTAGTTTGGGTGACAAGGGAAGCAGTTCATTGACTCATGCCCCATCTAAACATTACTCTAAAATGACTTCGCATTCCATGCCTATACTTTTCCAAACCCAGTGGGTCACTAATTCATTTTATATTTATTTATTTTAAAATTACACTATGATTTATAATGACGTGATACAAGTAACACTGGAAAGACTTCAATGTTACTATCTCTGAAAACATATCACAACATATTTGCTTAAGGGAGATATGATGCTACATTAAAAACATATGTTTAACCCCTAATAGGAAAATCCCTCACCACTCTACCTGAAAAATCCTTTATCATGGTTATTGGTTGAAATAGTCCACGGTTGTATTAATAATAACACAATAGAAAGAATCTGACTAAAACTATACTTACTTTTTCTCATTAATGCTTGAATAAAAATTAGAGAGGAAGTTGTTCACATTAATGCTTGAAGAAAAATTAACTAGTATTGTGTCGTTTCTCATGTAGTAAGGTTAGCAAAACTAGACGTTGATAATTTTTTTACATCTCTTTGTGACACATATATATTGTATCCCACATTTGAAGGAAATTTACATTCATTCTGAGCAGTTACATCTTGTGCAGTGCTTAATGTCCTTTTTCCTCCATATTCAGATATACAGGGAAGGAATTGCACTTACTATTGCAAATACCCAGAATCATGTCTTCCTGGTAACTTAATCTTCCATTCCATTTTTCCAAAACATTTTCCATGTTGCTATTTAGGTTCCTATAAATTATTTGAATTGGACAATATTCTATTATGCTGGTGGATGGCACAAATTAATTGATACGTCATAAAGGTACACAAATTAAAGATTGTCAAGTTTTGTGCTTGTAGTCACTTTCTAGTACTGGAGAGATCATGCTCTTTTCTGATGCCTAATGTGACCATTTTAGTTAGGTATAAATACTATGTTTGAAAGATACAAACTTATTTGTCTACATTGGTCAGGTTCACATTAGAAGTATTCTAGTGACTTTAGAATCTGTTTCCTGAAATAGATTAGTTACACAATATGCAATAATTTAATATTGTATATTTTAAACCTTGTTAATGTTTTGTAATTGGAGCAAATTATGGAAAAATAAGGATGGGACAATTTTGGTTGGACATCCACTTTGCAGTATCTCTAAATGGTTGATGTTAACGAGACGGCTACTGCATTTTCTTCATCATAAACTGCAATATATCTGAGACTTTGAGGGCTTATATTGGTTTAATTTTTGCAAGATATTTTCATCCTCCATCTACATTTTATACTCCAATTCAAGGTTTTTTATGATTCATATGAAAATACAAACTATTATTGTTTAACCAAACTTGAGCTAACCTAGAGGAAATTCATTTTGAGTAAAAAACATTGCACATTACAATTTTTAATGGGAATGAAGAAGAAGGCGTATGCACCAGGATAGTGGATAAGAGCTACAAGTAGTCTCCGGGGCCCAACAAATCCCTTTTTTGCTACCAATTTGATCTCAAAGATGTGGGTTTTGTTTTGTACTGACAGAAATCCCCCTATTTTTTATTAGATCAATGTCTCGAGCTACTTTTGTGCTTTCTTGGCTGCTGGTTGTGGTTATTTTGTTGCATTTCTCAGTAAATTTTAATTGGATCATTGCCTACCATGGGTTTTATGTGTTTCCCCATATATGACAGTGGGTTAAAAACATGAAATTTGAGTGGGAATTCTCTTATAGTTAGTACTGTGCAGTGTTTGCCTCTTTCTTTAATGTTGTAGCCCATATGTTATGGATTGTGTAAGTTGCTCGGACTTGATTTCATCTTTATATAACATGGTTTTTGAAGTAGGAATTTAGTTGGGGATGGTTTCAGTCTTTTATGTAGTTATGGGCGATAAATTTTTTATTGTGGTCTTGATTTATAAGTGGAGCATTCCTTTTGAAGTCGACATTTGCCAAGGATCAGGAATATACATTTTTCTATCTACCAAAACTTGTTGTAGGTCACGTATTTTTAAGTGGGGTTAACAATACCTCTAGAGTTACTATTTTCCTGTTATGTGCATCTTCTCCTGCATTAGTTATTCCAAACCATTGATATTGAAGAACTTATTTCCCTTGAATCATTTGTAAGACATGAATTTTGCTACACATTAATAGTCACAGAGCATGAATTTTGAACTTTGAATTCTGTCTGCATTGAATTAGTTTTATCTGTGTGTATTTCAGTCTTAAGACAATGAATTTTGCAATGGATATTCCTCTAAAATAAATTTCTCATATTTTTCCAGTCATAATGGATGTGGAGATTGAACATTTGTAGAAAACCTTGTCATTTCAAAGTAGGTTTTTCACTATAAGAATTTTTTCTTGGTGGGAAATGTTACGGATAAGGTCACCGGGATGGGTCTCTCCTTGGGTAGGTTTTTTCAGTGTCTACATGTGATTAAATCTATGAAGGTTATATATATATAAAAAAGGTTGTTGATTTTTAAATGGGTCTTTCCCCAAAACTAGTATTGGATAGATTTCCATGGTGGTTTCTATATATTGGGAATCAATGCTAGAGACCTGTATGTTGGTCTTTCCCATGGATTAACTAGCTTGATTCATGTGAAATTGTTGTATACCAGAGGTTTTTATGACAAAAGAAACTTTCATGAAATTTTACCTGGTCTTCTTTTCTCTATGATAATCTTTGCAAAGGACAAATTGTTGTCTTAAAAGGTGTTATTATTTCTAGAGCAACCTACAATTTTAATAAACCAGTTTAGTTTTAATTTTGAAATCCAGAAGAAAACTGGATTAGGTCCAGTTCAATGACCTACACTAAAATTCAATGGATCTGTAAGTACATGGTCATTCTTTGACTGCTTGGATTGTAGCAGGATATAAATGCTTCCAAATGTAAACAAAAACTATCTAGGAAGATGGTCTTTTCCTTTGTGCCACAATTGGATAAATATCCATGATAGGACATGAGATACATGCTTTTAATTATGGGCATACCAACAATGAAAGATAATTATCAAGATGAATTGGGCATGATAGGATTGTTCCAAATATTTCCACCTTTATGTTGGTCGTGTTTAACATGTATATAGTTGTCTCATCATATCACTCCAAGTAATTAGGTTTTCTATGCTTGTTAAACAAGTGTAGGGACGTATCTCTTAGTTTTATTTCGTTATGCATGATGTTTATGATCTCTTATTTTTTTATTCTAGTCTTTATTCTTGGGCCATTTCATGTTCAATCATTGTTATGAATTCCTATCTTGTTATAAAAATCATGAACTTTTAGTGTTTCCATTTTACATCACAATCGTTTGTTGAGTCTAAAGACATTGTATCCTTGTGTAATTCTTGCTCCCAAGTCAACATTTATGGAACAATTGAAACTTTTGTTCACTAGGTTTTAATTTGACTTGAAAGAAAGTGTAATTCAAGGCTTGAAGAATGAGCAAGACCTACTTTTTCATACATTCAATTGTAGGATGCTCTTATTTTCTCTTCTATATATGATATGATATAACAACTGATCTATTATCTAATACTATTTTTTTTAAATGAATTCATTCTTTCAGATTGCTCATGATGGACTGCAGGTCGATGCCTACCTTGTCTATGATAATTTTTGAACCATTATGCACTATAATATATCAGTTCTTTATTCAATAGCAGTTAATGATATTACACAGAAGATCAGTAGTCAATTGCTCCAAGAGTAATAAAATTTATTCTTGCTCTTTGCATCTATATATGAAACATTTCTTGCTTGATCATATTTTGTTCTCCAATAGGATTTCCTCCCTAATTGTTACAATGTTGAATTAAATAGTGCTTTGGTCTCAGGCATCATGGTCCATGTTGTGTTCTCTTTATTTTAAATATCACAGATGAAAGGACAAAAATGCATTGTTGAATGGCATACTACAATCAACTTAAATCATTTCATGGTTCAAAAATCAATTATTGAAATGCGACAGTGAGCCATCTCTTTCATTCTCTTCTTAGAAAAGATGTTAAAGATATTACTGTTCTACTTTTGAAAGAGTCAGTATGAAAACCCCTAAATTAGTGACAACCTGTTGAATTCAATTACTGGGTAAGTTCATGTAACATCCCAAAAAAATCACAAAAATTTAAAATTTTTTGATATAGCTTTTAATACTAAATCTAACTATGTTGAATAACATAAATGTCTAAATGTTGGCTTGTTGTACTAAATGTTGTTTGATAGTCATAAGTGAAATCTAGATACTTAACAATTTCGATTTGATGTTAAACTTACTCAACTGTATTTTCGGAGTCTTTTGTTTCTGTTCTAACGATATAAATTTATATATGTTAACTATTTTTACTTTCTTGTTGATGATGAAGGGGTCCTATGGATGCCCCGAGGCTTACTTAGCATTCGTGCTAAAGCATTTGAATCGTCCTTTTCGTAGATTACAGGTATAATGTTTACGACATGTGACCGAAGAGTTCTAAACAGTTTCCGTGTCTCCCAAGTGTTAATGATTTAAGAGACATAATGTCATAAGTGCTATTGGTGAGATCTTCAGTTAGCCTAGCTTGTAAAAATCAGACGTACGTCAGTTGTAATAATCGAAATCTATGTATTCACCTTATTTAATTTTTCCAGACAAAAGAATAGGATTCATAAACCGAGTTTAAATCTATGTATAAAGTCATTGGGAGTTTCTATTGGATGTATACTAGGATATTACCCAATGTCTGTATATGATGGTTAAGTGCAAATGAATGCAATGTCTATATGCAATTCCTTAAATATAATGTAAAGCCTAGAAATTATATGCATGAATTGATTAAATGCTAATATAGGAATTATGTTAGGATATTTTTATACTCCATCCTAGTCCTACTAGCTTTCCAGTCATTTTCATTTTCAGTCATGCATGCGAAATTAGGGTTTGCATGCATTTTGCATGCATTCTAGGTGATCAGTCCCAGCACCTAGTCCTCAGCAAACTAGCCCCGGGAGCTTCTTTCAGATCATTGCTAGGCCTCCCAGTGACTAATGCGCCCTCCTTTGCTACACTGCATGACAAGGGCGCCTTCTTCACCTACCAGTCCAGTTATATTCATTTATATTGAGTTATCTTAATTTATTTCCTTTATTTAAGGATTAACTGAATCTTTACTTAGTTTATCACTCTGTTGGACCTCCAGTGAGACTAGATTGACCATTCTGACTCCAGTTAGAACCTATGGCGCCCTCCACTGAGCCTCCTTCACTATATTAGTGCTTCCATGTGCTAGTTACACCAACCACATTCAATTAGACTCAGTTTGACTCCTGGTTGATCATTACTTGTGCATTGATGACTTCATTGATGAGAAGGTGGACTCCTAGTTAGGCATTGATGACTCTCCACTGATTATGGATCTGTGCATGAAGGCCAATTCAAATTCCTCCTAGTGAATTCGAATCCTCATACTCAGCATTGTATATTTACCAGTTCATTATTCTGTTAATAGTAACATGTGTAATTATTCTTCCTCAATCAGAGTTTCTTTGGATCTAAGTTCTATTGCTTGTCTCTTCTTCTATTATTCCTAAATTCTTTCATTGTGAGGTTTACATCATCTCTTTGGATCTTATGTGGGAAATTTCACATGGTATCAGAGCCTTGAGAGTATATTCTACCTCCATTCTTGAGAGTTTTTTGCAGGTATTTTTGAAGTTCCAGCAATTGCAGCAGCAGATTCAGTAGCCTTCTATTTGCACTTGTTCAAGCAGTCAAGATGAGCAATTCGAATGCTCCTTCTTCTATACTTCTCACTCCTTTCAATTATTTCGAATGGAAGAGGAAGATGATAATACTCTTGCAATCAAGAGGGTTTACTAGAATAGTTGAGGAAAAAGATGCCATACCACATCAAGCTGAAAAGAGAATCAAGCACCTAAACAAAATGGATGAAGCCTTTGGATTCATACGCCTTCATATATTTGATGATCTATTGTTTCATACTGATGGATTGAAGTCTCCATATGATTTATGGATAAAATTGAGGTGTCTTTTTAGCAAACAAGACGAACTGAGAGGCTACATTCTTGAGAATGAATTGGTTGCCCTTCAACCTAGCAATTTCGAGAGCATCCAAGATTTCTTCTCCAAATTTCAGAATTTGGTTTTGCATTGCAAGCAATGTGGAATCACTAAAAGTGATGAGCAATTGATACTCTCTATATTGAGCAAACTTGGATCTCAATTTTCTATCTTTGTATCTACCTTTCATTATGTTCGAATGTCCATCCCTGGATGGAAGTTTCCCACCTTAAGTGACTTCATTGAAGCTCTCACTCAAGAAGAGAACAAAATGTTTCAAATGGGTGCCATCAAAACCTCCAGAGATCTAGCTCTTTTAGCTGGTGAATCAAGTGGAGCGAATGCAAAAGGGGGACAAAAAGGCAAAGGCAAGAAACCTTCAAGATCCAAGAATGACAAACAAAAGAGACCAAATTGTACCTACTGCAAGAGAGGAATCCATCTTGAGCATGCCTGCATGCATAAGAAGATTGATCTTCTAACCAAGCTTCTTGAACAAAACAAAATTGTTGTTCCAAAAGAAGCAAAGATTTCTGATTCTGGAAGTGCATCTGATGATTGTCATGCATTGATGGCTGGTTTTTCAAAGACAAAAGCTCTCCTCATAGATTCTGGAGCTTCCAACCACATGATGGCATAAGAAGAATCCTTCTCCTCTTTGGATCTCCAAGATGGGCCTACCATTCACATGGGAGACAACTCTCAGATTTCTTCCAAAGGTTTGGGTACAGTTCATATGGAGCATGGTAAGTTCAAAAATGTCTTCTTTGTTCCTTCTCTTACAGCTAATTTGTTGTCAGTATATCAAATGACTCATACAGGATCTCCAGACATAGTAGAGATTACAGAAATATCCACTGGAAAGGTTATAGCGAATGGGATTGCAAATCATGCCTCAAAGGCATATGAGTTCTCACACTTCATGCCCTTCTCTCCAACTATTCCTTCAAATTCTGATGAAGATCACAGTGACTTCTCTTCCAGTGACTCCTATTCTAGTGAAGAAGAAGATCAAGATTTTGATGTTGAGATCATGGTTCAAGAAGATTCAGAACCAACACCTATTCTCAATCCAGATTCAAGAGAAATATGTTCTCACACAGTCCTTGCTACTACTGAGAACATAGTTGATGATTTATTTGCTTACAGAACTACTAGACTTCAGCAGCATGCTAACCTTGCATTATGCCATCCATCTCTCCATAAGAGATGCAACATGATGATGGGATTCTCTCTTCCATCTTTTGGGAAGACTACTCATGTTCCATTCGCTCCAGATACAGAAAAAGTTCCTGAAAGACTTGCTTCATCCTCCACACAGTGGGAGACCTTCCTACATGGGATCAGCTTGCAAAGTCTTTTACAAAAGTTTTCACCGATGAAAGCTTCTTTCTTTTCTGCATGATGGTTCTTTGATTTATTTAATGAGTTTTTTCCCCATTTTCTCAGTTTATGGACAGTTATGTATTTTATTGTCATTTCATTTATTGTATGGGTGACCTTTGGTCCTAGTTACCAGGGCCCAGGATGGATTAAGGGGGGGTGTTAGGATATTCCTATACTCCATCCTAGTCCTACTAGCTTTCCAGACATTTTCATTTTCAGTCATCCATGCAAAATTAGGGTCTGCATGCAATTAGGGTTTTCATGCATTCTAGGTCATCAGTCCCAGCACCTAGTCCTCAGCAAACTAGCCCCGGGAGCTTCTTTCAGATCATTTCTAGGCCTCCCAATGACTAATGCGCCCTCCTTTGCTCCACTGCATTACAAGGGCGCCTTCTTCACCTACCAGTCCAGTTATATTCAGCTATATTGAGTTAGCTTCAGTTATTTCCTTTATTTAAGGATTAATTGACTCTTTACTGAGTTTATCACTCTGTTGGACCTCCAGTGAGACTAGATTGACCATTCTGACTCCAGTTAGAGCCTATGGTGCCCTCCACTGAGCCTCCTTCACTATATTAGTACTTCCATGTGCCAGTTACACCAACCACATTCAGTTAGACTCAGTTTGACTCCCAGTTGATCATTACTTGTGCATTGATGACTTCACTGATGAGAAGGTGGACTCCTAGTTAGGCATTGATGACTCTCCACTGATTATGGATCTGTGCATGAAGGCCAATTCAAATTCCTCCTAGTGAATTCAAATCTTCATACTGAGCATTGTATATTTACCAGTTCATTATTCTGTTAATAGTAACATGTGTAATTATTTTGCCTCAATCAAAGTTTCTTTGGATCTATGTTCTATTGCTTATCTCTTCTTCTATTATTCCTAAATTCTTTCATTGTGAGGTTTACATCATCTCTTTGGATCTTATGTGGGCAATTTCACAAATTATTGCAAATCCATGTCATAATATAATGCTATCCTATGCACTATAAACAATTCCTTGGAAGTTTTGATACTATATTGAAATATGCATATATGCCAAACCCTATACAAGGTCCTATGAACAAAACTATAAGGTGATGTGTGTGCGCATCTATGTGCCCCGATATAATATTGTGCTTTCCTAACTATGCATTCGACTCTACCTTGACTTACCACAAGGTGTTAATACTAAGTCGAATGACACATTTTTACAATGTTTTGTATGAAATATTTGATACCATCACCATGAATGTATCATGCTGGCAGGAACTTGGGATTCCTTGGCATTCAATATTCACCATTTCCGAGACAGTGGATTACCTCCGTGGATCTCGTTGTGGTGCTTAAGCACGTGATAGTGTGGTGATGTTTCATGTCTCGTGCTGAACTATAAGTGTTTGGTTCGATATTTATCTAAGCTGGCTCCTCAGTGACTATGGTAATGATTGTAGTGCTCTGGTTTTTACAGCAGAGCACTATGTAAAATTTCAGGGTTAATTTTCTACTTTACATTCGTAATTTTAAATAAACAAACATATCGTTATTTTCTTTTCAACAGCATAAGAATAGGTTTCACAACTTAGTAAATCAGTAAATAGCAGTAAATCAGTAAATAGTAAGTTTGCATGTTTACAGTAAGATTTAGCATAATAGTAAATAACGGAAATTACCTGATGCTGATGCTAACCGTAAGTTGTAGCAGGTTGTGTAACCCCTTAGACAGCCAAACTGAAGTGTCCACCCTACCGACCAGCTATAATCTTGCTGGCCCTTGGAAATCAAGGATTTCCAAGCCCCCGAGCCCACAATCTGATAATCCCGAGAGCAGTCTTTCCTTCTGTTCTCAAAATCCTTCTGTTCTCCAATCAAACTTTCTGTTCTCCCAACTTCTGTTCTCCAAACTTCTTTTCTTCTCCCCTCCAAAAAAAAAAAAAACCAACCCCTTTCTCCAAGCTCTCCCCCTCTATATAATTTCCCTTCCTCGAGAATATCTTGGGCTTACTCCACCACCCCAAAATCCCCCTCTCGAGCCCCTCAACATTTACCCCTATCACAAGTTCATTCATACACGGTTCTATATAAAAATGTATAATTAATTACTCTCATGGAAAAATTAGTTGGTTTTGGATTGACGGTCGTCAATATTTATTACGGTGGGGATTATCACCCCAAGGTTATCCATTCGGGACAAGTTTCATTAAATACAAGTCTATCCGCCATCCTTGATATTTTAATGTTATTAATGTAATTAATAAAATATTATATAATTAGTTGCCCCTTGTCAACTTGGACATGATGTGTCTTAATGATCCACCTTATCCGTCGAGACTACTTAGCTTGAGGTTTAAATTCCAAGATTAACATTGAATAATTAAATATCCATTTTCCATCACATCACGTTTATTCCAAAAATGTTTATCTTATTATGGCTATCTTTTGAAATGGAATTAATTACACAATATTAATTTATAAATCAATATTTTAAATCTTACTTATATTGCAATTGTTACGATAGGGATATAAATGTTGCTGGAATATTATTAATTAAGTAATAATAATAATTAGATCACCATTTATTAATTAATAATAATAATTAAATCACCATTTAACAATAATAAAAGATGAATTAATCATAGTATTCTTAATTATTTGTTTATCACATGAGTACCCTATCATCAACATAGCATCCTTGTTCTTATAAACAAAGCACTTGTGAGGGCTTAAACAATTTTACTGGTTAATTAGGCACTATCATTACCCTATTCACAACAGTTCTTCTATGACAACGTTAACTGACGACACTTGTCTTAGTTTATTTTTACAATGTTTTCATATAATTACTAATTCACTTATTTACACATTGACAACCTAACCATTCATTACCTAAGTTGATTGATGTATCCTTAACTGAGTTATCTATGACATTTATAATACTATTCAAGCATGACAAGTATGTTATACACCAGTAATATTGTACACGTACAAGGTGTGCATGCATGGCCAGTGTATGCACATGTCGGACATGTACTATAAACAAACCCCATTCCGCCTATGCATACTTGCTAACTAACAATAGTATCTACCCCCATTCAGAAGAGCAAGCATAATCTATAGTATAATTACTTTAACATCCTTGGTTATTTAACAGTTAACCCTTTACGATTTAACATCATTGTCTTTATGTTTACATTAGTTTAATCAATCAAGTACAGGAAGGGTGCCTACTTCCACTAACTCGGAATCAAGGAATACTAAACCCCCAACAGTGCTAACTAACACATCCTCCCATCATAACCTACGTCCAGCATCCTCCCTATCCTTCCTCTGCTAGTACAACAGTGGATGTCGGACTCACCGATATGACCACATAGAACTTGAGAGCGATAGCGTCGGCTGAACAGCGGACCTATCCTCCCCTAGCAGGCATCCGACCATCGTCATCACAACAACATGGGGAGTGTGTCTCAGCACGGCCCTCCCACAACCTCGGGTCTCATGGAAACACAGGGTGGGAAACACATCCATCCCTCTCAACATACTGGGCCTACGCCCTTATCAACTCATACTTGCTGCTATCGGGATTATCAGTTTGTGTTATCGTATCCTCATTTTGGCTGCTAAGGTTTGCTGTATGAACATGTTTTTCCTTTCCAATATATATCAGATCAAGTAACTGGCTATCCCATAGCCCTTGTGTCCTGTAGGTTAGTATTTTACAAAATACAAATTTATAGAAAACATTTCCCATTGATCGCCAATTGATCCATGCTATCAAAAATCATTTTATTTCATGCAGCCCTTTTAGCTCATCATAGATGCGTATGACATATAACACTTCAATAATTCATATAAGAAGATGGTATCCACGTACCGAATCATATATTTCACATTTCATTAATGAAAACATATAAACATATACTGTAATCGTAAAATAACGAAATCATATGATAATCATGACATTATAACTGCATAACATAGTAACATCATAATCATGGTGAAATCATAAGACAGAGTAACATCATATAATGAGGTCCAATATAGTTTACTCAGTCGAGCTGAGTTCAACAGAATATATAAGAAATAAAGTATGGTGTGTCTAACTAATAAATATGCCGAATCAAAATATGGGGCATTACATACACCCACCCTTCGGGAAACTTCGTCCCGAAGTTATGGTCAAAATGGCGAGGGAAAGTCTCGATGCATGGTTTCTGTGACTTTGTAGGTAGCAGACCTTGGTTTATACTGGTCCTATTGGGATTTACTTGACAAGACATGTCGATGCTATATTATAGTTTTACCTCTTTATCTCATTAAAGAACATTTAGATTTAATCCTCCTGTCGAATCTCATATTATATCTAGAATTATTAAAGGTTTTAATCAACTGCTATCCACCTTAGAAGCATACTTTTAACCTATAACGATATCCCTTAAGTTACCTCATCCATATCCGTTTATTCATCACACAACCAAGTCTTCATCATAAGCATATATTGATCCAACTTAGCATAAAATAATCAATGATTAAAATGGAGGTCTTTAGAACTCATAATTTGTATTCACTCAACACGCAACTACCAAGGACCCTTAAGGTTGGCATACCTCTCTCAGGGGAAGAAGGTTCATTTCCTTTAAATCCTAAGGTCATACATTATTATTTCCTTATCGGTAATAAGCAATAGCAAAACTATTGTAACATTTATTAAAGTAGGAGGAATTTTATTTTATTTTTTTTACAAGGTTTTTATGACTATCATTCTCCACAATACCTCAATTCATCATCTTTCAACTCTGGCAATGCACTACTGCTCATTAGACATAATCGTTATTTACAAATTTCAGAGTACTTGATGTGTTATTTCTGTTTTAGACTGTGGGTTAGACATTATTGACTCTTAGTTGTCTTAAAAAGGTTATTATTAGGGGCGACCACTCTGCAATTTGTAGACACCCTACCATGTCCTTTCTACATTTATTATCTATTTAAACTCATGTCATTTCATTAATTACTTACCCTTCCTATCTTATTTATTCCAAAGCCATGTTTCCCTTAAATTACTAGTCTTTTAATAAGCTCTATATGCAATCTCCTCGTTAAGTACATTGTGTTTTCTATAATGTGATTCAAAAGGGATACCTTGTCCCTTTAGTAAGCAATTTGATTTCCATCCATTATCTTGTCTTTAAAGAATATATAACGCATTTTCTAAGTTTTAGCTTTCTTTGAGTTCATTAGGCTCGACCATATCTCCTTGTCGTAGAATTTCAACATGATATGCTCTCTTTCTCTCCCTTACTCCAAAATTTAGTGTTTAGCAAATAATTCACACTTAGATTATCACAATAAATAGGCACAATCTCCAATATCTAATGATCTAAAAATAACTTATAATTAACATATTTTATACAACTTCTTCTTCTTTTCTTTTTTTTTCTTCTTCTTTTTTTTTTTATCCAAAAAATAAGAATAGTGATTAATGGAATTACTAAAAGCTTCTCCTTCAATCATTGTGGCTCCTACCTAATCATATGAGTAATAACATAACTTCCCACAAGTTAATGCATGGCATTCTAACTTTAGCTGGTGAAAAGATTATTTATTTATTTATTTATTTATTATTTTTTTTTTCTCTTCACCAATTTTATGCACATTAAAATTAACTTCTAGTTGTAATTATTGTTTCAACTTAAGGGCATCATTATTACTTGCATAGGGATGGTGATCATTATCCTTATCACTTTATAATCTTGAATAGATTTAGGATCTTAGGCACTTCTTTCTCCCAACTAGGCGTCTTCCCTTGGTTAGATTCCTCTTTCGAAATAGAACTTGAACTTGATGCATGGGGCATCTTACAAGTAGTTTCCTTCTTGAGCCTCTTCGTTGTGATTAAGGAGACAACATTCTTGTTCGTTTCTACCTTACATAGGGTCAATCGAAATATATTCAAAAGATATTTAGGTCACCTAAGTCTTGTTTCCAACTTGCCTTGCCATTGACTATCCGCCTTGTTGATTATCTCACACGTATTGTCCTTCAAAATGGTTTATTTCTACTTCTTACTTAATATAATAATTTATTATTATTATTATTCTGTATATATATATATATATATGAAAACTCCAAAGAGTTATCTATAGCTACACTCCTCAAAATAAGCTATTATCCTTGTAAATCTTAACTTAACCTCGAGTTCATCTATACATAAGGTGGCGACACCAAACCACTATTATTTTAGTTAGGACCTAGTACCTTGTACACTTGCTCAATGATTTGATATATAATTAATATGTGAATCAACTCAACCTTCACCTTGTCTAATCTAAACAAAACAAAATCCTTTATCACACATCATGATACACTAAGGTTTAAATGTCACGAGTCATAGTTAAAATGGTTTTCCCTAGGCGAATGCATGTCGTCACATCCTCCCTTCGGCGTAAGCAGTCACCAACGACTACCACTACTGTGGGGCCACACCCGCGGCGACTTCGAGCTGAAACCTCCTATGCTACTTCATTTGACCTTATATCAAACTAACTTGATTCGTCTCTTAACCTTAACCTAATTCAAATTAATTTATCTTAAAATTTTGAATCCTCTAATCAACTTTAGGTTTAATTAAAGTTAATCCTAAACATATGAGACTCTAATCATAATCTAACTTTTATTTATGTGAATTTTAAATCAACCTAAAAACTATTATATATATATTGCATTAAATTTACAATTATATCTCACCGCACCATATTTTTAGCAATTTATATATATTATAAATATCAATTTGAAAGAACTACAATTGAACTTTTAAATAATTAAATTTTCAAAATTAATTAAATTTAAATTTTATAACAATTAAAATTTAAAATTTAAATAATTTTAAACATTAAACAATTTTAAACACTAAACAATTTATTTCAAGTTTTAACCCATTTATTATTTTTTTTCATTTTTAAACATTATAACATCTCACGCGGACTTCCACGTGCGTCCACCCTACCTAACTCCTCACCTTCTCCTATCCCTTTCCACAATTGGCACCTCCATCCGCCTTTTCCAGCCTAGCCACACTTGCCCTTCCTCACACCCAAGACCTCCTCTGCCGTTTGCCTATCCAATGGCACAAGGGAGCCCACAGGGACGGATCGGGCTGCATGCATGCCACGCGCTGGTGTGCATGCTACCAGGCGGACTCCGGCGAGGAGCCCCAGTTGAAGGCAATCTTCCTTATATCAAATCTCCACCTCCCTCGCGCGCGTGAACTCCCTTTTCCTCTCCTTTCTGGCTCGGCAACTCCGTTTCTATTAATTTTGGGTCTGCAACTCTGCAACGAGAGTGCTAGGTGTGAGGGCTGTGTAATAGGGAGGAAGAGATCTCATGAGACGTGTTTGGACGCTGTGTCAAGAATGAGATGTCAAGAAGGGAATCTTCAGTATTCATAGAAAGAGTCCGCGAGCTTGGTCAGGTGCAGCTCGGAAGGTAAATAAAAGAATCAACCCTATGCCCATGCTAAATTGAACTTCTCTGCTGTTTCAGTGTTGCAACCTGATTGTTTCCCCAATCTAGTTTGTGTCAATTTGGCAGCTACATTATTATTTCGTTTTCATTATTGTTCCCTTCTTATTTGTTTACAAAGATCTATTTCAAGGTTGTCACATGATATAGGGTTCTTGTACGGTGCTATATTTATTATTTATCAATTCTTTGACTGATTGTTCTTCCATTTGCTTGGTGCTGTGTTTTCATCACCTGGTTTTTATTTTATTTTATTTTTTTTTATATCTTCAATATTGAAATTGATTTTTTTAATACCTAAAAATTTTTGGAGCGAAACGTTAGTAACGTATCCATGCGAAGAGTATCTCGGATTTATGCTTCTTCTGTTAATTTTGTTTCTTTTCCATATGGAAGAGGCCGGTAAGGTCTGAGTGTTCCAGCCGCGCTCTGATATGGCTTGGTTCCCAATACCTCACGAGAATGGTTGGGCTGTGTTGGCTTTTCGCTCACAACAACTCCCCTGATACTAGATGCTATACTCGGAATAGCAGCACCGAAATCATCATCAAAACGAAAAGATATATATGGGAAATGATGAAAACCCTAGCGGGAGTGTCAAAGATAGCACGAGTTAATTTAATTGCACGGGAAGCTTATTGGGGTGTTAGGAATCAAAGACTGTAATTGCGGCTGGGGCGTTTTTGGCAGCCCTGCTAGTCATCTGGGCCAGGCTTGGTTGGCCGCGACTTCACAGTTTAGGGGTTGGTGCTGAAGCCTCCAAGACCCAATGATTTATTCTGAAAATAAAGCTACAAGTTCACCCGTAAAATCAATCATCAGGGAGCTACGCGAACAGCTTCCTAAATATACCCCGATTTCGGGATAATTTTGTATTACAATTTCATCATCCATCCGTAGTTCCATCATGCATGCTTTATGGTTTGTTGGATCCAAAAAATTGGCTCGCACAGCATAGTCTAGAGCCTCTTTGTGTTTTCCTAGCTGTGAAAGGGATTCTGCCATCATAGCATGAGCCAACCCAGACATAGGATTGATGGTACAAGCCTCATTGCAATCCCGTATAGCCATATGAGCATCATTTTTCCATGATCTCTTTAGAAAACCTGTTGCACGGGTGCATAAAAAATCATGCCTTAGACCTGGATCAAGTTCAGGCCTGCCTGCATCCAACACCTCGCTAGTCACTTCAATTGCATACAGAGAATTCTGCACTTCTTCCAATGCTTGTTGGGCATCTTCAAGTAGCTCTCTGCATTCTTTTAGCCAACTAGAGACGTTCCTTCGTCCAACGTAGCCATTGTTGATTGGCTGCGATGTCACCGTGACTTTTGTTCCATTTAGAACAGGCGCCGGAATCATTCTTTTTGGAACATCACTAGCTATATATCTTGCAGTAGTATCTCGACCATTATTTACATCCATCAGATATACATATTCGCTGCTATAACTAAGAAGTAACTCCTCTCCATTTGGACTAAAAGTAACATGAGTAAGATGCAAGCTTGAACGCCCATAA
The DNA here is from genome assembly GCA_027924585.1 of Larix kaempferi. Classification (NCBI taxonomy): domain Eukaryota; kingdom Viridiplantae; phylum Streptophyta; class Pinopsida; order Pinales; family Pinaceae; genus Larix; species Larix kaempferi. The sequence continues at coordinate 2,660,108 of BSBM01000133.1, read as the reverse complement.
TCAGAAAGGTGCACTGGACAAAAGTAACAGACACAAGGTGGTGCTTTTGACTGTTTTCTAGAAGAACACAACGGTGGCAGCATACGTCGGTCATAAAGACGAGCAAAAGCATCACTGCCACCAATAAGCAGTTGATGAGGACGAGTAGCACTGATATCACATGACTTCAAGGCAAGGCAATGTTTGGGTGGATCAGCCAAAGATTTCTTAGCTCCAGAGCGAAGATCAAGTAGAATATTACGACATTCTTGATTTGTAGAGCCGGCAGGAGGACATAAAACACTATCGCGAAAATCATGCTGCCTTAAAGTGCCATCTTCACTTGCACTTCAAACAACATGTGGATTACCCTCTTCAACCGCTATCTTTTTCACTCTCCTTGAATGGCAACGAAAGACTGCTGTTTGTTCTATATTAGATCCTTCAAAGCTTCTTCCACTTGATTGAGACAGACGAAAAGCTCTGACCTCGGCATCTCCAGCACCAGATATCACTAAATCATTCCCAGTCTCTGGAACAAACTTGCAACAGAAAATATTCGAAGTATGACCAGTGGTGAGGAGGAGCTGGTGGCACTGGCTTTTATATACAATAATGTAATGCCCGCGGTTCATGCGTAAATTCATCACTTTGACGAACAGCTGGCCTATCTTTTGGCACAGGTGTAGATGGAGCTGTTTCATCAGTCCTGCAATTCTATAATTATATCGATCACATTCATATCTTTCGTAATGTCTTCCTCCAGTTGGAAATAGAATGTCATCCTCTTGTATGACCTAGGACGATATGTATCAATGATAAATCACTGCGAGCACCTACCGAACGAAACACTCAAACTGGCCATCTGTCTATCGATCACAAGCGCTACCTTTCGAAAGCGATTACGATTGTGACAGGTCTTTTTCCAATCGTTTACTTTTTCCCTTCTCGCGTAAAGCTTTTTGCATTTATACCATGCCAGGGAGGTAAACGCCCTTTCTTAACTAAACTAAACCTTCCGTAGTGCGATGGCTTTTTTTTTGTGGAGTGCTTATCCCTCTGCTGGATCATGCCAGTATGGAGCGTTCTGGCCTAAACCAGAGTCAAACTTCCTTGTACCATTGTTCCTTGGTGAGTGGGATGGGATGCGCTCTCAAACTTCCTTGTACCGTCTGTAGTGCTCTCTCAAGGGTTCTGTGGATTAAATAGATTTATACTATTCTGTTATAGTAGGCATGTATGTTCATTGCGTAATAGCGTATATAGTAAGTACGGTCTAGCTCATCTCGTAAAACCTCTTACTTAGACGTCTGCGCCCTGAGTAACGGTATGCCTGGTCGGATGTTATTGTCTTTACCGCGATATAACTGTTCTCTCTATCCTCCTAAGACCTCTTTTTTCCTACACCGTAAGAATCGGCAAGGCATTTCATTCAAATTCAGGGATAACACATAAATATATTAATTTTCAGAGTCATTGTTATCAGAGCTTAATATTACTAACATTCATATATTAGGTAATCTCCATTTATCCCGTGGAATTGGGCTACAACATCAATCCGTACAACCTAATTCATTTTATATCAAAGCAGCGAAGATGAATAATATATCTACTCTTCCAAACTGACTTTCCCCCATCAACGCCAGCAGCAAAAACTGAACGAAAGTTACTTTAAAGCGAAAACTGCATCTGAATCGTCTAATGCTGGGCATACTGCTCTTTCGAACTTCTTAAGCGAGTGCTAGTCTCTAATAAAACCATATCGTTATTTATATACCCAGGATTTTTTTATAAGTTAGGTTATTTATTCAACGTGTTTTAACAGTTCTATTTCGCCATGCCGAGTTTATGTTCTCCATTTGTGAACAAATTACAGCAATGGCAAGCACCAGTTAGGGGTTTATTTCCTGCATTGGCAGTCCCATATTGGCAGATTGAATAGCTTTGGAGGTGAGGCAATAAAATAGTTGGTCAGGTAGGTTTAGATCTACAAATATTTATATACGGAGAGCATCTATACGTTATACTCTTACATATCCGCGTTTAACCTTTCCACCATAACCCATCTTCCTTTGAAAACACTAATTGGTCCGATCAAAACGGAGTTCTCGGAAATTATTTCATTAGCAGTAAAGAGAAAAACCTAGTGTGCTATAAATAAATCTATGATCCCAGGTATTTACTGTCAAAATAAACGGAGGAGAACAAATAAAATAAGTACGATAAGGAGACGAGGAAAAGCATCATAGGTGGAGAAGGATAGGAAAGGTGGGGCAGGTCAGTCCGCTAAGGTGGAGTATTATAGTTTAGTCACCAAGTAGTATGAGAGCAGCTTGATCCTTCCGTAGGTCGGCCTTAGGAAACACGAAACCAATAACAATTCATTTATCACTTGCCAATACCAATAACACTTGCAAATACTACCAATAGATTCTTTCTTGGATAGATAGATAGCTTGGTCTAGCGCCTGGAGACTTGATCCTCCCTAACGGCCTGTAGAGCTTGCTAAGGGGTTTTCATCTTTGTAAACCACAAACTAAGATAGATCCTAGAATCAACATGAAACTAAGATAGATCCTAGAATCAACATAAATATAATAAGAAATATTATATTATATTAAGAGGAGCTAGCTATGAAGCTTCATTACTTTCTTTGCATCAAACCATCATCGTGTTGAATCCAGGGTGTGACGTATATAAAAATAATTACATATTTGGCAAACTAAGCAAATATAAAACCTTTTTTTTTTTTTTTTTTTTTCTTATTCTTCTTCCTTCTGTACTAACCATTGTCACAAGTTGGATAGAAAAATACTTGCACTAATTATTCACTTTCAGGTTTAGTACACTTTCAAATTCAACTTTAATGGTAACTCCAAACATATATATATATATTCTCTTTGTTTATGTTCTATGTTCTATGTTTATTCCAAATCTCCTTATATATATATTTCCTGTCACAAAATGTTCCTTTAATGGAAGGAAGTTCTAAATACTAATGCTAAAACATTGATAAAAGGATCCTTTGATAAGACTGTATGCATTTTGCACAATACTGCATCTAGTTTATATGTGCATAGTGATCATAGTATTAGTAAAATATAGAACATAATTTCTACTTGTATTTTTATATTTTTGACCGAGGTTTTACTAATGTGATTTGTGATTTGTGTGTTTTGCAGGTAACTTATTGAGTTTCCGGGTGTTAGTGTTCAAATTTTCCACACAAGGTTTTGTCCTAAGTTTCATGTCATTATGTAGGCTTTAGACTTAGTAAAATTTCAGGATAGTTAGGTGTGTACAGGCCTCTTTAAGGTCCGAGTTTTTGAGCCAGTGGCTCTGATACCATCTGTAGTGCTTTGGTTTTTACAGCAGAGCACTATGTAAAATTTCAGGGTTAATTTTCTACTTTACATTCGTAATTTTAAATAAACAAACATATCGTTATTTTCTTTTCAACAGCATAAGAATAGGTTTCACAACTTAGTAAATCAGTAAATAGCAGTAAATCAGTAAATAGTAAGTTTGCATGTTTACAGTAAGATTTAGCATAATAGTAAATAACGGAAATTACCTGATGCTGATGCTAACCGTAAGTTGTAGCAGGTTGTGTAACCCCTTAGACAGCCAAACTGAAGTGTCCACCCTACCGACCAGCTATAATCTTGCTGGCCCTTGGAAATCAAGGATTTCCAAGCCCCCGAGCCCACAATCTGATAATCCCGAGAGCAGTCTTTCCTTCTGTTCTCAAAATCCTTCTGTTCTCCAATCAAACTTTCTGTCCTCCCAACTTCTGTTCTCCAAACTTCTTTTCTTCTCCCCTCCAAAAAAAAAAAAAACCAACCCCTTTCTCCAAGCTCTCCCCCTCTATATAATTTCCCTTCCTCGAGAATATCTTGGGCTTACTCCACCGCCCCAAAATCCCCCTCTCGAGCCCCTCAACATTTACCCCTATCACAAGTTCATTCATACACGGTTCTATATAAAAATGTATAATTAATTACTCTCATGGAAAAATTAGTTGGTTTTGGATTGACGGTCGTCAATATTTATTACGGTGGGGATTATCACCCCAAGGTTATCCATTCGGGACAAGTTTCATTAAATACAAGTCTATCCGCCATCCTTGATATTTTAATGTTATTAATGTAATTAATAAAATATTATATAATTAGTTGCCCCTTGTCAACTTGGACATGATGTGTCTTAATGATCCACCTTATCCGTCGAGACTACTTAGCTTGAGGTTTAAATTCCAAGATTAACATTGAATAATTAAATATCCATTTTCCATCACATCACGTTTATTCCAAAAATGTTTATCTTATTATGGCTATCTTTTGAAATGGAATTAATTACACAATATTAATTTATAAATCAATATTTTAAATCTTACTTATATTGCAATTGTTACGATAGGGATATAAATGTTGCTGGAATATTATTAATTAAGTAATAATAATAATTAGATCACCATTTATTAATTAATAATAATAATTAAATCACCATTTAACAATAATAAAAGATGAATTAATCATAGTATTCTTAATTATTTGTTTATCACATGAGTACCCTATCATCAACATAGCATCCTTGTTCTTATAAACAAAGCACTTGTGAGGGCTTAAACAATTTTACTGGTTAATTAGGCACTATCATTACCCTATTCACAACAGTTCTTCTATGACAACGTTAACTGACGACACTTGTCTTAGTTTATTTTTACAATGTTTTCATATAATTACTAATTCACTTATTTACACATTGACAACCTAACCATTCATTACCTAAGTTGATTGATGTATCCTTAACTGAGTTATCTATGACATTTATAATACTATTCAAGCATGACAAGTATGTTATACACCAGTAATATTGTACACGTACAAGGTGTGCATGCATGGCCAGTGTATGCACATGTCGGACATGTACTATAAACAAACCCCATTCCGCCTATGCATACTTGCTAACTAACAATAGTATCTACCCCCATTCAGAAGAGCAAGCATAATCTATAGTATAATTACTTTAACATCCTTGGTTATTTAACAGTTAACCCTTTACGATTTAACATCATTGTCTTTATGTTTACATTAGTTTAATCAATCAAGTACAGGAAGGGTGCCTACTTCCACTAACTCGGAATCAAGGAATACTAAACCCCCAACAGTGCTAACTAACACATCCTCCCATCATAACCTACGTCCAGCATCCTCCCTATCCTTCCTCTGCTAGTACAACAGTGGATGTCGGACTCACCGATATGACCACATAGAACTTGAGAGCGATAGCGTCGGCTGAACAGCGGACCTATCCTCCCCTAGCAGGCATCCGACCATCGTCATCACAACAACATGGGGAGCGTGTCTCAGCACGGCCCTCCCACAACCTCGGGTCTCATGGAAACACAGGGTGGGAAACACATCCATCCCTCTCAACATACTGGGCCTACGCCCTTATCAACTCATACTTGCTGCTATCGGGATTATCAGTTTGTGTTATCGTATCCTCATTTTGGCTGCTAAGGTTTGCTGTATGAACATGTTTTTCCTTTCCAATATATATCAGATCAAGTAACTGGCTATCCCATAGCCCTTGTGTCCTGTAGGTTAGTATTTTACAAAATACAAATTTATAGAAAACATTTCCCATTGATCGCCAATTGATCCATGCTATCAAAAATCATTTTATTTCATGCAGCCCTTTTAGCTCATCATAGATGCGTATGACATATAACACTTCAATAATTCATATAAGAAGATGGTATCCACGTACCGAATCATATATTTCACATTTCATTAATGAAAACATATAAACATATACTGTAATCGTAAAATAACGAAATCATATGATAATCATGACATTATAACTGCATAACATAGTAACATCATAATCATGGTGAAATCATAAGACAGAGTAACATCATATAATGAGGTCCAATATAGTTTACTCAGTCGAGCTGAGTTCAACAGAATATATAAGAAATAAAGTATGGTGTGTCTAACTAATAAATATGCCGAATCAAAATATGGGGCATTACATACACCCACCCTTCGGGAAACTTCGTCCCGAAGTTATGGTCAAAATGGCGAGGGAAAGTCTCGATGCATGGTTTCTGTGACTTTGTAGGTAGCAGACCTTGGTTTATACTGGTCCTATTGGGATTTACTTGACAAGACATGTCGATGCTATATTATAGTTTTACCTCTTTATCTCATTAAAGAACATTTAGATTTAATCCTCCTGTCGAATCTCATATTATATCTAGAATTATTAAAGGTTTTAATCAACTGCTATCCACCTTAGAAGCATACTTTTAACCTATAACGATATCCCTTAAGTTACCTCATCCATATCCGTTTATTCATCACACAACCAAGTCTTCATCATAAGCATATATTGATCCAACTTAGCATAAAATAATCAATGATTAAAATGGAGGTCTTTAGAACTCATAATTTGTATTCACTCAACACGCAACTACCAAGGACCCTTAAGGTTGGCATACCTCTCTCAGGGGAAGAAGGTTCATTTCCTTTAAATCCTAAGGTCATACATTATTATTTCCTTATCGGTAATAAGCAATAGCAAAACTATTGTAACATTTATTAAAGTAGGAGGAATTTTATTTTATTTTTTTTACAAGGTTTTTATGACTATCATTCTCCACAATACCTCAATTCATCATCTTTCAACTCTGGCAATGCACTACTGCTCATTAGACATAATCGTTATTTACAAATTTCAGAGTACTTGATGTGTTATTTCTGTTTTAGACTGTGGGTTAGACATTATTGACTCTTAGTTGTCTTAAAAAGGTTATTATTAGGGGCGACCACTCTGCAATTTGTAGACACCCTACCATGTCCTTTCTACATTTATTATCTATTTAAACTCATGTCATTTCATTAATTACTTACCCTTCTTATCTTATTTATTCCAAAGCCATGTTTCCCTTAAATTACTAGTCTTTTAATAAGCTCTATATGCAATCTCCTCGTTAAGTACATTGTGTTTTCTATAATGTGATTCAAAAGGGATACCTTGTCCCTTTAGTAAGCAATTTGATTTCCATCCATTATCTTGTCTTTAAAGAATATATAACGCATTTTCTAAGTTTTAGCTTTCTTTGAGTTCATTAGGCTCGACCATATCTCCTTGTCGTAGAATTTCAACATGATATGCTCTCTTTCTCTCCCTTACTCCAAAATTTAGTTTTTAGCAAATAATTCACACTTAGATTATCACAATAAATAGGCACAATCTCCAATATCTAATGATCTAAAAATAACTTATAATTAACATATTTTATACAACTTCTTCTTCTTTTCTTTTTTTTTCTTCTTCTTTTTTTTTTATCCAAAAAATAAGAATAGTGATTAATGGAATTACTAAAAGCTTCTCCTTCAATCATTGTGGCTCCTACCTAATCATATGAGTAATAACATAACTTCCCACAAGTTAATGCATGGCATTCTAACTTTAGCTGGTGAAAAGATTATTTTTTTATTTATTTATTTATTATTTTTTTTTTCTCTTCACCAATTTTATGCACATTAAAATTAACTTCTAGTTGTAATTATTGTTTCAACTTAAGGGCATCATTATTACTTGCATAGGGATGGTGATCATTATCCTTATCACTTTATAATCTTGAATAGATTTAGGATCTTAGGCACTTCTTTCTCCCAACTAGGCGTCTTCCCTTGGTTAGATTCCTCTTTCGAAATAGAACTTGAACTTGATGCATGGGGCATCTTACAAGTAGTTTCCTTCTTGAGCCTCTTCGTTGTGATTAAGGAGACAACATTCTTGTTCGTTTCTACCTTACATAGGGTCAATCGAAATATATTCAAAAGATATTTAGGTCACCTAAGTCTTGTTTCCAACTTGCCTTGCCATTGACTATCCGCCTTGTTGATTATCTCACACGTATTGTCCTTCAAAATGGTTTATTTCTACTTCTTACTTAATATAATAATTTATTATTATTATTATTCTGTATATATATATATATATATGAAAACTCCAAAGAGTTATCTATAGCTACACTCCTCAAAATAAGCTATTATCCTTGTAAATCTTAACTTAACCTCGAGTTCATCTATACATAAGGTGGCGACACCAAACCACTATTATTTTAGTTAGGACCTAGTACCTTGTACACTTGCTCAATGATTTGATATATAATTAATATGTGAATCAACTCAACCTTCACCTTGTCTAATCTAAACAAAACAAAATCCTTTATCACACATCATGATACACTAAGGTTTAAATGTCACGAGTCATAGTTAAAATGGTTTTCCCTAGGCGAATGCATGTCGTCACATCCTCCCTTCGGCGTAAGCAGTCACCAACGACTACCACTACTGTGGGGCCACACCCGCGGCGACTTCGAGCTGAAACCTCCTATGCTACTTCATTTGACCTTATATCAAACTAACTTGATTCGTCTCTTAACCTTAACCTAATTCAAATTAATTTATCTTAAAATTTTGAATCCTCTAATCAACTTTAGGTTTAATTAAAGTTAATCCTAAACATATGAGACTCTAATCATAATCTAACTTTTATTTATGTGAATTTTAAATCAACCTAAAAACTATTATATATATATTGCATTAAATTTACAATTATATCTCACCGCACCATATTTTTAGCAATTTATATATATTATAAATATCAATTTGAAAGAACTACAATTGAACTTTTAAATAATTAAATTTTCAAAATTAATTAAATTTAAATTTTATAACAATTAAAATTTAAAATTTAAATAATTTTAAACATTAAACAATTTTAAACACTAAACAATTTATTTCAAGTTTTAACCCATTTATTATTTTTTTTCATTTTTAAACATTATAACATCTCACGCGGACTTCCACGTGCGTCCACCCTACCTAACTCCTCACCTTCTCCTATCCCTTTCCACAATTGGCACCTCCATCCGCCTTTTCCAGCCTAGCCACACTTGCCCTTCCTCACACCCAAGACCTCCTCTGCCGTTTGCCTATCCAATGGCACAAGGGAGCCCACAGGGACGGATCGGGCTGCATGCATGCCACGCGCTGGTGTGCATGCTACCAGGCGGACTCCGGCGAGGAGCCCCAGTTGAAGGCAATCTTCCTTATATCAAATCTCCACCTCCCTCGCGCGCGTGAACTCCCTTTTCCTCTCCTTTCTGGCTCGGCAACTCCGTTTCTATTAATTTTGGGTCTGCAACTCTGCAACGAGAGTGCTAGGTGTGAGGGCTGTGTAATAGGGAGGAAGAGATCTCATGAGACGTGTTTGGACGCTGTGTCAAGAATGAGATGTCAAGAAGGGAATCTTCAGTATTCATAGAAAGAGTCCGCGAGCTTGGTCAGGTGCAGCTCGGAAGGTAAATAAAAGAATCAACCCTATGCCCATGCTAAATTGAACTTCTCTGCTGTTTCAGTGTTGCAACCTGATTGTTTCCCCAATCTAGTTTGTGTCAATTTGGCAGCTACATTATTATTTCGTTTTCATTATTGTTCCCTTCTTATTTGTTTACAAAGATCTATTTCAAGGTTGTCACATGATATAGGGTTCTTGTACGGTGCTATATTTATTATTTATCAATTCTTTGACTGATTGTTCTTCCATTTGCTTGGTGCTGTGTTTTCATCACCTGGGTTTTTTTTTTTTTTTTTTTTTTTTATATCTTCAATATTGAAATTGATTTTTTTAATACCTAAAAATTTTTGGAGCGAAACGTTAGTAACGTATCCATGCGAAGAGTATCTCGGATTTATGCTTCTTCTGTTAATTTTGTTTCTTTTCCATATGGAAGAGGCCGGTAAGGTCTGAGTGTTCCAGCCGCGCTCTGATATGGCTTGGTTCCCAATACCTCACGAGAATGGTTGGGCTGTGTTGGCTTTTCGCTCACAACAACTCCCCTGATACTAGATGCTATGCTCGGAATAGCAGCACCGAAATCATCATCAAAACGAAAAGATATATATGGGAAATGATGAAAACCCTAGCGGGAGTGTCAAAGATAGCACGAGTTAATTTAATTGCACGGGAAGCTTATTGGGGTGTTAGGAATCAAAGACTGTAATTGCGGCTGGGGCGTTTTTGGCAGCCCTGCTAGTCATCTGGGCCAGGCTTGGTTGGCCGCGACTTCACAGTTTAGGGGTTGGTGCTGAAGCCTCCAAGACCCAGTGATTTATTCTGAAAATAAAGCTACAAGTTCACCCGTAAAATCAATCATCAGGGAGCTACACGAACAGCTTCCTAAATATACCCCGATTTCGGGATAATTTTGTATTACAATTTCATCATCCATCCGTAGTTCCATCATGCATGCTTTATGGTTTGTTGGATCCAAAAAATTGGCTCGCACAGCATAGTCTAGAGCCTCTTTGTGTTTTCCTAGCTGTGAAAGGGATTCTGCCATCATAGCATGAGCCAACCCAGACATAGGATTGATGGTACAAGCCTCATTGCAATCCCGTATAGCCATATGAGCATCATTTTTCCATGATCTCTTTAGAAAACCTGTTGCACGGGTGCATAAAAAATCATGCCTTAGACCTGGATCAAGTTCAGGCCTGCCTGCATCCAACACCTCGCTAGTCACTTCAATTGCATACAGAGAATTCTGCACTTCTTCCAATGCTTGTTGGGCATCTTCAAGTAGCTCTCTGCATTCTTTTAGCCAACTAGAGACGTTCCTTCGTCCAACGTAGCCATTGTTGATTGGCTGCGATGTCACCGTGACTTTTGTTCCATTTAGAACAGGCGCCGGAATCATTCTTTTTGGAACATCACTAGCTATATATCTTGCAGTAGTATCTCGACCATTATTTACATCCATCAGATATACATATTCGCTGCTATAACTAAGAAGTAACTCCTCTCCATTTGGACTAAAAGTAACATGAGTAAGATGCAAGCTTGAACGCCCATAATCAGAAAGGTGCACTGGACAAAAGTAACAGACACAAGGTGGTGCTTTTGACTGTTTTCTAGAAGAACACAACGGTGGCAGCATACGTCGGTCATAAAGACGAGCAAAAGCATCACTGCCACCAATAAGCAGTTGATGAGGACGAGTAGCACTGATATCACATGACTTCAAGGCAAGGCAATGTTTGGGTGGATCAGCCAAAGATTTCTTAGCTCCAGAGTGAAGATCAAGTAGAATATTACGACATTCTTGATTTGTAGAGCCGGCAGGAGGACATAAAACACTATCGCGAAAATCATGCTGCCTTAAAGTGCCATCTTCACTTGCACTTCAAACAACATGTGGATTACCCTCTTCAACCGCTATCTTTTTCACTCTCCTTGAATGGCAACGAAAGACTGCTGTTTATTCTATATTAGATCCTTCAAAGCTTCTTCCACTTGATTGAGACAGACGAAAAGCTCTGACCTCGGCATCTCCAGCACCAGATACCACTAAATCATTCCCAGTCTCTGGAACAAACTTGCAACAGAAAATATTCGAAGTATGACCAGTGGTGAGGAGGAGCTGGTGGCACTGGCTTTTATATACAATAATGTAATGCCCGCGGTTCATGCGTAAATTCATCACTTTGACGAACAGCTGGCCTATCTTTTGGCACAGGTGTAGATGGAGCTGTTTCATCAGTCCTGCAATTCTATAATTATATCGATCACATTCATATCTTTCGTAATGTCTTCCTCCAGTTGGAAATAGAATGTCATCCTCTTGTATGACCTAGGACGATATGTATCAATGATAAATCACTGCGAGCACCTACCGAACGAAACACTCAAACTGGCCATCTGTCTATCGATCACAAGCGCTACCTTTCGAAAGCGATTGCGATTGTGACAGGTCTTTTTCCAATCGTTTACTTTTTCCCTTCTCGCGTAAAGCTTTTTGCATTTATACCATGGCAGGGAGGTAAACGCCCTTTCTTAACTAAACTAAACCTTCCGTAGTGCGATGGCTTTTTTTTTGTGGAGTGCTTATCCCTCTGCTGGATCATGCCAGTATGGAGCGTTCTGGCCTAAACCAGAGTCAAACTTCCTTGTACCATTGTTCCTTGGTGAGTGGGATGGGATGCGCTCTCAAACTTCCTTGTACCGTCTGTAGTGCTCTCTCAAGGGTTCTGTGGATTAAATAGATTTATACTATTCTGTTATAGTAGGCATGTATGTTCATTGCGTAATAGCGTATATAGTAAGTACGGTCTAGCTCATCTCGTAAAACCTCTTACTTAGACGTCTGCGCCCTGAGTAACGGTATGCCTGGTCGGATGTTATTGTCTTTACCGCGATATAACTGTTCTCTCTATCCTCCTAAGACCTCTTTTTTCCTACACCGTAAGAATCGGCAAGGCATTTCATTCAAATTCAGGGATAACACATAAATATATTAATTTTCAGAGTCATTGTTATCGGAGCTTAATATTACTAACATTCATATATTAGGTAATCTCCATTTATCCCGTGGAATTGGGCTACAACATCAATCCGTACAACCTAATTCATTTTATATCAAAGCAGCGAAGATGAATAATATATCTACTCTTCCAAACTGACTTTCCCCCATCAACGCCAGCAGCAAAAACTGAACGAAAGTTACTTTAAAGCGAAAACTGCATCTGAATCGTCTAATGCTGGGCATACTGCTCTTTCGAACTTCTTAAGCGAGTGCTAGTCTCTAATAAAACCATATCGTTATTTATATACCCAGGATTTTTTTATAAGTTAGGTTATTTATTCAACGTGTTTTAACAGTTCTATTTCGCCATGCCCAGTTTATGTTCTCCATTTGTGAACAAATTACAGCAATGGCAAGCACCGGTTAGGGGTTTATTTCCTGCATTGGCAGTCCCATATTGGCAGATTGAATAGCTTTGGAGGTGAGGCAATAAAATAGTTGGTCAGGTAGGTTTAGATCTACAAATATTTATATACGGAGAGCATCTATACGTTATACTCTTACATATCCGCGTTTAACCTTTCCACCATAACCCATCTTCCTTTGAAAACACTAATTGCTCCGATCAAAACGGAGTTCTCGGAAATTATTTCATTAGCAGTAAAGAGAAAAACCTAGTGTGCTATAAATAAATCTATGATCCCAGGTATTTACTGTCAAAATAAACGGAGGAGAACAAATAAAATAAGTACGATAAGGAGACGAGGAAAAGCATCATAGGTGGAGAAGGATAGGAAAGGTGGGGCAGGTCAGTCCGCTAAGGTGGAGTATTATAGTTTAGTCACCAAGTAGTATGAGAGCAGCTTGATCCTTCCGTAGGTCGGCCTTAGGAAACACGAAACCAATAACAATTCATTTATCACTTGCCAATACCAATAACACTTGCAAATACTACCAATAGATTCTTTCTTGGATAGATAGATAGCTTGGTCTAGCGCCTGGAGACTTGATCCTCCCTAACGGCCTGTAGAGCTTGCTAAGGGGTTTTCATCTTTGTAAACCACAAACTAAGATAGATCCTAGAATCAACATGAAACTAAGATAGATCCTAGAATCAACATAAATATAATAAGAAATATTATATTATATTAAGAGGAGCTAGCTATGAAGCTTCATTACTTTATTTGCATCAAACCATCATTGTGTTGAATCCAGGGTGTGACGTATATAAAAATAATTACATATTTGGCAAACTAAGCAAATATAAAACCCTTTTTTTTTTTTTTTTTTTCTTATTCTTCTTCCTTCTGTACTAACCATTGTCACAAGTTGGATAGAAAAATACTTGCACTAATTATTCACTTTCAGGTTTAGTACACTTTCAAATTCAACTTTAATGGTAACTCCAAACATATATATATATATTCTCTTTGTTTATGTTCTATGTTCTATGTTTATTCCAAATCTCCTTATATATATATTTCCTGTCACAAAATGTTCCTTTAATGGAAGGAAGTTCTAAATACTAATGCTAAAACATTGATAAAAGGATCCTTTGATAAGACTGTATGCATTTTGCACAATACTGCATCTAGTTTATATGTGCATAGTGATCATAGTATTAGTAAAATATAGAACATAATTTCTACTTGTATTTTTATATTTTTGACCGAGGTTTTACTAATGTGATTTGTGATTTGTGTGTTTTGCAGGTAACTTATTGAGTTTCCGGGTGTTAGTGTTCAAATTTTCCACACAAGGTTTTGTCCTAAGTTTCATGTCATTATGTAGGCTTTAGACTTAGTAAAATTTCAGGATAGTTAGGTGTGTACAGGCCTCTTTAAGGTCCGAGTTTTTGAGCCAGTGGCTCTGATACCATCTGTAGTGCTCTGGTTTTTACAGCAGAGCACTATGTAAAATTTCAGGGTTAATTTTCTACTTTACATTCGTAATTTTAAATAAACAAACATATCGTTATTTTCTTTTCAACAGCATAAGAATAGGTTTCACAACTTAGTAAATCAGTAAATAGCAGTAAATCAGTAAATAGTAAGTTTGCATGTTTACAGTAAGATTTAGCATAATAGTAAATAACGGAAATTACCTGATGCTGATGCTAACCGTAAGTTGTAGCAGGTTGTGTAACCCCTTAGACAGCCAAACTGAAGTGTCCACCCTACCGACCAGCTATAATCTTGCTGGCCCTTGGAAATCAAGGATTTCCAAGCCCCCGAGCCCACAATCTGATAATCCCGAGAGCAGTCTTTCCTTCTGTTCTCAAAATCCTTCTGTTCTCCAATCAAACTTTCTGTCCTCCCAACTTCTGTTCTCCAAACTTCTTTTCTTCTCCCCTCCAAAAAAAAAAAAAACCAACCCCTTTCTCCAAGCTCTCCCCCTCTATATAATTTCCCTTCCTCGAGAATATCTTGGGCTTACTCCACCGCCCCAAAATCCCCCTCTCGAGCCCCTCAACATTTACCCCTATCACAAGTTCATTCATACACGGTTCTATATAAAAATGTATAATTAATTACTCTCATGGAAAAATTAGTTGGTTTTGGATTGACGGTCGTCAATATTTATTACGGTGGGGATTATCACCCCAAGGTTATCCATTCGGGACAAGTTTCATTAAATACAAGTCTATCCGCCATCCTTGATATTTTAATGTTATTAATGTAATTAATAAAATATTATATAATTAGTTGCCCCTTGTCAACTTAGACATGATGTGTCTTAATGATCCACCTTATCCGTCGAGACTACTTAGCTTGAGGTTTAAATTCCAAGATTAACATTGAATAATTAAATATCCATTTTCCATCACATCACGTTTATTCCAAAAATGTTTATCTTATTATGGCTATCTTTTGAAATGGAATTAATTACACAATATTAATTTATAAATCAATATTTTAAATCTTACTTATATTGCAATTGTTACGATAGGGATATAAATGTTGCTGGAATATTATTAATTAAGTAATAATAATAATTAGATCACCATTTATTAATTAATAATAATAATTAAATCACCATTTAACAATAATAAAAGATGAATTAATCATAGTATTCTTAATTATTTGTTTATCACATGAGTACCCTATCATCAACATAGCATCCTTGTTCTTATAAACAAAGCACTTGTGAGGGCTTAAACAATTTTACTGGTTAATTAGGCACTATCATTACCCTATTCACAACAGTTCTTCTATGACAACGTTAACTGACGACACTTGTCTTAGTTTATTTTTACAATGTTTTCATATAATTACTAATTCACTTATTTACACATTGACAACCTAACCATTCATTACCTAAGTTGATTGATGTATCCTTAACTGAGTTATCTATGACATTTATAATACTATTCAAGCATGACAAGTATGTTATACACCAGTAATATTGTACACGTACAAGGTGTGCATGCATGGCCAGTGTATGCACATGTCGGACATGTACTATAAACAAACCCCATTCCGCCTATGCATACTTGCTAACTAACAATAGTATCTACCCCCATTCAGAAGAGCAAGCATAATCTATAGTATAATTACTTTAACATCCTTGGTTATTTAACAGTTAACCCTTTACGATTTAACATCATTGTCTTTATGTTTACATTAGTTTAATCAATCAAGTACAGGAAGGGTGCCTACTTCCACTAACTCGGAATCAAGGAATACTAAACCCCCAACAGTGCTAACTAACACATCCTCCCATCATAACCTACGTCCAGCATCCTCCCTATCCTTCCTCTGCTAGTACAACAGTGGATGTCGGACTCACCGATATGACCACATAGAACTTGAGAGCGATAGCGTCGGCTGAACAGCGGACCTATCCTCCCCTAGCAGGCATCCGACCATCGTCATCACAACAACATGGGGAGCGTGTCTCAGCACGGCCCTCCCACAACCTCGGGTCTCATGGAAACACAGGGTGGGAAACACATCCATCCCTCTCAACATACTGGGCCTACGCCCTTATCAACTCATACTTGCTGCTATCGGGATTATCAGTTTGTGTTATCGTATCCTCATTTTGGCTGCTAAGGTTTGCTGTATGAACATGTTTTTCCTTTCCAATATATATCATATCAAGTAACTGGCTATCCCATAGCCCTTGTGTCCTGTAGGTTAGTATTTTACAAAATACAAATTTATAGAAAACATTTCCCATTGATCGCCAATTGATCCATGCTATCAAAAATCATTTTATTTCATGCAGCCCTTTTAGCTCATCATAGATGCGTATGACATATAACACTTCAATAATTCATATAAGAAGATGGTATCCACGTACCGAATCATATATTTCACATTTCATTAATGAAAACATATAAACATATACTGTAATCGTAAAATAACGAAATCATATGATAATCATGACATTATAACTGCATAACATAGTAACATCATAATCATGGTGAAATCATAAGACAGAGTAACATCATATAATGAGGTCCAATATAGTTTACTCAGTCGAGCTGAGTTCAACAGAATATATAAGAAATAAAGTATGGTGTGTCTAACTAATAAATATGCCGAATCAAAATATGGGGCATTACAATGATGGGTCAATCAATATGGTTGTTGGCTTGGGTTACATGAAGAACCTTTCGGTGATCTCCACTGTTGATCTAGCAAGGGTTTTTGGTTGTTGGGATCTAAGCCTACCTCCATTATGCTCACGGAGTTATTGTTTGCCTTAGCATTCGGCATTGTGGCTCTGGGAGAGGCTGACAGGCCAAGAGCCTTCAGACTTTTGATAATAGTCTTTTGTGGAGTGCCCACGATTCGAAACCATGACCTGTTAGTAGTTTAAGAGCCGAGGCATTGAAAGTTTTACGGTAGCAGTTTGTAATCTCATTTCCAGGGTGTGTGATAATACTTAGTGGTAGTTGGTTCGACACTCGGCTTTCCATGCCTGTCCAATGGTGGTTTTCCAGAGTTGTTCTTCCATACTTCTCTGTATTCGATGGTGGAGAACGCTTTTAGTATGCACAGTCTCAGCGTCCTACTTCGATGAAATTCATAAAGGTAAGGGATCTCGATTCGAAACCCAGTATATTCCATTCTATTTTTGAGAGTTTGGTTACTGCTATTTCGTATGCAATGATCTTCGTAAAACTTGTTTTGACCACTACTGTGTTTTGAATGGCAGGTACCTTCATCAAGGGATTCTCCGTTTAAGTGTTTGGTAGTTGGCAACTGCTAAAAGGCCGATAAGCTTCGGTGGTTACTCGTTACTCCGGTTAGATGACTATTGGGTCTTCAATGTGTTCTTTGCTGAGACTCTATATTTGCTTGGGCTCCGAGGGTGACCTTCGTCGAAATATTTGTGAGCTTGTTTTGACAGTTGGGGAGGATGAAACCCTCGACCCATTTTTCATTGTTTTCAGTAGTGCTTGTTTTTCCATTGTAAAATCCGTAAGAAGATACTTAGGAAGGGTTTCACCCTGCTACTATTCTCGGTAATAAGAGGATTTATGTTTTCTCTTCGACCTGCATTTGTGTAGATGATATTGCGAGCGTTGATCTATCTTGTGTAAAAAAAAAAAAAATGAAGCTTACTTAAATGAAGATTACTATGCCTTTGATAGAATAAGATATGTGTTTTCTATGTTTATGATACATGTGTAGAATTGAGGGCATTGCTCCAGTTTGTAAGAAATGAAACTCGTCGTTTTGCATCTTCTGTGTAAATGATAATACAATAACTTGTTTACCCACTCTATCATATTTGTTTTTGTGTCAAGAGTTGGGCTCTGGTTTGTATGCATTTGATGTTTTTAACAT
Organism: Larix kaempferi; assembly: GCA_027924585.1. NCBI lineage: Eukaryota > Viridiplantae > Streptophyta > Pinopsida > Pinales > Pinaceae > Larix > Larix kaempferi. Next base: position 2,641,940 of record BSBM01000133.1, on the reverse strand, counting down.
TTTGCCACTATTGTAATTTAAGGAAAGCTCGATGGCTAAGGGTTTGTGTCTATGTTAAAATGGTTAAACCCTTATGTGGATTCTCGGAATTGTTCTACTATTATGATCAATAATGTTTAGTTCGTAGGGTCGATGTCTACAGCAACAAATCGCATGGTTTACTATTTAATAGATTTCCATTGCAAGTGCTAATCTAGACTTGTAATGATGCCGAGATGTTCTTATTTCAGTCTTAAGGAATGTTAATGATAAGTGTTTTCAAAACTGTGTTTTGGAGTTGAAAATGTCTCTCATTGTTCAAGTCTATCGATTTTAAATGTTGGCCGAGAGCCAATACCTTTCTATCTGCAACTATGTAATAAGATTTGTAATTAGATCCATATTCTATGCTTGAATGATGATTTTTGAACCTTAACTAAGCTAGAAATCTGAGAGTTAGGTTTTGATGCTTCTAGGGTTTGGTAAACAAAAATCTTTGTTTGGGTAGTTTAACATAATGATTCTTTGTTTTAAATAAATAGATAGTATAACAAAAATGAAAACTATGCATGAAGATTAATACTTAAACAATTATGCATTGTTTAAAAAGGGAAAATAATTAATGCTTGTTGATGCTAATAAAATTGTAGGTGTTTATGATTTCCTAAATATTTCATAACAGAAATGATAATTTCTATACTTAGATATGAAAAACTATTTATTTTCATGATAATTATACTTGCTAATAGTAAGGGATAACAGTATTGTATACTTAGAAAATAAATGTTTTTACAACTGTTAAGTTCACTGCATCTTGATGAAAGCAATACAATGAACCTGAAACATTTAACTAATGAAAAATAATGATAATAGAAAGACATGGAATTATGTTAGTTGATACAGGATATTTATGGTAGGAAAAACTAGTAAAATACAACAGCATTGATATTCTCATTCATTTGGCAATCTGCCTATCGATTTATCTACCTTAATTTCTTCTATGTACTAGAGTACGATGCAGCTCCATTAGCATGGGGAAAAATGTAGAGAAACATTTACTTCAATTCATCTTACTTAATCATTACTAAACAGAATCCTAGTTAGAACAAACACTGAAATATATATATTTGTTTTTTATAATATTCTTGAAAACAGTAAATCAGTAAATCAATAATAAAATATTGTGCAGTTACAGTCATCCTTGGACACTTGTCCAATATAAAACTTTACAATAAAATTTAACCTAATGTTTCTAACATAAATGTTTTTTTTCAGCAAAAAGGGTATGTTACAAACACCCCCACTTAAGCTCAACATCGTCCTCAATGTTGCTTATTCATCATCCGATCCTTCCTAGAATAGAACTGGATATGCTACCCGCATTTTACTTTCTAGTTCCCAAGTAGCTTCATCAGGGCTAAGATGCTTCCATTGTACCTTTACCTGCCCTATGGTACGATTCCGAAGCATAATTTCCCTCCTCTCGAGAATACAGCCCAGTTCCACCTAAAAATATCCTTCGGGCTCCACCTGTATGTCATTCCACTTCAGCACATGAGTAACATTGTGCACATACATCTTTAAAACAGAAATGTGAAAAACATTGTGGATTTTTAAATTAGATGGCAAGGCCAATTGATATGCAACAACTCCAATCCTTGATAGGATTTCGAATGGCCCACAGTACCTTGGTGCTAGTTTAGCACAACTCCCAAGCTTCAAAGAACTTTTCTTGGGTTTTACCTTTATAAAAACATGGTCTCCAATCTGAAATTCTCTTTCAGTGCATTTCAAATCTGCACAGCTTTTTTTCCGATCTTGGGCAACTTTTAAGTTACCTTGAACCTGTTTCACGGTTAGCTCCATTTCTTTCAATAAATCTGGTCCTAGCATTAATCTGTCTACAGGATTATCCCAAGAAATAGGAGTGCAACATTTTCTTCCATACAAAATCTCAAATGGACTTAACTTAGCAGATGCTTGATAATGATTATTGTATGCAAATTCTGCTAAATGTAAATAATCATCCCACTTAGATGGCTGATCTTTGACATACATTCTTAGCATGTCTTCTTAAATATGGTTTACTCTTTCTGTTTGACCATCAGTTTGTGGGTGGAAAGAAGTGTTGAAATTTAGTTTAGTATTTAAACCTTTAAACAATGTTGTCTAAAAATTTCCAGTGAACTTAGAGTCCCAGTCAGAAATAATTACCTTTGGAATTCCGTGCAAGCGAAAGATTTGCTTCATAAATACATCTGCAATGTTAGAATCTTTAAAAGTGGTTTTAGCAGGAATAAAATGAGCAGCCTTATTTAACTTGTCCACAACCACCATTATGGAATCATTTTGTTTCTGGCTTTTAGGCAAACCTGTAATAAAGTCAATGCTTATAATCTCCCATTTCCATTCTGGACTTGGCCATGGCTACAATAGTCCAGCTGGATGTTGATGTTCAGCCTTAATGGTCTGACATTCAAAACATCTAGCAATGTATTCAACCACTTCATTCTTCATGCTGGGCCAAAAATAATCCTTCCTTAGCATAGTTATCATTTTCTGATAACCTGGATGTCCTGAATAAGGACTCCTATGAACTTCATCCAAAATTAGCAGCTTAACTTTCGACATATTAGGCACATAAATTCTGTTTTTATAAATCAAGAAGCCTTTTTCATTAATGCTGTAATCTGTTATTAAATTTTTAGATAAATTTTCAGCCACTTTAGCATGTAACTTTTGGTAATTTTCATCTTGCTTAATTCCTTCTTTGATCTGATTTTCCAGATCTGTCTTAAACATGCTGATTGTTGCCACAAAGTTTAATTTGGCATTTCTGCTCAAGGCATCAGCAACTTTGTTTTATTTCCCCTTAATGTGTTGAATCTTGAAATCATACTCGCTAAGGAAAGCTAGCCATCTAGCTTGCCTCGCGTTAAGATTTGTTTGATCCAACAAGTACTTTAGGCCTTTATTATCCGTCATTAGTATAAATTTTCTTCCAATCAAGTGATGGCGCCACATTTTCAGTGCATGTATAACGGCTGCCAACTCAAGATCATAAGTTGCATAATTCTTTTCATGAATTTTTAACTTCCTTGACTGAAAACCAATGGCATGAAATTCTTGACTTAAGACCCCTCCAAGTCCATCGTTGCATGCATTAGTGCATACGACAAAATCCTTATTTGGATCAGCAATTTTTAATATTGGTGCCATAGTTAATAATTCTTTTAACTTATTAAAGCTTTCTTGACACTTTTGATCCCATATGAATTTCTTCCCTTTCTTTTGCAAAGAAGTGATGGGGTTAGCAATTCTTGAGAACCCTTCAATAAACTTTCTGTAATAGCCTATTATCCCCATGAATGACCGTACATCAGTTACGTCTTTAGGGACAGGCCATTCATTAATTGCTTTTATCTTATCAAGGTTGACAGAAATTCCGTCTTTAGAAATATGTGACCTAAATATTGTATTTTATCTTTATAAAAGTCACATTTACTAAACTTAGCATAAAGTTGATGTTCTCTTAATACTTGCAAAATTATTTTTAAATGGTCTTCATGCTCTTCTTTAGTTTTTGAGTAAATCAAAATATCATCAATGAACACAAATATGAACTTATCCAAATACTTATGCCGAACGTTAACGGTTCATCAAACACATGAAAACTGCAAGTACGCTAGTTAGCCCAAAAGGCATAACTACGAACTCGTAGTGTCCATATCGAGTTCTAAATGCAGTTTTGAATATGTATTCGTCTTGTATCCTAACTTGATGATACCCTGAACTTAAATCAATTTTAGTAAATATATCTGCTCCATGTACCTGATCGAATAGATTGTCGATGCGGGGCAAGGGATATCGATTTTTAATGGTCATTTGATTAAGTTGACGGTAGTCTATGCACAGTCGCATGGTACCGTCCTTCTTTTTAACAAAGATAACAGGTGCTCCCCACGGAGACACACTCGGCCTTATGTAGTTTTTATCTATTAATTCCTTCAGCTGAGATTTTCGTTCATTCAATTCCAAAATATTCATTATGTAAGGAGCCTTTGAGTTTGGTACCGCACCCGGTACCAGCTCAATGGTGAAATCAAGTTCCCTTTTCGGAGGTAATCCTGGAATTTCTTCCGGGAAAACATAAAAAAAAAAGTCCTTAAGAATAGGTATATCCTCCAATTTTACTTTATCTTCTTTAGATGAACATTCGTCATTAATAACATTAACAACAAACATTTTACAACCCTTTCTTGCAGCTCTTTTAACTTATAAAGCACAAATCTGTCTTACAGAAATCTTCCTATGAATTCCTTTTACTGTTTCAGTATTACCTTCATTATTCAAACAAGTAAAAGATTTCTCATAACAATTAAGTATTACTCTATGTTGTTCAAGCCATCCCATGCCAATCAACAAGTCATATGAACCTAATGGTAAAACATTCAGATTAACTTGCATTTTCAGTTGACTTATAAACACTTCACAATCTTTGACAAAATCTGTAACTTTTCTTTTAGTACCTGTTGCAAGCTGAACTAACGATGCATTATCAAATTTCTCTACTTTTAACTTGCAACTATTCACTAAAGCAGGTGAAATATAACTTAAATTTGCACCTAGATCTATCAAAATGGAAATAGATTTGTTTTGTATCATACCTTCAATTTCGACCATAGATGTTTGATAGTCATCTTGACCATTTTCCAACGCTGCATTTATTCTGGGCATTTCTCTTGCGATATCTCCAACTGTAGGTTTTGCTTGCATAGTGTTAATATTATAGACTGTCCTTTTGTTGCGTGCACAATCAGCTTTCTTGTGTGGTCCACCGCAGTCAAAACACTTCAAAGGTCCTTTCTGTTCAGCATAACTGTTGTTGATATTATTATTAGGTACATTATTTGCAGCATTAAAATTCTGTGGTGCATTACCCCTATAATTATTATTACTTGGAAAATTTTTGTCATTAAATTTTTTCTTAAAACTTCCAGAATTTTGATTAAAACTCTTCTTTTTATGCTCGAAATGATTAGACTTATTACTTTTCCAGCCAGCTGTTTCTTCTCTTTTTATGTTTTGATCAAAACAGAAGTTTGCTTTTCTCATAGCCTCTTCCAGAGTGGAAGGGTTATCATACTCGATCTTGTCTTTTATGTTGAAAGGTAGACAGCTTAGAAACCTTTGCACCTTAGGCTTCTCTTCAACCATATAAGGTACATACCTCAGCAAGCTAAGGAACTTGCTGCACAACTCCTTCATGTTAATTGTACCCAACTTCAAATCATAAAATTCTTTTGACTTATCTTCATAGTATTGTTCTGACAAAAAAAAATTCTTAAACAACTTTTTAAACATATTCCAGGTTACTTCTCTTTCTTTTATACTTTTAATTATTTTAATATCCTGCCACCAAATATCTGCCTTCTTGGTCAGATTGTAAATAGCCATCTTGGCCTTTAATTGAGAAGAGTAGTTGTAAATATTAAAGTACTTCTTCATTCCAGATAGCCATGCTTCAGCTGTCTAACCCTTCTCACTTTTGCCATTAAAGGTTGGTGGCTTAATCTCTTTAAACTCTCTCGTAATCTTTTCATGATGCTTATGTTTTCTCCTTTTAGAACAGCAATCACTATCACTACTGTCATGATCAGAGTTATGACTACTTTGATCAGATTCAGATGAAGAGTAACAATTACTTTTGCCTTTTCTTGCTTTCTTATGTTTATGTTTGTGGGACATTGTTTCTGAATAAGACTTCATTTCTGACTTTCTGCCTCTTTCATCAGTTTGACAGTTCTCCCTTTGATTTTGTTTTAACTCCTCCTGTACCTTCAAAATCCGTTCATTCTCTTCTTTAACAGTTCTCAACTCAGATTTTAAATCTTGTACAGTATGTAAAAGTTCGGAAGACTGATTATTTAATTCAACATATATTCCTTCATGATTATTATTATTAATATGTTCATTACGAGGAGATCTGTCCTCTGCTGATTCCTCCGGTATTTCCATACCTGCAAATTAATTGTCAATCTGTTCTGTGTAGAAACATAATACAAGATAAAAGTTAGCAACATAAACTTTTTGATTTTCATTTTCTGTTTTGCGCGCGTGAGCCTATTTAGGCCAAGAGTTTGAACTCGCACTCTGATACCACATGTAACATCCCAAAAAAATCACAAAAATTTAAAAATTTTTGATATAGCATTTAATACTAAATCTAACTGTGTAGAATAACATAAATGTCTAAATGTTGGCTTGCTGTACTAAATGTTGTTTGATAATCGTAAGTGAAATGTTGCAACTAGATACTTAACAATTTTTCTTTGATGTTAAACTTACTCAATTGTGTTTTCAGAGTCTTTTGTTTATGTTCTAACGATATAAATTTATATATGTTAACTATTGTTACTTTCTTGTTGATGATGAAGGGGTCCTACAGATGCCCCGAGGAATACTTAGCATTCGTGCTAAAGTATTTGAATCGTCCTTTTCGCAGATTACAGGTATAATGTTTACGACATGTGACCGAAGAGTTCTAAACAATTTTCGTGTCTCCCAAGTGTTAATGATTTAAGAGACATAATGTCGTAAGTGCTATTGGTGAGATCTTCAGTTAGCATAGCTTGTAAAAATTAGATGTACGTCAGTTGTAATAATCGAAATCTCTGTATTCACCTTATTTAATTTTTCTAGACAAAAGAATAGGATTCATAAACCAAGTTTAAATCTATGTATAAAGTCATTGTGAGTTTCTATTTGATGTATACTAGGAGATTACCCAATGTCTGTATGTGATGGCTAAGTGCAAATGAATGTAATGTCGATATGCAATTCCTTAAATATAATGTAAAGCCTAGAAATTATATGCATGAATTGATTAAATGCTAATATAGGAATTATTGCAAATCCATGTGATAATATAATTCTATCCTATGCACTATAAACAATTCCTTGGAAGTTTTGATACTATATTGAAATATGCATATATGCCAAACCCTATACAAGGTCCTATGAACAAAACTATAAGGTGATGTGTGTGCGCATCTATGTGCCCCGATATAATATTGTGCTTTCCTAACTATGCATTCGACTCTACCTTGACTTACCACAAGGTGTTAATACTAAGTCGAATGTCACATTTTTACAATGTTTTGTGTGAAATATTTGATACCATCACCATTAATGTATCGTGCTGGCAGGCACTTGGGATTCCTTGGCATTCAATACTCACCATTTCTGAGACAGTGGATTACCTCCGTGGATCTCATCGTGGTGCTTAAGCACGTGATAGTGTGGTGATGTTTCATGTCTCGTGCTGAACTATAAGTGTTTGGTTCGAGATTTATCTGAGCTGGCTCCTCAGTGGCTATGGTAATGATGGGTCAATCAATATGGTTGTCGGCTTGGGTTACGTGAAGAACCTTTCGGTGATCTCCACTGTTGATCTAGCAAGGGTTTTGGGTTGTTGGGATCTAACCCTACCTCCACTATGCTCACGGAGTTATTGTTTTCCTTAGCATTCGGCATTGTGGCTCTGGGAGAGGCCAACAGGCCAAGATCCTTTAGGATTTTGATAATAGTCTTTTGTGGAGTGCCCATGGTTCGAAACCATGACCTGTTAGTAGTTCAAGAGCCGAGGCATTAAGGGTTTTACAGTAGCAATTTGTAATCTCATTTCCACGGTGTGTGATAATTCTTAGTGGTAGTTGGTTCGACACTCGGCTTTCCATGCCTATCCAATGGTGGTTTTCCAGAGTTGTTCTTCCATACTTCTTTGTATTCGATGGTGGATAATGGTTTTAGTATGCTTTGTATCGGCGTCCTACTTCTATGAAATTCATAAAGGTAAGGGATCTTGATTCGAAACCCTGTATATTCCATTCTATTTTTGAGAGTTCAGTTACTGTTATTTCGTATGCAATGATCTTTGTAAAACATGTTTTTACCACTACTATGTTTTGAATGGTAAGTACCTTCATCGAGGGCTTCTTTGTTTAAGTGTTTGGTAGCTGGAAATTGTTAAAATACCGGTAAGCTTCGGTGGTTACTCGTTACTCCGGTTAAATGACTATTGGGTCTTCACTGTGTTCTTTGCTGAGACTCTATATTTGCTTGGGCTCCGAGGGTGACCTTCATCTAAATATTTGTGAGCTTGTTTTGACAGTTGGGGAGGATGAAACCCTCGACCTATTCGTCGTTGTTTTCAGTAGTGCTTGTTTTTCCATTGTAAAATCCGTAAGAAGATACTTAGGAAGGGTTTCACCCTGCTACTATTCTCGGTAATAAAAGGATTTATGTTTTCTCTTCGACCTGCAATTGTGTAGATGATATTGCGATCGTTGCTCTATCTTGTGTAAAAAATAAAAAAATAAAACGAAGCTTACTTAAATGAAGATTACTATGCCTTTGATAGAATAAAATTTGTGTTTTCTATGTTTATGATACATGTGTAGAATTGAGGGCATTGCTCCAGTTTGTAAGAAATGAAGCTTGTTGTTTTGCATCTTCTGTGTAAATGATAACACAATAACTTGTTTACCCACTCTATCGTATTTGTTTTTGTGTCAAGAGCTCGGCTCTGGTTTGTATGCATTTGATGTTTTTAACATTCTGCCACTATTGTAATTTAAGGAAAGCTCAATGGCTAAGGGTTTGGGTTTGTGTTAAAATTGGTTAAACCCTGATGTGGATTCTCGGAATTGTTCTACTGTTATGATAAATAATGTTTAGTTCGTAGGGTCGATGTCTACAGCAACAAATCGCATTAGTTTACTATTTAATAGTTTTCCATTGCAAGTGCTAATCTAGACTTGTAATGATGCCGAGATGTTCTTATTTCAATCTTAAGGAATTTGTATGATAAGTGTTTTCGAAACTGTGTTTTGGAGTTGAAAATGTCTCTCGTTGTTCAAGTCTGTTGATTTTAAATGTTGGCCGAGAGCTAATACCTTTCTGTCTACAACTATGTAATGAGATTTGTAATTAGATCCATATTCTATGGTTGAATGATGATTTTTGAACCTTAACTAAGCTAGAAATCTGAGAGTTGGGTTTTGATGCTTCTAGGGTTTGGTAAGCAAAAATATCTGTTTGGGTAGTTTAACATAATGATTCTTTGTTTTAAATAAATAGATAGTATAACAGAAATGAAAACTGTGCATGAAGATTAATACTTAAACAATTATGCATTGTTTGAAAAGGGAAAACAATGTAATTCTTGTTGATGCTAATAAAATTGCAGTTGTTTATGATTTCCTAAATATTGTATAACAGAAATGATAATTTCTATACTTAGATATGAAAAGCTATTTATTTTCATGATAATTATACTTGATAACAGTAAGGGATAATAGTACTGTATACTTAGAAAATAAATGTTTTTACAGCTGTTAAGTTCACTGCATCTTGATGAAAGCAATACTATGAACCTGAAACATTTAACTAATGAAAAA